>CM060976.1:203559404-204809404 GCA_030765065.1 Deroplatys truncata
GAGGAAGTAGAAGTTGTGGATAAGGGCAGTGGTGCAGGTGAGATAGGAACAGTTCACTTCTCACCCACACGATTCTCCTTACTCACAACTTCGACTTCCTCGTTTTGCCACTTGTAGCCTGCAATTCAGTGTATGGAGGAGTTGAAGGGTATTTTGATAGAAAACCAGCGATGTTTAAAGTATGTATAATAATAATAATAATAATATCATCGTTGTTGTTGTTGTTGAGGGTTTCGCCACCTTAGAGATTTAACAGGGCAATGATTTGATCACTATTTAGTGGAAAGAAAAATTATATATTGCCGTGGGTTCAACCTCTGCTCTGGGTGACTTATGCGATTACAAAATTCTTTATACTTATTTCAGTAAAAGCAGTTCTGTTTAAAAACAAGTTACTATCAGACTATTGCATACTGAATCACAATAGGAAGCAAAAAGATACTACATCCACTAAGAGTTTATATTATAAAGGTATGTCAGTATGGTATGATATTACAGCACAATATGTAAAATTAAGCATTAAAATCTGAAGGATTAGCTCCAGTACTTTTACCATAAGCAGCATATCCCATAATTTGAAAGAGGGTTAATTCACTCAGCAGAGCTCTTTCTTCATAATTTCAAGCCATTTGGTATCTAGGCAGTCTCTAAATGGGTGCTTTATCCTATATCAAAAGTATCCTTTCTTATATCTCATTGTAATATCTAAGAGTCGTCCTCCGTGGTGTAGTGGTTACCATGCTAGCCTCTAGTTCCTGAGGTTGCAGATTCAAACCCAGCGGAGGGTGTTGGATTTTTTGGCTGTAAAAATCCTTATCATGGCTTCCTTCGGAAGGGAAGTAAAGTCGGTGGTCCTGTATCGTAGATTTACGGCACATAAAAGAATCTCAAGTCTGATAAAGAGGCCTCTGAGCAAAATTACCAGTCTTTCACGCCCAATATAGAATGGGACGCTAAGGACCACAGTAGTTAAAGAGCGTCCATAAATAAAATAAAATAATTTAAAAAAAACTAAAATATCTAAGTCTTGTAAATCTTACATAGTCTTTTAAGAATTGAAATTAGAAGGTGTCTTATAACCTATTCTGTTGAGAACAACAGTGCTTTTCAATGGCAAAGGAATTACCAAAATTGGTTGAGTGGTTTCCAAGAATACCCTATTAAACAAAGAAACTTTATAATTTTGGTATAAATAATCAAGTTTTATTGACTGAGATACACTGAATGAAGTCGCTCTTAAATGACAAGCTCATCAGCTTATTCAAGTTTCAGTTCTTCATGAATGAATTACTTTCTAGCTACAATAAGAGTGGCTTGCTCTATCTGTCCAACAGAGGAATGTCTTCAGATATCCCTAAAGCAGATGCAGCATAACTCAGGTTACTAAAAAACAAAGATAGCTGCTACCATATGTCAGAGCAGTCAACATTTTAGCATGAGTCACCACATGTATAACCAGAGAAATCACCAGGGAACCTGTTTAAAATGATGCACTATTTCAGTCTTATACTAGTATTATAAATCATTGTCATATAATATATATTGACTATGTAATATTCTTTTCTCTTGTGTATAGGATTAGTCATCACCTTCTTTCTCCTTCTCAGTGATTACCTATAACCTGCTTGCACCATAAGTGTTAAATTAAGGACTGAACTGTGCCATGGACTTGATTTATGTAACACGCATATGTTATTAAATGTTTTAAATTACTATACTGTAATAGTATGAAGAACATCTTATAGTTATCTATATTTTAATATGATTTTGGCATACTTACCTAAACCAAACTATTAAATTTCTTGGTTTTCTTTTACACAAATCTTCTTCTTGTAGAAATAAAACCCCACACAAAAGACAACACTTACATAAAAAATTGCAAAAACAATTAAAATTTCTAGTAACTGCAAAGGTAAACCTTAATAATTAATAATAACCTAACAATAATTAAATGCTGGTATAATTAGGCTAATTAATATAACTACAACTAATATAATCTAATAACTAATATTAATATAATTAATGTAATATGATAATATATAATATATTATAATTAGTGCATCAGTTGGTGACTAAATGGTCGGCGTGCAAAGTTTGAACACCTGCAAATATAAAATATAATACAGTATAACTAACCTTCCTAATACATGTAGCAGGTGCATATTTGCGGAGAAGTTGCTGAATATCACCATATTCTTGTGACTTATAATCATAATGGGAAAATGTCAAAATTTGCACCTTAGTAACCTCTCATACATTGTAACCTCTATACCAGTGCCCCAACTAGTTCACTCATGGTCTGAACCACTAGTGGAAAATTATGGTTTGTGTTTGATCCACCCTTATAATGTGTTGATATATAATGCGGATACATAAGGAAATTAATAAACAAACTCTATTGCAGTTTTCTACATATTGGGCATGCAAAAGCTGCACTATTAAACCAATACTATCAGGAAACATTCAAAGGGAAATTGATCATGAGGTTTGATGACACAAATCCAGCCAAAGAGAAGGAGGACTTTGAGAAGGTAAATGTGTTTACTCACCATCATTAGACTGTGTCAAAACCTTTCTTTGCTTTCATTGATTGCTCTTGCAGTGCTAGGTACTTGCATTTATATTTTTGAAGAGACCTGTGGATTTTGTACAAATGTATTAGGCATAGAAATTGGTTTTAATGGCAAGGATAAAAGCTTTTAAAACAATTTTCTTCTGAGATAGTGTTCAGAAATACATGCACTTTGAAAACATTAGGCAAAATTGTACTTTCTGAGGCTAACAAGACTGAATCCATTTGAAGGGTTTTTCTCTGTTGAGCTAAGTTTCAGCTCATGAAAAATGCTGCAGCCATCCTCCACCACACTTAAATCCATAAATCTTTATGCATCACATAAATAGATTACATTAATATCGTGAGGTTAAAGTATTAGACAAATATTAAAAATAATAAAATAGTGTTTTTGCTTTAATATAGAGTTAGTCAATAATTTTATTTCTTATATAAATAGTATGAATTCTTTTGTTGATGTTCAGGTGATTTTAGAAGATCTTAAGCTACTTGAAATCAAGCCTGACATGTTCACACATACGTCCAATTATTTTGATTTAATGCTAGAATATTGTGAGAAGCTACTGAAGGAAGGAAAGACATATGTAGATGACACAGAACCAGAACAAATGAAGCAAGAAAGAGAGCAAAGGATTGAGTCAAAGAACAGATCTAACAGTAAGTGGCAAATCTGCAGTTTATTATGTCTTGTTATAGTGTTTCTGCTTTGTCAGCATTATTTTTTCAATGTAATATATCTACCAAATGTGAATGCAGTATGTTTTATTAAAATAATAGTCGATAATCATATTTTATAATCCTATTTTAGTGATATGAAATGGTATGCTTAATTTCTCAATGTTGACTACAAGTTAAGGTTAATGCGTGCATATCTACAACTATTGAATGTTTCAGACACATGTTATTGAAGCCATTTGTTGGCTGAGGGACAGTTTCAAGAATGCCTTTATTGATTTGTTAAGCACTCTTGGTCATAGAAACATGGCTGTAGCATCAGCTGGCATTCCAAGAATATATATTGTCGTAGCCTCTACTTATATTTATTCAGAAAATGATGGGGAGACGCTCGCTTGCAAAAGGTTACCGGTAAATTAATAAGATCTTCACATGGCGAGGCTACGACGGGGACGCAGCTAAGTTAAACACCAAAATAATTACTATTCCAAAACGTTACATGGCTTAAGGGAAAGGAAGGACACTACACTACCATGAATAAAGCTTTCTGAAAATGAATGGCTACTGAATTTAATGTATAAAGATAGATAACAGTGCTTACACTCTCAGCCCAATGTCTGTCGGCGAGGCCATCATGCCTTAGCACGGAGAAAGCAGTTGCTCATACTTACACCTCGGAGGTTATCTCCTGACTCGCCTTCTCAAACCCACGCTACCCTCAAGCGTCAGTGACGCTAAACAACTCATCCCCTCCTAAAGATTCTTAACTTGCCCCCACCCCAGACCAACTGCCATCTCGAATCTCGGTGACCAGAGACGTATATCCTATCATCTTTGCATACGTCACATCATATTTATGTTTGCCTCAGCTGCGTCAGTTTTAATTTGTAGAAACAAGTATCTCTTTGCAGGGGGTGATGCGGCTAAAGAATGTAGGCTTACACAAATTATAATTTTTACTTCACTCCTTTTATTAATCCTTCACACGATTAAATAACACTTCACTTATATAGAGAGCTGTGAGATTATTTATTAATTACACTTTTAAACACGTAAACTTTATAATATTCTCGCCGTAATGAATTTTCGTCTCACAGTGGATACATACCGAGCAAATGAACTGCTCAGATACGTTGCCTTCTAGCAACTGGCGTTTACCGCTTAAATTTGTAAATTTCTGCATTTCAAGTCTCTGATTGGCTAATCCTACTCCAATAGAATACTTTTATTTAACTTTCAGCTTTTCTGGTTGTTGATTGGCTATTTATAAACTGTTTTAAAAATTACATTATTGTTCCAAGAATTATTAGTAACATTATTAAACTTTCCAATTCATTATTGCCTTAAGGTTACCTCATTGTTAGCAACTTTCGGCCTCTATTCTCATAGCCCCTACATTATTAAATTACCTAATACATTCACATAACATTATTATACATGTACGCAGTAATATAAACAGAATACAATGACTGTTACATACATTTTATATATTATATTATACACATATTGCTTTAAGGTGGGCTGTTATTTATTTTATATTATATAATTAGACTGAAATCATTTTAGTGTTAAAAATACTGCCTCACACCAAACCCTAGGTACTAATTCAAGCATTTCATATTTGCTGGATAAAGTTTAAGTATTGCAGTAGTTATGATATTGTTTTCTGAAAATTGAGTTTCAAGTGACAATATCAGGGATTGTAAGTATGGAATGAAAAGAAATAGGCAATAATATTCTTCTGGATCTTCAGCTATTTGATAATTTTGTCTGTGAGATTGACAAAAAGCTTGCCTACTAGAGGCAGAGGGTTCTGTAGAATTTTCATATGTTGATCCAGTGCTGTTACCACTTTTTCCTGTCTCTGATGAACTAGCATCTGTTCTTCATTTTCATATTCATTAACACCACAATCCACAACTTCATGTACCAGTAAATTACTGTTTTCTACACTATCCCTTGTTTTTTGACATTTAAAGTACCTAATGCATTAATCTATCTTATTAATTTTAACTTACATGCAAGCACTGACCACAAGAATAGCCTGCAAGCGTTAAACAAACATGAAGTATTACTACAGACAACTGTTGTTGTTATCACATCATGATTATTGTTGTTATTGTTATTATTATTGTAGCTATTATCATAGTTGTTGTACAAATTGACTGAACTGACAAGATGCAAGGGGAAAGTTGTAGCTAAAATAATCTATTGTCAGTCGGAATATAACACTACTCGTATTTCTAATCTGCATGTGCACAGTTAAAGGCTCAGGTTGTGTTAGTTTTCTCATAGATAAAACATGCTGCCTGCCGCATATCTTAACTGTATACAGCAAGCATCATGTTCATTATATTGTCATATCACGGGTTTCATAATTTCATATACCACCTGTCTTTCAATCCTTAAGGATAAGAATTCTCTGGACTTATAATAAACTGTAAGAATACAAACATAAAAATATTATAACTGTCGTGTGGAACCATTGTTGACAATAACCAATACAAGTATGCAGATATGTATCATTCAAAAGAATGTATTTATGTTATTAATTGAAAATACAAATAACATTCAATTGTTCATTGCATCAAAATTAAATGATAGTTAATAGTCAATGATTTTCTAAAAATCAAATTTATTAATTTCCAAGGGGGAGAACGGCACCCCCCTTGTGATGCCCATGATGTTGGATAAATACTGAACTTGGTACGGTATCACTTAGTATCATCCAAAAATGGGTCACAAAGATTTCCAGGAAAAATTCCCCCCATCCCAAACTGCACTTTACATGGAAAAATTTTTGACATTCTTGATTTTCTCAAAAATTACTCTAATGATTTTGATTAAAATACCATATATTAAAGATATTTACATGACAAATAAAGTACATATCTTGAATTTTCTGGAAATAACCTGTGAAGTTCTCTTCATTCAGAAGTAATTATGTATAATGAGTAAACCATAAGAGGTAGATGAAAACTTACTACACAAAAGATGTAGAACTCTTTAAAGCACACAATTTATTCCAAATAACTTTGTTTATGGCATCAACCATTTTTGAGATATCCATTATTATTAGTTTAATTTTTTTTTATACAAGTGTTTGCTATTTGGTTGTTTCTTGCGATGCCATGGAAAGAGGCTTTAGCAACTAGCTTTATCACATCTTACTATCGGTTCAATTTCCTCTATTCCCCTTATACCTACAACAAAATGTGTAATGAAATTATTTCTGCAAAGTTTCTGTCAATCAACATGAAGTAGATAAAAAAATAAGCTTTCTGAAGAATGGTTTATAGAGGCTGTATAGAAATAAATGATAATGGATAGAGATGTGAATGTAACAAGATTTATTTATTTTGTTATTTATTTATTTATTTATTTATTCCTCTCTAGATATGGAAAAGAATTTGCAAATGTGGGAAGAGATGAAGAAGGGAACAGATTATGGTCAAAAGTGTTGTGTTCGTGCTAAAATTGATATGAATTCTCCTAATGGTTGCTTGAGAGATCCAACAATCTATAGATGTAAAAATGAAGCTCATCCTAGGACTGGCACAAAATATAAGTAAGTTTCATGACTTTTTTAATTTTCTGTTTACTATTAACCCTTTAATGCACAAATTATTTTGCTACATATGGTGCTCTTCCTCTAATTCCTAAGGCGGCTTTTATATCCCTTTCACTGGCACCACAACCAAACCCTCGAATAGCCATGATTTTTAGAGCAATACGAAATAGACTTAAATTGCACTTAAATAACCAAAGTCCAAAAATAATTCTTTTATTTTCTTTCTATATGCACAGATATGCTATATCATTTGTTTATCTTTGCAGGGTGTACCCCACATATGATTTTGCATGTCCCATTGTGGACAGTATTGAAGGTGTAACCCATTGTTTGAGAACAACAGAATATCATGATCGTGATGATCAGTTCTATTGGTTTATTGAAGCCCTGGGTTTGCGCAAACCATATATATGGGAGTACAGTCGATTAAATATGATGAATACAGTATTGTCTAAAAGAAAACTTACATGGTTTGTGGAGCAAGGACTAGTGGATGGCTGGTAAGTTTTATTCATCCATCTTAGTATTCAACTTTTCATACATGAATAGCAGTTATTTGTGATGCTGCTAAAGAAATCAATGCATGCACTCATAAGTAAGATGTTTACAACCCAATCACAAGTTTACAATTTCAATATGCGTATGAGAATGGATTTTCTTAGTAGTTGCATAATATATTTTGTCCACACTTATAGAAATTGCTTGATTATGATTAAATATTGGAGTATATTTGAATATGTAGGCAAACATACTGTTCATTATACAACAATGTAATATAATGTTGATTTCCAGTACCTACTTTAAACATTTATAATTCTACACACATACTATTTAAATACAGTGCCTTATTTTCGACTCCTGGCCAGCAGCTTGGTGGATGTAGCTGTGTACACACAGTGCTTCTAACCGGTTCTGGCTCTCATTGTTCTCCCTCCACTCCATGCGTCAGTGCATGTGCGACCTTTGCTAGCGCGAGTTCATGTTTTGTTCTTTGTGGTTAAAGTGTGATAGTCCTGTTATAATGCCAAGAAGTGTGTTTACTTTAGAACACCGAATATTCATGTACGATTCCTACGTGCAAACAGTGTGTTGTAGACAAGTGACACAACTGTTTATAGACAGATTCTCCAAATTCGTGCACCTCACAGAAAGAAGACAGTTCATAGTCTTGTAAATTGATTTAGAGAAATAGGTTCTGTTCTTGATAGGAAACCCAAAGTAACTCACCGTGTTCTTACAGAGAAGAAACTCAATGAGATAGGACAAAGGTTAGGACATAGGCCAAAAAAACCTCTGGATAGGTTATCACAGAAAGCAGGAGTTTCACAATTCTCGGCTTGAAAAGCATCTAAACTTTTAAAATTAAAACCTTATAAGATAATCATAGTTCAGGAACTGCAACCACGTGATACTGTGAGTAGAGTAAATTTCTGCAATTGTGTGTCGGTTAAAGTTAATTATGCCTCTATGGACCCAAAGTTAATTTTTTTCACAGGCGAAGTATGGTTTTCTTTAAATGGCCATTTATGAACACAAAACAACAGATACTGAAGTGCAGAAAAACCTGATATTGTACACAAAATGCCATTGCATGACCAGAAAATTGGTGCTGTGAATGCGTACCGAATTATAGGGCCTATATTCTTTGAGGTTGCAGTTAATGGACAGAGGTACAGGGATACAATAATCAAACCATTCCTGGAATATTTGTGTGACATTGAATGCACACAGGCATATTTTCAACATGGCTCTGCTACAGCACATACAGCTGATCTCTCGTTGAAATTAATTGCGGAAATTTTTTAAGATAGCATCATCGGTAAAGGACTATGGCCACAGCGCTCCCCAGACCTTATGGTATGCGACTTTTATTTATGGGGTAACTTAAAAAATAAAGCGTATCAGAACACCTTGCATACATTGGAAGAACTGAAAGACAATATTAGAAGAGAAATTACTGCAATTTCAGAAGAAGAATTAATGTGTGTTAATGTAAATTTTCTTAAAAGGTGTGAAAGATGCGTGGTAGCACAAGGACATCATTTCCAACACCTTCTGTGTTAAAGGTATGTGGTTATTGTATGCATGTAAATCTATGCGCTTAAATTGCCGACATGCTATGTGCTTGAGTTCAGGGTCTATGAATATTTAACTCGGCTGGCAGCAGCTGGCCAGGAGTCAGAAATAAGACACTGTACCATTCAGTTCAGACACTACTTTGAGTAATTTCCCCATGCCTAATGCTCACTTCTTCCCTTTTCCCATTAACTGCCGTATTCCATTTACATTTAACTTTGTATAAGAATTGTCCAAGTTTACTAAAATCGTTTTCGAACATCCCTTTATTTCAGCTGTTTTTGTCTATATTTCTAAATTTTATCTCATAAATTTATCTCTCCGGTCTTTCATTTCATTACAATAGAATATTATGTGCTCTACATCTTCCTTCCCCTTATATAATGGATAAATCCTATGTTCAGAACCATTTGTTAATCCTTTCATACACTGCCTTATCCATACTGATCGTTCTCTTTCTTCTTTTCTAACTATATCTATTTATTCTTCCCCTCCCAATTTTGTTTACTGATTATTATTATATAGAATGTTAAGAAACCTTTACTAATTGGCTACTCATTAGCTTTTGGATTTCTATATTTTAGGAACATTTCCATGCCTCTTCTGATAACCCTTAGCACACATATATCCCCTATACCACTTGTTTCTATACATAATAATACTGAATGTTGTGCTTATAAATTCTTTTCTTTTCCACTGTAATTCGATACATGTAAAATATTTAAGATATATTTAGTTTTATACAAATAATATCCTATGAATCGTAATTGTATGTTATTGTGAAGTATTATCTGGTGTTAATCTTAAATATTCCAATGACAGAGTTTTGCTTATATATATTGGTAAACATATATAAGCAAAAGTATACCTTTTTCACTATAAGCTGAAAGGAGAAGTAAACAAAACCATGTGACAAGAGAGCACCTCATTGGCTGGTGGGCAAACTACAACCTTTCCCGCTTAGCATGTCATCTCTTGCTCTGCAAAAAACAGCTAGGTTCAGATCGTAACATTTCGTGTTATTCTTGTGCAGAGAAATTTAAAAAATCCATTATTGTAACAGTTAAATTTATAAAACTAAATGTGTTTGTTCAGATTCACCTATAACTAAATGAACTGTTATAGCAGAGGGTTAAGAGGTTATGCGCAGGTGCTGCAGTTCATTTCCAGATGAGCCGCCAGTGTACTTTTGCAACGTGTTGAGAAAATCACTACGTTTTCATGGAGAATTGAAATTGATTTGAGTCCAATTCCATACTGAATACGATCCCATTTCCATGTTAAATTCAATACGTATTGAGACCGATTTGGATACACAAAGTTCGAGAATAAAATAATTCAAGCTTTTATGTTGGTTAACTTGGTTTTGGGTTGCCAAACCTGTTAAGCATATGTTAATTTGTTTTTCTGTATATTTTGAGATTAGTGAATGTTTTTGAGAAGAATAAATTGCAAATTATGGAAGCAATAAAAGTGGCTTTGCTGTGTATTTTATTAAACATGTGATTAACAATTTCCGCTAATAAAAACAAAATGACGAGTGTGCAGCATGTTACAATGAGTATAGTAGAGGGTAATATCTTTGGCGTATTCAAAATAATTTGAATACGGTAGGTGTTTCCATGCAACAAATTTTGATCTGATCCTACTTTCTAAGAGGATCGGATCCAAGGTTCAAAACAATCTCAATACGATCCAGACCTGCGTTTCCATGTAGTATTCAATACGGAAAGTGTACTCAAATCGATCTCAATTCCCCATGGAAACGTAGTATTACTTTAGAGAGTGTCATGGCTGAGAATCTTCTACCACTGTGGAAAACATAAATGCGGGAAATGGAAGGAAGATGATTGTGTGAAATGCTTTTAACAAATTCTGTGAAAAGTACTCACCTTTAATCGACAATGAATATGGTTGGTCATTGTTTAGCAATAATTAAACTTCTTTGTTAGTGATGCAGAATTGTTCGGATAGCTTGGGTCACGTTTGTTTTCTGTTGTGTTTTAACCTCTAGTGCTAATTGTTTTTTTAACTTGTTGACTCATAAAAGGTTCAAGCAAAGGTGGTATATTGATATTAGTCATTAAATGAAGGATTTCTAAAGCCTGAAGAGAACAGTTTAATCCAGTACCTTTAATCACAGATGCCGAACTGTTCAGGTACAACTTTTATTTGTCTACTCTTAGTATTATGTGTTAGAAATTTAGGATGTAAGGCAAAATATCAGAATAAGACATACAATGTATATAAGCTAATGATCCCCAAGCTGCAAAATATACTTTAATCGCATTTTGTCTGAAGCAATTTCCTCTCATGGGTATGTCATCCTCATGTGGTGTTGCCATGTGCTCAGCAGTGATATATTTAAGTTTTGTTTACTTCTCCTTTCAGCTTATAAAGAAAAGGTATAACTACTTAGTTCCATTTTTCTGTACTACCTTTTTCTTTTTTTTGGGGGGGGGGGAGAGAAACATCAATAATAATAATAATAATAATAATAATAATAATAATAAAAATAAATTTCCCATTTACATGATATACAAGCCTTTATCATGATCAAAGGTATAACGATACCGCTACATATTAGTCAATTTCTTCTTGGTATTAAAGACTTAAAACATTCTTGACATTGGTTGTGAATGATGCATCCATTGACAGACAATAACCAAGAATAGTAATTTCTCTTCCTCAAGCTTTCGGCCGCATAACTCCATGCCCTTCCTCAGGTACTCATGGAAGGCTACGAGTTAAAATGGCTGAAAGCGTGGTGGAGGAACATTATTATACACAGCTGATAGCCCATGAAACTATCCTTCACAATTTCCTCTTGAGTGTTTATAATTACATACATTACACTATAGTACAATCACTTTCCTCTAATTTGTACAAAGGTGTTTTAACTAAATATTTCTTGAGTTTTATTTCAAAAGAATTTCCAAGTAAATATTGACTGTGGAACAAACAATCATTTTTTAAAATAAAGAGTGTTGAAGGTTGTTACACTATTAGCATAAATCTGACTGATTTACCAAAAATTAAAAGCAATATGTCAAGACATTAAATGAATAAGTTCTATGGAAACATCATTACCAATTTGAATGTAGCACATCAGCTTTAAGCTGTTTCTACTTCTTAACAGAATGCTCTGCTGTTTACCAATATTTATAAAGAGATGTTACAAATAGTGATGAATGCAAACATATTAAATGAGCAAGCCCAACTAAATATTGCTCATTTTAAACATAGCAGTAATTTGAAAATGACACCAAAGATTTACTCATTTAATGTGCATACATCACTATTTGTAACACTTCTGTGATAAAGAAATGCAAAATCGAACTATTAAAACCAGAAGCACTACAAACAGTGAAGTTTTGATGTTGAATTTGGACGATGCTGATGATGAGGACAAATGCCTTCAAAAACATTCAGTTTTAAAAACTTCCTAAGTGAAGGTTTATGTGAAGATAGTGTGACTCATTCCAAATTCAACTGCAAAAGTGAAGTTGATATTTTAATTTCCATGGTCACTATCATGCTTAATGGCAATAAATGTCTTACAGGGATGATCCTCGATTTCCTACAGTGAGAGGGGTTTTACGGCGTGGTATGACAGTGGAAGGACTGAAACAGTTCATTATAGCTCAGGGCTCATCTCGATCTGTTGTGATGATGGAATGGGATAAGATATGGGCATTCAATAAAAAGGTAATAGTCATTCAACTATCTTTTATTGTGAGTATTACTAGTAGCATTCTAAAAGTTCTCTGCCTGACTCAGAGATGTCATGAAGATAGCCAAATTCTGTAAGAGTTGTTAAAAATCATCATTTAGATGGAAAGCTGTAAAGTTTCAGATGTTTAATTGTAGTTGCTTGTTTAAGAGGATCATGTGAACAAACTGGTATTAGCATTTTCTACAAAATGGATAAAACTGAAATACAAGTTGTGATGAAGAATTTAACCCCAACAGAAATACAAAACAAGTTAAATTCAGCATATCATCCCTTTCATTTTTGATAATTAAAAAGTGGGCTGCTGAATTTAAGCATGGTCATAAATCCATTTAAGGCATTGCAAAACCGCTACATTCAACAAGATTGTGAGAAAAGTTCAGAATGACATAATCAATGATTGCCGGGTTGAAGACATGCAAGTTGGCTGACATTTTAGAAACTTCAGTAGGCGGTGTGTACTGCATTTTACACAACATTTTGGGTAAAAGAAGGCTTTCTGCTCAATGGGTGCTACATTTGTTAACAGAGGAGCCAAAACAAATTTGAATGAACATTTCTCAAGAGTGTTTAGACTTTTTAAATTCAATTCCAGTGAGTTTCTCTGATGTTTCATAACAGTAAATGAAACACAACTATATGCCAGAGACAAAGAAGCAGTCCAAACAGTGAGTGGCAACAAGTGAAAGTGCACCAAAGAAAGCAAATCAGGAAAAGTCATAGCTATTTTCTGGGATTCTCATTGTGTGGAGCTCATAGACTACCTCCAGAAGGACAAAACCATCATCAGGAAATATTTAAGAATGCTATTGAGAATAATAGCACCACACCTTGTGAAAAAGAAATTTCCCTTTCATCATGATAATATGCCTACACAAACACTTGGGATGTTGCTGCAAAACTCTGTGATCTTCACTTCTGAGTGCTTCTACGTCCACCACATTCACCAGACTTGGCTCCCAAAAATTAACTTTTGGTTCCCAAACCTGAAGGAATGGCTGGATGGACATAGATCCACATGAAATGATGAGGATGACGTTGAGACAAATGCTTATTTTGCCGAACTGGACTATTCTTTTTTACTGAGGATATTAAAAAGCTAGGAAGTACTGGACTAAATGTATTGATTTACAAGGTGACAGTGTTGAAAAATACAAAATACATTTCTTTAAATCTTGTGTTTCTTGCTCAGGCTGAGAACTTTTAGAATATTGCTCATGCTGTAACGTATGATGCCAAGAAAATTTCCTTATGCAGCAAATTGCTGCATAATGTTCAATATTTGTATGCAGTTCGATAATTTAAGCAGAGCTCTCTTGTTATTAAAAATTAAATTAAACATTAGCAACTTTATTAATAAATTCAAGAAAAACTTGCATAATTTAAAGTTCTTAGCTTCATTATTAGTTAAGACAATGTTGAGCAACAAATTGCTGTTTAATGTTTAATATTTGTATGCAGCTTGATAATTTAAATACAGCTCTCTTGTTGTTAAGAATTAAATTAAACGTTAACAACTTCACAAACAAATTAAAGAAAAACTTGCATAATTTAGTTAATGATCTTGCTGTCATCTTCAGTTAAGACTGAATGTTGACTGTTCATCTGTTCACATGAAACTCACTTCCTGAGTTAACATATTTGGTGGTAAGATGTGTATAACTCAGTGCCTTGACACTGCCATGTCACTGAGGTTATCATGTTTTAAAATAAATAAAAAGCCTGACTTTCATCTCCTCATATATTCTTGAATCTAGTTGAATAAGTTTCTTTTAATGCTTTGAATATGTGCTTTTTCACAGATCTGTTGTACAAGTGCTGCAAAATTGTATTAATGAGTAATTTTTTTGTTGTGTTTTATTAACACATTGTGATTTATTAGTAGTTTCCAGTGTGTGGGTAAGCAGAAGCCAAAAGAATACAAGGATAGGTTACTCGTCTAAATGTGGGAACACTACACGGAAGAAGAACAAGAAAAGGAATTTTGTACATTAATTGTAATTACATAAATAGGAATTGTAAAATAATGCAAATATAGAGATATCTCCTTGGTAGGAGTTAAGGATAAGGGACTTACCCATAGAAAAGTAATAGCAATTTGTAGCAGTTGAAGAAACTGAAATAAGGATCTCTGAGTGAAATTGCGCTTGGATTCCACTATATTCTCATGACTAGCACTTATCCATTGATAAAGGATCATTATGTCAAAACTGGACACAGAGATTATCCAGTGACATTGCTGGACACTGTGCAGGTAGACAACAATGTGATTATTTTTTGAAAATGCTCTCGTGCCCTGAGCCAAAGTTTTCATATTTTTTTGGAAATGCTCTTGTGCCCTGAGCCAAAGTTTTCAATCAAATAACCAATGTCAATAGAAGCAGTGAAATTAAAGTTTTTAGAAAATAAGTCAGATGCAGCAGGACTTTGCACCCATATTATTTAATGGAAGCATTCACATAGAGTCGTGCAATGTGGTATGTAGTGAAAGAGTTTGCAAACTCCAAACTTTATGCTTGCTCTGCATGCGTAGAGGAAGAATTCTATATTTCTTTCTCCATGCATTGTCAGCTTCTGAACAACACATGATCATGATGCAAAATTTTATGCCATCTACTGTACAATCATGATGCTCTTCCACTTGGCCTTGTCGTGCCATTTTAAATGCTCATACAAGATGCTTATCTGTTGTTTGCTTGGAAAACACTTTTTATGTCTTATTTATTTATAAAGACTGGATGAATTTTTGTATGGGATATTATTGATTATACAAGTATTATTCAATTTGAAACTTGTAAGCTTGGAAGATTTCAGCATGCAATTTTCAGATCTGGAAACCCATGCCAACTTCTTGCATTACATCTAGGGCTGCATTGTGAATGGGGCTAACTGTAACCAATGGTAAGAGTGGTGTACCTGACATATGTGATGTTATCACACCTCTGGTCATTTTACAGGTAATTGATCCAGTTGCACCTCGTTACACAGCTCTGGAATCTGAAGGGACAGTACCTGTATATGTGAAAGGAGTTCAGGAGGAACCTGTAACTGTGGCAAAACACCCCAAGAATGCAGAAGTTGGTGAAAAAACTATTTGGGTTGGACCAAAGATTATGATTGAGAGTGTTGATGCCGAAGCTATGAAAGAACAAGAAAATGTAACCTTCATTAACTGGGGAAATTTACTTATTAAGAAAATCAATCGGTAAGTGGTAAACCATTGGTGTACTGGGATGGTAATATATTTAATAGTAATATGCTTAAAAATAAGCAGCAAGTATTTATTATGTTAAATAAATAAGGAGTACTAACTAAAGTTCATTCATAATGAAAATTATGCATAAACTAAAAGCTTGATATCCTATAATGTGAAGGACCTATTCATAGTACACCACATAAATTTAAGTGTACAATAGCTAATACAATAAGGGCGGGTTCCACCAACCGATGTTAAAAATACTCTTAACATCCTGTTTGTTAACAAGGTGTTTAAAGTTTAACTTAAGGTTAAAAATTTTGCATTTCATCAAGCTTTTACAGCAAATTGTTAGCTAACATTTTGTTAACATCAAAGGCAACTGCGAATGCTAGCTTTCAAAAAGGCGGTGGCCGAACTACACTGCTTCTGAATGTACTCCGGTGCATTTTGTCTACATATGGCCGCACTCTCTGTGTCAGTAGCTGACAACTATTTACATTCATGGCAATAGCCATGTGATTTTCCCGATTTTTTGAGGTTAGAATCACGATGTCAACTGAAATAAACATTTCACTATTTGAAACACGTTAATTAATATCTGGTTAATAAGTATAGACGTATTGTCAAATGCGAAAAAGCTGACGGTCTTACATTAAAGGATAAGATTGCAGTCTGGGACAAAATCCACGAGTAATTTAACTGGAATGAACGCGTTTCTCATAAGTCCAGTAAACAACTACAACAATTTTATGCTAACATAAAGTGCTGCACCAGAAACGTTAGGTGCGAAGAGCATTTAAGACAGTTTAAACTGGTGATGGACACTGCATTGAAACTAAAGTGGACAAAAATGTGCTATCGCTGATTAATCAAGTAGACCCAAAAAAAATACTGTTTGCTTCTTAAAGCAATTGCTTTGGGAACATTCCGGATAAACCCACTAATGGTAGTTTTGGAAATACCAACATTATCACAAGTAAATGAAAAATGTTAGTAGCATAAAATCTAAGTACCTAATTAACACTTAGGAAAAAGAGGCATGCTTCTGTTGGTAGTATTCTAACCTCTCTTATTTCCCATAAAACCATGCTCATGACCCCTTGGACAGTCCATATTGCTTTAAAAATTCCTCCTTTTGCAGGGTTTCAAATTTATTATGATGTACGACTACTCTTCTATTAGGAATGATATTCAAAAATGCCAGTTGTAGCAAACTCGCATCAATAGCTTGGTTTGCAGCAGCCATTTTCCAATTTCTAACATTTGTTAAACGCCGTAACACAGGGGTATGGGATGTTAATTTAACATTTTGTTAAAGTTAACATTGTTTGATGAAGCAGAATTTGTGTTAACTTCGGTATTAAATCAGTTTTAAATTGTGTTAAAATTTAGCATCTGTGGGTGAAACCGGCCCTAAGTGTGTATTCATAAGAAAGCAGCCAACCACAAAGAGAGTTTAACTTCAGATTCTCACTCACCTCACCAAGTGATATTTCTAAAATATTTTCTGTGCAATGTCTCAGGCAAGAATGGCTATGATGCCTGTAAATTACCAGAGAGAAAATTCAAATTTGTAATGTGCAGAAAGTACAAATGATATTGCATTTTTGTTTTGGCATTTTCAAGATTTTATTAGATTTTGAAAATTGCACAGATTTTTTTTCAACTTTTAGATGTGTGGTGTATACAAAATCATTTTATATACATTTAGTAGAGCAAGGTTTTTCCTATAATACCTGAAATGGTATTATATTCAGGTTTTAATCTGATGGAGGAAAAAAAATTGTCAGTAAGGTTAATCAACACTTTACCAAACTCCCTCTTTAATGCTTCTGTTTTTACGACTTAAAATGTATTTCTCCAGTAGTATAAATTACATGTGTTGGTGTCAGGTATATCAAAAAACTTGCATACCAAATACAATAAAACAATGTTTTGTAAATGTCACACTTGAAAAAGTTTGAAAAAATCAGTTCAATTAAAAAAAATTATTTTAAACTAATAAAATGAAAAATCTGGAAATATATCACAGCATGCTATCTTTAACTTTGTTATTTTTACATGTTAAAAATGAAAGCTTTCTCTCAACAGCTTATGTTAGAACGTGTCAACAACTTTTTAAACACTTAAGTTTATTCATTAAGACTAGTTTTTGGCAACATCTTCCTCCTTGTCAGTTTTGTAGAAGGTTTGGACCTACTATGGAAGTACCATTTGGCTGCAAAACTGTTGATGTGGGAGATGTTCCCAGAAATTAGTCTTAATAGACTTAAATAGAGAAAAAAGGGATTAAAAAGGTTGTTGACTCATTCCAACTTAAGTTATAATGTCTACTGTATACAATACTTCTTGTTATTTTATATAATTTTCTCTGTGTTAATTTGGCTCCTATAATTTTTTTAAATTGTTCTGTCACTGTAGTTGGATTTCTGGGGAATGGTAGTAGCTAGTTCTTGTTTATTTTGATGTGTTTGTGTAACTTCCTTCACCATTTGTACTGATGTTACAACACCATTTTATTACGTTGATATTGTAATGAAAAGAAGCTAGAAACAGTGATGTGTATTGAATTTATTTAAAGGTGAGTCGGAATTGTTACACTAACATCACTTAAGTTTACTCACTTAACATGTTTCGGGAAACCGTTGTTCCCATCCTCAGAAGGTTAATTCGACAATACAGTCGAATTAACCTTCTGAGGATGGGAACAACGGTTTCCCGAAACATGTTAAGTGAGTAAACTTAAGTGATGTTAGTGTAACAATTCCGACTCACCTTTAAATAAAACCATTTTATTAACTCTGCTGTTTCAGTTTCTCTCGCAATTAGTTACTGCTTATGTTCTCATTTTTCATTAGTGAAAATCACCATCTTAGGTTGATCTTCCTCTTTATTTTGCACTGTTATGTTAACACTTAATTTTCATTGGGATGGCCTTTAAAGCAGCTAATTAAAATCAAAGAAAAACGTTTTTTTTTAATTTCCAGGGAAAATGGTAAAGTGACATCAATAGAAGCAGAGTCCAATCTGTCAAATAAAGATTACAAGAAAACTTTGAAAGTTACATGGTTAGCTGAAACAGAAAAAGCACCATTTGTACCCTGTGTGTGTGTCTACTTTGACCATATCATTAGTAAATCTGTGCTGGGCAAAGATGAGGATTTCAAGGATTATATTGGTCAAAATACAAGGGTAAGCCATTCAACAAAAAAGTGTTATTTGTTCATGCATTTTGTAAGAAATATGTACATTTTGCTGTCAGTACTTAGTCTATTCTTATCTGTATTTACTTTCAGACAGAGGTGCAAATGTTAGGAGATTCAGAGCTTAAAAATCTGAAAAAGTCTGAAATCATACAGATACAAAGAAAAGGCTTCTTCATTTGTGACAATGCATATGGACAAACCAGGTATATCCCAGGTGTTAAAGGCAATGAAATTTATAACCTTGAAGATAAGTATGCTTGTAATGACGGAAACCATTTATTTTGTTTTACAGCATATACACTGGAAGAGAATCTCCAGTGATTTTATTCTCAATTCCTGATGGGCATACTAAAGAGACAACCACATCTGGACCACCCAAAAAAGCCAAAGAAGTTAAGGAAGTCCAAGCCAAAGAGGTATTTACATTATTATATTTTTCTTCATTAAATGTTTTAAACAAAAGCAACATGAAAGAAGGCTTCTCAGAAGAATTATTTTCATATTTTAAATAACCTTTTACACATTCACACAAGTTGTCATTCTGGAGAAACTCATTGTTTGTATATTCAAGATAGAGAGGTCTAGTTAAATTCAGCAGAGAGATGCACTTGCTACCTTACTCTGTATTGGAATGACTATTGAAGAATCATATTATGTTTGTGTTGCATATGGGATGCAATACTGAAATATGCCAATTCTTTAACATATTTAATAATTCATTTCTTTATCTTTTTTTTTTAATACTGTGTCCTTTACCGGGTATGCCATATCAGACAATGAATGAATGAATGAATGAATTTGGTGAAATGATGCTCAAATGAGCCCAGGGTCCATAGAGTTTAGAGTTTTAGCTGGCATTCATCTTTACAGGATAGGGAGGGGGAAAAAAAACCTCATCCAATAACTCACCCTAACTGAGATTTGAACTCAGAATCTCTTGAATGTGAGGCAGACACAGTATCCCAACATCACGGTAATGGGCTACTTGTATTTTCTTAACTTGGGAGGTTAAAAAGTAATTAATAAATTGAGATTTGGGATAAAAATGTAGTGAGATTTTTTTTCTAATATTGTATATATAATTAATGTAATGAGAGTATACCGCATTACAATGGTCAGAGCCAAAGCAGGGCCTTGTATGAATTAATGTACTATGATTTTGGCACTACAGAAATAAATAAAAAATAATTAATTGAGATAGACCATTTGAAACATTTTCTGGATAAAAAAAATAGATCCAGCCAGTGAAGTTGTATGTTAAAGTCCATCTCATTTGATTATTGTTTCATCATTTTTGTAAAGGCTTGAATCAAGCATTGGACAAAGAGATAGTGAAAGGGAATATTGAGATGTTAGCAGAAAGCTATTCAAAATAACAGGTTTTGCCTTAAAATGCTGCATTTTGGTTGTTTAGCTTTAAAAGGAAAAATTTGCCCTTTTGGGGATATCTAAATGCTTTTCATTAACTCAAAACTTGTTTTGTTTTTGCAGTAAAAATACTGATTAGGTTTATAAACAATTCATAAAAAAGCACATTGAAGTGATTGATTTTTTAGAAGCTTTGTAACAGTGAAGGCAAAATTCAGTATTTAAGCATTAGGAGTTGAATTTGGGACACATTTGTTTCATTTACTCTGTAATTTATATGGACATGTTTCAGAAGCTTTCACTTCCATCAACTGTAGGTTGACACAGTCGACCTACAGTTAATGATGGAAGTGAAAGCTTCTGAAACATGTGCTGTATAAATTACAGAGTAAGTGAAGCAAACATGTCCAAAATTCAACTCCTAATGCTTAAATACAGTGAAGTGAAATTGCAATGAGTGAATAAGGATCACTCATAACTTAACTTCACTGATTTATGTAGGTAGAAAAGATTTAAATTCTCAGGATATATTTCAAAGGCACTTGCCTTCACCCTCAACTATGGTTGGCTGCCAATTCATCTACTTTCCTTCTAGAGGTCTGTTTTTGCATTTATGTATTTGATGATGAGAAAGAAAGAAATGAAAATGCACAAATTTAAGCCATGTAGAATCTAGGAAAACTTTCAACTATTTCATATACCATCCATAGGAAACAAACAAATTTCAAAATAATTTCAAAGAAATCAGCAATACACTAGTTTTGGTAAATAAATCCAATATCAGAAACCTTTTAGGAATGAAAAATAAAGACAAATGTCTGTCAATAAACTCGGGATATATTATGAAATCAGCTGTAACAACTGTGTAAAAGTGTCTATGCATGCATGTGAAATCTGTTACTTTTGTTCAAGTAAATTAATGAGGCGTAATGGCCTTATTCAGCCATTACAGTTAATGACGCTTAGAATGTGTGTGTTTAAATTTGTACTAGAAATGTTCTATTTTACACCATATTTAGTAGCTTGCACTTGTTGATGTTTAAGCAGGGGCACTCCCTATATTATAAAAGAGAGGATCTTACTTGTTGCCGCTTCATGAAGTTTTAATGTTCTGAAGAAACATTACATGTATATAATTTTTCAGCATTTATATGCTTTTGTAGGCCTACTTCTTTACTGAAATTTAATTTGAGTTTACAGTAATTATTAATTGTAACAGTCTGCTGTGTAGTAAATTATTTAGCTCCTAAACTCTTAAATTATGATGTTTTAGCATGACACCCAAACTCCACTCATGTCAAACGTTAAAAATCCAAGGTACATTTCAGGGAGATTCTCTCCATCAGCTGATTGTCAACTAGTGTTCCTTACTGGTGCTGTTGGTCGGCTTTTCCTTTGGTGATGTTCTACTACCTATCTTCTTATTTAGGTGTCCGAAGTCATCCACCAGCGAAATTTCAAAGTTCATAATTTTATCCTGATTTTTTACAATTTGAATAATAAACATATATTATATGCATAATTAAAAAGGCTTATACATGCATTATGCATGTTTTTATCCCCAAAAAGGTCAAAATATGCAAATATACACAGAAAAAGTACACATATTTGGAATCGGAAAGTAATGAAATGGGTAAGTACTAAGTTTGCGCTATGCCCAATGATCCTATAAAAACACGCATTTGCATGGAATTCTCATCTTCTATCTACTTAATTTTAATTGAGATAAACTCTTAAACATTACATATTTTGTTATAGATACAAAGGGAATAGCAGTAGTCAAATGTTTGAGAACTGGATGCTGTATGTTGACTTTAAAATTCTCTTTCCAAACAATTGCAAGAAACAGCAGAATATCAACAAGACTTTAGAATTACAAAGTATTGGACAATTCAAACCATTAATAGCGGATATATCAGAAATGGCTTATGCAACAAAAAAAAGTTATTTGAAATAAATTGTATCATGTTTTTAAGAGATCCATATTTTTGTGTAGTATGTTTTTGTCTAGCAGTTTTTGTTTACCAGTTATACAAGATTATACAAAATTCCTTCCGCATGAAGAGGACTTCAGACTATTCCCAAAAAATTCAAGATATACACTTTATTTCTCATGTAAACATCTTTTATACTGGAAAAGTAGAATCAGACGACTGAAAAATTCAATACAATAGCCGGGATTTGAACCCAGCTATGGCATTGAATTTTTCAGTCATCGGATTCTACCTTTCCAACCTTGTCCAACACACGGCTTGTGTAGAAGAACAATTAATTCCATATTTAATACTGTCTGTTCAGTTATGTTTTAGCTGTTGGGGTGGGTTGTAAAGCTTTAAGTGATGGGAGAGGTACACATTATGCTGAACTCCTGCCGTGCGTGACACGTACAGTAGAAAACAGCTAACAGTCTTTCACTATCGCACTCTTTACCCCTCAATTGCCTCATACCAAGTAGACATGACTACCTACCAGTAGTTAAACTCTTACCTGCTTGGAAGGGCTTCCCCTCCCAGTAGTTAAAATGTTCCTGAACAGACAGTATATGATATTTAATTAAAATTGTTAGAGCCATTTTTCAGAAAATTAATAACATTGAAAACATTTTTCATGTAATGCATAGTTTGTGGTTCAGGGATTTTCTTCAAAATCTTTATGCCACGTCTTTGGAAGATACTGAACTTAAATACCAAGTTTGGTATTTATCCAGAGTTTTGTTTTTGAGTTATGCTGTTCACAGACACTCGCAAACCTTTCTATAAACATGCTTTTTTCTTTTATTTATCATTCAAGGTGCCTCAAAACATGTGCTTCTGATGAAATCTTGATATTCCAATTCTCGGATGAAGTGTAATACCTTCTCTACCTACTAAGTACGTGTTAGAGAAAGTAAAAATAAAACAAGAATGGTGATTAGTAATTAAGAAAAATATAAAGCATATGAAAATTCAAACCAGTAACAAAGAATATCTTGGAGATGGTTAATGCCACAAACAGTTTTATTTTACATAAATTGTGTGCTTTAACAAGATCTACTTATTTTGTGTAGTAAGATTTTGTCTATCTGTTACACTTTACCAGTTATACAGAAGTCATTCAGAAAAGGACTTAAAAGGCTACTCCCAGAAAATTTAAAATATACAGGAAAATGGATTAAACATGTGATATTTTAATCAAAATCATTAAAGCCATTTTAGAGAAAATAAAAAAACAACGAAAAATTTAACATGTAAAGGGTAGTTTGCGGTGGGGTTTTTTTTTCCCCCCCAAAATCTCTGTGTTACATCCTTGGAAGTTCCTGAACTTAAATACCGAGTTTTATATTTAAGAGACTTTTTGTTTTTGAGTAACGCTGTTGACACGCACACACACAGTTTTTTTTAATCAAGATGCTTCAAAACATGTATTTCTTGTGAACTGTCAACATTGAATTTTTGTGTGGAATACAATACTTCCTTTACTTACTGTAAGTACATAGTAGAGTAAGTAAAAATAGTACTATCACATTACAGTATTTAAAATAAATAAACATGTTGGGACTTTATTCAGCTTCCACTGTCATTTCACCAAGTTCTCACTGTCACTTCACTAGTTCTCATGACATAGTGGGTAATGAAATACATGCAAAGCAGCCTCTTCTTTCCTGTGCTTCACAGGAAAGTCAAACACAAGACTTCTATAATCTCTTGCAATAGCAGTATTCATTATTGCCACATCTGTCATCACAACAGCAGTTGATGTTGCATCAGAACAATTCTCTATCTCACTGACTGGTTCACTTGCGTGCATGCTTGTTTGTATAGCCACTTGAGTTTTCAAAGGATTCTAATGTTCTGCAGGGGGGAGAAAGAAGGTTCTATAAATTTGATTATCTTTCAATATGTTGGGTGATATTGCTACTCTACGTCCTTATCTATTTACCTTTCCGCTAGCTGGTCAGTCAGCGCCTTAGACCAGATAAGCTAGGACCACAGCTGCATCACATAGCTCCCTCTTTAAAGCTGGTCTTCCCAAGTTTAGGATTGCCACATTTTGGTCTACTGAAACGAGGATACTTTTCTGAAAAGTTAAATTTCTCTTACACATTACTTAATATATGGCCTAACCCACTAATAGAGTATTCGTCAGTTCTAATTCTTATTTTTAATGATATAACCTAGGCAATGCTGGAAACTATACATAATATTACAAATTATTTTAAACATTGGAAATTATAACCCTCATCAGTATCATTGTTCATTCAGTTGCAGTATCACTTGTGTATTTTTCACTTGACCTGATGATTTTTAAGAATGTTTATATTCTATAGCAAATATTTGAAGGGCTCCTTGCATGTGAAATGTTTAAAATTAAACCTAATCAATATTCTGGACTTAACTGAACTTGCAAGAAGTCTGTTCCTTCCTTTGGTCCACTGTGACTGAATCAGGGAAAAAGTTTTTCAACATAAGCATTGTGTGCCGGGGTTGCAAAAACAAATTGTGCAATTTACACTATTTATGAGTACAATTCCTCACTCCTACAGCTCTCAATATAGTTAATCCACTTCTTTTGTGAAGGCAACTGATTCTGTAGCTGGCTACAAATTTTTCTAAATTGCAAAACTGATCAAATGTTTTACTATCATCAATGTCCACGCCTCTGTCATTCAAAAATTTGATTGAGTCTTCAAAATTTTCCCATGACATATTCTTCAAAATTTAGCCACTTAAAGCACATGAATTCATTCAGTGGTTGAACCCACATATTTAGGTACTCCAGGCATCCTTCAATGTGAGACTGATTGCTCATATTGTCATGAAATGTTTTAACTTCCTTGACATGACCATCTCTCTCTAAACAATTAAGCATAATCTTTATCTTCAGGAGAATGAAAGTTATATTTTTATATTCTTCTAAGGTGTGGTTCATTGATGAGAGGACATTTTCAACATCAATTAAGGATGAATTTAGTAAATAAGGCTCTCTCAGTTAACAACACCATAACAACTGAAAAATATAAACTAAAACCTGCTAACTCCACCTTACCAAGATTATACTGTTTACCAAAAGTACACAAAGATGACAATAGCATGAGACCCATTATCAATGGCATTAACTCACCTATGTACCACATTGCTAAGTGGTTAGTAAACAAACTGAAAGCCTACAAAAGATTTGAATACCTGGGAATTCCTCTGAATTAATAAACCACTTACAGAACTACAGCATTCCAAAAAACCACAATGGTATTGTTTGATGTCAAAGCACTTTTCACAAGTATTCCTATAGAAAAAATAGCTACACTACTCAGAAAATGGTTGAATCAGACTACAATAAACTTCACGGAAATAGATGACATCATTAACCTTACAGAATTATGCACTAGACACAACTTCGCATTTAATAATAAATTCTATAAACAATCAAAAGGATTAGCAATGGGAAGCCCGCTGTCCCCCATTCTGGCAGAACTATATATGAGCCACCTTGAAGTCCACATAGTGAAAGCCTTCCCTCACATATACAAATTTTGGCGGAGATATGTTGATGACATTTTTTCCATCATACCCCAGAAATTAATAGAAGATGCTTTGAAACTGTTGAACCTGCAGGATAACAGCATTAAATTTACAATTGAAATTGAAGAGAAAACACCTTACCCTTCCTGGACCTCATTATAACTAGAGATCAAAATGATTTTAAATTCAGTATACATAGGAAACCTACACATGTGGACAATTATATAAAGAAAAATGGTTGCAACCCAACTTCACACCAACTAGCCGCCTTAGAAGTTTGATCCACCGGTTACATAGCGTCCCCTTAAACAATGAAGCATTTTTAAAAGAACAATAACATATAGAAAAAATAGCAGTAACTAATGATAAACGAGAAGAAGAAATTCAAGGCAATTTCACAAACTACCACTCTAACACCTCTCTCAAACACAAACTGGAAATACAGGAAATTCACATACCACCCTTATGCCTTTAGAAAATTTGAACGAATCTTCAATAAATTTAACATAAGACTAGCTCCACAAAACAAATTCTGCCTGAAGAACTTGCTAAACACACCTCTCAAAAATACCATCCCAAACACATTAAAATCCGGAATTTACCAGATTAATTGTGATGATTGTGAGAAATACTACATAGGAAAAACAAAAAGAAACTTGGAAATCAGACTTAAGGAGCACTAAAGGAACATAAAACTAAAACAAATAGAGAAATCAACTGTATCACACCATTTTTGGACAGAAAACCACAACATTGGTCAGAGTATAAAATTGAACATCTGGGAAAAAATACACTTCATCAAAAATGACATCATTAATTTTGAAATCTCGCCTGTGAACAATGTGTTAAAACTTTGTGCCCCCAACACCAGATGGCAACAGGTTCAGAATCTCAGGAAGAGGAAGAAAATCATACGGGAGAAAGAGACCTTTAGTCACCCAGTTGCTGCTGATGAGGACGAATGCCCTTGAAAACGTTTCTGTTTTATACAACATTTAATTAGTGAACATGAGTGTCAAAAAGTGTAACTCAATCTACCATCATCAATTAAGGAGTTTTATTCTCTTTCTATGTAATTTATGTGAGAGTGTAACACATTGATTACAGACTGCAGATGGTACAGATATACTTCACTGAATGGATCTGAAAAAACTTCAAAACAGCAGGAGACTTATCATGTGACAAAAAATAGGATTTTAAAGCTGGATACATGTGGATAATCCTCCGAACAACTAGGAGCCATGTCATTCAGTGGGTTTTGCTGTGATAGAGCAACTGCTGGTATTCGACTTAAACAAATTCACAAAATTCTTTTAAGGATTCCACACAAACAATGTAGACTGAAAAGTAATCATAGATTTTGAAGATAAGAGATTGCAAATCTAAGTGCAAGAGATCAGTACCACATTGTACACATTTATTGAGAAGATGTGCTGGGCAACCAATCCCAACTAATGAGGGTTTTAATAGCCTCTTCAAATTAGAAAATACATTCTTTCCCTCCTTCCTGTTGATACCACCAAACTGTGTATTGCAATTATCCCCTTCGAAAGCCACACACTTATTCTCAAGTCTGAAATTATGTAAGGTGGTGTTTCATTTTCTTTGCTTTACCATTTAAGACTTTAACACACAAACCACCATTTTGGTAGTCAAAATAATGCAAAAGGATAGGAAGTCATTAGACAGCTCCATCATTGCTTGCATCTGTGGAAACAGCTAAAAAGGGAATATTCTGTAATGATTTTATCACAGTTTCCACTGAATGTGGTGCTAAAACAGAGTCCTCTATGGTTTTGGTTTTAGCACATGACACTTTAGCAGCTACATGTTGCAGAATCAGGAAAATACTCTTCAGAGTGCAATTCATAACGTACTCTACATAAGAACTACAATTTATTTGCACACAAGTACACAATGTAATTATGTATTTATGACGTAATCTACATCCTAGAGTAAACTAGCTTTCTTTAAGCTGGTCTAGCTCACAATAGGGTCTATAGATTGAGATCTTATGTTTTGTTATGTAGGTCAAGTCATTAACAGTGAGAACATAAAACTCTTTAATTACCAGCTTTCAGAACAAACCTGGAAAGAAATATACAAAAAGAACAATATGAATGACAAGTTTAACTCCTTTTTTTAAATACTTTCATAAGGATTCATAACTCAAGTTTTCCATCTCATGTAAAGAAAATTATTAACACACCTAGAAATGGCTGGTTAACACAAGGTATTAAGATATCCTGCAAATACAAAAGAGAACTCTACTTGGCTACTAGAGAAAGCAACTGTGAGAAACATAGACAACACTATAAAAAATATTGTAAAATTTTAAAAAAGGTTATAAGTGAGCTAAAAACCTATGCTATGAAAAGCAGATAGTCCTCAAATAACAAGCCTAATACAATATGGAAAATTATAAAAAAAGAGACTGGTAAACATCACACAAAAAATGATATAAAAGAAATTACAGTAAATCATATCACCACAAAAGAACCACAAGAAATAGCAACATTATTTAATGAGTATTATATTCAGTTAGCAGAAAATTTACTGTTACAGTCCAAACAAAAAGTGGAGGACCCTATTTCATATTTGAAAAAAGCAGGCTTCGAACAGCATATTTGTACAGAAATAGTACCCATGAACACGATAGAAGTAAATAAAACGATAAAATCCCTCAAAAGCGAGAATTCATCGGGTTATGACGAAATAACTACTAAGATATTAAAACTATGCATCGATAAAATTAGCAAACCTTTAAGTCATATATGTAACTTCTCCTTTGTAACAGGAATTTTTCTTGACAGGCTAAAATATTCTATAGTTAAACCACTATACAAGAAAGGGCAAAAGTCACAACTGTCAAACTATGGACCAGTATCATTACTAACTGCTTTCTCCAAAGTATTTGAAAGACTTATGTTAAAACGAATATGTCACCACCTAATTAAAAATAATATTTTAGCAAAGGAGCAGTTTGGATTTAGGAAAAACATGTCAACCAATGATGCCACTTTCAACGTAACGAATGAAATTTTGAAATCAGTTGATAATAAATGTAATACACTAGGAATATTCTGTGACCTATCAAGAGCATTTGACTGTGTAAATCATAATATACTCTTATCAAAATTATCATATTATGGCATTAAGAATAAAACATGTCAATGGATTGCATCTTACCTATCAAACACATCAAAAGGTCATAATAAATATGGCAGATAATTCCAAAATATATTCCAAATGGTCAGAAATAAAGCATGGTGTTCCACAAGGTTCGATTTTGGGTCCATTATTGTTTCTAATATATGTCAACGACCTCCCCAGAGTAATAAATGAACATGCTCACCCAGTTCTCTTTGCTGATGATAAAAGTATTATAATTAAAGAACACAACATCAGTCGCCTCTCAGAGTTATCCAACGGTATTTTCAGTGTGCTAAATAATTGGTTCGATAGTAACAAAATTCATATAAACTTGGAAAGACTAAGTATATCAATTTTCACACAATAAATAAAAGTATTGCAGACATAAGAATTGAACATGAAGGCAATGAAATTACTGAAACTTGTAGCATAAAATTTCTTGGTCTTATTATAGCTCATAATATGAATTGGAAAGACCATATTGACTACATCCTACCAAAACTAAGCTCTGCATGTTTTGCAATTAGATCATTAATTCATTTTACAAATAAAAGCATCCTAAAAACAGTATATTATGCTTATTTTCATTCAATTATGACTTATGGAATAACATTTTGGGGAAATTCAGTAAATGCAAAACAAAAAAAAATATTTCTTTTACAAAAAAAGGTAATAAGAATAATGGCAGGTATAAAGAAATCAACTCATTGTAAACCACTATTCAAAACTATTGGAATTTTACCATTAGCCTGTGAGTATATTTTAGCTGTACTTTTAACCGTGGTTGACCACCCAGAAGTGTTCATAAAAAATTCAGACCTACACAGCAAACAAACCAGAAATGGGCAGGACTTACACAGGCCAAGCAATAACCTACAAGTATTCCAAAAAGGGGCTTACTACAATGGTATAGTATTATTTAATTCACTTCCATCATATATTAAGGAACTGAAAACTAATAAAAATAAACTCAAGTTAGCATTAAAAAGATATCTCATCACTCACACCTTCTATACAGAGGAGGATTTCTTTCATTCAAAGAAATAACTGACTATAAAATGTTACCAAATTTTATAACTACATTCAGTATAAATAATATTGTTTTAAAATTTTTTAGCTCTAACGTACTCTACATAAGAACTACAATTTATTTGCATACAAGTACACAATGTAATTATGTATTTATGATGTAATCTACATCCTAGAGTAGACTAGCTTTCTTTAAGCTGGTCTAGCTCACAATAGGGTCTATAGATTGAGATCTTATGTTATGTTATTATGTTATGTGGTGAGTTTCAACATGAAATGTGAGAGCACCTTCAGCAGCACAGACACCATCATTGAGGTGTGCATTTGTTTTGACAAAATAATTCATCACTTTACTGGAGGAATTTATTCCTCTCACTTTCCTACAATGCTTGTCTGATATGTGTATTTCTAGGTCTCTGGCACCATGGTTTTCAATAGAGGTGATAGTGCCAGGACAAATCATACATTCTGCTTCAGATTTTTCTTGTCCATGATGAAAAGATGGAAATATTTTTTGAAGATCATCAGTAAATCTGCATTTTCTCTTCGGCATTTTTAAAGTATGTAATGAATATAAGATTGTGCCGGGAAATTATTATATCTATGATAACCCGCCAAAGGAATTACATTTGTTGTAATGAAGAATTCAGTAACTTTAATTGGCTCAGGCCTGTTATGTTTTAAAACTATATACAGCAAATAAACAGTTAAATAAAGCATTTTCAAATCACATTCACATATCTCTTGATGTTTAATTTTTAAATCTGAAAAGCAATTTTGTATTCGACGCATGTGTATTGTGAAAATGAAAGACAAAGATGAAACTGAAAGTGGAGCCAGAACAGAAATCAGTTCAATAAAAGCAGGTAACAAACCTGTATACATTTGAAAGATTTCTCAGGGATTTATATGAGTATAAACAAGAAAATGACTAATTTTGATTCAACTCAACAAATTGCGGACAAACTAGGAGTTTTCAAAATTGCTTGAAGACAATTTTTACTCACAAAATGAGGACATATGGCAACCCTACTCAAATAGCTCATCGATATGGAGCAAGCTGACCAAGATGGACCACCATCAGCTTTCCTCGGTGTTGATGCCGAATGAGGTATACAGCGTTGTTGATATAAGCGATCATGTCCCAGGATCTTAGCAGCTTCGGCGACTTCCGTTTAGTCCTCGTGAGACGATAGAGCCATACAAGGTCACCCTCCTGGAATCCAGCACTGTTCGCCAGATGGCCATAGTGTGCGTGCCTTCCTCCGATCACTTGCCAGATTCAAGTGATCCCTGGCGAGATAGTGGATTTCTTCTAGCGCACCGACATAATCCGTTGTCAACTGGTCAGTACCAGGAAGCGTGCCGAACAGCAGATCACATGGTAGCTGTAGCTCCCTTTCGAATACCATATTGGCCAGTGCCATGCCAGTGAATTCGTGTATTGATACTTCACAGGCCAGAAGGAATAACCTCACATGCATATTCCAGTATCGCTGATGGCTGGATACCACTATTCGGAGGTGCTCCCCTACCATCTTAATATAACGCTCCACCCTTCCGTCCGACTATGGATGAAGGGTAGTGATACGGGTCTTGTGTGTCCTGAGGAATAGGAGCTGCTTTGCATGAGGTTGGATATGCTGAATTCGTCCCTTGCTCACAGTGGAGCTCCTTGGGATCCCGAACCGACAAAGAAGTTGTTCACCAGTGCATTCGCCACTGTCGAAACCTCTTGCTTGGGAACCGGTTAAACCTATAGCCAATAGCAAGTAACCATTTCCTGCGTCTGTCCTTGAGAATGAGACGGTAATTTGTATCACAAATTACGTTAATATAAATAATTATTTTATTATGAATATGTATTTTTATGTAACATTGATTTCAGAGGTTTAATAATTGTAATTATTAATGGTAAATAATAATTTTTGGGCTCTACTGAAACTGTTAACAATAACAATACTGCAATGAAGGGTTTGAGTTGTTTATCGTTACCGGGAACCAGGAAGTTACGTAATGTTTCGCGCCTTTTCAGTAAAAAAAGCTTCCAGAATGTTCTATAAAAGTAATATGTATTAGTGGTTTTCATTGGATAGTAAAACAGACGCTAATGTTGGCGCGTTTTATTAGCCAATGGTAATTCATTTATAATCTTTAGGTGTATCTTGGGGCAAGCCTATAAATAGCCATGCTCGAAGTCAAGCGTCCCCCAGTTCGGCAAGATTCACGAAGCATTACACATCGTCTCCCGCTCAGTTCATCAAATTTTCGTGTACAATACGTGACTACATGTCGCCTATCGGTCCTTCAGTTCGTTAAATTATACGCAGTGAAAATCATTAAAGATCTAAAATATTACAAAGTCACTTATATACAAAAATTGAAGTACGTGAGTTAAAAGTGAGAAGTTATGATAAACAGTTTCAGTATGGCGATCATCTAGATAAATCTGTGAAAGTGTTAGTGCACGTGTTCGACAATAAAACATTATAAAAAAACATTTCTTCACTAGTAATTTTTTTGATAAAAGATTCCTTTTCCGCTTCACACCCTGCAAGAATTAAATGCCTACCTAAATAGCTGGCCGGAAGACAATATACATAACCTTAAAACTAATTCATATAGATTGCTACGTCAGAGGGAACCACGAGCCAGACCAACGAATGACGTCACACGAGATGGCTGCACTAGTGAGGTAAACAACATTACGTGAGAAACATTATCCACCACGTGGGGACACAAACACACAAATACTACTTCAAATTGGCGCATCAACGTGGAGCGACAACTAGGAAAGGAAGGCTAGACGACTAGGAAAGGAACAAGAATAATCAGGAAGAGGCGAAAGCAGCAGTGAAACGACCTACAAGACGCAGATTCCGAGACAGAAGGGTAATTCAGCTACAAGAAAACATCGAAACGACGTAGATTCATCACGATACAACGCAGAAGCGACATACAAACCTAGGAGAATGGGGCAGAACGCTGGACATCAAAACTGCAGCATCAGACAGCATCAAAAAGGTAATTAAATGAGACTGAGAAGTGGTAGGATAATAAAAACAATGGCTACCAATAATACAGAAGAAATAATTATGGAGGGAGATAGAGTAACAGTTAGCTGTGATCCAATACAAAGTACAGGGAATAGCCCAGACTTTTTGGGGTTTGAAGATGAAAATGTTAGTGTAGAAAGTGAGAATAGAATAGCAGGAAATGTTAATCTTGATACTAATATGATGATTATGGAAATGCTGAGAAATATAAGGGAAGATAATGAGAAATTAAGGGAAGATATGCAAAAGAATAATGAGAAATTAGAAAAATTAACTCAGAGTTTTGAGAAATTAGGGGAAGCTATGGACAGGAATTATAGAGAATTGAGGGAAGATATTGGTAAAAGCTTTGAACAAAACAGGAAATCAATTGAAAATATTGGTAGAAGTAATGATATATTAGAGCAAAAAGTAGATCAAAGCAGTGAAGAAAGTGAAAAGAAAGTTACGAAGCTAGATAGTAGTATGCCAGAAATGAGAGATGAAAATCAGGAAGTAATAGCAAGTGAGACAGGAGAAATTTCAAAGAAAATGCTAGACATGAGCAGGGAAATATGTAACAAAAAAAGTGAGGTTAATACTAAAAGTGAGGTTAATGTAGAATGTACAGAGTTAGGAAGTCAAATGAGTAGTATTACAAGTGAGCTAAGAGAGATAAAAGAGGTTATGAATGTAGATGTAAATCAGGCGCAAGTTAATTTCAGAGGGGAGATATTAGAAATACAGAATGAGACAGTAATGCAAAGAAATAAATTGTACCAAGATGTTCAAAATGAAAACTCCAGTCCAGTACAGTTTAGTACAGATTTGTCAGAGTATTCTCAAGTTATAAAGATAGTTGAAGAGTTGAAAATGAAAGTTGTCAAAAGATGTGTTGTTCAAGAAACTGTAGATTGTTTTCAAATGTTATCAGGGAACGAAATGTCATATAAATACAAGAGGTTATTCATGAACAAAAATTTGAAGGTTAGGTTACGGCTACGAGTAATGTTTAGCCACACACAATTTGATCCAGGAGGGTAAATAGCAATGTGATGTAAAGTAAATGCTGGATAGTTGAAGACGACTTGCAGAGAAATGTATTGGAACGTAAGAGGGTTAACTAAATATATATGTCATTTGAAAAGAGAAATAAGTTATAAAAAAAAAAAAAAATAGAGAAATGTTTAAAAAAAAAAATATATATAAATAAATAAATTAAATTTTTTTTAGTAACTGTAACAACATTTGAAAAATAAGAATGCAAAGATTGAAACTTAAGATGATATTAAATTAAAAGTATGTAAACACAATTCCAAGAATTAAAATTTAAAAATGCAAAGATTAAAATTTAATATGATATTAAATTAAAAGTACGGAAATACAATTCAAAGAGTATTGTTAAAGTGAAATTCAAAATAACAAAAATGGTAAAAATAATTCAAAACAAATACTTATGTAGCAAACAGAAAAGGTGAAACATTGTCAAGATTTAAGAGATGTAAATATATTTGCAAAGTACAAAATAACAAAAAAAAAAAAAAAAAAAAAAAAAAAAAAAAAAATTGGTAAATATAATTAAAAATAATTGAAACAAATACTTATGTAGTAAATAGAACATGGGAAACATTGTCTAGATTTAAGAGATGTAAATATTTGTGTTGAGGGTGAATATTTTGGTACATATGTATAATAATTACAAAAATCTTAAATGTATAAATTTTGTCAACAGCTTAAAGTAAACAATTTGGTAATAGTAAATAAATAGTTTAGGGTATAGTATTTGCTATAAAAAAAATTTGTGATATCAGATTAATATCTAAAATTAATTAAACCAAAGCCAGTAAGTAGTGGCAAGATAAAACATATGTCGTGTGTTAAACGTGTGTGAAGTGTTAAGTGAAAGTGAATAGCGTGTGTTACAAGATTTAGGAGACTAAAAACAAAATTATAAAATTTCCAAACAGGTTATAAATGTTTATAATTATGTTTCTAGTGGGGCATATGAGACGGTAATTTGTATCACAAATTACGTTAATATAAATAATTATTTTATTATGAATATGTATTTTTATGTAACATTGATTTCAGAGGTTTAATAATTGTAATTATTAATGGTAAATAATAATTTTTGGGCTCTACTGAAACTGTTAACAATAACAATACTGCAATGAAGGGTTTGAGTTGTTTATCGTTACCGGGAACCAGGAAGTTACGTAATGTTTCGCGCCTTTTCAGTAAAAAAAGCTTCCAGAATGTTCTATAAAAGTAATATGTATTAGTGGTTTTCATTGGATAGTAAAACAGACGCTAATGTTGGCGCGTTTTATTAGCCAATGGTAATTCATTTATAATCTTTAGGTGTATCTTGGGGCAAGCCTATAAATAGCCATGCTCGAAGTCAAGCGTCCCCCAGTTCGGCAAGATTCACGAAGCATTACACATCGTCTCCCGCTCAGTTCATCAAATTTTCGTGTACAATACGTGACTACATGTCGCCTATCGGTCCTTCAGTTCGTTAAATTATACGCAGTGAAAATCATTAAAGATCTAAAATATTACAAAGTCACTTATATACAAAAATTGAAGTACGTGAGTTAAAAGTGAGAAGTTATGATAAACAGTTTCAGTATGGCGATCATCTAGATAAATCTGTGAAAGTGTTAGTGCACGTGTTCGACAATAAAACATTATAAAAAAACATTTCTTCACTAGTAATTTTTTTGATAAAAGATTCCTTTTCCGCTTCACACCCTGCAAGAATTAAATGCCTACCTAAATAGCTGGCCGGAAGACAATATACATAACCTTAAAACTAATTCATATAGATTGCTACGTCAGAGGGAACCACGAGCCAGACCAACGAATGACGTCACACGAGATGGCTGCACTAGTGAGGTAAACAACATTACGTGAGAAACATTATCCACCACGTGGGGACACAAATACACACTAATACCACTTCAAGAAAGGGCCTTCCAAGTCCATAACAATTCTTTCGAACGGCACTCTGACGCACTGTTACATCCGGTCTAGAATGCCAGTTTGGGGCCCGCGACTTGCCGTGCAGATGTAGCATTGCTGGCAACACCTCCCCACGTCGCTTCCAAGACGCACCCAATAGAATCGGCGATGTAGCTTTTCTAAGGTATTATTTACACCCAGGTGCCCACCGGTAGTAGCGGCATAGGTCTCCTCGATTTCTTTAATCTTGTTTCTCGGGAACGTTAGCTATTCCACCTTGATTTTTCCTTCTGCAGACTCTCACACTCTCTTCAACACACCGTTCCTGAACATTAGGGAGTCCCACTGGACCCAGTAGCTCTTATGGGTCGGGCTCCTTGGAGCGACGGTCGTCCACGCAGGACGTTCGCCTGATATTTTATCTGTCAGGATCGGCCCTATGTCTCAATCCTCCAGTTGCTCCCTCTCAAGGTCTCTTTGTCCTAACCAACTGCAGGTTGCACCATGACCGAACGTAAGGCTGCAACACTCCTTCCCCTCGGCCTTCAAGGCGCTAATGAGCTAGCAGTTGAGCATCCTTAAGCACAAATAATCATCAGCCTGGACCTTCACACAGTGGTTGCAGTTTTCCTGGCACAGTCTTCAGAAAAGGGCGTCTGCGCTAGAATGACGCCTACCTGCCCGGTACTCCGAGGTAAAATTGTATTCCTGCAGCTGTTGGATCTAGTGGACCGTCTGTCCATTCAAATCGCGAAAGCCCAACAGCCAAGTTACAGCGGAATGGACCATTCGAAAGTGGAACTTAAAGCTACTTGTGGAAGTTCTTTAGCCAGGAGCTTTGACTTGTCACCAGTAGTTTTATTCGGCCTTGGAAGCGGTCGTACTGAAGAAAGCAATTACTCTCTCTTCTCTGCCCTGCTCTTGCGACAGATTATCCCAATGTCGATCTCACTGGCATCCGTGTCCACGTTGAACTTCTTATTGAGGATGGGATATCCTAGTACCGAAGACGTGCATAGGGTGTGAAAAGCTGCCTCGGCTTGGTCGGACCACTGGAAGCCGCGTCGTACCTCTGTCAGCGATTTCGATGTTTGCACACCGCCACGAAATTCCGGTATTATGTATTTGTAGAGACCCAGGAACCTTGTACTTCTTGTTTAATCCTTGGCCTGAGCCACTCCTTTAAGGCCTCTAGGTTCTGAGTGTCTGCAGCCACTCTATCGGGGTTTACGATGTGTCCCAGGTGGCACACTTCCTTTCGAAGCAACTGACACCTCTTAGGTTCAAGTTGAAGCTGCCTGGCGAATTCTTTCCAACATTTTACTCAAGTTGCTCAGCTGATCCTCGAATGTCTTATCTTAAACAATGACGCCCTTTAGATAAAGGAGGCAAGTGTCAGTTGAGGCCCCTCATCACAGAATCCAAAGTCTCTGGAAATTGAAATTGAGTTTTATTTATGGACGCTCTTTAACTACTATGGTTCTTAGCGTCCCATTCTATATTGGGCGTGAAACACCTGTAATTTTGCTCAGAGGCCTCTTTATCAGGCTTGAGGTTCTTTTACGTGCCGTAAATCTACAACACGGGACCACCGGCTTTACTTCCCTTCCGAAGGAAGCCGTGCTAACGATTTTTACGCCCGAAAAAATCCATCGCCCTCCGCCGGGTTTGAACCCGCGACCTTGGGAACTAGAGGCTAGCACGGTACCACTAGTCCACGGAGGACGACTAAGTCTCTGGAACGTTGCGGGAGCGTTGCAGAGTCCAAAAGACATTACCGCAAACTGCTATAGTCCATGTGCAGTAGAAAACGCTGTCATCTCCTTGTTGTCGGGGTGAAGTGCCACTTGCCAGTATCCCGACTTCAGGTCCCGGGCGGAAAAACCACTGGGCTTCCGCTAAGGTGTCAATCCGTGGCAGTGGAAAACAGTGTTGTCTTGGTGACGTTCAGCTTCCGCTAGCCAAAGCAGAAGCCCAAATATCCATCCTTCTTTTTCACTAACACTACCAATGATGACCACGACTATTGGACTCCTCTATTACGCCTGTGGTTTTCATGTCTGCTATCCGGTTGTCAATTTCCTTCTGCTTCGCTAGCGAGACACGTCGAGGCGGTTGTCTGATCTGTCGTGCATCGTCGATGCGATACATCACCCTAACGGCACTGCAATAATCATCTTCTGATAGGCTGAAGATGTCCTGGAAATACGCGAGCAGGATAAGGATCTGCTTCTCTCGGAATGTTCTCAGCCGCCTCTCGAACAAGGTTACTTAGACGACCATCCAGATTTTGGTGTCTAGCCGCTGTTATTATAGAGGTGACGACTCACAGTTTCCCAAGACACCGCTAAACAGCTCCTGGTCTAAGTCAGTAGCATCAAGGACCCCCACCAGGATGATCTCCCGAGCAGGAAGCAGTGCCCTCGCGACGTAAATCCCATCTCGGTGGGGTCCTCCTCCATCCGTCATCTCCTCTCGCTCCCCGCCGGTACCACCTCTCGCAAGTAAGCCTCACGGGCTGCAAACTCTCCTCCGAATAGTTTAACTGATCTCGTCGTGGTGCAGGTGCAGTATGCGGCGCCCGAGTCCCGCATGGCATCAAAGAACCGAAGGGCGTCCAGGCCCAGAATCACTTCCTCGGTGGTGCGGCAAGCGTCAACCCCAAGGTAAGTTTTTTCAGTCACGTGCACGGTTTCATTCAAGCCGATTGATAGCTCGTAGCACCTTATCGGCGTCCTTTTTTGGTAGTCCCCGTACCACTCGAACCTGCGATAATGGGACATCCGTGACTTCCAGCACCTGCAAGGACGGTCCTGAATGCATCGTGCACTATCAGGCTATCTTTGCCGTTTCTAGCCGCTGTGTTCAACGTGAAGCAAGGGGAATTTGATTACGGCACCGACATGCCTCTGTTCACGCCGGTCCTTATTAGAGGTGCGCCTGCAGTCCGCCATTGGGTATCCGGACGCAATTCCAACACGTAGCTCTTCCACCCCCCAGTTCTGCGACGGTAATGTTCAGTGGTTGGCCCCGGCTATCATTCGCGGTCATCACTGCGGTGGCTCTTGCGGCTCATTGCCGTTTCAGTGTGGAGGGCAGCCGCGAGGGCTTTGTTGACGTTGCGGTGTTTCGCCAGGATAAGCTGTCGTTTCTCCTCTTGGTCTCTTACCCCTCTGATGAATGTATAGGTTGCCTCACCGAAATATCTGGTGGTAAACCTGTCACAGGCCGGTGTGCTAAACTCTTCACCCCCATGGTGAATTCTTGTAAGGTCTCGCCTGGTTGTTGCACTCTTGCCTTTAGCTAGGCCCGGCAAGTGGCGGCAAGGCGATGTTCTCCATAGCGCCCCTTCAATAGTTTAATCAAATCGTCGGCTGAGTCTACGGCGGGTACGGTGCGAAGGGTTTCCGCTGCTTGCCCCCGCAGCCCATGCAAATCTTTGTTCTTCCCTGTTTGTGTCCATCAATTGTGGATAGCAACGGCCTCAAACTGCCCGCGCGAAGTGCGGTCGAATTTCGGTAGATTCACTGTGTTGCACTAGGCGATCTCGTAATCGTTGGACCCACTACAACTTCAGCATGGATCTTGTCTTCTTTGTCGTGGCACAGCTCCTCCACTAGGACATCCATATCATTTTGTTTTCCTTTGTAGAATTGTTTATCTTGTTGATCTAGACACTCTTTTACTGCGGTCTCTTATCATCTTATTTTCCTTCATCTACTGGTCCAGATGCTCTTTCACTGTGACCTCCATCGTCTTGTTAATCTAACCGTTTTTCTTGCTCTATTAGACATTCTTCCACCACATAAATTTTTCCTTCCATGTCAGATTTGATTTCTTCTAACTCTTTTGCAATGTCATCTTTCAAGTCTTTGACCGTAGCATTTATCTCTGATTTTGCAGAGTCAATGTCAAAGCCGAGTTTGGATTTCATTATCTCCATTCCATTCTTCATTTCTTCCTTTACACTCATCATTTCAATTCCCATGCCCACCATTCCTGACACCAGTGTGACTGTTCAGCCACTGTCACTTTATTTAGTCCTTGCAACGTAGCAGCATAATGAAATATATACGAAGCAGCCTCTTCTTTCCTCTGTTCTCACAACAGCAGTTGATGTTGCATCAGAACAATTATCTCACTGATTGGTTCACTCGTGTGCACTCTCACTATATAGCCACTGTAGTTTTTAAGAGAGTTCTAGAATGTTCTAGAAGAGGGGAGAAAGTAGGTTCCAGAAGAATCCTATAATCTTTCTATACGTTGGGTGATATCACTACTCCGTATCCTTATCTCTATTTACCTCTCCACTGGCTGGTTGGCCGGCCCTTTAGACAAGACAAGCGAGGCCCATAGCTGTGACATATTATGTACTACTACTACTTCAACAGATTACCCGTCTCGTTGTAGGATGGTAACTCCCAAGGACTTACAAGACAATGCCCTGGGCCAATAGCCTGACAAGGAGCAAGCAAACTCTGGATCATAGCATATTCAGGGTGAGTGATCAGCCCAATGCTTATAAGTTTTTGGCGGTGAAGAAGAAGGAAATTAAATGTAGTGATGAAAGGAATGATAGGAAAATTTGTAGATCAAATTGTTCAACTCAGCATTTGCCTAGCATCCAAGAAAAACTGCAAAATAAACCTTTGTTCAGATTGGTCGGCCCTAGGGGCTTGGACCCAGAACTTCTGGAATGCATGCCACAGACATTACTGCCTGAGACATTAAAGTAAATTATTCTACTTCCACTATGGCGCATTAGCCTGTTTTTGGACCATGACCTCCCCAGTTGCTTTCCACCAGCCTAAAACTCTTGCGCTGCAACTCTCCAGTTCCAGATTTTAAGAATATGTGCTGCATCCTGCTGTACACCATCTTCCCATTTGTTAAGTGGTCTTCCCACGGGCCTTCCTCCTCTAAAATCTCCTGAGAACACCTTCTTTGGGATTTGAGTCTCTTGACCTGAATGATATGTGATAAGGTTACCTCTCCATATAAGGGATATATTTTCTTTATTATATCTAATTCTCCATTCTTCTTGCACACACACACAAGTCCATAAATTCTCCTCAGAATAAATAAATTATTGGGTTATCATTAATAAGACAAAATCAACTCTGTGGGGCTTTTTATTTAGCAAATATTCCACAAGTGATGTGCACAAGTAAAATGGCTTCATGTGTTAATATAAGACATACTGTCTTTTCAGCGATGTTTTATTTAGGGGTGGGGTGACTTATCTCTTAAGTAAAGCTTTAGCTGGTGGGTAGAGTACTCAGTATGCTGAACTTGTGCCGCATGTGATGCATACAGTGAAAATCAGCCAACAACTTGCCTAGACCAAGTAAACACTATCTCCTTCCAGAAGGTAAACCCTTACTGTTTGGAACGGAACCCCCATCCCCTAGCTATGTCACTGAACAGACAGCAGGGGCTGTTATTTTCTCTATCACTTACCCAAATATTCGGTATTGCACTTTTGTAATAAATATGAATTTTGAGGTCCCTGAACCCAAAATAAGTATATATTTTAAAAATCTGATGTTGCATGACTTTCTCCAACCACTCTTCTACAAACCATTCTTACAAAAGCTCATCTTTGTATTTACTTCTTGTTAATTAGGATACTGCAGAAATGGTTTCATTACATATTTCATTGTTGATGTACAAGGGATACAATAATATGAAGCAATAGTCAGATCTTTAAAAAGCAGGTCACTATTATCTCACTCTTAGCATGACCTTGGAAAAAGAACAAAGTGCTACTAATGGCTTAAAAAAATGTGTAAGTATTTGAAAATTCAAACCAATAAGAAAGGATATCTCAGAAAGTGGTTTAAGGCCACAAAAAGGGGGGGGGGGAATGAATTGTGCGCTTTAACGAGACCTATATTTTTTTGTGCAGTAAGTTTTAGTATATATCTCTTATGATTTACCAATTATACAAAATTTTAGATTAGTTTGGCCTGAGAATTTCTTGAAAATCTTATTGCATCCTTAGAAGATACTGAACTTAAATGTAAAGTTCTGTATTTATTGGACTACTTGCCTCAGCAAACACAACCACACAGGGCTTATGCTTTCAGAACTTAAATAACAGTTTGGTAATCATTTATAAGGTTGTAATGCCTCATATTTATGCAGAGGTATATAAAGTTGTTTATAATGTGCTTTAAAATTTAGTCAATTGGTTCAAATTAACTGCTAAAATCTGTTTTAGAGGTAGCCAACTGGATAGTGTCTAAGGTGTGGGACATTGTATAAAAATGTTAAATGTAGGATTGTATATTCATAAGTATTCATATAATAAAAAAGGTAACAACAGCTGTCAAATAATCTTAATAAATTATTATACGTGTGTAAAGACATTTTATTCAAAACAACTGGCTTTGATATATAATCATGACATTCTACACAACTTACACTTTTAAAGTTCTATTTTACTAGAACACTATTTTGACTGGGTCAGTCAAGGGCTTGTTTCTTCCTTTCACGTGTCTATTGTGCTGATAGCAGTAAAAAAAAGCTCAACATTAGCGTTGTATGCTGGAATATCAGTGTAATTCCACTATTTTCAACAAATATTTTTATAATCTTTCTCGAGATGCTAATCAATTTAAAACTAAAGCATTTTTACATTCCTCAAAGTGTAGGACATTCCAGATTTTTTAGAAACTCCTCCTGGATGCTGGACTGAAGGTAAAAACTTAAGGTAAGTCCAGGAATTTTTGGACGTCTGGTAACTCTTACACTCTCTTGGCTCCAGCAGAATTCAAGTCCCACAGCCATTCGCAAGGAAAGAAGGTAGAGGCCAATCTGGCTACTGGCCAGAAAAATCTGACCCTAGGAAAACACAGTTTTACAGCTACCACAGTCAGATGATATGCCTGCTTCCCTCATTCACATACCCTGGCAAAATACACAGATGGACAAATGTCTGCCACAGTAGTCCTGCACTTTTATGTGTATCAGAGGCATGCAAATTTTCAAAGAGTTGAAGACTTCCTAAGTGGGAAACATAATGAAGCTGTATAATGCAAAGGGTAGGTAATAAAATGGTGTAACAACCAGATGGAATTAAATAGCTTTTCATTCACAAAATATCTTGGGCAGAGATTGTCTACCATGTTTCCACTGGCACTTTGCTCCTGATCTCCAACTAAGAAGTGAATGTACGAATACTATCAGCACCTACCTAGGTTCAGCTGGATAAAGACTTAATTTTTTAGAAGCACATCAGGGACCTGTCACACCAGCCACTGGATCTGCAGTTCCATTGTTCCCCATGCTAAGGTCCAGAATGTCCGTTCCTGTAAAGCTACGCCTTTTCAGAGCACCTATAGTGCCCGTCCTACTATATGCCTGTGAGATTTTTGGGCATAGCCGCAGACTCCAGTCTGCTACTGTTGCAAAGGGTACAGAATAAATACCTCTGGGCCATTTATTCAATATGCAGTTCCTTCCACGTGAGACTAATTCATCTCTTTGATATGTAGAGGATGAAATTAGCTACGGGTCACAAAATTATGGACAGTTCGCCATTACAGCGGAGCGTCCCCGTTCGGTCACTTGGATATTATAACCTCATACAACGCCGCTTGAGGCGACACCGGGTTCCCCGCATTAAAGTTCTCCGAGAACATACGGTAACAAAGAGCAATTCCACTAGCAGTGAAAGCTGAGGTCCCCATACAATCCTGCACGAGGTGCTTGAATATCAGAATTATCAATCACAACGCCGAAAATAAATACTTTTGGATCGCACACATCACCGTACAGAAGGGCCTTGTAACTGACAGACAACCGTTGAGGAGTAATCTTACTACTTCCCTTGCCTCATCCTCATTTCTCACCCGTCACCCTATAATCACCATTCCGTCCAACAAACGTTTAAACTCATCACTATATAACATTCCAACGCTACGTAGTCATGCAGGTTGCATATTCTTCTGATTCAGGAAACGAAGGCATTTTTGTCCTAGAGTATGATATTGTATCGAATGTTTGCTTGTAAACGTGTATCTATTCATATCCAAATTATAAAACCATACACGAATAAGTGTAAAACGGTTCTATATTGGATAACGTTCAATATTGTGAAACTCACGCTATAAGTTGCTAAAATAAGAATGTATTAATAGCTAGTTATTTGAGGCACTCGTACATAAAAGGCGAAATACATATCGAGCGTAGTTCGCATTGAATTTTACATGCATCGCGGATCATGCCGAGTATGGAAATTGATGCAAACCGATTTCAGTGCACCGTACAAAAAGAGTAATCGCTGGGAGAGATGGTCTGTAGAAATAACATAATTCAAGGTTTATGAGAAGCGTTTGTTCAGTGCGGTTCGCTTTTGTAGAAACGCCAGTCTGGAATAAAACATGTGATGGAAGGGGAAACGGGTTACTGGACTGAACTTTCACGCTCCATGTTGACTCCAGTACCATACCGCAATATCCTTTGAGGAAGTGCCGTTAACCGTGTTCGTATTAAAAAGCCGAGTCCTGAGGAACCGCAAATGTAAGTAAACTTCATGTGAATCAGCAGAAAATGCTTATCAGATTCTTGGGGGGGGGGAGAGTGTGCGAGTTATAGGCACCTAAACAAAACAAAAACGTAATTATTTGTATCTTTTCAACCATATGGGCCGAGAGAATGTCAGATGAACACTACGAAATAGATATAAGTAGCCACAAGCTACGGTGGTACCGGGATTAGAAATACTCGTCTTGAGAGATATTGTGGTTGCCTTGAACACAAGAATACGCTACTACAACAAACATAATTGCGGTTCACTCGTTACTTTGATTTTCACAATGTTTTTACTTTGACTATAAGAAGTGATAAATAGTTATATTTATTATTGTATTGTGTCAAACGCTGCGGTTAACAGATAACGTAGAAACTTAAACGTGTCCTTTAATCAGACTACAAAAAGCTAAGGAATTTTGCCACGCCACATGCTTCTGATTATAGCGCGACGTCACACGTGTCGCGCGAAGAAATTGTTCATGCGCCAAAGTTCAGCGATATGCGGTGTCGAAAACTGGACGATGTTTTCGTAAGAACCCTTTTGCTACTAGAGAATTGTCAACTTGTATAGATATCTTCATAAAGCCCGCCTTACATTTACATCGGTAATACCATTGGCGCACATCGATACTCGATAGGAAGGACTCTTGTCTGTTTTATAAAGGGGGGGGGAAATAGAAAACGGTCCATGTACATACATTTGTGTGTGCATGCTTTTTTGCGAATAACATAACTCAAAAGCAAACAGATTGATACATACAAAACTTCACATTTAAGTGCATAATCTTTCAAGGAACCAAGGCAATGACTTTTACCTAATTTTCACACACCCCAAATACTCTTCAGAAGGAAATTTGTTGTTTATTTTTTGTTTTGTTAGAAATAGCTCTAATGCCTTTGATTAAAAAGGCATTAGAGGCCTTTTTAATATTTGAAATATTGCATGACAAAATATATGCAGTTCTTGAATTTTCTATGAATAGTCTTCTTCATTATTATTGAATTTTATTTAATTGGGAGACCATAGGAGATAGACAAAACCTTATTAGGGAAACTCTGCAGAATTCATTAAAATATGGAATTTCTGTTAACCTTTTATTTATTAATTTTTTTAATGGCATAACTATTTAAAATAGTACTGTTTTTGTTTATCAGCCCATGCAAGGAATATGCTTACACAACTTGCTTCTTAACGGTAGACTGTATCTCCAGCCAACTAATTGTGCCTGCGTACTTATAAATTCCTGAAATCATTTCTGGCAAACTTTTATCATGATTAGTAGGAAGTACACACCGATACAAAATAAGTTTTAACAGATTGACTAATTTGTAAAGCAGCTCTGAAAATAAATATTGGTGGGCAGTTGTATATTTTTGGTACCATAGGTATTGAGAGTTTTATCCTGCCATTTTCATTCATTCTTTGTCAATTATGGCATTTAACAAAAGAAGAGAAGTAAAAAAAGAAGCTCTAGCTGCTGCTTTAAATAATGTTTCATAAAATTCCTTAACACCTTTGAGAGCATTGAAAAGAATGCAATCTACACTACACATTTTTAGCATTCCTTCTTTCTTTTGGTTTAATGTGTTTAATATTGCAGTAATATTTAATAAACTAATTTTTTGGGGGAGTACTGAAATGCAAATGTCAAACACACCTAAAAAGAAAAGTATAAGGCAAGAGAAAATGTGACTTTTAAAGGGAAAATATATAAAATATTTTAACATAATTAATACACTTTAAAGGTTTTAAAATTTAAAAAGTACAGAAATGTTTAAATTTAAAATCAAGAGTATGTATTAACATAAGTGTGGTATTTATTTCAGCATGATGGAAATTTTATGCTTTGATCTGTATTCAACATACTTGCTCATTCAGAAATAGATTTTGCTCTATTGCTCTATCACCCCCTCCCTCTCCCCTTCCCTCTCTCTGCCTTAAATATCTTCTTTTTATACATTTACCAGGTTTGTCATGAACAAAATGCATGAAATTATACTTAAATAAATTTGAGGTCTTTAGAGCTTAGAGTTACATCTTCTGAGTATAAGGAAAGATTCTAGGGGGAACAAAAGGACCTTATTCAGATAACTCACTCTGACTAAGATTGTAACTCAGAATCTCTTATATGTGAGGCAGACATACTACTCTCATACGATGGAAGTGATCCATTAATGTTAATATTTCAGATCAACTGCAGTGTTATTTTGTGTTCATTTGAAGATATTGGGAAACATATCCATTGTTTTATCATAATATAGCTAACATTTTAACAATGGGGATAATAATGGAATAACATGATGGACAGAATAGAGGAAAAATGCACTAGGCGAGGAAAAATTAACTATTAATAGCATAACAACATATTTAAAACCAATATCAAGTATGAGTGTATTCTGGTTAGAGATAATTTATTCAGCTACTGTTAAATCAGAAGTGATGGAGAAGTTTAGGGTACAAAAGGGTGGGAGAATATTGATCATATTCATAGAAAATTTTGTAAAATGGTTCTTAGATTGTCTAGTGCAGTTCCTAATGGGTTAACTCAACTGAATCAGGAAGAGTTGGTAGATAAGGTTCAGTTAAATGTGTATTGAAATATTGACACAAGATCAAATCAAGGGAACAAGGAAAGATTGTCAAAGATTGGTTACAGTTATAGGAGAAAGCAAAATGGGAAATAAGTTGTTTATCTCAAATACAGAAAATAGTCCAGAAAATTGAAATGGGTGAGATAGATAATAAGTAGATAATGAGGATTTTGGAACAAAGTGAAATTAATGATTGACGATATAGAAAAGCAGAAAATATTGAGTAGTCTAGAAGATAAGTACTTTGAAATATTATAGGAAGTTTAAGAAAGGATGGGGGCGTGAAAAACACATGGCTGTTTAATAAAAGATGAAGGGAAGGATTTGCATGGAGCAGAGAAGGTGTAATATGGTTAAGTGGGCTATAAGTGACAAAAGAAGTATATCCATTATGTGCAAATATAGATAAAGATAGTGTGTTGCAGATTGTCCAGAAACAAAAATATGGGGAGAGAAATTATGAAATATGGGATAATTTCCAGATAGAAAGTTTGGTGTTAAACATTTTTGGAATTAGTAGAAATTGACTACTATGTAGGGAAAGTAAGAGAAAAGTGGTGGAAGAAAGTGATTAAGACAAAGGAAGATTTTAGGATAGAGATATTAAAGAAAGCAAAGAAACAGAGAGGAAAGGGATCTTTCACATAAAGTACCAAATATTAATGTTAACTCTCAATAAAATGTAATGAATGAAGCAGGATTCAACTTACTCAACAACCAGGGTATTGTATGGGACCCAAAAATAACAAGTACCTACTCTAAGAATAGCAAAACATTGTAAATGTGTAAAACCAATGGGAAACTTCATCACTCTCAGACAATTCTTACTAAAGAGAAGTAAATTAATTCTGAGTACCATTGTATAAAACAGTATTGTCAACAATGCAATCTGTGCTACTCAAATCAGGCTTGCCCATTGTGTACGTTTATCCATACAAATTTTTCAGCAAAATATGCTTTGGAATTCTTTTATAGAATTTAGTGTGCTTTATTCACCAGCAGCTTTGCTGTATTTCAATGCTTATTGCATTGTCAGTGTATTTTTACATTAAGGCTTCTTCATACTCGGACATTACATTTCTATTATACACTTGTTCCCTGTGTTCAGCACTCTGGTCATTTCATTATGTTGGGTCTTTGAACACAAAAAATATTTTGTTATTTTTATCTAAAGATAAGAAAGAAAAATGCAATGCTATGCATTTGTTTTCTTTATTCAGCAAACAAGTAAATTCAGCACAACAATAGCAACCAAATGCTAAGAACCAGGATGTATTGATTCATTCATTGAGATGTTTTCAATTCTCTTCCCTATCTTAAACTGCAGATTTTAATTTTCTCCTGAATTTTAATTTTTACTTTCTCTACTACGTATAGTAAGTAGGGGAAGTATTGTATTCCACCCAAAAATTCGATACCGAGATTTCACCGGAAATACATGTTTTGAGACTCCCTGAATCCAAAAAAAGCATTTTTGGAAACATGTCCGTGTGTGTGTCTGTGAACAGCATAACGCAGAAACGAACAGTCGGATAAACACCAAACTTGGTATTTAGGTTCAGTATCTTCCAGGGATGCGACACGAAGGTTTTCAAGAAAATCCCCCCACCCCAGGGTACCCTTTACATGGAACATTTTTTGAAAATTTTAATTTTCTCAAAAATGGCTCTAACGATTTTGATTAAAATATCATATGTTTAAGATGTTTTCATAACAAATGAAATGTATATCTCGAATTTTCTGGGAATGTCTCCAAAAGTGTTCTTCATTCTGAACGACTTTTGCATAACTGGTAAACTATAAGAGATAGACAAAATATTACTACACAAATAATGTAGATCGCGTTAAAATACACAGTTTATGTTATATGCATATTTTTTGTTGAGTGAACCGTTTTCGAGATATTGCTTGTTATTCCCTTAAATTTTCCAATACTTATACTTTTTCTCAAATTCGTTATTCATTTTTTTATGTCCTGGACATGCAAAGAGAATGGAATGCGCCACATAGCAACCAGCGTTAAAATATTTGACTATCGCTTAAAACCTACCATATTCCCCTTGCATCTACAAGATAATTAGCAATAAGATTGACATCCCGATAGCTCGATTATCATGAAGCATAAGGAGAATAAGCGTTTATAAAAATAGTTTTTACAAGAGTAGAGAAAGTCATGTGAGTGTAACACATCAGATTTTTTTAATTAAAATGTTCTTACCTCAGATATTTACAACAATAAAAAATGCTTTATTACAAATGTGTACTAATTATTGTGTTGCTCTTAAAATTTTACCTATTGCAGGCTTTAACAATAAACAAACCAGAAAAACAGAATAGTAGTGCAAATGTGAGGTGTGATATGGTGGATTGGGGGGCTCAGGTAGAATGTGACAGACCATGACAGGAGGTAGAAAGTGAATTTAAAAAATATCTGGCATGTTACTTTACATGACTTTCTTTCCCCATTATCATATATTTTCATAAAGCTTCTATAAACTATTTTTGTGAAGTCTTATTTTTTTTTTATTGACTTCATGCTAATCAAAATAAACTGTAGAAATAGTTACATTACAGTTTTATTGTAGACACAAAGGAGATACAAGAGACTGAAGGATAGTCAATGTTTAAAAGTGGGTCACATATTCTGATTTTGAAATTATATACTCTTTATTCTGACAGTGATAAACGTATATATTTACACTGCAGTTAATTATGTGAAAACCCATCTACATGAGATGGGTTATAGACAGGATATACATGGCTATAACACCAGAAATAGTAACAAAATTAACATCCCACATCATAGACTTACTACAACAACAGCAGCAAAGAGTTTCAAAGTGATAGGATTAAAATTGTATAATAGCATACCACAGAAAATAGCAATTCTACCAGCTGCAAAATTTAAACAGAAGACATATGACTGGTTAGCTACAACTCCATATTCTTCTATTCAAGAGTTTTGCGAGGTGAATAAAAATAGCACATTGAACAGAAGTCCATATACAAATATAATATAACAAAAACCATTAATTTTGGCATTGTATAGTGTATACCTGTAAATCGGTGGTAATCTATATTAATATTGTACTTTAATTGTAGCCAATTTGGCATTGTCTTACAGTATATCTGTAAATCGGTGAAAACTTATATTTATTAATACTGTACCTTAATTGTATCTCATTGTTGTATATGTACTGTATTTATCATTTCACAATTACTGTTGTACTATATGTTTAGCTTGTTGTATATAGCACTGAATTTGACGTCTATTGCTATACAAAGCTTAATGACAATAAAATATTTATTTATTATTATTATTTATTTATTTATTTATTTAATGACATTGCGAGAAACAACTGAATAATATATGAAAGTGTTGATAAATTCAAACCAATAATATTGGAAATCTTGGAAATGGCTGATGCCAAAAAAAGATACTTCAAAGGAAAATAAATTCTGAGTTTAAAGAGACCTGACTTCTTTTTTTTTTTTTTTTTTTTATTATTATTTTCTTTTATTTCTTAAGGCTTCCAGTTAGACAAAATTATAGAAAATTCCAGATGTGCATCTTGTCATGCAAATATCATAAACAGGGATTTTAATCAAAATTATCAGAGCCATTTTTTGAGGAAATCAAAAATTAAGAACAAATTTCCATGTAAAGGACAGTTTGGTGTGCAGGGAATTTTCATGCAAAAATCTTTGGAAGATATTCAACATTTCATTTTTGAGTTATGCTGTTAAAAAGGGCTCTCTCTCGCTCTCTCCCTCCCTCCCTCTCCCTCTCTCTCTCTCTGTCTCTAAGTGCTTTTCTTTGAATTCAATAGTTTCAATTTCCAGTGAAATTTCAATATGAAATTGTTGTGTGGAATGCAATCCTTTCTCTACCTACTAGATTTATGGTAGAGAGAGTAAAACTGGGAAAAATGACATGATGAACTAAATCAATGCCCCCAACCTAAAACTACAATAGCTAAGCAAAAGTAGTAATCTTTTGGAATACATCATGTAGTATTATACATCCTCTGTTACAGTTAGTCACAGAAACTCTGCCTCAGGAAGATCAACTTGCTACACAAGTTGATGCACATTCACTAAATGAGCTTATCAAGCAGCAAGGAGACATTGTGAGAAAGCTAAAGAGTGAAAAAGCCAGCAAGGTATGTTGTAAAATGAGCTTTGATGAATTTGCATTTCTGTGATTCTTATGAAGTTGATTATGGAGGTAAAAGCAGTGCAATTTTGTGATGGCTATGAGACTACCTTATATGAATTTTACTGCAGGTCTGGTAAGATGGGTAAGGAAAACTTGAGATCTTGATACATCCTCACAGTCTCTAGTCTCCATAACTCATGCATTCAGTGAAGTATAGGGCTATAATAATGGACAAACACAAACCAAAAGAATGTTAAATATGGTTCTGTTTAAGTAGAAAGGAATTCAACTTAATCTCTCCTTACCTCTCTCCGTCCCCCTATCTCCCTTCTGTCTCTCACTCACCAAAAGTAGGGCAGATATTTCATTCATTGTGTTTCCATTAAATGCTGCATGCAACATGTTTTTTGATTTATTGATAAGCCACATTATTGAAGTGCAACAAATATCCTTAAGCTTATGTCCCTTTCTCAGTAAGCTTTCATAATTCTTTGCTTTTTCTTTCTAAATTAATGATGATTATCAGGCATTGGAATTCATAAGCAGTTGACTTCAAGTTATCTATACTCAAATCATTATGTCAATACAAATAATGTAAACAACAGCAGCAGCCATAAGTCACTGTAAATGCCAAGAACTGTACAAGAGATGAGGTTGGTTTGTAAACAGTGATGTCACTGTGTAAACGATTAGCATCAACATGATTACAATACAAGAAGTAGAAGAGACATAGGTTGGCACTGCTTGAAAAAAGTCCACAATACGTGCAGATAAAAAATATATAACAAATTGCCACAAACCCATAGGGAAACAAAACCAAATCTGTTCAAAAAATCTGTAAAACATTTATTTGTCAATAAGCCATATTATTCAATTAAGGATTATATGAAAGACGAACTGTGATCTCAATATACTTTGTGTCTGTATAATTGTTAGGAATTTGTGCTGTACATATGTGATGTTTTTAGCTTATAGTATGTTTATATCACACTTGCAAATGTTGTAGCATTAGTACTAATTTGTAGTGGTAACTTTATGCTGATATAAATATTATTTCTTTTACTTATAGAATTCATTTTACCTAACTTTCATAATGTTTGATGAGTCACCAATTTACAAACATCTGCTCAATTTGTGTGTTATGTGACGTAAATACCAGGGCGGATCGAAAAGTAATGCACAATAATTTTTTTACAGAAATGTTTAATAGTTAAAACAGCAACAAAAATCACAAATGAACTTACACCTTTAATCTACTTTTTGACATAGTCACCAAGTTTCTCAACACATTTCTCCCATCGTGGTACCAGTTTCAATATGCCCTGTTCGTAGAAGTCCGTTTCCTTGGAGTATAGCCATCTGCAGACTGCTGATTTTACTTCTGCATCTGTCACATTGGTCAGCCGAATTTCTTTATGGGACCAAAAAGATGGAAGTCTGATGGTGCAAGGTCCAGATTGTATAGTGGATGCTGGAGCACCTCCCAACCAAATTTGGTGATTTTCTGACGAACAGCAGCAGCAACATGGGGGTGAGCATTGTCATGAAGAATTTTGATATCGTCAGCATTCATGTTGTGGCGCTTGTCATGAAGGGCACGATGCAACTTCACCAAAGTTTTCATGTAGGCTGCAGCATTCACAGTGGTTCCGTGTTCAGCAAAGTCCGCCAATACAACACCATGCATATCCCAGAACACCGTCACAAGCACTTTCATAGCAGACTGAGTCACTTTGAATTTTTTCTTCACTGGGGAACCAGCATGTTTCCACTCCATACTTGCCTGCTTGGTTTCAGGCATGTAGCGGTATGCCCACAACTCATCACCAGTGATGATTCCTTTCAGAAAGTCATGCACTTCTGCGGTGTCCTACATTAGGTGATGCAAGCTCGTTATCATTCGCTGGCCCTTGTGGTTGTCTGTCAGGTTCTTAGGCACCCAACGAGCACTGACTTTAAGAAATTTCCACGTGTCATGAACAATATCGTACACTGCACCATAGGAAATGTTCAACTGTTGCAATAAGGTTCGCAGTTGCACACGCCGGTTGTTCAAAATTGCCACCTCAATGCCTCTGACATTCTGCAGGGTTACAGCTGTTACCAGCCTCCCAGAGCGTGGCGAATCACTAAGGTTCACACACCCCTCTAGTAATAATGCACACCACCTGTAGACATTGCTACGGTTCAGACAATCATCCCCATACACACCACGCATGTCCCTGTGAATATCACTCGGTTTATGCCCTTTGGCCCACAAATATTGAACCACACCTCTCTGCTCTTCACACATGGACGACAGTAACATGCACACCATATCTGTTGCATAGTTCACGCTTCTCTCGTTAGAGCCGCAGATGAAACAAAAACTACCTCTGTAGTGAAAACTTTAAACTATATCTGTGTGAAATTGCAACATTCCAGCTGCAATACCAAGGCAGAAAAAAATTATTGTGTGTTACTTTTCGATCCACCCTCATAAAATGAAAGAATTAAAAAGTCCAGTAACAGTTCAATTTCATTTCCTTTCATCCTGGCTTTGATTGCTTAGAAATTCCTATGCCTGATAATTATACTATCTATTTGTAGCATGTGCTACCAGTGTTATACCTTTCTTACCCCATTAACATATTAGTGGCTCTGCATAACATTGTTCAAGCAAACAATGATGCTAGAGAACAGAACTGCTACTTAGAGGCAGGGGAGTATAAAATTATTTTAAACCCTGTTGAATGCACCTTCTCTTTGCAGGCATAAAGAATGTACAGTTGATTACATTTTTCTTTATAATATAAATTTATTTTCCTCTAAGATTTTAAGCTGGAAACTTTGTTTCTGGTACAGGCCTTCTGTATCACATGTATAAATCCATCAAAGTTTAACATTTTTGAAAAAGTTTTGTTTAAAACGGCATGCTTTTCTAAATTTATTTCCTATGTGTCACTCTTACTTAAAAACATACAAAATTAAGATTTTAAGCATTTGTTTCATGTACTAAAAAAATTGTTAACATGACACTAAATTTGTATATTTTTAATGATCAGTCATATTTTTTATTTCAATAAATATCTGAAATATAAAAAATATTTCATTAATTATTATTTGAGAATATTGAGTAAAAATTCAAACCTGAAGGTTTGAAATTTGTAGAAAATAAGTAGATTCTGAATGTAGCAAAGTGCTCAAAAATAGAATTATAGAATAGTCAATTTTAAAGTTTGCATGCTCATTAATTAGAATATTTTTGGACAAAGTTACAAGTCTAATAAGGCCTAGATCCACTAGGAATAGGTAAAGAGGGTTGTTAGACTTGTTTTCTCTTCCTCCCCCATTAAAACAATATAGTGAAGAATCGATTTTCCACTAAAAATGATAAATCTCATCCATAGGTATTTAATTGCAGTAATTTTTTTTTCTGGTAATAATTCAGTAATATGAGTTTGTTTTAAAATACTTCTTGTAAACAACATAGTTTGTCCTTTTGATAAGTATATAAATAGTATTCTGACATCTCTGAGAGAGGAGGAGAAAAAAAAATCTGATTACTACATTTTCTTAATATTTAATTAAAATCTGCACACATGTTTTTTTTTGGGGGGGGGGGGGAAATGTGTGCAGAGTTTGTTTAGAAAGATTTTGCTGTTTAGGATGCTGTAGATTCAGGAGTAAAGGAACTGCTGTTGCTGAAAGCAGATTTCAAGAATGTGACAGGTATTGATTGGAAGCCAGGAGTAACACTACCAACTCAGCCTACTGGGAATAATGCTGAGGAACTCAATAATAAAATTAAAGAGCAAGGAGACAAAGTACGGCAGCTAAAATCTGGAACGGCACCAAAGGTACTTCTATATATTTAATGCAAATTAAATTAATTTGTTCAGTCATGTGCGAAGGCTGCCAGAGTGCAAGAATGCAGCTGGACAGTATCAATAGCTATTGTATAGCTTGTAATTTCTGTATGCTTCAACAGGTGCACAGTTTTCAGTTGGTCCATAATACATGCATGTGTACAATTGTTTTGTTTCAAAAATTATTTTAATTACCTTTTCAATTCAATTTTATTTTATTTTATTGCATCTCTGGATCATGGTAGTATGATATAGAACTGTCAACTTATGTTTTACTACAATATAGAGGCATTCAAGGGCATTTAACAATATATAACAATGTACAATGTATTTAACAATGGTTGACAATGTACAATATGAGTCATTCCATGTCAAGTCACTCAAATTTTCACAAAATTTAACCATCATGTCTCCGATTCACTTCAAATTTTGTCCATGGATTACAAAAACAAAGTAAATTATGTTTTATATTCTTATTTTTTTTAAATCACAATATCTTAAAAATATTGTGCAATCCAATGTGTGAAAAGCGGCACACCTCTGTACCTTTAAATTAGAATATCTCACAGGCGATAAGCGATAAAATTATGTTATAAAGTGCAACGCAAAGCTTAATTATTAATCTTTTACTTAATATGTATTACAATTTACATAATTAATTACTTACATCAATTTTTAAAACCCAAACATTTAAAAACTATATATCCCTATTAACCCGCAAGTTTAAATTTCTATAAAAATCATAAATGAATTCCTTGTAGTTTTTTGTATACATTTGCAAAAAATAAAGATGGAATCCTGTATAGTTAATTTTCAGTAAAATAACTTAGAAAGTGATATGTAGCAGGGTTCGAATGCGGCGCAGCTGGAGAGTAGCAGCAGCAGTCTGTCATTGGATGCCTTGTCAATCATTCACAGCACTTTAGTTGCACAAGTTTGTTCACATGTAACTTACATTTGACATACAGTTGAGAAACATTCGAATTTTCAATCATATCCTGTGGGAGGTAACAACCACAATTTAAATGCGCACTTTTTTCCCTTCAGGCTCAAATGAATACCATCTGATTATTATTGCATTATTGGATTAAATGAATTTAGCTCAAAGGTATCAGGGATCACTTTCGCATTGCTGTATCTTGCCTCAAAATGGTCATTATGTTCAAAACCCCTTCTGGATTATTCATGGTATTGGTACTTTATAGCACACAATCACTGTTATCAGCGGTTGGTACTTTGGGAATTCTTTTTGACACGCATCACATAGTTTTAGGTCTGGTGACAAAGTTAAGTTCTCAATTTTTAAGTTTGTAAGTATATTGCGGGTAACTAAGCTTAATGACTTCTGCCTTGTGTTATGCTTGAAAACATCAAATGCATTGAAACAAGTCATAGTCCTGTTTCTTATGTTCACTCATTATGCACTTTCATAAACCACAGAGCTAAAAATGAACTTCTAACACAGAAAACTGAAGACAAAGTTACATTTCAAATGAAAAGCGGAGAGAGGCTTCACAGAATATCAGATTCCAGTTGTTAAGTTACACCGAACACCAGAAGTGAGAGCCTATCACGTTCATACTGCATAATGCATCAGTCACCGTGCTGCTGCAATGCAAAGCTCTCAATCAGCAAGCAGTCTCTGTGTTCTAAAATCCTATGTGCTAAAACAAATAAACTGATTAAAAGCATATTTCTAAGGAAGCTCCCATCCTGATATTAACAGGTTTAAAACAAAATATATCACAGATTCCTTCTGTATTTTTTCCAGATTTTAATATTAGGAGGTTAAATATGATATTGAGGTTTAAAATATTCATACTTAAAAAAGTGATTTTTTTTTATTCCAAATAAATATTATTTTGAATGAGGAAAACCACAATGATTTTATTTACAAAACGACATATTGTTCTTATCCCTCATTATTTTGTCTTCTGAGAATAAATTGCTTTTATGTGACATTGTGCGCATATAAGAAAAATGTGAACTGCCCTGTAAATTTTTTCCCCAAAGATATAGAGTTTATCATTATCCTTTTAAATACATTTAAAGGACACGTCCAATTACAAATACAAAATAATTTAACAAATACAGCTTATAATTTTACGGTAATTTTCATTAACATTTTTACCTTAAGTATCAATTATCCTTTTACATTGCATTTACATTAAGTTTACCTTAAATATCATTTTCACTTTACATTTCTTTACCATGTCTAAATTCATCTATATTATAAAATTCATTTTCTATTAAGTATTTCTTTATTGTTTTCATCATTACATTTGTGTGGTTTATGTTCTTTATTTCTCTAGGTAATTTATTGAATAATTCTCTTCCTCTAACTTCTATGGCACGATTATTTAGAGTTCCGATTATTTAGAGTGTGACAAAGCTTGGCCTGTAACTGCTCCATCACAATTTTTCTAAGATTATATTAGTTTACATCTGTTTGAAAAAACTCCTCTGAACTATAACAATAATTCATTAAAAACTTTTGTCAGTTTATGTTTAAAAATGCTCACTTTTGAGGGGGGGGGGGCTTTCAGTGTACTTGGTAAATTTTAGGCCTCTAATAGTAAAACTATTAGCAAAGTGTTGTAAGCTATTAAACTTGGGTTATATCTGAAAAGGTAGAATCAGACTGAAAAATTCAATTCCAAATGCCATGTGAACCATGGATCTTTTAGGCATGTAATAATAAAACTATTTGCAAAGTGTTATGTTGTGAACAATTAAATTTGAGCTATATCTGGAAAGGTAATCAGACTGAAAAACTCAATGCCATGGGTAGGATCTGAACCATGAATCTTTGACTTTCCATGCAGTTGCTCTAACCAACTAAACTAGCATGGCAACATGCCGGCATGGTATTAAATTCTCCAACTAACTCACATTTTTCTTGGTAAGTCACAGGACATCTAAAATTCATATACCTCCTGTTTGGATGGTATGACTGGAAGTTTTGTAGTATACATTTCCTGTGGTTTGTTGGTTTGTGCCCCATTTTGCACCGATTTTGAAGTTAGGTTATGTTTGGATTTTGTGATGGGAAGAAAAGTTAAGTTTTTAGTAAGGATGGTATTCTTGCTAGAGCTAAGAGGGTTTTCATGGCATGATGACAACATATACATTTCTTGTTTAATCATTGTTATTATTAAATCTTATCTCAACACATGAGGCAAGCTTAGGTGAGCATTAAGTGGCATCCTTCACTTACTTATTCACACTGTTATGCGCTTAAGTTTTTCATTGCAGAAACTGTTTACCACATCTTTCCATACTGATTTCTTATGGAAAAGCAATTCTTTCACATAGCATAGTTAAGAAATATCACCACAATCAAAAATCAAAATGATAACTCTCCTGATTTTCTGCCATAAATCCCCCACACTTATCTATAAATTACTTATTTAAACAAACTCACTTCAGCTTAAAAGTAGCATTCCAAACTTATAATGGACACACTGCAAGATAAGACTAACCATTGTATTTTTGCCTTGGTTATCGTGAAGCTATTATTAGGTATAAGATTTTCTTGCTATTAAAATATCTGTTATTTATTCACATGTTAATTGCTCTTATTTACCCTTCATAATTGCCATTTTAGGTTACAATTTTGCTTGGACATTAAACATTGTTTCACTGTTTATGCATCAATTCTTTTTGCAAATATTTTAAAATAAACTAAGCTTTTGCTCTTTTTGAAATTTCATTTTTGTTCAAAAGGATGCAGTTGATGCAGAAGTGAAAACGCTTCTGGTTTTGAAAGCTGATTACAAGAGCATCACTGGAACAGAATGGAAGCCTGGTGTACAGCCACAGACTCCAAAGTCAATTCCCCCTCCAAAGGAAGTATCTTCCTCTGCTCCAGGAAGTAACAGAAATCAGTTGCTATCTAAGATAACTGAACAAGGAGATAAAGTGCGTCGGCTCAAAGGTGAGAAGGCAGAAAAAAATATTATAGACTCTGAAGTTAAAGTGCTATTGGCATTGAAGGCAGACTTCAAGAAAGTAACTGGAGAAGACTGGAAACCTGGGTTAAAGCCTGAATCATCTCCAGTACAAAGTGAATCTCCTTCAAAGAAGAAAAGTGCTGAGCAGCTTTCAGCTGAGATTACTGAAATCGGAAATAAAGTTCGAGCTCTAAAATCAGAAAAGGCGGCAAAAGAAGTGATAGATGCAGAGGTGAAAACACTTCTGGCTTTGAAGTCAGAATACAAGTCAGTTACTGGAACTGAATGGACACCAGAGGTAAAACAGAAGCCAACAGATAAGGAAAATCACACAATGGGAGCAGATCAGAAAGCCATTTCTGATCTGACTGCAAAGATAACAGTGCAAGGGGACAAAGTGAGGACGTTAAAGTCAAGTGGAGCTGATAAGGTAAGAACATTAAGATTTTAATGTAATTTATTGCAGTATTGTTTCATCTGAGGAGTTTTTGAAATTTCTAAAATGCTACAGCAAATTATAATGATCTAGCTTATTTTAAATACTTAATAAATAAATATTTAATAATTTAAATAATGATCTGGTTTATTATTCTGTTACCTTCTACAAAAAGAAGTATTTTTGCACTCATTCCATTGTAAGTTGACAGTGGAAATATTCTTAAGAGTATTAATAAAAGGCAAAATAATTGTATTTTCTGGAATTTTAATTGAAAATGTAAGTCCCATTTAAGTAAGTACCTTAATATAAAGCTTTACAAATGATTTTAAAAAGTAAAAATAAATGCAGGGCTTCCATTTTTGTTTAACTAAATACCTCAGTGTTACAAGTGAAAATAGCATAAAAGAAAGGGAAAAAATGGCATCATAATGATTTTGCAGGCATTCCTTTGATTTTATTTATATCAAAATAATACATACACTCATGAACAAAAGTATTCACACATTAAGGCATTAATTTTATGCTGCATATAATTTTAATATTTAGATTTAAATTAAGTAAGTTTAAAGCATATGACTCTATATTTATTTCTGTTTGAAACTGTATCCAAAGAAATTAATTCATCAGCAATACTTCTCCAAAAAAAAAATAAAAGTATTAGTATACTCTGTTAAAAGGCAGACATAATTATGTATTAACACAGCAACTTTTGCTGTGTTAATAATGTATGTTGTACTGTTTTAAATCAGCCAGCATCTTATAATAATGTGTATGCATCCATTTCCTTGTAATAATAGCCTTCAATCTGTATTGTATTGAGTTTAAAACATTTAATTATTAGCACGGCAACTGTTGCTGTGAAACCTAGTGTTTTGGCATTGATTTTTAAATTCCTCTTTAAATTATCTGGATATACATATAGATTCATAACTCCATCAACAAACACCAGTTGCCTCATACCTGAAGCTGCCATGCATCTCCAGACCATGATACCACCATTATGGTATTTAAAGTACACTCCATATTAGCAAGTTCCAGCTCAGTATTTTTCTTTCTCCACACCAAAATATGTCCATTAGTCAAAAAGGTTGAATTTAGTCTCATCAGAAAAAAATTACTTTGTACCAGAACTCTGAGTCCTTGGTAACACATTCATTTGCAAACTAGAAATTTCTTTGTTCTTCACAAATAACATTTCTTTGGTCACCTGACAGAGGATTATTGGTAAAATTTCCCTTTTTTCTAATATTGCTGGCAACAGTTGAAAAACATTGATTGAACTCATGAGCTACTAATTGAGGATGACACTTATCTTTGTATATGCAAAACACACAAAAAACAGTTACACCCCTTGCTTCTGCGCTAACTTACATAGAATGTGCATCATAAAACATGCTGTGTTTAGAGAATTACATAACAATTTCGTTTCAACATCGAAAATATGAATGTCAGCACTAGAACCGATCTGCTACTCTGCTTTTCAATACTGATGCATCTCCAGCCCTAATTGGACCTGTGCACCATAAAATGCAGTTATACAAGTACTGCCAAATGACAACAGACCAGCTGTGTTCCCATTTCCCAACCTTAACTGCTTTTGTAAACAAAGCTGTCAGTCTTTTGTCTCTATAGTGATGGAACGATACCATAATTTCTCAATACTCGATATTGATACTTTTTTTTGAGCACCAATACTGGATACTCCATACCTTAAAAAAAAACTGTAAATGTGATAGCTTGTGCTCTGAATTATGCTCTTATCAGCAGTTTTCTGTGTATAAATGCATTTAACCAATTTTGTATTGCATGCTAATTCTGAAATTGTTCTTGTTTGACATTCTCCAAATGGCGGCAAATTTTTTATGTTGATAATGCCACAGATTATATATCCCTCATTCATTCATTCATTCATTCATTCATTCATTCATTCACAGAAAACACAGTCAAGATCTATCAAGAACTATAGCCCAGTAACTCTTTGGGGACATGGCGAGGCAATAATGTAAAGTCTCCACTCCATTCATTCCATATCTAGCATAAAGTTAAACGCAACCACTTTCAATAATGCAAGAATTTAAAAGTATTGAAGGTTTATCTCAAAGGATTAAACATACTTCGATATCACTTAGTATCGAGAGTATCGAGGTATCGACAGTATTGAGGTCCCATCCCTAGTCTCTAGTATCTTGGAAAAGTTGTTATTGCAATAGTGATCATTTATGATCACAAATGTAGTTTAATTATAAGATGACACTCTTAAGTATTGGGGAGTCCATTTTATTTATAATTAACATAAAAGACCTACCAGTTGCAGTACTTTCCACAAAAAGAAGTATTAATTTTTGTTCTGCAAAATCCTTCCATAATAGTTATTATTATAATTAATAATACCTAAGTGAAGTTTCTGCCTCAGCTTTTTCTTTTACCTTTTCCTTGTTTGTTTCTATTTGTGTACATAGACAACTAGTAATAAATATATCAGATTTTGTTCTATTATGTTCATGGGCTTCATTTTTAAGGTTATTCTAAAGTCAGGTATAACGTAATAATGTATTCTTTGTCTTTATTAAGTAATGCCATAGTATTACCAACACTCACTCAGTAGTACCAAAAACTATAATCATATAGATACTGTATAATATGTTTATTTAAAATCTTGCAAATACAAACTGTATTACGGGAACAATAAGGATTATTTCATAAAATTACATTGTTTAATTAGTGAACACTTTTATTTTAACTCTTTATAGCCTGGTGTACTGATTTTCAACAATAAAATTAGGCTATTTATAACTGTTCTATATTGTAAAGATATTAATAATTTTGCAGTAAAACTGTAGTGTGTTTTTAAGTAATAATCAGCAAAATCCATGCAACTGCAGTTAATTCTAACCCCATCAGCATCCAAGCGTGCCATTACACTGGTTATTTTACTTGGACCCTCCCCGTCCTTTACCACAGGTACATTTGACTGCAGTCGCTGGGACTCAAACTCACAACGTTTGGTATTGCATGGATGGCCAGTCCATTTCATATTGCTCTAACAATATGGCTATTTGAATCGCTTCAGTTGTGGTGCCAGTGAAAGGGATATAAAATCTTGTTTAGGAATTAGAGGAAGAGTGGCATATGTAGTAAAATAATTCTGGAAATAAAAGGTTTAAAACCAGTCCTTTCCACATCACCTGATGTGGTAAGACTAAGTCAATTAATTTTTTTATTTCAATGCAGTAAAATTATACAAGAAATTTGCTCAGATTTTGAATCCCCTAAATATCTTTATTACAGTTGAGATTTCTGTAAATTTCTTTTGTTTTGGTTTTTTTTTGGGGGGGGGGGTTAGAAAAACAATGAATTGTTTAATGCGTATTCAAAACTGCAACCCATCTACAGTTAATAGACTTAAAACTACAAAAATAAATAAATAATTACAATGTAGAACATTGGATTGTCCAGATAATGGATTATGTACAAGTAATAAATTGGGTTTGTAATAATCAATGATTTGGGTATATAATAATGTTATAATTAAATGAATCACTGCAGTTTATAAAAGAATGCAACTGTTTTATAGTTCATCACTTCCAAATTTTTCCACTTCCAATAAAATCCTGACATATCTGCTCTTGTATTAGTGCCTGGTTGTGCTGAACTATGACTCGCTGGCAGTTGTATTACAACTGAGATGCGCCAGAGAGCAGCTGTATTACGGTTGCTTGTGAGCAACCGAGACTTTACCGTAACCAACCTGCTGTCTCTCTTCACACACTTGCCTAAACGTTCTCAGCTGCCGTACCCCAGTGGGTCACAGTCAGTCATTTTTATGAGAATGTAGGCCTGTAATATATATGAGATATAATTATCTCATTTTTCTTTGCTTTTGTTTTCTGCTTTTTCTTTCTTTTTCTCATCAATTGCTGCCTGAAACAGATATTAATTTTCCATGTTGTAAGACTGAGTTGACCTGTTAGGTTTCTTATCACAACTACCTTTCGTAGATCTCCAACTGAATTTGTTTTCATTCATTATGACTAATATTGCCCACAATACACCAGAGGAAGATCCTATTATAGTTTGGCACCAACACATGGTGTGCGACAGTAGTTCTGAGACATAAAAGCACCTATCAGAATGTATACACAAAGTATTGTGTAGACAGATTCTTTGCTAAATGTGTGTTGTATTCCATTCATGTTAATGGACTCAGCATTTTTTTAACCAAACACTATGCTTTGAAACCGATTTAGCACATGAAGGAATACTACTTGAAAAAATCTGATGTGTTACACTCACATGACTTTCTCTACTCTTGTACAAACTATTTTTACAAACGCTTATTCTCCATATGCTTCATGTTAATGGATATATCGAGATATCGAGATGTCAATTTTATTGATAATTTTCTTGTAGATACAAGGGGAATATGGTAGGTTTTAAGCGATAGTCAAATATTTTAACGCTGGTTGCTATGTGGCGCATTCCATTCTCTTTGCATGTCCAGGACATAAAAAAAATGAATAACGAATTTGAGAAAAAGTATAAGTATTGGAAAATTTAAGGGAATAACAAGCAATACCTCGCAAACGGTTTACTCAACAAAAGAAATGTATATGACATAAATTGTGTATTTTAACGCGATCTACATTTTTCGTGTAGTAAAATTTTATCTATCTCTTATGGTTTACCAGTTATGAAAAAGTCGTTCATAATGAAGAATACTTTTGGAGACATTCCCAGAAAATTCGAGATATACATTTTATTTGTCATGCCAATATCTTGAACATATGATATTTTAATCAAAATCGTTAGAGCCGTTTTTGAGAAAATTAAAATTTTCGAAAAATGTTCCATGTAAAGGGTAGTCTGGGGTGGGGGGATTTTCTTGAAAACCTTCGTGTCGCATCTCTGGAAGATACTGAACCTAAATACCAAGTTTGGTGTTTATCCTACTCTTCGTTTTTGAGTTATGCTGTTCACAGACACACAGACACACAGACAGACACACACACGGACATGTTTCCAAAAATGCTTTTTTTGGATTCAGTGAGTCTCAAAACATGTATTTCCGGTGAAATCTCGGTATCGAATGTTTGGGTGGAATGCAATACTTCCCCTACTTACTATACGTAGTAGAGAAAGTAAAAATGGCATACAAATTGATCAAACTAGGGGCAGTCTGTATTAAGACACACTTCATCTGAAAATGGTGAGAGTAGTATTAGTGCAAATTTGTTTGTGTCCCCACGTTGTGGAACCAATTTGCGAGAGAACATTGCAAATTTTGTGTTTACATCACTTTAACTGCCCCACGTATGGGAGCCAATTTGAGAGTGGTATGGTGTTGTTGAGCTCCACACGTGGTGGATAATGTTTCTCACGTAATGTCGTTTACCTCACGCGTGGAACCATCTTGTGTGACGTCATTCGTCGGTCGCCTGCTAACTCCATCTGGCGTAGTAATCTATATGAATTAGTTTTAAGGTTATGTATATTGTCTTCCGGCCAGCTATTTAGGTAGGCATTTAATTCTTGCAGGGTGTGAAGCGGAAAAGGAATCTTTTATCCAAAAATTACTAGTGAAGAAATGTGTTTTATACTGTTTTATTGTCAAACACGTGCACTAACACTTTCACAGATTTGTCTAGATAATCGCCATACTGAAACTGTTTATAATAACTTCTCACTTTTAACTCACGTACTTCAATTTTTTTGTATATAAGTAACTTTGTAATATTTTAGATCTTTAATGATTTTCACTGCGCGTAACTTGGTGAACTGAGCGGCCAACGTGTAATGTACGGAGAATTTTGTATAACTGCGGGAGACGATGTGTAGTGCTTCGTGAATCTTGCCGAACTGGAGGACGATGTGTACTGTGTCGAGAATCTTGCCGAACTGGAGGACGCTCGCTTTGAATCTACACTATTTATAGGCTTACCTCAAGATACACCTAAAGATTATAAATGAATTACCATTGGCTAATAAAACGCGCCAACATTAGCGTCTATTTTACTATCCAATGAAAACCACTAATACATATTACTTTTATAGAATGTTCTGGAAGCTTTTTTTACTGAAAAGGCGCGAAACATGACGTAACTTCCTGGTTCCCGGTAACGATAAACAACTCACTCCCTTGCTAAAGTATTGTGTTATTGTTAACAGTTTCAGTAGAGCCGAAAATTATTATTTACCATTAATAATTACAATTATTAAACCTCTGAAATCAATGTTACATAAAAATACATATTCATATAAAAATAATTATTTACATTAAAGTAATTTGTGATACAAATTACCGTCTCATATGCCCCACTAGAAACATAATTATAAATATTTATAACCTGTTTGGAAATTTTATAATTTTGTTTTTAGTCTCCTAAATCTTGTAACACACGCTATTCACTTTCACTTAACACTTCACACGCGTTTAACACACGACATATGTTTTATCTTGCCACTACTTACTGGCTCTGATTTAATTAATTTAGATATTAATCTGATATCACAAAATTTTTTTTATAGCAAATACTATACCCTAAACTATTTATTTACTACTACCAAATTGTTTACTTTAAGCTGTTGACAAAATTTATACATTTAAGATTTTTGTAATTATTATACATATGTACCAAAATATTCACCCTCAACACAAATATTTACATCTCTTAAATCTAGGCATTGTTTCACATGTTCTATTTACTACATAAATATTGGTTTTAATTATGTTTACCATTTTTGTTATTTTGAATTTTATTTTAACAATACTCTTTGAATAGTACTTATGTACTTTACTTTAATATAACATCTTAAGTTTCAATCTTTGCATTCTTAATTTTTAAATGTTGTTACAGTTACAAAAAAAATATTTAATTTATTTATTTTCTTCTCAAACAGTTAGTCATGACCACAATTTATTTCTCCATTCATATGATTTACATTTTTATTTAACCCTCTTACGTTCCAATACATTGTTCTGCATTTCGCCTTTAACTATCCAGCATTTACTATTTATCATCATTGTCTTTTATTTCACCATGATCTTCATGGTTGTATGGTTTAAGCATCTCAATATGAAACTTTCCTATGCTTATTCGATTTGTGGGATTACATAACTCATATGTGTTAGTTCCATACACTTCAACAACTTCATATGGTCCATGGTATTTGAGAAACATTCGCCAATAAAGTTTATTTTCTTTGTCGGACAATTTCTTGGTTTTAACCAAAACTAAATCTCCTATTTTGATCCTCCATTCCTTTCTCTTCTTTTCTTCATGTTTAATTTTTCTTTTTATGGCTTTTTTCTTCATCCTCTCGAATGCTTTTCGGAACATCTCTTCTTCTGTTGGTGGTATCGAATGCGCATCTGGAATGGCTTCTGGAACTTTTTTACACATTGTATTGATCTTCTTTCCCAACTTAAGTTCACATGGTTTATATCCTGTCACATTGTTTATGGTTTCATTTAGTAGGTTCTGAACAAAGTTCACGTATCCATACCATTGGGTGTGTTTTCGATGACATAACACCCTTAAATAATTTGAAATTTCCTTAATTTCCCTCTCCACTGGGTTGGAGTTCGGTCTGTATCTTGACGAAAAATATTGTTTAATGCCATTTTCTTTCAGTCCATCCATAAATTTTTTTCCTGTGAAGTACGAAGCATTGTCGCTCAATACAGATTGAATAGGTCCTTCTTCTATCACATATGATTTAAGTAATCTATTTAAACATGCTAAACCTGTAGGTTTTCTCAAAGGGTAAATTCTTACATATTTGCTGAATATATCATAACAGACAAATATATATTTATTTCCAAATTGACTTGGAGGCATCGGACCATGAATATCAATACTAATTACACATCTCGGCTTATCCCTTATAACCGAATTAGTTTCAAATGCATATGCTGCATTTATTTGCTTTGCCTTCTGACACAGGTTGCAGCACGATATAAATTTCCGAACTTTTTGACGCAATTTGGATATGTATAAATTCTCTAAAATCATAGAAGTTGTTCGGTCCGTCCCGGAGTGTGCTAACCCTTCATGAAAATTCTTAATTAGTTCCTTTTCCATGCTTTTCGGAACCATTACCTTCCAACTAGGCATTTCTTTTCCATGCTTTTTGTATAATGTCCCATCTCGAATTGCTATAATTTCTTTCTTTGCCTCCTCAATCAATGGTGCATTTTCTTTAAATTTAAACAATTTTGCATCCTCATTTTGAATTTCCCCCATATTTTTCAATTTTCTAATCATTTCTTTACTTAAAGGAATTTCAATTGTCAATATTTTGACTTCATTTCTAGGCCTTTCAATATTTTCGGGAATTTGTGGGTTGTAGTTCAATCTTGACAGCAAATCACTGAAGGTATTATTTTTGCCAGGAATGTGGATAATCTCAATATCAAATGCAGATATTGCATGAATGTATCTAGCAAGTTTTCCACTACATAATCTACACCGTTGTATGAAAGTTAAGCTGATGTGGTCTGAATATACTTTCACCTTTTGCTGATAAATATAGGTTTTAAAACGAATTAATGAGAAATATAGTGCTCCAATTTCTAACTGAGTCACTGAAGAATTTCGCTCAATATTTGTAAGTCCTCTAGAAGCTGTACTGATGACGTGAAAGTCATTGTTGAAGTCTCGCTGTCCTAAAATTCCGGCGTATCCTTGCATTGATGCATCGACATAAATTTCATATTCCAAATCTTCTCTGGGCCTCTCAAGTAATATGGACTTAGCAAATAGTTCCTTTACTCTCTCAAAACATTTTTGATGCTCCTCTGTCCATCTCCACTTATTGTTCTTTCGGAGTAGCTGCCGCAGTGGTTCTATCTCCGCCGAATATCTTGGTACGAACTTACTCTGAAAGTTCAATACCCCTAAGAGACGTCTAATTTGTTTTACGTTCCTGGGTGGCGGAATTCTCATTATTGCTTCTATTCTTTTCTGATCAGGTCTTATACCTCGTTCATCCACTACATAACCCAGAAAATTTATTTCCTTAACACAAAATTTTGATTTTAGTATGTTCACAGTCATACCATGTTGTTGTAGTTTATTTAACACATAATAGACATTATTCATGTGTTCTTCAAATGTTTGACTAATGATTAAGAAGTCGTCAATATACTTTATTAAAAAGTCATCTGCAGAATTTCCAAAGATATTGTGAATGGCTCTCAAAAATCCACTTCCTGAGTTTTTTTAAACCAAAAGGATTTACACAAAAGCGATACTGAATCCCTGAGTACTGAAATGAAGTGTAATCACGCACTTGCGGATCTAATTCCACTTGCCAATATGATGCAGTGAGGTCGATGGATGTCAAAAATCTCCCTCTTGAAAGTTTTGTAATTAGTTGTTCAATTCCCTCACTTTGAAAATGATCTGGTTTCATATACTTGTTGACATATCTGCCGTCTAAAGTTAATCTCAAACTACCATCTCGTTTAATACTCCAGCAGATTGAATTTATGTATTGAGAATTACTTTGCTCAATAATCCCATTTTCTAGCATGCTATTTATTAATTGTCTAGCTTTGTCTCGAAGACTTATAGGTAAATTGTCATACTTGTGCCTATATGGTGGTACGTCTTCTACTTGAAATGTATGCTGATATACATTACATCTGCCTGGGATAGTACTAAAAACTGAACTATTGTTCATCAAAACATCATGAAGGATTTGTTTTTGCATTATCGTAAGATTATAACCTTCTTCACACTTGTGTATTATTTCCTCATTTCTCTTCTCTTTCCTGCTGTTGTTTGTCTCGCTCACATGGTCGTCTTTTGTTTGGATTACACATTTCTCTACTTCTTCTGGCATTTCTGCTAGCTGTTGAAAATATGGCGTGGTATTCCCTTCATATTCTGTGACTACCTGCTTTATTTGATTATTTCTATCAGTTTCTGTTATTTGCACAAAAAATTCTTGGTCACAAATATTTTTCTCATCCTTTGTCATTTCGATTACAGAAATTTCTTCTTTTATAAATGGTACCCTTATTTCTCTACCTTCTTTTGTTATCTTTAACTCTTCATGTTTAAAATCTATACATGCTTCATATTCATGTAGGAAGTCACATCCTATAATTATGTCACAAATCAGATGGTTTACAATTAGAAACATAACCTCAAAATTCTCTCCGCCAATAAGTATACTAAGTAGAGCTTGTGTTTTTATGACCTGTGCAGTTCTTCCAATTGCAACACGACAAACTAAATTACTAGTGGGAAGAGCCATAATTTTGTTACCTTCATTAATCAAATTTATGTAAAATTTCTGTGAGCAAATTGAAGCTGATGAACCAGAATCTATAGTTGCAATGATTTCTTTCTTCGCAATTTCCATTCTAACATGAGGTGACTCAAAATTTTCTCCTTTATCTTTTGTTGCTGTAATCTTATTACAGGGTGTATGTGTAGGTGTATGATTTGTATTGGTAATGGATACTGAATTATTAAAGACGTCCTGAGAACCTACTACACAGGAGTCTGTTAACAGTTTTCCTGGTTATTTCCATGTTCACGTACGGGACTGCCATTCCTAACAGGCGCTAAATCTATCTCAGTGTCGCCACCATTGTTTTGAGTTCCCCGTCCTCGAGTTCGAAATCCTCGATTTCTGACATTATGTCCCCTTGGCACGTAATTTTCTTGCCGTTCCTCAGATCTTTCACGGTTATTATTTTCCCTCCAGTGAGTGAAATTTCCCCTCTGTCTAATATACCTCCTTCCATAGTTTTGCCCTCTTTCAGGTAATCTTTCTGTCCTGACATAATTTATTTGTTCCTGCCGCCCTGGTCTCCTATCTATCCTTGATCTTTCAAATTGTGGAACATATGATTGATACCGTTGTCTGGTATTAATTTCATGATGTCTGTCTTGTCCTCTTATTTGTTGATAATTACCTTGGTAATTTCTTCTATCTCGTACATCTAAAAATCTATGTTCCCACTCCCGAGACATATCTTCTTCCTGTTGTTCCAAAGCTGTTATTAATTCTGTCATCTCATAGATGTTCCGTGGTTTTGCAATCAATAAGTAATTTTGTATCCTGATAGGATAATGCCTTGCGAGCAAACTCACAAAATCTTCCTCACTGATTGGAGGTGACAAGTTTCTAACCTGACTTGCATGTTTTAGTAAGTAATCAGTCATCGATATTCCCTCTCGTGGATTAAATTGACCATGACTAAGCATTGCTCGTATTCTCTGCTGTACCGTAACATTCCAAAATCTGTTCATGAATAATCTTTTAAAGGATTCATATGAAATTTCACCCCCTGATACCATTTGTAACCAATCTAAGGTTTTCTGGTCCAAACATCTTTTGACAACTATCATTTTCAATGCTTCAGGTATTTTTTTAATTTGAAAATACTCTGATAATTCTGCAATGAACTGTACTGGACTGGAGTTTTCATTAAATTTTGGAAGTGGAAAATCACTTAAGATATGATTGTAATTTTGCAAATTCCCTACTCCCATATTTAAATTCTCTAGTGTAACTTGTGCACTCTGAGTTTCAGCATTAGCTATAGATGAAGCTGCCGCATCACTCACATTATTTATCATACCTGAGGAACTACCTCTATCATTATTTTGTACATCTAACACATGCACATCACATATATTTGCCCTTGAATTCAATTCTAACCTATTTACAGTACCCTGCAGATTTTCTGTTGTCTGTTCCAATTTCTTATTACTCTCATTTTGAACAGTTTGGTGTTTGTTAATTTCAGAAGTTAGCTTTTGATTCAAATCTTTAGACAAATCTTTAACTTCATCAGACAATTTATTTCTCTGTTTTTCTGACTCCTTCTGAATTTCAGATATTTCCCCTCTGAAATTAACTTGCACCTGTATTAAATCTGCATTTGTAGCCTCCATCATCTCTTTTAACTCACTTGAAATGCTACTCATTCGGCTACCTAGCTCTGTACATTTTACATTGACATGCTCTATTTTATTGTTAACCTCACTTTTTTGGTTAGATATTTCCCTCCTCATGTCTAACATTTTCTTTGAAACTTCACCTATTTCATTTGCTATCATCTCTTGATTTTCATTTTTCATTCTAATCATACTACTATCTAGCTCCATGAATTTCTTTTCAATCTCTTCCCTGTTTTGTTCTAAGCTTTTACCAATATCTTCCCTCAATTCTCTCTTATTCTGATCTAGTTTTTGTTCTAAACTCCTATCAATATCTTCTCTTAATTCCCTATTATTCTTTTGCATATCTTCCCTGTTTTGATCTATTTTCTTACTAAGATCTTCCCTATTTTGATCTATTTTCTTTTCTAATTTCTCATTACTCTGAGTTAATTTTTGTTCTAATTTCTCAATATTTTCCTTCATTTCCCTACTATTCTCATTATTCTTATCTAGTTTTTCACCTAATTTTCTAAACATTTCCATAATCATAATAGTATCAGGATTAACATTTCCTGCTATTCTATTCTCTCTTTCTGCACTAACATTTTCATCCTCAAATCCCAAAAAATCTGGGCTATTCCCTGTACTTTGTATTGGATCACAGCTAACTATTACACTATCTCCCTCCATAATTATTTCCTCCGTATTATTGGTAGCCATTGTTTTTATTATCCTACCACTTCTCAGTCTCATTTAATTACCTTTTTGATGCTGTCTGATGCTGCAGTTTTGATGTCCAGCGTTCTGCCCCATTCTCCTAGGTTTGTATGTCGCTTCTGCGTTGTATCGTGATGAATCTACGTCGTTTCGATGTTTTCTTGTAGCTGAATTACCCTTCTGTCTCGGAATCTGCGTCTATAGGTCGTTTCACTGCTGCTTTCGCCTCTCTGGTTATTCTTGTTCCTTTCCTAGTCGTCTAGCCTTCCTTTCCTAGTTGTCGCTCCACGTTGATGCGCCAATTTGAGAGTACAAATTGTATATTGTTTTTACATCACGCGTATTTGCGAGAGAACTTGCTTTATGTAATGTCTTTTTGTTGTCGAGCCCCACGTTGTGGAGCCAATTTGAGAGTAGTATTAGTGCAAATTTGTTTGTGTCCCCACGTTGTGGAACCAATTTGCGAGAGAACATTGCAAATTTTGTGTTTACATCACTTTAACTGCCCCACGTATGGGAGCCAATTTGAGAGTGGTATGGTGTTGTTGAGCTCCACACGTGGTGGATAATGTTTCTCACGTAATGTCGTTTACCTCACGCGTGGAACCATCTTGTGTGACGTCATTCGTCGGTCGCCTGCTAACTCCATCTGGCGTAGTAATCTATATGAATTAGTTTTAAGGTTATGTATATTGTCTTCCGGCCAGCTATTTAGGTAGGCATTTAATTCTTGCAGGGTGTGAAGCGGAAAAGGAATCTTTTATCCAAAAATTACTAGTGAAGAAATGTGTTTTATACTGTTTTATTGTCAAACACGTGCACTAACACTTTCACAGATTTGTCTAGATAATCGCCATACTGAAACTGTTTATAATAACTTCTCACTTTTAACTCACGTACTTCAATTTTTTTGTATATAAGTAACTTTGTAATATTTTAGATCTTTAATGATTTTCACTGCGCGTAACTTGGTGAACTGAGCGGCCAACGTGTAATGTACGGAGAATTTTGTATAACTGCGGGAGACGATGTGTAGTGCTTCGTGAATCTTGCCGAACTGGAGGACGATGTGTACTGTGTCGAGAATCTTGCCGAACTGGAGGACGCTCGCTTTGAATCTACACTATTTATAGGCTTACCTCAAGATACACCTAAAGATTATAAATGAATTACCATTGGCTAATAAAACGCGCCAACATTAGCGTCTATTTTACTATCCAATGAAAACCACTAATACATATTACTTTTATAGAATGTTCTGGAAGCTTTTTTTACTGAAAAGGCGCGAAACATGACGTAACTTCCTGGTTCCCGGTAACGATAAACAACTCACTCCCTTGCTAAAGTATTGTGTTATTGTTAACAGTTTCAGTAGAGCCGAAAATTATTATTTACCATTAATAATTACAATTATTAAACCTCTGAAATCAATGTTACATAAAAATACATATTCATATAAAAATAATTATTTACATTAAAGTAATTTGTGATACAAATTACCGTCTCAATGGATTAAGTGTGTTTTATTTGGATGTTCATATGATTCGGCATTTCTTGAGAAAGTGTTATGTACAAGCATATTACTTATAGTAAGTAGCAGATATGCAATAATATTTTAAACTGACACAGGTAGTTGAGGTCAATAAAGTACAAACTTGTGAATGGGAGGTCTGCGGTTCAAAATCTGCCACGAAGTTACCATAAACTTCGGCCTAGAATGTTTGCTTCCCAAATTTCCTTTTCCAATTATCATTCCATTTCACACATCACCAATATCACCTCCTGTGATGTCATATGTACCAAGAGCAGGTTTTAAACACTGTTCAAAATAAATAATAGTTTTAAAATGTAATCTTTATTAAATGCCTTTCATTGTTATTTGGGATTAAACTTTCATTTTGGGTAAAATGGATGATTTAACAAAGTTTCATGTTGGTTAATGAATTGATTTATCAAAGAACAATGAAAATACAATTATTTATACTACATGCATCTAGTCTCATTAAAAGCTTTACTTCTTCACAACAAGTTATATACTAGTTTCTCATGATAATATGTGATTCCAAAAATGCTGTTGGCTTGTTGAAAAGTGCAAAGTTTTTAACGTCATTGCTCCCTTAAACTGAACTGCCATTTTCTTTTCCAGAATGTGGTAGATGTAGAGGTGAAAACTTTATTAGAACTTAAAGGACAGTACAAACAGTTAACTGGTACAGATTTTCCAACAGCAAACAAAACACCAAATAAGAAACCTGCCCAATCAAAGAAAACACCAGCTAAAGAAAAACCATCAGAGGTAAATCTAGTTTCCTTAAATTGCAAGTAAAAGAAAACAAATAGTTTATATTCACTAAAGTACTGTGTTTATTACTTTGTGTGTATACTGCACTTAAAGCAAAATACTTTTGTATGTTGAAAATCATAAGTTATCATAAGTAATTTACAACCTTTGTTTTATTGATTTAATATGTGAAATTCTCATAATAAAGCAGTGAATTATCTTCAATTTAGATTTGTGTTTATTAAAATAATAATATTGCATTTAACTAGAAAACAGTAACAATTTAAAACTGCAAATTAGGAGTTATGGTCTTAATTAATTAAAGAACAGTTGGAAGTTGTATACAGTGAGTGCAATTAATATCACTAATCACAATGATATTTATATCACTCGCGTGATTAGTGAGCTAGGATCCCACTCACTGAGAGCGTGGTATGATCTTCAAAAGTTGTCACTAATATTTTTATTCAAGATATTGTGTATTGCAATGTTCATATAGCACAATACTCAGCATTGTACATTAATTTTTTATACATTTGCCTTTTAGCAGTCAAAAGAGGACAGCCAGAGTGGTGGTTTAAAAAAGCAGACTCGCTTGGGATTGGAAGCAAAGAAAGAAGAAAACCTTGCTGAGTGGTATTCCCAGGTAAGGGGAAATGAAGAAAGAAAAATAATATATTATTATTATTATTATTATTATTATTATTATTATTATTATTATTATTATTATTATTATTATTATTATTATTATTATTATTATTATTATTATTATTATTATTAAGGAATAAAGAATTACCAAAAAGGTGAAAAGCTGCAGCTGCAGACATAGTTGGTGCAAAATCCTCATCCGCAGCAAAGGCCACCTACTTGGAATTATTGTCACTTTAAACAATTGTATTGAATAGAGTAATATCATCATTGACTGAGCTTTCTTTACATTGAGTAATATTCTTCTTGCAGACAACAGTGCCACACTTGTTTTGACAGCTCAGTTTCAATCCCTTTTGCAGAAAGTGTTCTGTTTATTTCAGAGAAATCTGTTAAGTTTGCAGGCACCCTTTCATTTTCAATCTGCAGTTGAAACAGTACATTAACAAGGATTTTGCACCAATTGTAACATAAAAACCATTTTAATTCTATGAATCCAATGCATTATTTTCAATTGAAGAGCCAAGAAACCCAAGATTTTTGGACCTATTTGGAATGATTTTTTTATGGTATATCAATGAAATGTATTAAAATATCTTAGGATGGTTTTCAAGGATATCTCAAAAATAAGAGAATATGCATAACTTTAGTATTAATATTTTATTTTAAATTTATAAAATGTCTCAAAATGTGATTTTAAAAATATCTATGTATACAAGTTAACATCATATTTACACAATTACCCCAACTTCTGTAAACTATGATAAAGGAGTCTGATTATTCCTGAACGACCAGTATAATGCAGTAACTGACACCAATATTGTCAGTGCACCTTTTCTTTGCTGGAAGTCGAGGAGTTACTGCTCCAGAAGTCCCAGGTTGAACAGGATTCAAGATCTAAAAGCTTGAAAAGAATCAGAATTCTTTAGTCCTTCATTAGGCATGCACAATTTCAGATTCATTTAGAAGAAATGAAGCAAACATTGCATATTAATGTTTATATATACCAAATGTAATACAACTGTTTGTCATCTTGAGGAAAATGGTGAGAACAACTGATCGTATCAAGTATCTTAGTTTTCCAAAACATTTACCAAAATGGAAACACAATCTCTTGTTGGTACATCCATCATTGGTTTAAGACCATAGGTATTTAGCATAATTAGTAGTGTCAGCTTATTATTACTGTGTCCTAAAAAGTCAATATTTATATCCCCCAATAATACTATACTTTTGTACTGTTCGTTAAGTTGATTTAGCATGTGGTCAAGGTTTGCCATGAAAATAGTCACGTCAGCTGATGGATTCCTGTAAATGCATATAATAACTACCTTCTTTTTCCAGTTCTACTACATTTGATTCAAAATATTCTTCAGCATTTAGATTTTGAAAGGATGAAAAAGGCTTAGCTTTCCATGATCTTTAACTAGAGTTATTGTTCCATTTTTCATCAATTTCTTAGCGTAACCATTAACAGCTTTAAAATTGGGCAATTCAAGTTCTTCCAACTTAGTTAACCAATGCATAGTTAGGCACAATACAATGTGTTTTAATTTATCCTGAAGTAGCACGTCAAGACCTAATATTTCGTTTCTAATACTTTGGATGTTTTGATGAAACATTAATTGTATTTTGTATGGGTGTTTATCTATTGATTACTTTACAGTCAATTAAGTTTAGGGAATGATTTAAATTTTGGTTACATTTTAAGAAGACCATTGAGTTTTGCATCACAATGCTGTTATCAATGGGAGTATGATCAAAATGAGGCTTTGCATCGCTGACTCTGATCAGCTTTTTTTGTTTGTTGTATGCAATCACCCTGCTTAACAAACAAGCAAATTTAGCAATACCTTTTCTATTTAGGTGTAGGCCATCTCTTCCTAAGTCCCTATAATTTATCCATGCATTACTATCAATAAATACGCAATCATTAGCTTTACATAACAATTCAATGAGCTGTTGATTGCCTTGATGTATCAAGGTTCTCATCCCAGTGCTGTATAATGCCACCCACACACAGCTTGGCCGGAAGAAATAGATCCTTTCCTGTGGATATTAAGCTTTCCATTTCTTCTGTTATTTTGTGTGGAGATCTTGCGTGCAAATATTATTTGTACCAGCATGAATAATGATGACATTGGGATCGTCTTTGTTTTCTGTAAGTTTCTGTTCAAGATTTGCACACCTGGATTACAACATACTTTTTCATCATCTGCAAGATATTCCAAGTATGATGAACCATTGAGTCCCCAATTATAATTACAGAGTTCTTCTCATACACTTTCCATAGAATATCTTGATCACAGTCCACTTCAATGAAAATGCATGTCAAACTTAATTTCCGTGCATTTTCTTTGTCTTCAGTACGCTCAAGGGCTTGAAGCGATTTCCCACCTTAACTCCAGGCAAAGGATTGGTATACTTATTGTCTGAAACATTTCTAATATTCTTTTATTTTTCCTTCTTTGTTGCTTATAAATTTTCTCAGCATTTTGTGATCCTTGCTGGGAGTCTTCCGCCATGTGATTGATGTTCTAGTAGTTGTTGATCTGCTTTTCCTCTTAACTTTTGTTCTATGAAAGTATCTGCTATTCGTAGTCATGCTTCTTGATCAGCTCACTGTTCCTCGGCTTTAGCCATTTATTTTCCTTTTTTAGATTCTCTCTTTTGGCGTTTGCTTTCGTCAGATCTTTATGTAGCAGGTTGATTATCAGATGAAGCGAAGTGACGCTTTCCGCCAATCATTGAGGCTGATTTTGAGAGCACTTCCATTTCTCGCCATTGCCTACAGTTTCCATATTACATTTATTTCTGTCAAAGAAAGAACTTCTGATCTTGTTACTACTTGTATTTGACTATGCACTGCATTTTCACTGAAATTGAACAAATTTCCACGTCACAGTGAGAAGCAACATACACTGCCACCGCCATCTTGAACATGTTAATCACATTTATTTTAAGTACAGAGAGAGCCATAAGACTACGAACCGACTGCGCTGTGTTTTTCCTGTCCGCTTCCTCGCCGCTCGTTGCCGTCTGCCGCTATCATAGAAAGGTGTGGATGAAACCATACAACATTTTTAAAACTACTTTTAAAGGCTTTACTTATCAACTTTATGAAAGGAGACTGAAACTGGCCACTGTCGTCCATACATTTTTGGCACCTCTTTAGGAAACTATCCATCACTCGCCATAGTTCACGTTGAGAGATGCTGGCAATTTCCCGGCGGATATTTTGTTTTAATTCTTCCGGATGTGTGGGTTTGTCTTGTACACTTTGTTTTAAGTTACCCCAGAGATAGAAATTGCAGGGGGTTAGGTTGGGCGACCGAGGGGGCCACAAATCTCTACTAATAATTCTGTTCTCAAACACACTTTTATAAAGTTGTTAAGTAAAGCCTTTAAAAGTAGTTTTAAAAATGTTGTATCGTTTCATCCGCACCTTTCTATGATAGCGGCAGACGACAATGAGCACCGAGGATGCGGACAGGAAAACCACCGTGCAGCCGGTTCGTAGTCTTTTGGCTCTCCCTGTATATTTTCTTTATGTGCTGTGCTAATTTATATACATAAATTCATTAAAATTTAGTCATTATAAGGCATCAGGATACTCTTAAAAGGAGGAAAGGATTAATGGTATGAAATTTTAGAATTGCTATATTATTCATAAGTCAGTATTATATATTTTTGAAATGAAAAAGAAACTAAACAAATACAAAAAATTTGGTCATCCTTCAAAACACTTTTGCTTCACTTGTCTTTTTTGTAGAACATGTTTCGAGGAGTGCAACCTCCCCACCATCAGTTAATTGGTTGGCTGGCTCTTGTATTATGGTGTCTGCCTTCCCTTTCTGTCACTGCTCGATCCGTTATCGTTCCTATTGGTGAGTCATATGATGTCATCCGATTCCAGTATTTCAGAATTCATGAATCTATTTGAATTCTTAATAATGTATATGTTCTCCCACACTATTAATTCCAAATGATGAACTATTTCTGATTTTTCTGTTTCTTTAAATTTAATATTTCTCAAGTGCTGCTTCAATACCCTTTGGAAACTAGATTGAAGGAGCACTTGAGAAATATGGCCCACTATCGTTCCTATTGGCCAGACATATGATGTCATCCTATGCCAATACTTCAAAATTCACGACTCTGTTTGAATTCTTGATGATGTATGTATTCTCCCACACTATTAATCCCAAATGATTCTTGCTGGTTTTAAAAGTTTTATTTCTGTGTTGATATTATGATTGTGTAACCAAAAATGATGAGTTATGGCTGATGGGAGAAAGGAAAGTCAGACACCATATGAGAGCTAGCCAACCAATTAGCTGATGATGAGAAGAATATGCTCTCCAAAACATGTCTACAAAAGTGACAAGTAAATGGAGCAAAAGTGTTTTGAAGGTTGTCCAAGGTTTTTAGCAAATTTTATTATCATGTTCCACTGTTTTAAATACTTCATTATTACTCTCTCTGCTACGTATAGTAAGTAGGGAAGTGTTGCATACCACCTAAAAATTTGATACCAAGATTTCACAGAAATACATGCTTTGAGGTACCCTCAATCCAAATAAATCATTTTTGGAAACATGCCTATGCGTCGTGTGAACAGCATAACTCAAAAACGAAAAGTCGGATAAATACCAAATTTGGTATTTGAGTTTAGTATCTTCCAAGGATGTGACACAAAGATTTTCAAGGAAATCCCCCACCCCAGACTATCCTTTACATGGAACATTTTTCGAAAATTTTGATTTTCTCAAAAATGGTTCTTAACAATTTTGATAAAAATATCATATGTTTAAGATATTTGTGTAACAAATGAAATTATCTTGAATTTTCTGGAAATGCCCCCAAAAGTCCTCTTCATTCTGACTGACTTTCACATAACTTATACCATAAGAGATAGACATAGTTTTACTACACAAAATGTAGATCTCATTAAAATACACAATTTATGTCATATATATATATATATTTATTTTTTTTTTTTTGAGAGGCCCATTTCCGAGATATTCCTTATTGTTTGAATTTTCCAATACTTATACTTTTTCTAAAATGGAATCTCGTTTTTTTAATGTCCTGAACATGCAAAGAGAATGAAATGCTCTGCATAGCAAGCAGCTCTTAAAAGATTTGACTATCGCTTAAAGCCTACCATATTCACCTTGCACCGACAAGAAAATTAGCAATAAGATAGTTTCTGCAAATGTTTATCCCGATTAATATGAAGTAGGTGGAGAATAAGCGTTTGTAAAAATAGCAAAATAGCTTGTATAGGAGTAGGGAAAGTCATGTGAGTTCAACACACAAGATTTTTTTTAAATTTTATAAGCATATAATTTATACCTATAATGGAATCTAGATACTCTGCTACTTCACTTACACTTAGCACTGATTACCTGTAGAAATGCATTAACTTTATTTTTTGATGGCAATGTGACAATTTTTCTGGAATAATATTTTAGGTAGGTACCTAATTTTTTAATAAATAGACATGTCTTAAAATGGTTCATATTTCTTACACAGGTGATAACAAAAGGAGAATTAATAGAGTATTATGATGTCAGTGGCTGTTACATTTTGCGTCCCTGGTCATTTGCAATTTGGGAATCAATTAGAGATTACATGGACCCTAAAATAAAGAAGATGGGAGTACAGAATTGTTATTTTCCACTGTTTGTTTCACGTTCTGTTTTGGAGAAGGAGAAGACTCACATAGCTGATTTTGCTCCTGAAGTAAGTAGAGGAATGACATTCATGTACTTTAGCATTTCTTTAAATATACTATCTAACTCTGCTAATGGCTTTAAAGTGAAAAATAAAATTGAATGCTGCTTATAAGAGACTGCATCTATTATTTCAATTGAATTTAGTAATAACAATCTGTCTAGGTTGCATGGGTCACTAAATCTGGAGATACAGACTTGGCTGAGCCCATAGCAGTTAGGCCAACTAGTGAGACCGTGATGTATCCAGCATATGCAAAGTGGATACAGTCCTATAGGGATCTTCCTCTAAAATTGAACCAGTGGAACAATGTTGTGGTGAGTATTTCTATTTTAAATGTTTTTTAAATTATTGGAAAAAAGCTTGTAGATTTACAAGCTAAAGCCCTAGATTTGTATTGCTTGTGATAGTGTTTGTGAATATATGAGTTTAAAAGGTTTAGTTTATTAAACACACTTTTGATTATGTCATTACACTTGCTTAAATTTATATATAAAAAAAGAATGAAAAATTGTAACCTTTTGTATATATGGGTTGAGGTGAATGCTAATGCAGAATGGGGAGATTGCTTTAAACATTTATTGATTGATATGGGAAGTATTACAACATGTAATAAACAAATACCAGACATAAGAGTAATTTGATGAAAACTTAAATGATATGTGACACAAAAGTGTGGGAGTAAGAAATGGATGGAACCCTACTGATGTGATCCATAGAGAATATTTTAAATTGCTATTGGGGTTGCTTAGGTCTTCCCAAATTCATTAGAATTACTGACTTGAGAAGATCACGGAATAAATGTAAATTGGTGGAAAGAAGTTTAAAATATCGTTTGCAGAGTTGAAATATTGGATGAAGGAGATGTTGTTTCCCATACTCCCAATATAGTTTACAATGACCTATGGGGGAACCTCGTTACACCAAGCAAAGACTGGACCCACTTATTAGCTGAAGACACCCAGAGAGCAGTGTCTGTTACTTCCGATGGTAGGATGATAATGAGGATAGTGATGGAACATGGAGACCTACAGCTTTTATCTTGGACTCTGAGTCACGTTAGTCCTTGAGAATACTTTACATGAAGTGAAGGCAAGGATAGAGGTAACTTAAAATCACCACTACATAGCCAGGAATTGAACCAAAGACCTTCAATATGAGAGCCATGAACAAAACCACTGAGCTACCCTGGCATCCAAAAGAGACATCTTGGAGTACATATAAGCTCAAGAAAGGGTTGGTTGAAAAATAAGTTGGTTTAATAAGATTGAAAACATTTTGAAAGAAATTGGAATAGAAACATGACAAGAAAAGTTTTGGGGGAAGTATGAATGTATGTTGAGGAATTAATTAATTTGGAAGTTAGAAATTGGAAACAATAACTTGAAAGATTGTTGAGCAATTGCTTGTGAAACACGTTTCAAAATAAAATTTTAACCAAATGAAGTTAGTGTTATAATCGACTCAACAATTTTTCAAGTTATGAATTGAGGATATGGAGAAGCAACTAAGAGTAAATGTTGTTTAGAATCATATAGAGATATAAAAATGGAATGGAGTTCCGTGGATTTATGCAATAGTGCAAGAAAGAAAAAGATTTGCTTGAGCAAGAATAGGGGTCGCAAAATTAAGGCAGGTAAGAGGAGATTTTGAAAGGACTTTGTTAACCAAGATGCAACACAGTACTTTGTCCTGAAGTGCAAGTAAACAGGGTTATGGGGAGAGAGCTGAGGTTTGAGAAATGGGATAGCATTGAGAATGAGTGTGTTTAATGAAAATAGTAGAGAGTTTAGAGTTAGAAAAAACATTTAAGAAAGCTGCAAAAAAAATGGTTTAACAAGTAATGGATTCTCCTTTGGAGAATGCTGACGATGGGGACAAGCCGTCTCCCGAAACGCGTTCAAGTAAGATTATCATAGTGATGTAGTGTAACAACCCTCAACTCTCTATTTTAAATTAACAGGACATGTTTCATAATCATTCAATTACATCTTCAGCTTCGTTTTCCTTTTTGACTTTTATTTACATTGTTATGGTTACTGCCGCTAGGTGACTATTTGTTCGCTATGGCATTGCCATCTAATGGAAGCAAAGCAAATTAGTTGACAGAATGAATCAGTGGTATTTCAAAATTCACTATATGATCTATATTATTCTTCAAAGTAAATATTTTCTCCATTTTCTGCCATTAAAACTATGGGTCCATTTAAATGTTTTAATAATATAACTTCAGGATTTATTTCATGATTAAATTACCAAAAATGATCTTATTTCTAAAATGCTCCTTTACTCTGGTTTCCAAAAGACGCTTAGTCTTTCCAATGTAAACCCAGTCACAATCTAAACAGCTTAATTGATAAATGTCAGATACTTATTTTCAGAAATTTTATCTTTTTTGGAAAACCAAGCAAAATTTTTATGTTGTATATATTTTGAGGAACTAATATTATAGCATGTTCTTTAAAACATTTTGTGAATTTTTTATTTGCCCAAGGATAAAAAGTAAATTTTTAAAAATATAATCACCTTTTATTTTTTTAAGAGTGGAAATATCCGTAATAGCTTTTTAAAATTTAAATTTCTCAATCTTTTTATATATAAAATCAATATTAAAATAATTAATTAAAGCAGTGTTGATAATGTGTTTATATACTTTATTGAATTCATCTTTATTAAGAGGTAATTTGATGACTATATTAAAAACAGCAAATTTATGTGGAAAAGAGTTAAAGCTCTTATTTTTTATGTAATTATCAGTAAGAGTTGATTTTCTATAAATATCAAAATTCAGTTTACTGTTATTTTTTATTATTTTTAAATCCAGGAAAAGGGAGGTAACCATTATTTTCAAATTCTAATGTGAACTTCATAGCTCTATCTTGTAAATTTAAAAGTTTTAAAGCATTTACATATTTATCAGGAACAATATCTAAAACATCATCTACATTATCTGTGCCAAGCTTTAAAAATTAAAGGGAATACTTTAGTGACTTGTATTTCAAAATAGCTCATAAAAAGATCAGCAAGAAAAGGTTAAAGTGGACTACCCATTGCTAAGCCAGAAGTTTGTTGATAGAAGTTTCCATTAAAATTGAAAAAATGTTGATCCAAACAAAGATTAGTAAGTTTGACAAAATCATTTATTAATTTATCATTTAATTCTATAGAACTGAACCATTTTTTTCAAAAATATCAAAAGTTCTTCCCTAGGAATGGTTGGAAATAAAGTAGTCACATCAAAAGAAACAAGTTTATAATTAGCAGATAACACTGTATTGCTGATCTTTTTTCTCAAGAGTATTCTTAATACTTAAACTCTCAAATTTACCAAAAGCACCGAATCGTTTATTTAACCATTTAGCTAAATTGTAAGTAGGTGAATTTGTACAGTTTATAATAGGCCTCAGTTTATTTGCATGTTCATGAATTCTAGAAGTGCATAAACTCTAGGTGTTTTTCTTTATTTGGTGTAATTTTCACTTCATTAAGAGTTTTATTAAAAGTTGAAATGCATGATTTTAATGGATCGTTATTAATTCTGATGTAATCTTCACCTTGAAATAAGAGTTCTACTCTATTAATATAATCATTTTCATCTAAAATTGCAATCCTATTACCTTTATCAGCTTTAATATAGATTGCATCTTTTTCATTCATTGATTTAATGATCTGTTCATTATGATTTTCTTTAGGGTGGTTTTTGTTCAAATTCTGTAAGATTTACTGCATTAAATTCTAAATATAATTTAATTAAAGGTTTATCAGTTTCATTTAAATCTTGACTAACAATTTCAATATCTGCAACATAATCATCTGTATTTTTTTAAAAATGTACACAGTTTCTGAACCTTTATTCAAAAAATTGGATTCTTTTTCACTGAAATCACAATTTGAAAGATTAATTACGTTAGCTGTTGGATTATTCTGTTTAGTTGCTTTCAATTTATTTTATTTTGAACATAATTTATGTAATTTATTGTTTAACTTGTATTTCTTATACTGAAATTAACATTTTCAAATTAAGCCAAACTGAATTACCTCAAACATTTATTAATTTAAACACAAATCATATAATTTTAGTTCACTATTTATTTAAATTTTTAAAATGCAAATTTCTTTCAACTTCAATTACTTTTTGCTTTGCCGCTTTTTGACAAGCACCATTATTATCGAATTTAATTAATATATTTGTATTTGCTTCACTGTCAATAGCTATTCACATTAGTCATTTAACAATAATAATAATAATAATAATAATAATAATAATTGTTGTTGTTTGTTTTTAATGCAGAGATGGGAATTCAAGCACCCTCAGCCTTTCATACGCACAAGAGAATTTCTCTGGCAAGAAGGTCATACAGCACATGCCACCAGCAAAGAAGCAGAAGAAGAAGTGTACGCTATCTTGGGTAGGTATTACATTTAAGGGGTCTTATTCTGCCGAGTAATTAAGAATGCTTACTGCATTATTTAGTCAATATCTTAACATAGGCCTATAAGTACTGTTTGGGTTTTCAATAAATGCCATTAAGTTTTAGCTTATGTGAGGATATTTTAAGCTAACACATTAGGACAGCAGTGGACAGAGGTGTCTCAAATGAGGACAAGAATCTTACCAGAAAGTGCAGCAGAATTTATTCAGTTAATATAATAGTTCGGGCGGCGCCGTGGCCGAGTGGTTAGACCGCGAGGCGGACCGGGTTCAATCCCAGGGACCCGCATGTGGGATTTGTGGTGGACGAAGCGGCGTCTGGGCGGGTTCTCCGGTTTCCCCCGCCACTCCTTCCACCAACTGCTCCATCATCACCTTTCCTTTCATCCATTTCACCAACATTTCGCTTCATCTACTTCCTTCATCCCATACCAGGCATCGGGCTGATCACCCATCCTGAATGTTCTGTCTGATCCATGAGTGTCTGCTCCTCGACGGGCCTCTGACCCCAGGCACCCGCCTGTAAGTCCTGGGGGGTGTAAGTCCTACATAAGGGGAGGGTAAACAGATAATGAATGAATGAATAATATAATAGTTCATTGTTAATTTCTAACAAAGATTTCACCACCTTCCATTATTGGGTTTCTTAATGATTGTGCATAAGGCTGTACAGTGTTCATAGGTAATTATTTCCACTATTTGTTTTCCTGGTTGTACAAATACTCTTTGACACTAGTGCTCCTTCTGTTTTTGTTTATTTTTTATTTGGACATTCTGTATAAGGTATAATTCTATTATTTCTGGTTCATAAAGCACTAAATTTTACTCGTGCTAATTTTATTTTATGTGATCGCTTAAATAATTTATCAAAAACTAATAAGGCACTTGTGTAATAGAAATAATAAATGCAGTAAAGCAATCATATTATCCATGCACAGAGTTAAACATGTATAAGTAAAACTTACTTACATTTTGCTTAATATTTAAGAATAATGTTACACATAGGAAACTTACTAACAAATTAGTGCATTGCAAAATAATGTATTTTAAATATAGGATTAGCAAATATTTGATGTCCGTCTGCTTGAAAATTTTAGTCAGCAAATCTTCCCTTGCCCTTGCTTAGAATCCATAAATTTTGTGCTGTCCCTACCTTTTCTCATTGTGGCACATGTAACCAGTCCATGAACAGCAAAATTCTTCTAGAAAGATGGCGTCATTCATCGTGATCAGCTCAGTAACAGGATGAATGCCCAAGAAAAATGTCATCATTGATGACATAGCCTATGGTGGCACAACATCATGATCGTCCAGAGCTACGATTGGCTGATTAATCTCACGCCACTGATTGCAGTGCTATCGAGCTTGTGTCCAAGATCAAATCCCGAGCAGGTTGGGTTTGCAGTCTATGCACAAGGATTGAGCAGATAGCCTGTCAGAGCTTTGTGCTCTGTTCGTGACAGCGAGATTTTGCCATATTCACCAAGGGTAACGTCTCAGCCTTTTTCTAAATTATTCACGTTCCTTTGGTAAGCTTCAAAATTTAACTTCTTCACTTGGTGTTTCAAAACTAGCGTTTTGTGGGAGAAGTATTTGTATATATATATTCTTCCATAAATTGTATTTGTATTATTTTGCTATTTCAAGAAGCATTCACAACTTTGTAAAGGAAATTAAATGTCATAACAAGGTGAAACAGCATTTTATGATTATTGTATTTTCAGTCATATTATTTGGAATTGTAAAAATGTCTAAATGTAAGGCAAGCTGATTTAAATTTGAATGGAATTGTTAACGAATGCAAAGCTTTTCTATATTAAATTGTTAACCTATTTACTGTGATACTTTTTAAATTCTAGCTCCTTTGCAATTATACACGATTCACATTATTTAGGACCTTATGGGTATTATAAAGCCCAACGTAGCAACCGGCAGCAGAGCATGCACTAATTACAAATTTGGCGGTTTTCATTATAACTGCGATGTCAGGAGCTAGTTTTTGTGTTATATAATTCCATGTTTGTTATCATCTTTTTCTCTTTTTATTGTTGCTCCATGTTACAATTGTAACCAAGCATATGAAGCTTGCAGGTTTTGAAACATTTTTGTCCTTTTTGTCTTTCACCATTGCTGTTTCCACGAAGACCATTTACCTTTTGTATGTGTTCTTTCGTGTGGTTTCTATAATGGCATTGCAAAATTTGGAACTATTGCTGAAATTACAAGGGTTGACATTTAATGCTTCCGATACAGTACCTGTACTTTTACAGCTTTTGAACGATCATGTGCAGGCGTGACCAGATATAAAACATTTTGTTAAAGAAGAAGTTATGGCTCATCTGCAAAATTGTGTTTTTCAATATGAGGAGTTTCGTAATTATATTTCTGAACAAACTGCAGCGTTTTCACCAGCTATATTACATCATTTTAATGCGCATATTACTCATTATGTGGAACATTTGCAATATTTGCTTTTGTCCTCATTTCTTGTGGAGGACAAGGTCAGGATTTTCTGCGTCAATATACAGAGCTATTACATTCTGTAGCACCATTGTCTGTAGGTTCAGAGGAGAAGGCTGTAGAACGGGATGGCAAAACCCTGTTATTTAATTCTGCTTTGCCAAATTCTGTTGTGTCAGAAGAGGAACGATGTACCTTTCTGTTCAAGACTTTGAAAATACCACATCAAGTACAATTATTATTAGATTCTGCTCAGCATGTAGTAACTAATGCTGATCACGCTATTGTATTTCTGAAATTTTTTTTACTATTACAAGATTTGTGTAGAATTTCTTTATTTCCGGTTACAAACATTTTCACTTTATTACTTACAACTGTCAAGGGTAAAATTGAGTTTTTGGTATGTAATGCATTAACAAATCATTTAATGCTTTTCATATTGTGGTTTTGGATTTTTTCTTTTTACTTTGTGTACATGCCAATATCTCTAAATTTTACTATGCACACCAAGAGTCACATGAGGATTTGCTTTCCTTTTCAGAAAGGGTTAAATTGTACACTCAAATCTTTTTGTATGACTCTTCTGAGTATCAAGTCTGTGGTATTGTTTCGGATCTGAATACTAAACCACGTTTGTTATGTGTCTTTGTTCCACCACCAGATTCTTATTCCGTTTTGGATAATGCTATAGCTACAGTACAACAGATTCAGTTCGAACCTCACGTTTCTTGTCGACACCACAAAGTGTTACTCAGTCAGATGGAACGCATGTAAATTTTACAAAAAATTCTTTATCTGTCCTGTACATGCCGCATGTGTCAAGAATGTCTACAACACCAGGACAATTTTCAATTGCATAAAATTCTTGGATCACTGTAGCCGTAAGGAAGAGGTTGCTTGCAATACTTTCTCCACGTATCTGCACATTGTGGATTTCAGTCACCGTTAACAGTACTGAAAAATAGAGAAATATTTTGGTGTTACCTAACAGTTGAATCAGTAAAAATTACCAATTTTTGTTCATAGGGTATTCCAGTCTCGGTTAAGTTTCTTCCAATATTTTTAACACTACCTGTTTTGATAATCTGTATCGAGTCACAAATTAATGTCATTCATTTCATAGAAATGGTTATTTCTATCCCGAATAATATGTTTTGGACCCATTTTCAATAAATTCATTGAGCAACATTTCAAGATCGAAAATATCCATTGTTCATTTACTGCAATGAAAGTAAATGTGATCGTGGTTCCCAAGAGCTTGAGTACTTGCATAACCTTTAAACTAGAATTGACGACCATCAGTGATTTGAAGGAAGGAAAATGGTGCCTCGAAAGTTGACGGGAACTTGCAATAGCTTGATGCACATGGTGAAACAGAACTTGCTTTTGACGATTTGTCAACAGCTTGATGATCTTCAAATGCCTTGGCAAAGATTGGTGAAACCTGGCGTTAGACTCTTAAATGTGTGTTGTTTATCAAGGATGTAATTTATGTAAAGAAAAGAAATTAAATATCAAATAACCTTTATGTAAGAAAGTTTTGCTCTATTTTCTTTGTACTTATGTTGTAATTAAGTTCATTAGAAGGACATGCTAAATAATTGTATAAAGAGAGAAAATTTCTAACATTATAAATCAGTGAATATTGTACAAGTAACAACTGAGAAGATTATTTTTCTCAATGGTCGCAGACTATGTGCCTTTTCCAAAGAGCTTATCTTGGTGAAGAAAAACATGCTAAATTCCCTTTATTAAATGGAAACTGTCTTATGCGAACAATAGAAATCAAAGTACGCCTTTTAATGGAAAGTTTCCAGTTCCAGAATGCAGAAAATTTTCAGGCACCCTCTGAAAGTCTGCATTGTCTGCTCTAAGTACATGATGTTTAAGTTGAAACATGACCATTTTTCTGCTACCTGACCAGTCTAGGAGGGGGGTGCACTAATGATGGTCCGAATATTGAGAAACCTGTCACACTCATTCTTACTGCATAGTTAAGTTAACAATAAGCACAGCTGATTGTCTTTTATTGCTGTTCTCTTCTCTTTCTATTTCCTGCTTTAATGACTTGTCAGACAGCATAGAATACAGCTCTTAACAGTACACCTCTAAACTTACCTAGCTGATGATTTAGTTCAACAATAGTAACCATGGCTTCGAAAACAAGAGTTGTACTAGATTTTAACACAAGAGTGAAAGTGATTTATGCTAGTGAACGTGATAAACTGTATGTAAAGCAGATCATGAAGGTGTTCAACATAGGCAAAACTCAAGTTTACAAGATTCTAAAGAAGAAAACAGAAATTCTGAAGCAGTGGGAAAATTGTGCTAATGGGAAAATAAAGAGAGAACTTAAGAAAACTGAAAACCAGGGCATTAATGAAATAGTGTGGGAGTGGTTCATTAGTGTTAGGGCAAAAAACCGCCACATATTGGGACCTATTTTACAGGAATATGCTAAAAAGGTAGCTGGGTAAGACTGAATTCAAAGCATCTAATGGATGGTTGGAGAGTTTCTGCAGAAGACATCAGATAGTCTATGACTCATGTATGTTTGGTATGATTTCTCAGGATAAAGTGTTTGTGGAAAATCGAGCAGCTAAGCAGCAATGTGTGCAGAAAACTCTACTTGACTACTGGAAAAAAATAAACAAATCGTGTGTACAGAGCTATTTTTCGTTCATTGTAAGTTTCGGTGTGTATTATATTGTAGCAGAAATGTCTATTATATATATATATATATATGTTTATGGTTTAATTTTGTTAATAGCCTAGGCCTACCTTCGTTAAACGGAAACCTATCATTAATGGAAATGTTAAAGAGCCCAGCTCTTCCGCTGAAGACAGGTTTTACTGTATTTATGTATTTTTTTATTTAGATTTAAATTCCCTTTTTACAGTGTTTGTCTATTTCCTACAGGGAAATCCTATCAGCAAATCATCTGCAAATAATTGAAGGTTATCTAAGAACTGGAAGTAAAATCTTTGCATTCCATGAATTCAGCTCTTTTGTAAGGTAAACAGTAACTGATAACATATGAGTATCTGATTTGAAAGTCTGAGCAACTAAATCTCTTTCATTGTAATTTTTTGTTATGGATTTCTCCATTAACTCTTTTTCCACAATTTAACTGGAAAGTTGAACTGAAAAATATTTAATCAATCTGTACATGGCTGTACAAGAAATATGGTAATAAAAGTATAAATTATCATAAGATACATTGTCTTGAATACATTGTCGTAACCTCTTCATTATATTTAAATCACGGGGGGTAGAGCACGGTACCGGAAACAGAATCAAACATTAATCTACACGAGGTCCAACAGGGGCGAGCTGAACTAAGTTCCCTAATACCTGAAAATACCTAAAAATATATCTAAAGCATGATGTGGAAGGATAGAAGGATCTCACTACTTAGAGAAGACACATGCTAAAAGTTTAAATGGCCAAAATATATTGAAAATAATTACAGATTACCTGTCTTGCTGCCGACGGCGAGTCCCCCATGTTCCAAACGCACTGTACTGTTCCTACATTGCAAGAAGACTGAGTTAGCGTAAGACGCTACTGAAGAACCAGTTTTCAACCCCCACTACTATTACATTATATTCCGGTTCGTGTTGCCAACTTAAACATATTAACACCTCACATGCCACAATATTCTTTAACAGTTATCGGTCACTGATATGTATTTATGTTCTTTGTATTAAAGCACAAGTTTTTGTACTTCACTCATTTTGCTATTTGTGAATTCAATATTTTCAGATATTTATGCAAGTATCTACACAGATCTCTTGGCTATACCAGTAGTCAAAGGAAGAAAGACTGAGAAAGAAAAATTTGCTGGTGGAGATTTTACCACAACTGTCGAAGCATTCATATCAGCAAGTGGTAGGGCCATTCAGGGTGCCACATCCCACTTCTTAGGTCAGAATTTTTCCAAGATGTTTGAGGTTGTGTTCGAGGATCCAGAGACACAAGAGAAGAAATACATATACCAGAATTCTTGGGGTATTACAACAAGAACTATAGGTAAATAGAGTTAATTTCCAAGTTAAGCTTACCTCATTAAATTTCTCCTTTTGCATGTAACTAAATGATTTAGAAGTCCCTGATGGTGTTTATTAATTGGTGTATAATATTTGCTCTCAATAACTGAGTTATGATAACCTCATAGTAGTATGTTTAATTTTTACATGGTTTAATATGGGATGGCGCAAAATAGAAGTTAGAAAGTTTGGTTTATTATGACATAATAAGGGGTTATAGAGTCATGTTCTCACATGTATGCTATAGCAGACAAACTAAAATTTAATACAGAAGGTTTTCAAAGTGTCTTCCTTCTGCAGCAATGAGTGTGTAGAGCCTTGGACTGAATTCCGTGATGACTTTCGGAAAAATGCCATTGTCGAATCGCAAATCTCTCTGGAAATTGCAGTACAAAGATCCAGGAATGCTGCAAGTGCATCTTTGAAGACTCTGTCCTTTAGATAGTCCCATACAAAATAATCACACAAATTGAGATCGGAACTATTAGGGGGTCATCCTACATACACCATGTCCAGTATAGTGTAAGGTGTCCAGGACAACAATCCAATCCTGAACATTGCCTGAAGGAAAGGGAAGATTTCCACAGTATGGTGTGGACATGCTCCATCCTGCATGAACCAGTAGTTTTGGAGCATTCGGTGGCATCATACAGCTGGTACAAAGTCCTGTTCCTGTATCGGTCTGTATGTCCACTGATTTTACACCAAACAGTGACTTTTTGTGGATGTAGTGGAGCAGCAACAAGAATGTGTGATTCACAGTACTCCAGTGACGCCAGTTCTGTTTGTTGACATACCCATGGAGATGGAAGTGTGCCTCATCACTAAACCAGATCTGATCCTTATCAACCATTCCATTTTCCATCCCTTCAGTCATTCATTCGAAAATGCATAATACTGCTCCACATCCCTGTCCTCCAAAAGGCTGAATTTCACAGGATACTTCACCTTTTCACAGGGAAAAAAGTGAAGTACCTTTTCATTATTCTCTGGAGAGACCATTATGGCATCCAGAGTTGCTGTGCGTCATGTTGTTGATGTTGTGCGCTGCTCATTGAATACGGTTTACACTCGTTCCACATTTTCCGGGGTTACAACTGAGGCTCATCGCCCTGAGTGGTCCTTCCTGAAATCCTGTATAGATCTGGTCTGTGCAAAACGTTTCATTAACCTGTAAACAAACAGGGAAACCATTACAAACAATCCATATTAGATGTTGCTTCAAGTGTGTCATTACACTTTGACATCCATTCTGTACTGTAATCTCATCGAGAAATGGTCATTTCAGATGGTGCTGTTCTTGGACCAGATGTTCTGTTGAATATTCATCTCACCACAGCGTTTCTTCTAGCATTTTCGTAAAATGTCGTTAAGGTAAACACACGTGTTCCAATGCTTCTATTCTGAGATGTGAAATAAGACATCTGTGAGTGAGTTATAGACTTTTCAGAGCGACCATATAACAATAGCACAAGGAGCATCCTGCACAGCATATGAGTAAACCACGGTAGACAAACACATTGTAACACCTATTTTGTGCCACCCAGTTTATGTGATTAAATTTCTAGGAGGTGATTAATTACAGCCAGAAATATTTTAATAAGAAAGTTACATTATGAAAAAATGCTCTTTTTCCTAACTTATAAAACTAAAGAACAAACTACACTATCCACTGTTGATGGTTAATTAAAGTGTTGAATGATGCTCAAATGAGCCTAGGGTTTATTGAGATGAGACTTGCATGAGATTTATCCTGAAAAGGTTACAGGAAAATGCCAAAAAAGAACCTCATCCAAGCAACTCATCCCAAATGAAGTTCAAACTTGGACCCTGTGGGTTAAAAAGCAGACATGCTACTACCATACCATGGGTACTTAGCACACAGAAGTTTATTCTTATTAATCCAGAGCATTGCTATAAGAACCTGGCAATACTCATTTAAGTTTTCTAAGGGATTTTGATTTAATGCAATTATTAGAAATTTTAAACCAATAAGAAAGAATATCTCAAACATGATAAATGTCACAAAAAGGTTTGAAATAAGGTTCAGTTTTAATAAGATCTTCACTTCTTCTATGCTAAGGTTTTGTCTATTTGTTATGATTTACAAGTTATTGCTGCAGTAATTTGTATCACAAATTACTTAAATGTAAATAATGATTGTAATATGAATATGCATTTTTATGTGACATTGATTTGAGATGTTTCTTGACTGTAATTATTGTTGAGAAGTAAGTTTTTAATGCCTTACTGAAACTGTCAATAATAGCGCGCAATAATGCAGCGAGGGGGTGAGCTGTTTATCATTATTGGGAACGAGGAAGTTGCGTAATATTGGCGCATTTTTCCGTTTAGAATCTTCTGGAATATTTCCTAGAGCATATGTATTCATAATTTTCATTGGATATTAAAATAGACGCTAATGTTGGCGCATTTTATTTGCCAATAGTAATTCAGTTATAATCTTTAGGCATATCGGGGAGTGGGAGTATAAATAGAGGCTAGGTTAGAGGTCAAGTCCGTCAGTCGTTCAGTTCATCAAAAATCTGTGTACACTACACGTCGTCTTCAGTCAGTCAGTTCGTCGAAAGTATTAGTACGGCATACATCGGATATAGATTCACAAGTTACGCTCAGCAGAATTATGAAAGATCTAAAGTATGGTAAAGTTAATTATACAAAAGATTGAAGTACGTGGATTAAAAGAATTATCAGTAAGAAGTTATTATAACAGTTTCAGTTTGGCGAATGTTAAGATCAATGTATAAATGTGATAGTTAACGTGTTCGACAATAAATGTGTAAAACAAATTTCTTCATTAGTGTTATATTTGGATAAAAGATTCCTTTCCGTTTACACACCTTGATCAAGAAACATGTTCGACCGAGAAATAATAGCTAGCCGGAGGAGAGTGAAACAGAATTAAATAAAAAAAATAAAATTAAAATTCTTTCAAACGAACACTAACACTGCTGCAAATTGCTAACACCAGATGGAGCTACAAACCGAACAAATGAATGACGTCACAAGATGGCTTCCACGCGTGAAGTAAACATAAGGACATCAAAGCAACATCAGCAGATACCATTACATTATACAAAATTAATTCAAAATAAAGAAGACTTCACAGGCTATTCTCAGAAAATTCAAGATATGCATTTTACTTGTGTCTCAATTATGTTAAAGATATGGTATTTCAATCAAAATCATCAGAGCCATTTTAGAGACTCTCAAATATAATGACAAATGTTCCTTGCAAAGGGTAGTTTGCGATGGGGAATTTTCTTGAAAATCTTCATGACATGCCCTTAGAAGTCACCAAACTTAGATACCAAGTTTGTATTTAACCAACTTTTTGTTGAGTTATACTGTTCAGAGATAGGCACACTTGGATCTGTTTCTAAAAATACTCCTTTTAAGGATTCAGAGAATCCCAAAACATTATTTCCAGTGAAATCATGATATCAGATCTTTGTGTGGAATACCATACTTCCTCTACTTATTATTTGTAAGCAGTAGAGAGTGTAAAAATGGATTGTTCCAAGTGGTGCCTTCGATATACCTATGAGCAGTGAACACAGAAATTTTTTAAATTTATCTGTATTACAAAAATGCTCACTTAAGTACCAATGATGAACATTGTGCTATTTTAGACATGCAGTAATTAAACTTGTAACTCTTAATTGTTTTTAAACATACGAAAAACACTTGAGTTCTATAGTGTACGGTACATGCTTGATTTGTCCATGGAATTCAAATGAACCTGTTGTGTTTTTGTAATGTTTTAATTCCACAAAATTGAGGCTATAAAATTATGAGTCTTTTTTATACAACATTATTACTGTGCTTAATGAATGAATGAATTTATTTATTTATTTGTACGACTTCTTTTACATAGCTTTTACAATTTCTTTTTTTCTTTGTTTCATTTGTCTAACATAAACTATGTACAAATTAAATTAACCTTGTTGCTACCTCGGCTTGCATGGCACCCAGGCTGTTTGCTCCACATGATAGCTCCTGTTATCCCTTCCCTTTTATCTTAGTTATCCCACTCCTTTCCTCTGTCTTCTTTTCTTATACTCCTTACTTTCCTTGCCCATTTTTCTTTTGCTTTCTGTAAAAACTAACCTATGCTTCTAATCTTCCTTTCTTCTTTCCCCGTTAACATTTTTATAGCTACAGTTTTCCTCTATTTTTTCCTATTTTTCCTCCCAAACCTTTTTTCTCCATAATACTAACTCCTTACATTCCGTTATATAATGTGTTACACTTTCTTTTTCATCATACATTTCACATATTCCTTTATCTCTATCTCATATCCATCTTAGAAATATTGTTCCTGTTCTCATCCAAGCTATTCCTTCTTTTTCTTGTCTGCTACAGTAATTTACATATGGTTCTCATCCCGTCACTTTTTATTTGTTCATAGAATTATAATGATTTCTTGTTTTCTAAACTTCTCCATATCTTCTACCTTTCTATGTATTCTATTCTGTTTTTTACCAGTTTACCTACATCACTTTCATTCCTTACTTCAAGCTTTCATATGTCTCCCATTCCTATTTTCATCATAATTCTTCCTATCTCTGCCCACCAACTGTTCGTGCTCTTTAAGCTTTTTTGCTGCATCATACATAACTTTAAGATTTTTCTCTTTTCTTTAACCAAACATCTTACCAGAATTTTATTATTCTCTCCATTATTATTCCTTTCCTTCTTGTTTTTCGTAGTCCTACTATAGCTACTTCTCTTGGCGCTGATCTTGGTAACCCTAGTAGTTCTTTACAGAACATTCTGTACATATCATCTAAATTATGAACTAGGTAATTAATACAACAGTTGACATGAAATATAATTCTGGATATACCTGCTAAGTAAAGAGAAAAAATATTTGGATCAACAGTGGGAGCTGCATGCACTTCTCCTTCCTTCCTTTTGTTTTGATTTAAGTTAAAGCTTAAATTCAAATAGAACAATAATTTTGTTTGCTCATCACTCTTTACAGGTGTTATGATCATGATGCATGCAGACAATCAAGGCCTTGTTCTGCCTCCCAGAGTGGCCAGCATACAGGTGTGGAAACATACAAAATACTAAGTAATATAATGGTTTATAAAATTACTGCTATATATATAGTAACAATGCTTCACTTATCATTTTAAATAAAATTAAAAAGGACATTGACTAATTTTGAAGATTTAGAAGCTAGTAACAGTGATGTGTCATATTTAAAATAGAGAGTTGAGGGTTGTTACACTACATCACTATGATATTCTTACTTGAACGCGTTTCGGGAGACGGCTTGTTCCCATCGTCAGCATTTTCTCTCAACTGATTTTTGCCGGTCATCGTCTGGGGGATGTGTGTGGTTTGTGGTGTTCTCTGGTGCTGGGCTGATGAACCTCCAAAGGCTGTTGGGTGGCGGCAGTTCAAAATTCATTAGGTGATTCCTGTGTTTGACAATATGTATTTTTTCCCAGATGTCCAATTCATTGCTGTTGTTGATCGGTTTTAAGAGTTTTATGTTTGGAGTCATATCATGGTTTGAAGACCAGAAATGATGTGCTACTGCTGATTTATCTTGCTGCTTTTGGTAAATGCATCTCATATGCTCTTTAAGTCTTATTTCAAGATTTCTTTTGGTTCTTCCTATGTATACCAGGTTACATTCATTACAATCAATTTGATATATACCAGCTGATTTATCGTTGGGGATAGGATCTTTTGTTCTGTTGCATAGTAGTTTCTGTATATTGTGGTTATTCTGTGGAGACAGGGTGATGTATTTTTTGAAAATCCTTTGAAATTTATGATATGTCCAAGGGTGATAAGTGAATTTTCTATATGCTTGTGGTTTTTGTTGTCTGAGTAACGTAGTCATTTGTTGGATGTATTTCTGTCTTTCAAACCTTTTTATCTTCTTATCTATTGTTTCTTTCTGGTATCCATTCATAGTGGCTATGTTGATAATGTGTTGGTATTCTTTCTGGTATTCCTCTTTCTCCATTGGTATATGTACTAACCTGTTTGTAATTACTATTTAAAATTGCATGTTTGTGGCTTGTAGGATTGTAGCTATTGTTTTTAATATAGTTTTCTGTGTGCGTTGGTTTTCTGTAAATGCCGAACATTAGTTTGTTGTGTGCATTATTTCTGATGATCCTGATGTCTAGGTAAGGTAATTGGCCATTTTCTTCTTTTTCTATTGTGAATTTTATAGATCTTTTTTGTAAATTTAATAATTTCAAAGCATCTTCTGAAAGTTTTTTTGGAACAATAGCAAAAATATCATCTACATACCTATACCAGGTTTTGAATAGATGTGGGAAAGATTTAGTAATATGGGATTCAAAATGGCTCATATATAGTTCTGCTAAAAATGGTGAAAGGGGGTTTCCCATAGTTAGGCCTGAGGTTTGTTTAAAGATTTTGTGATGGAATGAAAAGAAATTCTGGTCCAGACATAATTTTGTTAGTTTCAGGTAATCTTCTGTTTGTGCTCTAGGTGTGCCAGTGTTTAATATCCAATTTTCTAGGAGTGGTAATAATTCTTCTTTTGGTATGCTTGGGAAGAGTGCAGTGACATCAAATGATACCATCATGTCTGTGGGTGATATATTTATATTTGAAAGGTGAGTGGTTAATTCTAAAGAATTTTTTATGCTAAGACTTTTGAACATAGGCATGGAGTTGAAGGTATTTGAAAGCCATTTTGCTAGTTTATATGTGGGAGAGTTTATGTTATTCACTATGGGCCTCATTTTGTTGCCGAGTTTGTGTATTTTTGGTAGTGCATATAACCTAGGTATGGTGGGAAAATCTGGTTTAATTCTGGATTTTTCAGCTTTTGTTAATGTTTTGGTTTCTATCAATGTGTTCTGGAGTGACTTGGTGCATTCTTTTAATGGATTTTTGCTGATTTCTATGTACTCTGGGTTATGTAGTAATTGCATAACTCTAGATTCATAATCTTCTTGGTCTAATATCACTAATGTGTTTCATTTGTCTGCTTTGGTGTATACTACAGGTTTTGACTTTAGAGATTTGATAATTTTTTGATGTGGTACGTAGTGGTGTTTTTGGGATTGTATCTGGTCCAATATTGGTTCACACTGTGATTGTATTAAACTTTTATCCTTAACTGTAAGGTGGTTGGAGGCTATTTCAATATCAGCAACAAAGTTTTCTGTATTTTTTGTGAAGTTGAAACAGGTTTTTAGGCCATTGTTCAAGACAGATAACTCAGTGCTGGTGAATGGTTCTTTTGAGAGGTTAACTACATATTGGCCTGTGGTAGGTTCATTGTTTAGATTATGTTTATATGTTGCTGTTGGCGCTCAGTTTGAGGACTGGAACATATTTCTTGTAGAGGAGGGCGGGACCATGGCACACTTTTGAAAAGGCACACACACACATAAGTGGTGAGAATGGTTGAACTATACAGACTCGTCAGATCAGAAATGAGCACTGCTTGCTGGGAGGGAAGGTCTATTTTAAACTCTTAATAATAGCATTGTGCTACTCTAAAGGTTAAAGTACAGCTTGCCTTTGCTTTTCAGTAGTCTCTCAGGTATTAATAACTCTATGTGGAGTGAAATGATTTATTTGCTTTCATTGGATGAAGTGAAATGCTCATTGATACTGTGTGAAACATCAGCGACTTCTGAGAACAAACAATGCATTACTGATGTTTCACACTGCACCAATGAGCATGTCACTTCAGCCAATGAAAGTAAAGCAATCATTTCATTCCATGTGGAGTTAACAATATCTGAGGGGATTCCAAGAAGAAAAGGCAAGCAACATGTTAACCTTTAGAGTAGCACAATAATATGATTACTTAGGAATTCATCCCTCCTCTCACATGACCTTGCCACTTAATGCCTATTTTTAATGAAAACTCAAGTTGTTGGAAAAATGTTTAGCAATGTCATATAGAAGAAAAACATACAGGTCCCTGCCTCTTTATTGGCGTTTCTCAACAGTCAACACACACAATAAATAGCTAAATTAAATGCTTTTTCTGTGAGATTATTGTCACATTTTTAATATACTATTTTGAAGTTTACATTTCTTGCCCTTGAGTAGCAAAAAGCGACAAATTTAACCCTGGTCCTAAGTTATATATCCTCATTTGAAGTTTTAAGTGCTCTCTATTTTGAATGAGTATATTCTGCACTTTCTTATGGTATACTATGCTGTGTATTTTCTAGTAAACTCACAGATGTGTTCATATTGTAAAGAGGTATTATCAAAATAATGACGCATATTCCTAGTAATTCATCTATTAACCCAGTAATCAAAGTATTACCATTACCTTATGTTTACATTTTAAGACTGTACTATTTGTTTATAAAAGTGTATTACATTTTAACAGAAACTCTGATTAGCATTCCGAGGGATACATAATTATATCTAAATCACTAAAACAGTAAAATTTGTCTTCAAAGTATATTACACCAAGGACTATCAAACTACAATAAACCATCTGGAAACTTAAAACAGAAATAGTTCAAGCATAAAGTTAAACATCCTCTTTTAACCCTTATGTTCTACATTGTAAACAAGTTCATGGCCACCTATTTACTAAACTTAATGCCTTCATATATATGATTGTTTTGTATTGCTATTTGTAAGTTGCTGTTTGTAAGAAGATTGTCATTTGTGCTCAATGAAGCTTTTGAATTTTTGTAATTCTTTTCCGATTAAAACATCTCATTATATCTGTCCATCCATCTGTCAGTGTGTCTGAGGCATTGGTTTAAAGCAGCCTAAAGAGGCAGTTAGATATGACATCAGTTCATCATAGTGTAATAAAGTAAACCTACAATCCCCAGTCAAATATCAGCGTAAGTATATTTGAGACAGTGACATAACTGATTTTTAATGCAGGAGATGATTCAAGTGTATACCTGTAGTACGAGGTGGTACATTTCCAGGCATGGGTTCCTATTCAAAAGTATATCTACTCAGTCTTCTCTACAAGTCCCAGGAGCATGTAATAATAGATATTTTCAAATGCCTTGTGTAATTTAATACTGATATACTTAAAATATTTCTCAAGGAGGGAATAATAAGCACTTTTTTTTAATATTGCATTTGGTTACATTTCAGGTGGTCATTGTGCCTTGTGGAATCACCTCTAGCTTGAAAGAAACTGATCGAAAATCTCTTCTGGACTCTTGTGAACGGCTGCAGGAAGACTTAGAAAAACAAAATATCAGAGTCAAAGGCGATTTCCGTGACAACTATTCACCTGGCTGGAAATTCAACCATTGGGAACTTAAGGTAAAACTAAACAGCATTGAAGTATTACAACAAAGTATGTTTCATAAAGAATATAAAAAGATTTGTGATTATCTGAGCTAATGAGGACAGCGATTACCTCAGATATGGAATAACTCTGATAACGTGGAGATAATTTACCAATAGGTCATAAATTATAAAAAAAAACTCTTAAAACTATATAGTAATTGCTTACTACAACATAATTCCCTAAATTTACATTGAATACTTTGTACAGTTTAATTAAATGATAAATAGATTAAAGTATTAAATGAGAAGATTGGTTTTTGAAAAAATCTTTCATAGTTTGTTGGGCTAACCTCTTGCCTTTCTTGGACACTGTGATTTAATGCCAACACAACTCTTCTTGCTGTTCAATGTGAGCTATAGCAGCTTCAGTCACCTTCAGTCCCTCAGAATGTTGCATTTTCAGGCTATTCTCATCATTGTGATGTCCTTCAGAATTTATGACCGTATCAACGATGGCATCATCAGTCAGCTTCATATATTGATCTGAAGAGTGCTAAGCAAGCAGTGGAAGAGAGTGGATGTGTGTGGAGGAAGCTCCTGGAATGGAAGAAAGAAGGGCTTAAGTAACCATGGGAATTGGTATTGAGGTGCACAGAGCAAGAATTGGAGTATTTAATAAATGAAAATGGAAGGATTTCAAAACAAACAAAGGTGTAGAAGAGATGGTAAACATGTTTCTTCTCACATGTGTAATAGGTATACTATTGGTAATTGGTGGAGTTGAAATTAACCCTGGGCCAAATGGGGATCGAAACGTCATGGAACAAACATTTGCATACATTAAAGATATGGATGAGAGATTAGGAAATAAACTCAATGGAATGGAAAAGGAACTAATAGATATTAAGGGAGAGATTATAAATGAAATGCAAGATATACGAAATGAGGTACAGAAAGTTAAAAGAAGAGTTGAGCTGCTGGAAGAGAGACACCGAAGATTTAATTTGGTTATAGCAGGAGTGAAAGAAAGGAGTGGAGTATGGCCTGTAGATGAGGTCAGAGAGATTATAGAAGGAAAGCTTGGTTTGAAGGTGCAGGGCTGGGAGATTAGAGAAGCATTTAGAGTGGGGAGATCAAGAGGAGCCAGAATGATAGTTGCAAGATTTACGTCAGTGCAGTTTGTTTATGAAGTATTGAAGAAATCAAAGCTACTAAAAGGAACAAATATCTTTATAAATAGAGATTTATCGGTGGAACAACGGGCCTTGAAGAAGGATCTAATACAACAAATGAGGTTGGCAAGAATGGAAGGGAAACGGGCCTTCATAAAGAACCTACGATTATGGGTCGATGGGCGTATGGTGATGGGATACGAAAGTGACACAAGGAACAGCAGATCGCAGGGGCAGGATATGATTCAGCGATATTCATCGGCGACGAGAGAGAAGGAATGCAGAGGAAGTCCAAAGAGCAATCGGAGACCAGAGGATAAGGTTACGTCACTGGCACGTGTGGCTGGCGGAAAGAAGATGACAGTGTTAGAGGGTAGGCGTGGCCAAGACGCAGGCAGAACGTCGGATCAGAGTGACGTAAGGGCATCAGCTGGCGAAATAAGGAAAATGGAAGTTATGTCACTGCTAAGTGGGGCTGGTGGGAAGAAGATAGCTGAGTCAGAGAAGAGATCAGGAGCCGAAGCAGTGACGTCAGATCAGAGTGATGTATGGTCAACAGCTGGCAAAGTTTGGAAAGTGGCATCATCGAGGAGGGAGGGAGTTCAATCGTCACGTGATATGATTGCGGGCAGGGCAGAGGCGGGGTTTCAGAGTGGTGAATTGGTGGAAGAAGAAACTATTGTGTTAACACCCAATGGGAGTCTACGGATTTTGGACAGAAACAATGCGGGACTGTTAAAGGAGCCACCAGAAATAGATTTATGGAGTAGGAAAGTGTGCCATACATATAGAAATAGTGCAGGTTCTGTGAGAAATATGGGAAAACAGAAGCAGTAATAATGAGGAAGTATATAGAATAGGCAGGGAGAGTGACTATAGAATGTATAGAAAGCTACAAAGTAGACAAAGTAAAGACAAGGTTTTGATAGGCAAGTGATAGTTTTTATGAAATCGTGAAGTGAATGAGTTAGATATAAAGGACGGTAAATACGAGAGGGTTAGGGGGGAGAGGTACATTTCTTAGTATGAATGAGCAAGTGTTGTTATGGACGATTAGTGCGGGGAACAAGTAAACATTCTTTAAATTGTATCTAATAGTTCCCATTTCCCGCTGATAGGGAGTATTTAAGACGGCGGAGGAAGCAAGGGAAGGAGATGGGAAGGGGACAAGAACAGTAAGCAGTATAGTGAAATTAAATGAGAAACGTTAGCGATATGAAGCTAACTCAACACACATGCCTTGTAAATGCGGAAGCTTGGGTACGATCGGCAAAAGGAGCTAGGGCTCGACGCTGATCATGCCCAAATGATTGTATTAGCTCAACACTCAATAAAGATATCATATCATATCATATTGATCTTGGTTATACCACTGGAGGATGTCTTCATTTTTTATGGGTGCTTCCACTAGTAGCTCATTAACTACCTGGAGAGTTGAAAGACATTTTCATTGTCCAGTCCCAGGAAAGTTTCCAAGGATTTCTCTAAGCCAAATATCTTTGTATTTTTTGAGTTTTTAACTTCATCCCACGCTATCACAATCCAATATGAAATAAGCAGCAATTGCTGGCACATCACTGCTTGACCTAGTAGGAGCCGAGGCACTACTTGACAAATGTGCATTACTATGATTCAACTTCATTGACAAATATGCCTAGCACTGCACTAATACAAAAAAGATGCATGTTATTTTCCAACAATTCCCTTGGTTAACCTAAAGCCTTGGTTAATTTGAAGTTGACTCACAGTTAGTTGCGAGTCTACTTTAATGCTGTTTTTAACTTAGCTTCATTAAGGTTTCACATTAAGAATTGTGAGCGTGATTTGTACCTCATAGAATTATGTTCTTGTTTAATTTATTTAATATATTTATTTAGGGTGTGCCAGTACGCATTGAACTTGGACCAAAGGATATAAAACAGGAGCAAGTGGTAGCAGTGAGACGTGATACAGGAGAGAAAATCACATTTAAACGAGCTTCAGCAGTAAATGATGTAAATAATTTACTGGAGACTATTCATCAGAATATGCTTGACAAGTACGTATAACTCAATAATATGGCAGTGAATATCTACTTTGAATTGTTAAGGAATGCTTTAAATTTTGTAACCAGAAGAAGAAATAGCTGTTAAGAATATTTGTTCAAAACCACTTGCAAATAACTTCTTTCTGTGATTTTCTTTATCCCAAATACTAAACTTAGACTAAGAAGAAGGGCCATTCTGCCTGATTTGCCTTTGTATCACAACACAAGCTCACCATTTCTACCCCACATTCTTTGTGTAACTCATTGCTATTTGTAACTTTATTTTAATAGTCATCTGCTTGTATAGTACAACACAGCTTCTAGCATAAGATATATAGCTTTTCACATGCAGCTATTGATCAGTTTTATTGCACAAATGATAATTTCTTGACAGATTTGGTATGGATTTGAATGAGTCATGGTTGCCATCCACAGCCAAAACTCGATATAAAACTCATCATCATCAGATACGCAGCATGGTATTCAAAGTAGCTGACATCCTCTAACTGAAAGTACAAATACAATGAATGATAACATTGCAATCTTAGTTCACTGTTCCTTATTTCCAAGATTTAGCACATTTGCTTCCTTCTGTTAAATTAAACGTTCTGATCCGAAACTAGATATTGTGAATAAATCTGAATCTGATAAATGTGTTTCCAGTGTAGCACTTTTTGCATTTCACTGCTCAGAGTAGGAGGTAAACAGAAATTTACAACATAAAATGTTGGTGAAAATAAGCATTTACAGGTGGAGTTATATTTTGAAATTTGCTGCCATCATGACATCATTTTTTAACCAAGTTTCCCTTTTAAAATACTTATAGTATAAGTTGTAACATAATGTTCTAATTTTTTAGAGCAACAAAGGACCTCCATGCTCACACTGTGCAAAGCAACAATTGGGAAGAGTTTTGTGCTCAGTTGGATAAGAAAAATATTATTCTCTCCCCATTCTGTGGAGAAATCCCTTGTGAGGATAACATAAAAAAGGATAGTGCAAGGTAAGAATGTTTTCCTTCTTTCCTGCTTGTGCTGCTGCACAGAACTATATACTGTTTTGGTTTTAGTTTAGAGTCTTACTTTAGTAAAACTGTCGTGATGGTGTGTAATGACATTATTTTTAAAGTTTGTGTTGCGTATGTAAACATTTTAAATTACTGTATGTATCCAAATACAGGATGAGCCAAAAGACTCTGAATCGCCTGCACGGTGTTTTTCCTGTCCGCGTACTCGGCGCTCTTTGCCATCTGCTGCTATCATAGAAAGGCTCAGATGAAACCATACAACATTTTTAAAACTACTTTTAAAGGCTTTACTTACCAACTTTATGAAAGGAAATGCTGAAACTGCCCACCGTCGTTGTTCATACATTTTTAGCACCTCTTTAAGAAACTATCCATCATGGAATTTTTGGGGGGAATTTTCCAAACGATGACCGATGTCATCTAATGTTTCTTCGGTAAGAACCGAACGCTGCCTTTTAGATTTCTTAGCCTGAACATGTGGCGGGAAATCGTTGAGCGACTTTGTAGCTGGAAATCGATGATCCTTGGGTCGTTGTTGCCTGTTGCAGTGTTGTTCTTCCTTGGCTATTGGTGCTCGTCGGTTGTTGAGTATTCCATTCCTAGCTATGTTTAATTATTAAATCTCAGGTTCTAGTGGGTGAGGCAAGTTAAAAATACACTGCAAGTTTCCCTTAATCATTGAAGTTTATTTCACACTTTGAATAGTTATGGATGGCTGGCTTTTCCCATTATTATAATAATAATCCCACCATGTTAAGTTAGTCAGGAGCCTAGCTATATTCACACACACCCCACCCTTGTGCACCCACGTGCATCTGTAGCAACTCGTGTAGACGTGACTTCTCAATGAGATGGCTTCAGAATAAGAGCGGATTCTGGGGCTTTGTCTGCCCTTATATACGGGAGCTTAGTGATGCTCCTCTCCGCGTTTGAAAATGTAACGACATTTCCTATTGGCCCTCAGGGCCGCGTTACCCTTACATGTATGAGAATGTGCGGGTTCAGATCCGTGTGCTTGGGTGACATGATGTAGCATGGTACCGCCTGGTGTCAGGTACGGTCTTTATGATTTCTTGGAATTCTCTAGCCTGCCCATGTCTTACAATCAGCTCTGTACAAATGTTGGGTGTTGAATATTTTAACATGTTAGTGAATTAAATTATTACTGTACAATTCTTATATATATGGTTCCCCTTTCATAAGTACAATTCCTCTATATATGTATAATGTATCCCCTTTCAAACACTTCCTGGCCTATAATTTACTGCAAAGTTCATGGATTGTTGTACGGCCTGGAACTTTTACACCTGGAAATCTTTCTGCAAATCATACTTTCACTTGGCAAGCTGGCCGAGTTAACACATACAAATAATAAATAAATATACGCTGTGTGTATAATATAAACTTTGTTTATAGCAGCAGTGCATTATTATGTTTTTATCATATTTCCACACGCCCAGTGGAAAAATACTGCGCAGCCGGTAATATTGTTCATAAAATACCCCTCCGGGGTAACTTAAAACATAAAGTGTACAAGACAAACCCACACACCCTGGAAGAATTAAAACAAAATATCCGCCAGGAAATTTCTCAACGTGATTTACGGCGAGTGATGGATGGTTTCCTAAAGAGGTGCCAACAATGTATGGACAACGGCAGTGGCCAGTTTCAGCATCTCCTTTCGTAAAGTTGGTAAGTATAGCCTTTAAAAGTAGTTTTAAAAATGTTGTATGGTTTCATCTGCGCCTTTCTATGATAGCGGCAGATGGCAACGAGCGCCGAGGATGCAGACAGGAAAAACACTGCATAGGCGGTTCGGAGTCTTTTGGTTCACTCTGTACAAGACGATATTTTCCAAAATGTTAGTTGTGGAAATACAGGTTGTCTTGCATTGGTGATATAGACTTTTCTATTAACATGCAGAATAAAGTAAGTTTCAAATTTTGTACATGTGATTTTGCATTGTAAAATCAGTTACCAAGACACCTTATAAGGTTTTCTTTTGGCAAAAAGCTTTCTTTTAAGGCCAAAAATAGAAATTTGAGGATTTCCTTCCCGTTGCTGTAATATTGTATTGTTGTGTGATGTTTATGCACTAAAAGCCAGATTTGTATTTCCATGTAACATTCCTGCTGGGTTTCTCCGCCCATCATGTGCAATTCTGTGCAAATCTGAATCATAACTGTTTATAATAATGCATTGTACAGTGTCTAAATGGAAAATTACATCCATCATTGTTGTGGTGGTATCATCACCACCACCCCCACCCCTACACATGCTATTGCTGTTATCATAGTATTTGATACTGATAACCAGAAAACATTTCGTAAAACAATGAAACAATCAAATTGTTAAATTCCAAAATTAGGTTCTGGAAAATGGGGGTCATCTTGTATTTGGATAAATGCAGTAGTATAAATTTGTATATACTTATGGAAAACTGTCATATGGAAGAATGCTTGCCATTTAGCAGAGACATAATATTTTATCAGTCACAAAAATAACATTATTGGTATTTTGTGAAATAAAAAGGAGTCTGTAGATTGAGAATTTTAAAATAGAGAATCACAATGAAAGCTGTATATTCCTAACTAGGAATGACAGTCATTGTGTTTTTTAAAGAAAGGCAATATTATCATATATGAATACACTGTGTGTATGATTGCTGGATCAAATGACATTAATAAAGGTAGATTATGCATCTCCATTGTTGTAACTCTGTGTATAATGCAAAAATTTAAACCTTTCCAACAAAGAATTAGTTTGGGCCAGATTTAACAAAGCTTAAAAATTGAAAAAGTTTATGCTGTTTACACATATTTTTGCACATTATAACTCATACTGTAGAAATGTAAATAATCATACCTGATATTATGCTGATTCTGAAAAAATTTCACCAAGATGCTGGGTGCAAAAACAGTTATGTGCTTAAAGATATTCTAAACTATATACATAGGTATTGCACATTCACAGATTCTTGCTAAGTAGGTTTTATTTTTGTGATTAAGTTTGAAAGACTTATCAGGATCTCTTAGGTTGCTTGAGCTGTTGTGGAGCACTTCTTCTTTTCTTCTTCTTCTCCTCCTCCTCCTCCTCCTCCTCCTCTGCCTCCGCCAAATGACTCAAATTAAGAATCATTACTGAATTCATTGAAAATTTACATTATTTCATTATCTTTCACTGTTGTTTCAATGCCATCTTTGCATATTATGCAAAAACCTCTGAAAAAATAAAGTACTCTGCACGTGTAAATGTCATAAATTTGTGGCTGGGAATTCTTAAACATATTGGCATCTTTGCATACTACTGACATCTGCTGATGATTGTGCAAACCATTAGATAGAGCCAGCCACAAATGCTCAGTTGGTAACTAAGTTTACCTCACCTCCAGACGCTTGCAGGTTTGACCGCATCCCAACTGCAAAAGGTTAAAATAAGCTTTTATACATGTAAGCCCATGCTTTATTAAAAAAATGTCCAATAATGTCACTTTCTTCCAGTTATAAAGAAAACATAAGTGGTGCTTTGAGGGTTATGCTGAAAGTTGTAGCATGATCTCAGGAGAATCTTAATTAACAAAATAACATTACATAATTTCTGTACCCTTTAACATTTATACATTTTTGCATCCTGTCAAACCAATTAGTTCATGCTCAGAAACTCAAATAGCAATTTGTTTATTGTGGTAAACATAAATAAGTAGGTCAATTAAAAACTGCTGACCATGAGTTTCTTCCTTAGTCTTTGGAAGTAAAAAGAAATTACACAAAGCAGTTAGGTAAAAAAACTGAGCATGGTAATGCTGTCAGCTTTTCCTTCTGCAGAAAGGCCATTTTTTTGTCAGCAGTGTGCTCAGGCATTGTCATGATCCAGCAGAAGATATGCATTTGCCAGTTTTGAGTGCTGTGACCTTCATTTACATTCAGTTCTAGAACACTTCTTTACTGTATCACCTGGCACTGAAATGTGTGCCCAAAATTACTGTAGAAAGAAGGCCATTCTTAGTAAGGAAAGATGACATCTTCTAGAACACTGCTTCTTCAGGATTTCATTTGTGGATCCTCTCCATGAAGGCAAACGTTTTGAAGATTGCCTCTTTGTTTCTTGATAATATTGGTAATGTATGTTTTGTCAACAGTATCTTAAGATGAATCTTCATAGAGTTTTCCATTACAAAATGTACTAATCCACTCTTATATGTTTTTGCTCCTCTCTTAAAGAATGTGGCACCCACCAGGATCTCTTCACAATACTTAAATGTTCATTGACAGCAGTTGATGCTACAGTTAGTCAAATATTCAGGGTTCACAATGTGTGTCAGATAAGAACCTTTTATCATTTCCTTTGCTACTTATGTATTTTTTTTGGATCACTGACACTTCACAATCCACTTATTATCTCATTGATCATTTTGAGGAATCTAAAAGCTTTTGACAACGATTTCTTCAATCCTTAGTAAGCAGCTGTATATTTTGCATCTCCATTCAGATTGCTGCCATGTTTTACTTGGATAGAATTGCCAGATTCCAGAAATGAAAAAAGTGGATAGATAAATTTTGTAGATATAGAATTTCAATTATTAAGTGCATTTTGAACATTATTATTAAACAGAGTAACGATAATGTTGTCTGATGCTATGATATACAACTATCAGTTCTGAGGCAATTAGTTTTGTCTTCTATATTCTTTTAAAAGAACAAGTACTCCCATATTTATATGAATTACAGCTATGATCATAGAAAGAGACTTTTCTGTTTGGCATAAAAAGGTAGAAAAAATATACTACTATAGCTGAATTTCCTCCACTCTGGCTCCTGATTTCATGGACCAAGCTTATATTAATGGCTACTGACAGTTTGAATGAGTAATTGTTAAATGCCTGCATACAGATCAATTTCAAGCATATCAACAGTAGCATAACCATTTGTGAGGGTTTTGATAATCTGGAAAATTCAATGTAAAGGTTTCTTCCCTGGCATCACTGTGGTACAGATCAGTTAGGTTTCTCCTCAGCATGGAGCTCCACTCCAGGGGACCCTGGAGGTTGGTGGATTGTGGGCAGGGACTGGGCGGCATCGGATGCATTCCATCTGGAAACGTTAGGGACCCCATCCATGCTTGTGCCCGTTGGTATCTGGATCTGCTCGCCCTTCAGGTCACTCTCCTCATCCTTCCCTCTGAGGGGTCATGTTGGAAGCACAAGCGCCAACTGGTCTGTGTGCGGTGCTCTACCCCAGTTCTGGGCGCCCCCCTCCATGATGCATACCTTTACTTTTATATATGTCCTATAATACTAAAAGCATTGGGCAATAAGATTTTTAGCAATTTTGAGAAAAGGAACAATCCCATTTCTGGGAACCCAAACCTTAGTTATTGTGGATTTATAGAATAAAATACAGCGAGACCTAATGAACTATGAATTGGCTGCACAGTGTTCTTCTGGTTTGCAATGGCGGCGACATTGCTGGTTGTGGCTATCATAGAGTAGCAATGATGCAACTATACAACAATTTCCTTAACTGTGTTTAAAGGCTTTACTTACCAATGCTATGAAAGGAGGTGCTGAAACTGGCCACCGCCGTACATACATTTTTGGCACCTCTTTAAGAAACTATTCATCTCGCGAAATACTGGCAGTTTCATGGCAGATATTTTGTTTTAATTCTTCCAGGATATTTGGTTTTTCTTGTATACTTTGTTTTAATTTACCCAGAGACAAAAACAGGCGGTTATGTGAGGGGACCAAGGGTCCCACAAGTCTCTACTACAATTCAGTTTTGTTGAAAAAAGGCAAAGGAACACTCCCTGTCTGTTGTTCCCAAAAAGACGGGCAAAATTGCATTTACATATGTGGGGGTATCAACCGCTGCCTCAAAAAAAATGGGCTCTATAATTCGTTCTCCACTCATGGTGTAGCAATATTAGGTTTTTCAAAGCTCCAATAGTGATTATTTTGTGTACACACATGTCCATGAAGGTGAAGTCAGGCCTTGTCCAAGAAAAATATTAAATAATGGTCTAATTCGCCATTGTATACATTGAAACTCCACTCATAAAATGTGCACCTATTTACAGGATCACCTGGTTGAAGGGCATGTACCACAGTTATTTTGTATGGTTTTAATTCAACAATTTAGTAGCTCTTTGAACAGAGTCATGCAAAATGACTGCCTGTTGTGAAAGATGCCTAAACGATTTCTGGGTGGAAGTCTACAAACGATGGCCGATGTTGTCTAAATGTTTCTTCAGTAAGAACCCTATGCTGTGTGTTAGGTTTCTTAGAGAACACTACCTGTGGCTTGAAAGTTATTATACAGATTATGGATTGTTGTACGGCCTGGAACCTTTATCCAGGAATCAGTCTGCAAATCATATTTGCATTTGATGAGTTGACTGCGTTAACACATACAAATGATACATACAGCTGAGCAGTAGCATATACTGAGCCATAATTGTAATTAAATACAGAACAGAATAATAAATAACTTTAACAATTGTACGACATTGACTCACACTGAACTATGCAGTCAACGCAATACTGTAGATCAGAACAAAGCCTGTGTCAGTAGTGTGATCTTGATTGCACCAGTGCCAGGAAATATGTCTCCACATGCCCAGTAGAAAAACACAGTGCAGCTGGTTCATAGTTCTTTGGATCTCTTGGTATAACAACTATATGTTTGCATTATAGTTTTAATCTACTCTAATATCTTCCATTGCTTCCTCCTTCCTGTTGAAACTCTTCCCCTCTTTCCTCCAAGCGATCATCTTGTAACAGTTCATTTAAGTTTTTATTTTTCACAGTAATGGCACAGTTTACTATGATACAGTCACAAAGTTTGAGGTGTGTTTTCTTGCAGCTGGTGCGATTACAGCGCTCCTGGTAGCCAGCTACTAGCTGACTGGTTTTAACTAACCAAATAGCTGCATTAATTTGTTGTTTGAGAGTAAAAGACATGCTGTTATGTGAAATTTTCCTCAATAATAATAATAATAATAATAATAATAATAATAATAATAATAATAATAATAATAATAATAATATGGGACATGGAGACAAATTGTACTAACAGCAAGAAAAAGAGGCCAGATTTATCCTTTTATTATTTCTGAGAGATCCAGTTAGATCAGTTATAAGAATTTATACTTAATTAAAATGTAAGTATTAATGACCCAGTTATGGTTGACACAATTTATGAATGAGAACTATTCATGCTGATAGTAAAAGTCAATATGCCTAGACACCTGAAAGTAATAATTATTACTATTATGTCATGTGTCTTTGTGTTTATTTTGAATAATGGGAAGAGAAAGTTTATTTTTCCAAAAGAGCATGATAACAAAAGTATATTCTGTTGTCTGCTAAGGTGATCCTAGGAGCATCAGGAGCACTAGTATCAAACCGATGCATTTTCTCTATATATAGAGCTTTGTTACTGTATAAGTAGTCTGTGGTAATGCTATAATTATAGTTTACATGTATCGTACATAAATCTTTGCTGGCAGGTATTTACATTAAGATTGTGAACTAACTCTTTATTTTATGAACTCAGGGAAGAAGCAGAAGCAGAGCCTGGTGCACCTGCCATGGGAGCTAAAGGACTCTGCATACCATTTGACCAACCAGCAGCAATCTTAGATAAAGATAAATGTATTCATCCTAAGTGCAACAGAAAGCCTAAATGGTATACGTTATTTGGAAGAAGCTATTAAAGCAACTCGGAAAGGAAAGTGAAATAAACTTATCCTGTGCTTCCTGTATAAAGTCATCATGGAAAATACACATTCATAGAATTGCATTGGTATCTGCTGACCTTTTTGAACCCCTATTATCATTCCCCAACATTCTCCCTATAAGCAAATATCAGGAAAACATCTGTCCTTTGCACACAAAACTGTTCTAGTTAGTGCCACAGGAAAGTTGGCATTGTTGAAAAGCTTTTGAAACATAAAATTCACTAAAAACAGCTTTGCTTAAATCAGCATTAATGCAAAGCTGCAGCAGTGCACTGGGAGAAGTCCTCACTTACAGCTACAACTTTAAGTGTATATGCTTGTAAAACAGTTTATGACAGAGGTGCAGCTATTCTACTGAAGCAGATAAAGGGGCCCTTCACCAAATATTTAGCAGGTGCTCTTTTAAAGGACGTAAATGCTGATTTGAACTCTCCATGGTTGCTTACCTGTGTAAAACTAATTTTACCTCAATTACACAAATAGAGTGCTCAATACTATGTAACAAAGGGGTTACATTCAACACCAATTAAGACGGGTTTACTCATGTATATCGATACCAATGCTGTTTTAACCATTATCTAACTTGCATGAGCTATTTATTCTACAAAATATTTTAAGTACTTTAACATTAAAATAGATGGTAATACTTAACATGCACATTTATTAGCATTAAAAGTACAAACATTAGCAGAAAGGCACTGAAAAGCCAAGAAATGAGTGCTTGAAAAGATGCTAAACATTCTAGAACTATGCACCTACAAAATACATAAAATGTCTACTTAAAAAAAGCTGAAGCATAGACACTGGTTGCAATACACATAAGAGTTCAAGGTTCAGAAGAGGTCAGGTAAGTGATATGTGACTTCACGCCAGCTGATCACTGCAACAGTAAGAGGATGTTCAAATTTGGCCTTCCAACTCATTGAAAATTAGTAAATCATTAGAAGTACCCCTGATGGTACAACAAAAGCATGAAAATGTTAAGGAAAACCTAGTTCATGATAAGTATAAATCTAAATACACTAAACTCTCGATTTAGTGGACCTCAATTAATGGACTTTGGATTTAATGGATCAAACTTGGCTAATATAGCAAACGTGGTTGGGAGAAAGAAATCGAGGCAAAAACTTTGACTAGATTTTTAAAAGCCAAAAGCGATTGTAATTTGGCAGACAGCAGTGTATCTCACGGTTTACACCTTAGTCTACACACAGAACAACAGCACCTCCCCCACCACAACTCATTCAGAATTTTGGGTGCATTCGTAACAATTTGTGCGCACTCACAGCTTCAAGCGTCAGTTCTGATCATCATGCCACACATTTATTAACATGTTCAGCACTGTTTTCTCTACCGTATAGCAGTTTTCCAGTGCACGTGGTTGCATTTATTACAGTGTTATAAAATAATATTTTAATCTGTGAATGTTTCAAATATAAATAAGTTGTTGTAGCTATTGTAATAATGTCTGTAGTTAAATGAAAGTCTGTGAACTTGAGCATAATCCCGAAACAGGAGCTAATTAATAAGTTGGAAAATGTCTGTTCCTCATGTTTTTGAACTCTTATGGTATGAAGAAACAAACTTGCAGATATTTGCAAGTTTTCGCTTAATTACAGTGTTAACAGCTCAAAGACTGATTCTATAATATGAAATAGAAAGCATGTGAAATTCACCAAACACGAGCATTTTGGAGAAGCTATAGTTTTTCACTCTAAGTTGAAAGGAAACATAAACAAACCTTAATGTATTATTCCGCTGAGCACATGGCAGCACCATGTGGAGATATGGCAGGAACTGAGAACAAATTGTACCAGACACCATGCGAATATGGCACATTCCACAGCTTGGGGATCATTAGCTTTTTAACATTTTGTATGTCTTATTCCTATGCTTTGCCTTAAATCCTTAGAATAGTTCAGAGCTCTACTTATCTTCTATTTCATCTCAGAATAAAGATACTGAATTAAACTGCTCTTAACTTTAGGTTTTAGAAATTATTCATTTAATGACTGATATGAGTATATGACTTTTGCTTTAAACTTTCAGTTGAGCACTATAGGTTAGAAAATACAACAGAAAATAAATGCAGCTTAAACAATCCGAGCAATAACTCTGCATCACAAACAATGAAGTTCAGTTATTACTAAACAAAAACAATCAAATCAAAACTAAGCAATGGATCAATTTCACAATTGACAGTTAAGTTTTACAAACACAATACTTTAAGTAAAATAAAACAAGTGGCTAACCCTGCCAAAACTTTGAATTTTACCTAAAATTCAATTTAAATAATCTTTTAAAGCATTGGTTTACTAATGTATTTCTTATTCCTACAATGGTAGACTCCATTTGTTACATTTATTGTCGATTAAAGGTGGTCATTGCGATAGAACTTGCTTTACGTAATGTTGTTTACATCAGTGTTGAAGCCATCTTGTGACGTCATTCCTTTATCTGGTTCGTAGCTCCCTCTGGTGTGGCAATTTGCGTCAGTTTTGAAACAATTCACTTTAAATGTTCTCCGGCTAGCTATTTAGGTAGACATTTAACTCTTGCAGGGTGTGAATCGGAAAGGAATCTTTTGTCCAGAAATGATACTGATGAAGAAATTGGTTTTATAACTTTTATTGTCGAACACGTTCACAAACACTTTTACATATAGATCTGGATACTCGCCAAACTGAAACTGTTTGTAATAACTTCTTATTTATCACTTTTAACTCGCATACTTCAACTTTATGTAATTTTTTTAAATGTATAACACTTTATAATAATTCTCGTGATTCTGTTACGCGTAACTTGACGAACTGAGAGACCGACGTGTATAGTATTGAGAATTCTGTTGAACTGGGGGGAAAGCTACCTCAAACCTGGCTTATATACTCCCACTCCTTGACATGCCCAAAGATTATAACTGAACTGCTATTGGCTAATAAAACGCGCCAACATTAGCGTCTATTTCAATATCCAATGAAAACCACGAATACATATTGCTTTAGGAAATGTTCTAGAAGCTTCTAAACGGAAAAAACGCGCGAAACATTACGTAACTTCCTTGTTCCCGGTAATGATAAACAACTCACCCCATCGCTGCATTATTGCGTTATTGTTGACAGTTTCAGTAAAGCCGTATATTATTATTTACCAATAATAATTACAATTAATAAACCTCTGAAATCAATGTCACATAAAAATACATATTTATATTACAATCATTAATTACCTTTAAGTAATTTGTGATACAAATTACCGTATCATATGCCCCACTAGAAACATAATTATAAATATTTATAACTTGTTTAGAAATTTTAAAATTGTGTTTTTAGTCTCCTAAATCTTGGAACACACATTATCACTTTCACTTAACACTTCACACGCATTTAACACACGACATATGTTTTCTTTATTATCTCGCCACTACTTACTGGCTTTGGTTTAATTAATTTAGATATTAATCTGACATCACAAATTTTTTTTTATAACAAATACTTTACCCTAAATTATTTAATCACTGATACCAAATTGTTTACTTTAAGTTGTTGACAAAAATTTATACATTTAAGATTTTTGTAATTATTATACATATTTACCAAAATATTCACCCTCTACACAAATATTTACATCTCTTAAAGCTAGACAATGTTTCACCTTTTCTATTTGCTACATAAGTATTTGTTTTGAATTATTTTTACCATTTTTGTTATTTTGAATTTTATTTTAACAATACTCTTTGAATTGTATTTCCGTACTTTTAATTTAATATCATATTAAGTTTCAATCTTTGCATTCTTAATTTTTAATTCTTGGAATTGTATTTACGTACTTTTAATTTAATATCATATTAAGTTTCAATCTTTGCATTCTTAATTTTTAAATGTTGTTACAGTTACTAAAAATTCAATTTTTTTTTTTTTTTTATATATATTTATTTCTCTTTTCAAATGACATATAAATAATTAACCCTCTTACGTTCCAATACATTTCTATGCAAGTCGTCTTTAACTATCCAGCATTTACTTTACATCTTATTGCTATTTACCCTCCTGGATCAAATTGTGTGTGGCTAAACATTACTCGTAGCCGTAACCTAACCTTCAAATTTTTGTTCATGAATAACCTCTTGTATTCATATGAAATTTCGTTCCCTGATAACATTTGAAAACAATCTACAGTTTCTTGAACAACACATCTTTTGACAACTTTCATTTTCAATTCATCTACTATCTTTTTAATTTGAGAGTACTCTGACAAATCTGTAATAAACTGTACTGGACTGGAGTTTTCATTTTGAACATCTTGGTACAATTTATTTCTTTGCATTTCTGATTCTTTCTGTATTTCTGATATTTCCACTCTGAAATTAACTTGCGCCTGATTTACATCTACATTCCTAACCTCTTTTATCTCTCTTAACTCACTTGTAATGCTTCTCACTCGACTACCTAACTCTGCGCATTCTACATTAACCTCACTTTCTTTGTTACCTATTTCCATGCTCATGTCTAGCATTTTCTTTGAAACTTCTCCTGTCTCACTTACTATTACTTCCTCATTTTCATCTCTCATTTCTGGCATACTACTATCTAGCTTCGTAACTTTCTTTTCAATTTCTTTACTGCTTTGATCTACTTTTTGATCTAATATCTCATTCCTCCTACCAATATTTTCTCTCCATTCCCTATGATCTTTGTTTATAGCTTCTCTCAATTCCTCAAAACTCTTTTGCATATCTTCCCTGTTTTGATTTAATTTCTTACTAAGATCTTCCCTTATCTCCCTACTCATATTTCTCAGCATTTCCATCATCACACTAGCATCAATAGTAATATTTCCTACTATTCTATTCTTACTTTCTGCACTAACATTTCCTCCCTCAAAAACTACATTGTTTGAACTTTTTTTTGTAACCTGTATTGACTTACAGCTAACTGTTACACTATCCCCTTCCATCATTGTTTTTTCTGTATTACTAGCAGCCATTGTTTTTGTTTTCTAAAAAAAAATTATGATACCTTTGTGATGCTGTATGTTGCTGTTACTTTGATGTCCAGCGTTCTGCCCCATTCTCCTATGTTTGTATGTCGCTTCTGCGTTGTGTTGTGATGAATCTACGTCGTCTCGATGTTTTTGTAGTTGAATTCCTTGTTGCCTCGTAATCTCGGAATTACGATCGAAGTCTGTTGTTCCTTTTGTTTCTGGAATCTGCGTCTTGTAGATCATTTTACTGCTGCTTTCGTTCCACGTCCTGATTATGCTGATCCTTTCCTGGTCACTTCGCCCCACGTTATGGGTGCCAATTTGCGATAGTAAATATATTTGTTTTTCTTTACGCGTTGTCATCTTGTGACGTCACTCCTTGTTGGTTTGTTTAGCTCCATCTGGCGTAAGCAATTTGCATGAATTAGTGTTCGAAAGAATTTAAGTTTAGTATATTGTCCTCCGGCTAGCTATCATCTTATCTTGGTAGAACTTGTATCTCTTGAAGGGTGTGAATCGGAAAGGAATCTTTTGTCCAGAAATGATACTGATGAAGAAATTGGTTTTATAACTTTTATTGTCGAACACGTTCACAAACACTTTTACATATAGATCTGGATACTCGCCAAACTGAAACTGTTTGTAATAACTTCTTATTTATCACTTTTAACTCGCATACTTCAACTTTATGTAATTTTTTTAAATGTATAATACTTTATAATAATTCTCGTGATTCTGTTACGCGTAACTTGACGAACTGAGAGACCGACGTGTATAGTATTGAGAATTCTGTTGAACTGGGGGGAAAGCTACCTCAAACCTGGCTTATATACTCCCACTCCTTGACATACCCAAAGATTATAACTGAACTGCTATTGGCTAATAAAACGCGCCAACATTAGCGTCTATTTCAATATCCAATGAAAACCACGAATACATATTGCTTTAGGAAATGTTCTAGAAGCTTCTAAACGGAAAAAACGCGCGAAACATTACGTAACTTCCTTGTTCCCGGTAATGATAAACAACTCACCCCATCGCTGCATTATTGCGTTATTGTTGACAGTTTCAGTAAAGCCGTATATTATTATTTACCAATAATAATTACAATTAATAAACCTCTGAAATCAATGTCACATAAAAATACATATTTATATTACAATCATTAATTACCTTTAAGTAATTTGTGATACAAATTACCGTATCATCATGAACAGAATTGTTGTGCCAATTCGCGTTGCTGTGCTCAACTTACAACCTAATAGCAAAAGAGCTAAGAGATTGCTAGTACGATACAGAATGAATTGATTTATTAATATTATCACTAAAACACTAAATTGTGAAGCACTTGATGAAAATAGTTTGTGAATGTCTGAAGTAGTAGCAGCAAATAAAATACGTGATATTACAAAGAAAATTTTCATTGGTGGAGGGGGAAGGGGTAAGCTCATGTCAGTTTACAAGTAAACATGTTTGTTGCATTGGGCATTTAAATTACTGGAATTAAACACTTATTGAATTCTGATAATATATGAATTATTTACATAAGAAGCTGGTAATTGCATCAGTCAGAAGCTGGAAGTAGCTCAATTCCATCCAGGTCTGAATCGTCGATTTCCATTGATGAATCCAATGAATCAGAGTCTTCCACTAAATTTATTACCACTCTTTCAACAACATTGTCCATCATTCCTTCTAAGTCACATATCTTTTTCTTGTCCTTGATAAAGTGTTGTTATGCCTGGCAACATGACCTTTTACCTGACTCCAGACCACTCGATTGGATTGAAAAAGCAAGCACATCATTTCTGGTCTTCAAACCATGATATCACTCCGAACATAAAACTTTTAAAACCGATCAACAGCAGCAATGAATTGGACATCTGGGAAAAAATACATATTGTCAAACACAGGAATCATCTAATGAATTTCGAACTGCCGCCACCCAGCAGCCTTTGGAGGTTCATCAGCCACCAGAGAACACCACTAACCACACACATCCCCCAGACGATGACCGGAAACATCAGTTGAGAACATGCTGATGATGGGAACAAGCCGTCTCCCGAAACGCGTTCAAGTAAGAATATTTTAGTGATGTAGTGTAACAACCCTCAACTCTCTTTATTTTAAATTATGACACAGCACTGTTACTAGCTTCTAAATCTTCAAAATTAGTCAACATTTATGCTTGCTTGAGATTAGGAAGATCAGGATCATTGTTAAAGCAAGGAGGATCTTTTTCAGCGTAGGTGGCTCATTGTTAAAAAGGAATGAATGCACTTTACAGCATATTGCTGACCTAACAAAGTGGTCACATTCTCTATTAATACATTTCGCGCTCCCCTTTCTTTAGTGGAAGTACAAACTTTGCCAGTTCTTGCCCTCTCCTTCCGAGTTCTGTACACACTGGACACAGAAACACCTGTAAAGTTTGAAGTTAATCTCACCACATCTTCTGTCGCAAGAGAAGGGTACTTTTCACAGAATTTATTAAAAACATTTAGCTTAATTGTCTTCTCTCCTTTTTTAAAGGGTTTACCGCATTTATGCTTCTCCACAGTGGCAGAAGATTGTTTTTCAGCCATGACACTATCGAAAACAATATTTTTTAAACACATGTAATGCACCAAGTGGCAAAAAAATACACTGACATCTTATACAGAAATCAGAAATGAACTACAGAGCATGCGCTTAGCGTCATCAAGCTTCTACTGTAACAGTTCAATTGGTTATAGGTGAATCTGAACAAACACATTTGGTTTCATCAATTGAATTATTACAATAATATTATACTTTTAATTTATCTGCAAAGGAATAACCACAAAATGTTACAATCCGAACAAAACTATTTTATGAAGAGGAAGAGACAACATGCTAAATGGAAAAAGTTGTAGTTCACCCACCAGCCAATGTGATGCTTCCTTGTAGTTTTGTTTATAACTCCTTTAAACTTGTGAAACCAGTATATATACAAGTGGTTTAAACAGCATTCTTCTGGCATTGTTGTTTGAAGTGTGGAGCTACAGTCTGCTGCCATTAATTTTGCAAAGCTAATGGGCATAGAATTTTGTATGAGTGATGGGTGGCTGTGGCGCTTTCAGAAAAGACGTGGTATTGGCAATAGAAAAACATATGGTGAATCATGAAGTGCAGACTTTGAGCAAGTTAGACCATTTTAAATGCACCAATGAACTGATTAAACCTGAGAGCCTCAGTTTTATATAATTCATGATTTTACAGACACCCTTTCACCCCCATTAGTCTGTTAAATCAAAGGTTTACTGTATATCCTATATCTTAAATAATTTGCAGTTCTGTTCCCAGTGCATATGGTGGTACAGTGTTATAGTTGTTGCTTCGTATATACAGGACCTACATGATAATATGATATACGTAAATAAACTTGAAGACCAAATTTTTACCCTTAAGTTTTACCATTTTTTACCCATTGTTATGCCCATTCATTGAATCTCTAACTTGCAACAAGCTATGTAGAATAGTTTTTCAAGCTCTTAATGGCTTACATGCACATTTCTCCAAGTCATCCAAAAGAACTGCTGCCCTTCACCCTGTTTCTCTTCACCATTTCATTACACATTATTCCTGATGCTTTTATCTTGTTAGTCACTAAGCGTGATATCTACTCTCTGATTTCCGAACATCTGTAGTTGTAAATAGCACTGAAGGGGAGCTTTAGTTTTTTTGCTGTTGCTGTCCTTAAATGGTTAAGATCATCAAATGCTGTTTTATGCCAGACACTACCCTTGGAAGAAAATAAGAAGCAAGACCAACAGAAGCGTTTTATTTTCACACCCAGTTAACCCTAAACAGTATTATACCATGCCGTTGAGAAGTATTGTTGTATACTTCTGAGTTAGACTTATGGAATGTTGTTAAATGTGGTCACACGCAATTAACCACTTAGCTGTATCAAACATGTGTCGAGAAATATTGTATGTATACTTCTGACTTGGACTTGTGGATTATTGTTGAATGCAGCAGTTTAGGACATGGTTTGCCCCTTTTAATATTTGCCAATTTTGCACCAAATTTTAGGGTAGAAAATTTCTGTTTCTAAGTTCATCTAAAGTTTACATGATGACTACTTTTTCACAATTTTCTTATTGCTAATAAGAACATTAATTTATTTAAGTAGTTTTAAGTAAATAAATTTAACACTGCTGAAGCTCACTAAATAATGAAAATGGTGATAAAGGCTGCGTCAACATTGACATTCACTGAAATTTTTGCATGATCAGTCATTTTCAGGCTTGATACACTGTGTGTAAAGAAGAAGAAAGAACTGCAAGTTGTGAATGAACAGCATACATTGCCAAGCGAAATCTTTATACACCATACCTCCCCTATCAGATGCCAACCATCTCATAACTGTTGCATGCAAAAACACAAAATCGAAGTCCACAGAACACAATGTGCACAAAATTTGATGTAAGAAACCAAAACCAGCGAAGCCACTCTTCTGCCACTGCGCTAGGCATTCAGATAGCCTACAGCACACTAAGAACTACATAACTGTCATATGTCTATTGGTGCTGCACTATTATTTTTTTTTAACCACACACAGTGGATTCACTACTGCCTGTTCCACCAAATGCTTTTATATGTATAAAATATCTCTGCCTAAGGAATTGCATGCATATATTACACATAAAAACCTGCAAGAGAAAGCATCACATTGGAGATACTAATATCTACAAGGGCTGTCCCACCTGACCTAACAAAGAAAACACAAAAATTTTGGGAAAAGACATCTTTATTTCTCTACATAGTCTCTTTTCAACTCAATACACTTTTCCCAGCGATGTCCAATTGCTTCGATACTCTGTTTGTACTGAGAACCGTCGAGTTCTGCAAAATATCTATCAACTGCAGACTCCACCTCTTCATTCTTAGCAAATCTGTTACCACCAAGCCATTTCTTCAACTTTGGAAACAGAACATAATCAGAGGGGGCTAAATGGTGAATAGGATGCATGAGGAAGCAATTTGAACTTTAACTCATTGATTCTGGCCATGGCAATAATGGATGTGTGAACTGGTGCATTGTCTTGATGAAATAAAATTTTCTTTTTCGCTAAATGCGGCCGTGTTTGCTTGATTTCATCATTCAAATGCTGCAATAACTTTGCATAGTACTCCCCATTGATTGCTTTTCCTTTTTGAAGATAATGAAAATTATTCCATGAGCATCCAAAAAGCTGATGCCATCACCTTGCCTGCAGATGGAACTGTCTTCGTCATCTTTGGAGCTGATTCTCCCCTTTCAATCCACTGTTTTGACTGTTCCTTCATCTCAGGTGTAAAATGATGACCCATGTTTCATCCATGGATATGAATCGACGTAAAAACTCGGCTTTATTGCAGTGAAACATCGCCAAACACTCAATTGAAACATCCTCACGATGCTGCTTTTGTTCCATTGTGAGTAAACGCGGCACCCATCTTACGCACAGCTTTCTCATGTCTAAATTTTCAGTCAGTATGCGATGTATAGCACTTTTTGAAATGGCTATGATGTCTGCTAGCTCACGCACTTTCAGTCGACCGTGCAATACCATTTATGGATTTTCTTCACCTCATTTGGTCGACCACTGTGATGTTCATCTTGGCAACTCTTACGGCCTAGTTTAAACTCTGCCACCCAAGCAGACTCCCCCGAGTAGAATCTAGCTCAGCTTTAATATTAGTTGGACTAAGACCTTTCAAATGAAAGTATTGTATCACATAACGATGACCAGTTTTATCCATATTTACAAATTTGCTGAGTGTGTTCACTATTGATGGCTGCCAAACGTTTACTAAACAACCTAGCATCGTCAAACTTCAAACTTAAGCTTTATAAGGTTGGTACTTTCTACTATAGTTATTTGTTTGAAACAACCACTATCTACACCTCAGGTAGGGTACTTCTGGGACTGCCCTCGTAAAATGCCCTAGAGGAGAGTTAGTCCACTTTTACATTGACTTTGGAGAGTGATTTACAGGATGAAGAAGCTTTACACATGTGTGTAAATCAAAAATTGTTTCTAGCCTCCTAGGAGATACTACCATGGTAGTCAATAACCATCTAGCTGTATCCAACTGACCATTCTTCCACAAGTGTAATTCAGATTTCTTAACCTGATGTCAGGCGAATTGCTTCAGCTGATCAACAGCAAAACTTGTACATTGGTTTAAAATTTCATCTGAAGAATCCATGAAAGTATTCATTTTTTGGTGATAAGAAAAAGGGAATAACTTAATATAAAGCAAGTTTTCTATAGAGTGAAAAAAAAAAAAACTCATTTTTCTTTTTCTTCTGCTTTTATTTATTGATGCTTTTAGGATTCATGACCATAGTATGGAAAGAAACCCATTGCAGATTTCATTTAATGCCTTCAATACCCATAATTCATTTCAGTATTTTTTTTAATGGATCTACTTTTTTATCTTCCCATGTTTTTTTGGTTTATGATCACCATGTTTTCTGTTTTTAATTTTTACTGCTTATTACTGCAATTACTGTTACACGTATACACATATACAACACACAAACACCCATGTCCTTGGCGGACTTGAACCCATGACCCTCAGCTTGACAGAGTGCCGAAACTATGTGCTCCAATGACCACAGCTACAAGGATCAGCCCACTATTGAACTGAAATGTTTAATTAAGTATTCTTATTGACTTTTTAACTTTATGTACCTCAAAATTTGTTTCTACACTTAATCTACATTATAATTAATGAATTAAGTGCTTTATCGTTCTAGCTTTTGAAATGCATACCCACCAAAGCTCTCGTAGTGTTGTCAACAACATTGAACCGTGCAGAGAGCGGGAGAACCGTGTTCAAATCCCGGCTGTGACATTGAATTTTTCAGTTGACTCTAAAAGTCCAATTTGTATTACTTTCTCTACTGTTACCTATAGTAACCAGAGAAATATTGTATTTTGCCCATAAATTTGATATAGATTTTTTGCCAAAAATACACGTTTTTATGTCCCATGAATACAAAGAAGAGCATTTTTAGATAAAGGGGTGTGTGTGTCTGTAAGTAATAGTAGTATTGTATTCCACCTAAAAATTTGATATAGAGATTTCACCAGAAATACATGTTTTAAGGTTCCCTGAATACATTTTGTCATTTTTCTAAAGTCTGTTTATATTCAGTTGTTTCTCGCAGTGTCATGAAAAGTGTATGGAAATTCTAGGCCAGCGTAAAGCAACCCAGTTTTAAACATATGACTATCAATTTGGTTTCCTCTATCTCCCTTGTACCTACAAAGAAATGTGTAGTGAAATTATTTCTGCAAAGGTATTAAAATGAAGGAGATGGAGTAAAAGGTTTTGTAAGAATAGATTGTAGAAGTGATATAAAAATAAACAATGATGGTCATCTGAATATAAGCTATCAGATTTTTAACTGTGCATAAATTGAGTCCCCCCCCAAAAAAAAAGAAAAGGATGAATTAATGGCCTTTCCTTTTAAGACATTTCAATGCTGATCATGTTTTTGCCATTTTTACATAATGTAAGATACTTTTGAGTTGCGTAGCAATTTGTCATTGTGAAAAATGTTTGAAGAGGCATAGATTTTGACTGTGCAAGGCAGATAATCACTGAAAGACTTTTGCCATATGTTCTACTTATCTTTTAAGTATTATCAACAAGGGAATAATGCAGCATATTTTTATTGTAAATGTGTTATAAATATTGAATTTAAGGCACTAAAACTGATATTGTAATTTACAACATTTTTAACCACAGATTTTAGCAATAGAAGGGGAATATAGTCCATATTAATTCATAGTAAACCACTAGGCCTGTCATTTTGGGTTTAAGCCTACGTTAGCTTGTGCATATAAACTAAGTTATTGTGATTATGTCCAAAGTAAGCTTGATCAACTTTCCCAATGCATTGACTATAATGTGTGACTGCCTCAGTAGATAAGTGGTCAGCATTCTGGCTTTTCAACCCAAGAATCTTGTCTGATTCCCAGCTGGGGCGCGGAATTTTTCTTTCATTAAATTCATTCCCTACACTTCCAGAGTATGGAAGCGTGAATGTGCGTTAAAAAGCTTAGTCAACAAGTTGGTATCACCATCAGTTGTTTCTAAAGTCAAAACCCCTGATATGACCACAAAAGTTAAGGTGGATATACAAATCTAACAAACAAAATATTGTGGTTAGTAAAATAAAACTAACTTGTTATTAATTTAACAATCCTTGCAAATGTCAATGTTGCTGTTGTGAAAAGTTATCTTGCAGAATCTGTCAAAGTTAAGCATATTGTAACAAATGAGAACACCAATTCCTGCAAAACATACTATCACTTAGTCACTCAGTGTAGCACAACACGTTATTTATTTAAAGGTGAGTCGGAATTGTTACACTAACATCACTTAAGTTTACTCACTTAACATGTTTCGGGAAACCGTTGTTCCCATCCTCAGAAGGTTAACAACGGTTTCCCGAAACATGTTAAGTGAGTAAACTTAAGTGATGTTAGTGTAACAATTCCGACTCACCTTTAAATAAATTCAATACACATCACTGTTTCTAGCTTCTTTTCATTACAATATCAACAACACGTTATATTTGAGTCACCGTTGACACACACTCAGAACAGAATACAACTGAACTGTCAAATCACAACTCACAACTGAACTACACTCTGAACTGTCACACTTAACTGTCCAAGGTCCAGAAAACACTGCAGTTCTCATTTATCTTTTGTGTAAGGCAATCTCTCTCAGTCTGAGCGGCCTCTGGGTCCACGGCCACCCCAGTTAGACTATGTGGCCAAGTAGTTAACCTCGTTGCAGAAGAGTTGGCACTTCCTCATGTTCAGCTTCATTTTGGTTGCCTGCAGTATCTGTAATACCAAGGTCAGGTTTTTGAGATGGTCTTCGAAGGTGTTGACAATGACAATGAGTCCAGGTATAGCAGGTAGGCATCTTAAGTCAATCCTCCTATCACTGGCTCCATTAGAACACTGGAATGTGACTGGCATGTTGCAGATGTCAATAACCATAAACTGCCAAAGCCTTTGGCCGGTTTAGAATACAGTCTTCTCTTTGTCTCTGGGATCTATTGTTTTATTGTACATATTTAATATTTTGTAAATGTATATCTTAGTATTCTGACACTCTTTGCATATAAGCAAAGATTTAAGCATTGAAGGGAAGAAATTTTCTATTCAGTAGACATGACAGTTTTTTAATGTAATAGAAATTTGATGCTTACTGTTTACATTTTAGCATCATAACTTAAAATGTTGTACACTTTATGTGTGCAAAAAGAATAAGTTTAATGTACATAATTGACAGTTTTGTAAAACCCTGATACTGCTTGCATGCAAGTAAGGATGTAATGCCTTGTGCAGTGACACAGGCTGTAAAAGTCAATAGAAATAAAAGCCTATACAATAGAAATATAAAAGCTTTTGACATGTTCTATGTTCAAGGCCTTTTGGCCATCAAAGAACCTACAGAACGCATCCCAATCTAATCTAGAGGCACTTGTCAGTATCCCAAGTTCAAGTTCAAGATGTAGATACTCTAGATATCAGCAAGTGTGTCCAGGGTGTCGTCAATCTGGGGCAGGTAAGAGCATTTAGCTTCCTATAACCCATGCAAAAGCATATTTTGCCATTCTTCTTCACCAGAACTATAGGGGAGCACCAAGGCCTGCCGGACTCTTCAATAATAATCCTTTGGTTCTTATGTCCACCAGCATGTTCTGTACCTCCGCTTGCTTCGCCAGAGGAACACGTCTGGTAGTCGCCGGATAGGTAGGGCGTCGACGTGGTAGAGTACTCGGTCGGCGCGGCTATAATTGACGTCGCCTTTGCTGCAGACAAATTGGTAGTGTGTAAGATGATGTCGGACTTTCTCCAGTTGTGCCACAGTCAGATGTTCGGCCGCCCTCTTCAACAAGTCTTCCATCCAGGGACCCAGATCTTGCGACGGTGCTGGCTTCTAGGATCCGTCCACGGCAGTATACTCGGAGCTGTCTGGCATTTCCCCAAATCCAATCCGTCCTGTATGTCCTGATCGGACAGGCACAATGCCGTGGCAACGCATAATGCATTTAATAGTGTCTTCTGGTCCAAAACAAGCATTAAAAGAAAACCAGGTTCCTTGACTGTTGGCCTTCCAGACGCGCCTTCACAACCACCTCGCTTCTTGTGGGTACAACCACATCACCCTGCAGATACCCGGATGTTCGCTGGGGCTCCGGAGTTTCACCTAGTTTCGGCCGAGTCGCAAGACACTTTTGACGAAGTCGACCGTCACCTCGTAGCTTCTGAGGGCGTCCAGCCTCACGACGAGCACCCACAGACTTAGTTCTCCGCCCCAAGGTTAACTCCAGTAAGGCCTCCTCCATAGGCAAGATGTCGCCCGATGGCGTCACAAGCTGGTAGGGCCGATTCGGTTTCCTTGACGGCAAGCCCTTCACACCAGCTCTGATTACAGTCACAGCTGCACCTGTGTCCACTAGTATCTGGCACGGCTTCCTTGTATCCAGCCGTCCGACGAGCCTGTCGTCCATTCTGTCCAAAGTTCGCGAGGGGGTGGTGATGACGTGCTCCTCGCCAAGCCAGTACTTCTTAGTTTTCTGCCGTTTTGTCGGCTTGGTGTGGACAGTCCTTCAATAGGTGCCCTGGTTGGCCACACCCCCACCACATACCACTTGAAGATCTTTGTCGAGTCCCAGGGTTGATCCTCTAGTCCCCGCCGTATCGAATATTCCTGGTCTTCAAGGTGGCGGGCAGCTCTTACCTTGGCTGCCTCCATTCTAAACATGGCCGTTCGCACCTCATGGTCTTTAATCGCCGAACATCAGACGCTGTCGTATCTCGGCATCACGCACCCCGTCGACAAAGGAGTAGGCACTTTCCTGGGACATGCAACTGAGCGGGAGTTCAGTAGCTTTGTTCACCAGCTGTTCAATTACCAGGACAGTCTCTTGTAGCATCTCCCCTGGCTGTTGCAATGATTCCGGAACCGATATGCCCCCCCCAGATATCTCCGGACACGCAGACATCGGAATCGCATTCAAAACTCCTGCCGCCCTTCCCTAGAGGCTGACTGTCAGTTATGGTGCTTCTCCCTCTGTTGACCATCGGTTGTTGGTGGCAAATTGTCAGCGGAAGACTTCGACGTCATATTTGAGTGACTTGTCGCGCGCAGATATTGTGTTGCGTTCTGGCATCTTGACCCTCGCGTTCTTTAAGTCTTCCGTCAAGCATTCCTTCATAACGCTACCGTCGACTGTTATTCCAGGGTGCTAAGCCGTTCCTCCAAGGCGTTTAACGTCGTCAAAGTTCTTCCACCTTTCCGCCGAGATCTTCCTGTTTTTCTTCACGGCGGCTAGTTGTTCGTCAATTCTGGTCAATCTTCGTCGTCCGTTTGTCTTCATCTTGGACATTTCTGTCTCAATTTCCTCCATTGCGGAATTCACTGTCCTTGTTTCACCCCCCCCCCCCCCATCTTATCCATTCGGAAATTACATTCTTCATTTCACTCTCCATGTTCTTCATCCCGGATTCCATTTTCATCTCCATCTTCTCCATTGCGGATTTCATTTCCGTCTCCATCTTCCCCATTCCAGATTTCACGGTCTTCATTTTAGTTAATTTTTGTACCACTTAAACACTCAGTGTAGCACAAGACATTATACAGGAAACACTGCTACCACACACACAGAGAACAGAACACAATGAACCATCGAATGATTACTCACAACTGAACTACACTCTGGACTGTCATACGTAACTGTCCAAACTCTTCAACTACTTCATTGTCCAACCGGGCACTAGCACCTTCTTCTACAGGTGGATCATTTAAGTTGAGATTGTACAATATCTCCAAAACTAAGCGTTGTAGAAAGAAATGTCTTGAATGAAAGTTGCTTGATATATGGGGAAAAGTAAATGTCATTAGTGGTGTTTTATTCGCAGGACGTTGTGATGCTTATTTTAGGGTAAATTTAATTTGACCCTAATTGTAGGTTTCCATTTAAACAAATTAAATGCACATAAACTGCACAAGCACTCATTTTCTTACCAAGATGGCGGCTTGTAATGTATTGACTCGTAGTAAGGTGCAACTTTAGTAAATAACAATAGTAATAATAAAATCAAGAAAAAAAAGCCAGTTAAGTGAATATAAGTGCCGGATTTAACTGATAATGAAGGTAAAGCCGTAACACTACCACAAAAAGAGAAAGAAGGATGTGAGCGAATAGGTGTAGCGGTAGGCAAAAACCTTGGAACCGGATCGCATTGATTAATAAATCTAAAGAAGTGAATACTCTGAAAGCAGAAAATGAGCAATTGAAATGCCAAGTAAAGCTGTTGAACGACGAAAAGCGGGAAAATCAAAGCTGGACAACGGTCAAACAGGCACGCACGCGCACACAAAAACACACAAAAAGTATGACTCGCCATCCAAGAAAGAAGAGTCCTTAACTAGAACGAATAACAAATTTGAGGTCTTGATGGTAGATCTGGAAAAACACCAGATTCTTCAACTATGGAATCGCAAAGTAACTCCAAATACTCGTGGCGGTGTCCAATCTCCAAATATCCTTCAGGGAAGTTATAGCAAGGAACCGGAATCAGAATTGATAGTGATTGTTGATTCTATAATAATACATGTGCAAATAAATGGTGTAAAACCTAAGCTTCAAAGGGGAATTACCCTCTAATTCATGAATTACTTTGCTACATATGCCGCTCTCCCTCTTAATTTCTAAACCGGCTTTTATATGCCTTTCATCGGCACCACAACCAAAGTGATTGAATACCCATAATCGTTAGAGCGATACGAAATGGACTGACCATCCATTCAACGTCGCGAGTTCGAGTCCCAGTGACTGCAGTAAAATGTGCCTGTGTTAAAGGACGGGGAGGGCCCAAGTAAAATAACCGGTGTAGTGGCACATTTGGATGTTGACCGAGTTACATTTGAGTGCATTTGCATGGATTTTTCATCTTTATACTATTTTAAAAATAACAGTACAATTTAATTAGAACAATATTTTTACAATATAAAAATGTTATAATTATCTTAATTTTATTTCTGAAGGTTATTATACTATGAAATTAACAAAAAAAATACTGATAATATACTTTAAAACTTTGCCTAAATATATTTGTTGCCAAATGCAGTGCTATACATTAGAGAGTTAATGTGCAGCAAATGTGCAAAATGGTGAAAGATGGAAGTGTTAAGGAAAATTGTGAGAAAAGCACCAAAATGGTTATGTTACACCTAGATACAAATAATCTAAAACATTCAGTTAGCCCAGATGAAATTATGGGAGAAATATACATCATGATAAAGGTGATTAAATTAAATTTTCCAGGAGCAGTAGTGGCTATAAACAGGGTTGTAAAAGGGCATGATGTTCCTATGAATTACTACGTAAATGCAGTTAATGCCAGTATATGATGGATATGTAAGGCTTTAAAGGCAATGTTGGTAAATGCAGATAAAAGGCTGGACAATTCATGTATTGCAAGGGATGTATTGTACCTAAACTTTAAGCATTTGGCAGTGTCAAACTTTTCCTTCCCGTTACGTCAAGGTTAATGTGTCATGACAATTAGAACCAATCGGCGTGAAGCAGTAGTATGAAATAATAAAAGAACAATCAAGATCCATTCCGGTTACGTTAAGTGCATCCTAATTAAACCTTTACTGTAGCAGAATTTATCAACTTCGAGTTACATCCCGTCATGTTACGTAAAGTGCATCGTAATCCCGGTTTAACGAAGGTGAGTCATTAGTTATAATGTGGCTTACTGACATATCACGCAACTACAACAAGAGACGGGATGCTCGCATCGGCCCAACGTAAGCTGGAACGCATCGAGGAACATCTCGTCGAACCGGACGACGACGCCGATTATGGGAGCGACGACCGACCCACGCGACTTGGAGCCATTCAGGCTTCAATAGCTGGGCTTCGAGAGCTCCAGACAGAAGCCAACCACTACTCCAAACCAGATGTTCAGGACGCCCTGTCAAGACGAGAATTCAATAGTCACATGCTCACTCTCACCGTGGCTATACGAGACATCGTCAAAGATGAACTCCGCTTCTTTAGGAAGCTTCAGCAAGCAGACGCCGACCCACCGGACTGGCCTGACGCATCTCCCAGAGGTCGCGTTAGGCACCCCAGACGGTACTAAACAGCATCGCACTCAACTACAGCGGCGACATCCTGGGAACTTGCCAGCCAACACACTATCTCTCCTTACTTTCCTTTACCTCTCGCCCTGAATTCCCAAGGGCGCAAGTAGGGCCTCGGTCATGCTTGCGTCCTGGCACCATACCTTCACCTGGCTTAGGCCCTAGTGGCCGGCCAACATATCCGTACCTTTGACTGCGCTGGTGCAATATGCGGTACAGCCACAGTTTCACACCTTACTTCCTTCTTTTTCCTTCTTCCATTTTCCGTCCGGTGGAGGAGTTTTTAGTGGGTATGCCGACTATTGGTGAGTCCCACACTCTCAGTCTCGACTCCCATCGGGGCTGGGGTAAGTGATTAAATCATTTTCTCCTCCACTCGAAAAAAAAAACTTACTAATGTCAGTAGTGTTTTCTTGATACCCTTCTCTTGCATAGGAATATGGAAGTACTATTAGCATCGTATCAATTAAGATAATTAAGCCTCGGTTATAGTCTCTGTAATATAGGTTAGGACGAATCCATTTTATCAGCCTTCTAACCTTTGCTTTACTAAACTTATTTGTTTTGAAGTTTAGGTCGCCATACTTTCCAATCATGTCTAATTTTGGTAGATAGTTTTACTCCGCCGTCTCATTTTGCGAATTCTACGCAAGTAGCCACGCCCATCACTCAAAAGTCATCCATTTTGTAAGGATGGTCTGCCTTTAATCTATCCCTCCGAGGTAGACCAAAGTTTGGCACCGACTAAGGCGTTTGATCCCCGGTCTATGAACAAGAAAATCGATGGTCCGGTGTAAATCCACCGGAAGTATGGTCATCGCAGCCTTCGGATCCCCAAGCGGCGACCTTTGTGCAGTTGCCAAACACTTGTTCCCTACCCTCCCTAACCGCAAGCACCATAAAATCTTAGTGACATCCATGTGCATATGCGCGTTGTTGCCAAAATTAAAAATAGTATTTAAAAGCAAAACTTTGCAGGTGATTTCCACATGTACAGAATACAATCATGCAGTTTGTCTGCTTGCTTTACACACAAAATAACTATGTAAATAACTATGAATCGCATAGTAATTACATTTAAGTTGCAAACGCTTTAAAATATAACTGAACTAATGAATGATCTGAACTAATATACTGCGCTACAAGAATAGAAATGCATGTTAACATATCCGAGAGAAACTTAGAAACATGTTCCGAATAAACTATACATTGTTGGACTATCATGAAATAATTAAAATACATAAATATTAATTTATTTTGAAAGGAACTCTTACTCCCAAATCAAAGCATCATTTTTGATTATGCTGTGCGCGGAGCTATGGTAAAAAGTTTTTTATCACTTGTATCACAACAATGTTTTATTAATATAAAGCTAATACAAGAAGTTGTGTATTGTTTAAGGTGTAAGATTTATAAGCATGACATCTTCTGTTTACTTAAATGAATAGCTTTATTATAAAATGCAGGATAAGTAAAAATACGAAGGCAAAAGAAAGAAAATAAAAAAAAAATCTTATGTATTATATTCACAAGATTATCTCTACTCACTCTTCTACAAACTACTTTCACAAAAGCTTATTCTATCTACTTCTTAAATAATAAGATAAAATTTCATTGCACATATCGTTGTAAATATAAGGATACATAGGCTAAAGCGATAGTCAGATTTTTAAAATACAGATGACTATATGATGACTTTGAAATTCCATGCTCTTAGCATGACCACGAGGAAAATACAAACAGAGACTTCCAACTTGTATTTCAAAATTCAAACCAACAACAAAAAATTTCTCGGAAATGGTTAACACAATTTGACCTAAAATTTGTCCTTTACCGAGATTGCATTTTACGCAGAGTAAGATTTTGTCTCTCTCTTAGAATTTACCAGTAATACAACAAGTTGAGAACGAGGAAAATTTTACAAGTTATTCCCAGAATATAAAATTCATGATACAAATTTTATTTTTCCTGCAAATATCTTAAACTTGCGGTATTTTACTAAAAATCGTTAAGCTGTTTTTGAGAAATTCAAAACAATAACAAACATTTTTCCACATAAAAGGTTCTTTTCTACATGTTCTTGAACATTACACATAAAAATCTGGCTTTGCTTATTCAGTTTTTGTAGCCCTTTTCTTCGTGGTCTTGGCATTACTGATATTCGGCAGAGGGTCACTTGCTGGTGCGACCGGAGGGGCATCAACTTGGTTCGTTTCCCAAGGTCTCCACATCTTAATTAAACTATTAAACGCTAATAACTATTAAACACTGCTAAACTTACAAAACTGCACTAAGTAAAACACTATATAACTTCTCTGAAGAAGTAATATAGAAGCTTAGCTGAACATGGAAGAAAAGCACGAGCGAACAGTCACAGCTGCTAAAACCGGCAACAACGCTTTGCTTTGGTGGAGCTGGAGAAAGGACCACGTGTTGTGTTTAAGGGATGGGAAGACCCTACTAATCGTTTACTGATGGGTTTATGGTCAGGCTTCAAAGCTTTCCGTTCGCTTTGAAGCCGGTTGGGGAAAGGATGCCCGGGACTAGTATAGCAAGTTGGTCCGGACCAAAATCGACTATGAATAACACCCTAAAGGTTAGCATAGATTACGGAAAGCCATTAAGTCAGTAATTGATATAATAGGAAGTAAACAGGGAAACGAAAGGATTCGTTAGATAGTGATGTAATTGAAACTAATTGACTCAATTATGAATATTGTTAGGAATGAATTAAAGCAATTAGGTCAAAAAAGTAAATAAGGAAAACAAATAAGACCAAAGGAAATCTAAATATTTTCACCAGAATGTACAGTGCTTAGGAATAAGCTTAAAAACTTTGAAGCTTCTGGGAAAACATTTCTTAATAAAGAACATGTTATCTGCTTTTGGGGACACTGATTATCAGAGCAGGAAATAGACTGTATACAATTGAAAGGATGTGCACTGGGAGGTACACTATGTGATCAAAAGTATCCGGACATCCCCAAAAAGATACGTTTTTCATATTTTTTTCATCTTAGGTGCATTGTGCTGCCCCTACTGCCTGGTACTTATTATCCGCGACCTCAGTAGTCATTAGACATCGTGAAAGAGCAGAATGGTACGCTCCGTGGAACTCATGGACTTCGAACGTGGTCAGGTGATTGGGTGTCACTTGTGTCAGAAGTCTGTACGCGAGATTTCCACACTCCTAAACATCCCTAGGTCCACTGTTTCTGATGTGATAGTGAAGTGGAAACGTGAAGGGACATGTACAGCACATAAGCGTACAGGCCGACCTCGTCTGTTGACTGACAGAGACCGCCGACATTTGAAGAGGGTCGGTAAGAGTAATAGGCAGACATCTGTCCAGACCATCACACAGGAATTCCAAACTGCATCAGGATCCACTCCAAGTACTATGCCAGTTAGGCGTGAGGTGAGAAACCTTGGATTCCATGTTCGAGCGGCTGCTCATAAGCCGCACATCACGCACGAAAATGCCAAACGATGCCTCGCTTGGTTTAAGGAGCGTCAACATTACACGATTGAACAGTGGCAAAATGTGTGGAGTGACGAATCACGGTACACAATGTGGCGATCCAATGGCAGGGTGTGGGTATGGCGAATGCCCGGTGAACATCATCTGCCAGCATGTGTAGTGCCAACAGTAAAATTCGGAGGTGGTGGTGTTATGGCGTGGTCGTGTTTTTCCTGGAGGGGTCTTGCACCCCTCGTTGTTTTGCGTGGCACGATCACAGCGCAGACATACATTGATATTTTAAGCACCTTCTTGCTTCCCACTGTTGAAGAGCAATTCGGGGAGGCGATTGCATCTTTCAACACGATCGAGCACCTGTTCATACTGCACGGGCTGTGGGGGAGTGGTTACATGACAATAACATCCCTGTAATGGACGTCCTGCACAGAGTCCTGACGTGAATCCTATAGAACACCTTTGGGCTGTTTTGGAATGGCGACTTCGTGCCAGGTTTCACCGACCTACATCAATACCTCTCCTCAGTTCCGCACTCCGTGAAGAAAGGGCTGCCATTCCCCAAGAAACCTTCCAGAACCTGATTGAAAGTATGCCTGCGAGAGTGAACGCTGTCATCAAGGCTAAGGGTGGGCCAACACCATATTGACTTCCAGCATTGCCGATGGAGGGCACCACAAACTTGTACGTCATTTTCAGCCAGGTGTCCGGATACTCTTGATCACGTAGTGTAGCTATTGTAGGATAAATAGATTACATGGAGGATCCTGTATATATGTAAAAAATAATCTAGAAACTAATCAAATTGATAGATTTAAGTACTTAAATCAAGATAGCCACTTTGAGGCCAATATGGTAGGGTTAACATAACTTAGCTGCATAGTAATTTGTTATACGCTCACCAACTGGGGATGTCGGTTTTGTTCAACACTTGCAAAAAAAAAAAAAAAAAAAAAAGATAGCGTAGAAATAAAAATAGGGAAAATATTGTAATTATTGGTAATTTTAATTTTGGTAATAAAATGGATAACAGAATAATTATTCTAGTGTCAGGTGTAATTTAAAAGGTATTGTGCTTAGACTAACAAGAATATTCAAGTAACTGCCACAATTTAGATCAAATTCCAGTACCAAAACCTATGTTTAGATTATGAGGTTGATGTGTTCAATACAGGTTTTTCTGATCACCATGCCATATTAATGTCATGAGGCTTATAGGGGTAGGATACCAAAGGGAAATATTTCCCGGTTTAAAAAATACAGTACGGATTTTAGAGAAAGTCACTTATCAGCCCTAAATGAGAGTCTAAAACAGAAACGTGGAGCTCAATTCCAGAGCTAGACGAAATCAAATTTGTAGGCCAGTCCATTTTCATAGTATGAAGTTTCACATGGACATAATTACGAGGCTCGCGAGTTGGCAAAAGGTGCAATAACGAAGGTAATTTCCAATTCTAGTAAAAGGCTTATATTTCTAAACTCAATTAAAAATGTCGTGGATTCCCCAACATTTCAAGAATATGTTAAGAAATATAAAGTCATGTATAATAAAGTATCATGTCCGACAAAAAGAAATAGTAATAGAGTTTATTGCAAACTTTAGGCGGATTTTCTCTCGGAGCTAAATTGTCCGGGTATTCTATAAATTCGAGAAAAGTTCAAATAAATAGTTCCTCGATTATTGTCAGAAATACTTTTATCGATAACAGCTATCGATGAAGCAGTTTTCCGAATTTTTATGTGAATTTTAATGCCATGTTTAATGTAAGAGAAAATAATTTTTTATCTTTTGAATGTGAAATGTTTGTATTAAAAGTACAGTAGTAGTAATTTTTCATTTGTAGAGCAATTAATAACCGGTAGCCTAATTATTTCTCATAATTGAGCTCCCCCTGTAGCCTGAAATGACGTTTCTGGATGTATAGTTCATAATTTTCAAAATCTATATACACAGTAAGAACTAAATCACTCAGAGATTCCTTACATTTGTGGATGTGGAATATATGAATTATTGTATCGTTGTGCAAATAGGTAGTTGTCAATATTTCCTGCTTTTGGGAGATTGATTGACATGTTCTCAGCACTGAAATACTTTTTATGCCTCAGTCAAAACCACCGATTATTTGAAAGTAGGTAATTTCTCTGAAATATGCTATTTCTTCATTCATTCATACATTCATTCAATCATTCATTCATTCATGCTATTAGGGATGGACAGAAAATAACGTAACGGTTACCAAAGTAATTAGTCACCTAAAAACGAATACAAAGTAACTAGTTACCCAATGACGGTTAACATAGTTTCGCTTATCGGGAACTAGTTACCTCAACCAGCCGTCTCTTCGTTTGCAACTTGAGTCTTCCTCGCAAGGAGTTGAAAGTACATTTTGCTTATTACAGTGTATTGCTTATCGCTTCGAATATAGATCACAGATGACACGTCAGTTAGCACTCTGACTGCAAAGCTGCAAGCATTGCATTAAAGTGGTTATTCGCATATGATTACAGGTGCACGAGATTTTGTACATCCCGGATAGATGGTATAAACAAACAATTACTGCTGTTTAGTAGCAAAATATATGCGGGCCGCTAAGCTCAAACAACGGTACATAAAATTTAACAGTGGTGAATCCAGATCACCACTATTCGTTCTCCGTGGTGTACTGCTTACCATGCACTATTACCATCTAGCAATTAGACAAAAGGTGTTCCGCCAAAACATGCTTCAATTGTTGTATACCCTACTACTCTATCTACAGAGATAGACATTGGAACTGATGCGTGTGCTGACAGCCAAGGAAAGAAAGAAAGAACGAACGACGGAAAGAACGAAGGAAATAAAGTAGAGAGAGAGAGAGACCGAGAGAAAGAAAGAGAGAAGCTAAGGACCTTTATCTGATGCTTCTTATTTTCCAGTTAATTTTTCTTTAAATTCTGTCCTCTGGAAGCGTGATCTACGATAGACGCTATACAAATTTATCGTACTAAAACCTCGTGTCAGCTTCACCACGGTTGTCTATTCAGATCAGAGAATAAGCATCTGTTAAACCTTCAGTTTTCTATGTTTTCTTCTTACTGCGAGAAGCCTTCAAAAACCAACAGTCGTCCTCTATAGCGCTGCTTTAAAAGAATCTGTTATCAATATCAAAATAATGACAAAGATTAAATAGATTACAATGAGTAAGTAAGTATATAACTCATAAGCAATGAAACGGTTGCTGTAGTACTGGCTTCAGTCTTTACATATGAGCAACAAATAGTTGGTAGGTCTCCATCGCCTCCAAATGTGGTGTTTTATAGTAACATTTCTCTACGAAATTTTTAGAAACAACCATAGTCTGTTTTCTTGTTTAGTGGAATTAACATAACAAAAGTTTGAAAACAGACGAAAGTTTATATTAATATCAATAAGGTATCTTAAGCATGAGCGTAAACACACGACGAATTTTGTAATTTAAAAAAATCACAGTTAAATAATGTAATAAGTTTTTGGTACTTGTTTCTTTTTCTCTCATCACCTTGATTATTTTCATTCTAGAGGGATTTTTGTCCTTTAGAATCCAAGGGTTGATTAATTATTTTGATAGAATAGTTCTCTGTTACTAGTTCAAAGGAAATACCTACCACATTCTTACATCAACTGATTCCAACTCTGAATAATATTTGTCCAAATCCGACGGATAAAATGCGCAGAACTATAAGTTGTTGTGGATTTTGCTGTTGTAAGTATTCATTGAAATTGTTTAATCAGTATGTTATTGCAATAAGCGAAATAAAATCAAGTGAGTTTTCCTCTCGTCTCTATTGTGCTTCCAAGACATTTCAGGGTCTTTACTTCATACTAAAGAGTAACCAATATTATTTTTAATGTAAAACGATACATAATTTCTTTCATCATTTAATTTGTAACACTGATGCTGACACGTAAATCTTAGGAGCTGTTCACAATGGAAATTAAACATTAAGATAAGACAAGACGTAAAACTTAGCTTGAGGCGATGTGTTGTCATTCTCAGCTACATTCGTAATTTAAGCAGCCAATCGCAAGAGAGTGTTAAACAGCTGAGTTAATATGGCGACCTGGGAAGCGATCACCGTCAAAAGAGGTTATGTACTTGTATCAGTGAACAAGAGAAAGGATGTTAAACTCACAAAGTCATATACAGCAACAGTTTGTTTTGTTGCGATATTATATAAATTCCTGGTCCATGATCTTATACAGAAAGTGTGTTAGCGAGTCAAAACATGGCGACGAAAAATCTGATGGGAGTTGACAAAATGATCACGTGATGAGAATTGCTCTGTGATTGGGTAGTTTATAGTGTTTGACGTAAACATAGGCCCCATTCGCAATAACAAAACTTAACCGTAAGAATATAACATAAACTGTCCTGGTGGATTCCAACGTTTCAATGCCAGCACTGGTCAGCCCAGACTGGATAAACGAGGTCGACTGGGATGCAGCCGTCCAAGAACTGAACCGGTCTGTCGAACCGCGGCCACGTATCGACTCCATTCCTAACGAACTCCGGCAGCTGCTAAAAGCGAAGGCTACTGTACGGAAGCTATGGCAGCGTTTCCGCCATCCCAGGATAGGGACAGTATACCAGCGGTTCAAAACCCTGGCAAGGCGGCTGCTCCGTGTGCACAGGAAGGTGGCCTGGGAAAGAACAATGGCGACTAAACCTTACAGGAAAAGAAACCATGGCGGATAATCAAATCCTTGAGGAAGGATAAAATCCAGTACCAGCATCCTCTGCACGGCACTCGCGGGAGACTCGCATTCGAGCCCCGCGAAAAAGCCACGGTGTTTGCAGACCATCTGGAACTTCAATTCGAAACGCGGGAGGACCCCCAGGACGAAGATTTCACTGAACTCGTGGAAGCGACTGTGGACTACCTCTATGAGGAACCACAACCGCGCCACGAGGAGGTCCATCTTCCCATAGTCACCCCTAAACAGGTTGCTTCCGAAATCCCAAAACTCAACCCGAACAAATCCCCTGGACATGGCGTCACGGCGCCCATGCTCCAGCACCTTCCCAAGAAGGCCGTCATCCATGTGACGCGGATTTTCAATGCATGCCTTCACCTCCGTCACTTTCCAACTAGTTGGAAGGAGGCGCGGGTGGTATGCATTTTAAAGCCCGGCAAGGATCCGGTCTTTCCATGCAGTTACCGCTCCATCAGCTTACTCCCAACCGTCTCAAAAGTCTGAGCGGTTGCTCCTAGCCCGCCTAACACCTCTATTTGAGGAAAGGCAGCTCCTCCCGGACCATCAGTTTGGTTTTCGCCATGGGCAGTCCACAACCCTGCAGCTACTGCGATTGGCCGAGAAGGCCTCCTTGGGCTTCCAGGAGAACTTCAAGACCGTAGCAGTGCTGCTGGACGTAGAGAAGGCCTTTGCCACAACGTGGCATCAAGACCTTTTGTACAAACTCAAGGAGTCAGACATCCCTCCCGCCTATATTGCCCTGATAAGAAGTTTCCTCCGGGATCATACATTCAGGGTGAGAGTGGAGGGGAAGGTTTCCTCAGTCCGTCCCATAGCCGCTGGAGTCCCGGAATGCAGTGTACTGTCCCCGCTTCTCTTCGCGGCCTACATGTCGGACTTCCCCACGGAACCCAGGACTGTTACGTGCCAATATGCCGACGATGTCCTCATAATGGCACAGAACAAGAATACCCGATTCTGTTTCCCTCCACTGCAGCGACAGCTCCGAGCCATTGGCAGGTGGAGCGAAAAGTGGAGGATGGCCATCAGCCCGGGGAAGAGCTCTGCGCTTCTTCTGGCTAAGGTCCGTCGATGGCGGCCCGAGCGGCCTCTGAGGTTGCGGCGGAGGAGAATCCCCTGGGTTACCTCAGCCAAATACCTCGGAGTCACGCTCGACCGCGGCCTCACTTTCGCTCCACATGTCAGGGCAAAGGTCGGCCTCGGCCACTCCGCGCTCAGGCAGCTGTACCCTGTATTCCGCTCCACAATGCCCATACGCCTCAAACTACGCCTATATCAGGCGATTATCCCGCTCCTGATTCCGTATGGCTGCGAGGTCTGGGGATCGGCGGCAGCGACCACCATCCGCAGGCTACAAACCGTCCAGAACAGGGCGCTTCGGATGATCTATGATACCAGGCGTAGATTCCCGTCACACATCCTACACACCCACTCCGGCCTCCCATACATCGTGGACGTGGTGCGGGAGAGAACCCGTACCATGTACTCGAAGCTCACTTACCATACCAACCAGCTGGTGAACTCTTTGGGCCGCTACGACCACAAGGCGCCAAGGCAGTGAAAGAGCTACCGGTTGCCGAAGGACGGCTTGAGCCCCCGAGGGTGAGGCCTGCCAATCCCTCATTCTGCAAACTTCCCCAAGTTAAGCAGCATTGGGCCCGGTCACTGGCTGGATGAGTGAGCAACTAGCAGCAACCCGCCCTGCTGCCAACTTGAATACCCCCGTCCCAGTACCTAGTATTCCCATCTTGCTTTGCTGACATGCCAGTCTGCTTAACTTGACGACCACACAAGCGGTCGCCCAAGTTAAGCAGCATTGTGCTTGGTCACCACATGATCGCTAGTCCGCCCATGAGGGAACACCGAGACCCAGCCAATGGTAGCGCAGAAAGCTAAACCCCGCCCATGACAAAAATCAAAAGCTTGTGTATATTCTTTTAAGCTTCTTTATCGCACAGGTAAAGCCGCACGCGCGGCTAGGTACTGTGGCGATCACATTCCGCCCAGGTGAACCTGGGCGACCTGTTCTCGATTGCTGGATTGCTGAATAACATAAACTTAAAACCTGGATGCTATGTATTGTAATGGAACCATTCGCAATGAACCACGTAAACATAAAATAAACATTGAATTAGACGTGAACTTAGAACGTTTTTTGGGGGGATAATGGGTGTTACTGGTTTGGGATCACTGGAAAAGAATGACCGAAGTCCTGCCTGGGACCATGGAATTCAAAGGAGAAAATCTTTATTAGAAACTTCACTTGTGCACCTAAGTGCTTAGGTGTGGCCTTTAAAGAGGCCACGATTTACTGGTAGCGACTGCTTGGCAGTTTCATGTAAATGCTTTTGCTTTCCTGCATTCGCCGGCATGCCTCGTCTCGTTGGCGGGCGAGGTAGGCGTGATCCTGCAGCTGCGGCGAGGGGTGGGCTGTGGCGGAGCGAGAGGCGTTGTGCTGGTGTTGTGGTTGAGGCGTCTGTGTTGACTGTGTGGTGCTGCAACGAATGGTCTGGTTTTCTCAATGCTTGTAAGTTTCCGTTGTATGGAGTGGATTTTTTCAATGTGGTTCTGTAATGTGTCATCATGGGAAGCCTAGTTGCCTTCCACGTGGCTGAGCGTCTGTTGTATGGTGCCTAACAGTTTGGAGTGGTCTTGGTTGCTAAGTTAATTGACAGCGTGCCGAAGTTGTATGAAGCTTCTGGATGCGGTCTTGACGGCACGATGTTGATGGCCAGTTTTTGCTCCAGGGAACGAAGCTGAGTTGCAGCGGAAACAAGGGGTGAGTTAATGCGATACATTATTCCTGTGGTTCTGTTAGGAGAAAACCTAGTTGGAGTTCTGCAGTAGAGCTGTCGCTGGTCACCCGGGAGAAAGCAGCGGAGTCCAAGCTGGGCGTGGCAGCGCCATGCAGGTCGTGAAGAGCTATATGCTTTGCATGGTGCAGTGGAGGTTGAGCTGGTGGAAACGGCGGCGGGCGAGCGTTCGGTAGTGAGGCTATATGGGGATACGTGCGCAGCTGGTGTGGTCCGTGAACTGCTCGAATTGAAGCATGTGATACATAACTTTTTTTTTCGAGTGGAGGAGAAAATGATTTAATCACTTACCCCAGCCCCGATGGGAGTCGGGACTGAGAGTGTGGGACTCACCGAATCGTCGGCATATCCACTAAAAACTCCTCCACCGGAGTGGAAAGAAAGGTTTGCTGCGGTACCGCCTGAAGCACCCGCGCAGTCCATGGAGAAAAATGTAAACTGGCTCGCAGTGCGTTAACCAGTGGAGTTAGTTATTGGGAGCTGGGAGACAGGCTTGACCGAAGCCCAGCCTGCCCCCTAGCGGATTCCAGGAGAGAATTGTTAGGAGTAGTGTGAGTTGTGTAAGGATATTCCAGGGGTTTTGTTCTTGATGAAGTTTTGGGTGTCCTTATTCATGCCGTGGCGCTGCGTCCTCTGGGTTAGTCTCAGTCGTACATCACAAGATGATCTTGTATGCGAGTCAGTGGTTAGCTGAGCCGGTGGCTGCGTCTCCATCTTAAGCTAGAACATACTGGTAGAGGAATACATATATATACATTACTCTATGTTAGTGTATTACAAGGTGGCGCTATATACAGAGGAGTGTGTGTATATGTACAATTTATTTAATGCCTATTACGGGCATTGTCTTTTGAGTTGTCTTACACCATTTGGCGTCGTCGTCGTGTTATAAGTTATTAATTGGTGTTTCTCCCCAAGGCTGGGGTTGTCATTATGCATTTATCAATCATAACCTTTTGGTAAGCTGGGTCACATAGGGTACGCAACCGGCGGGCTGCCTGCCTGAAAATGCAGGTGCGAGCCAGTGCCACCTTGCGGGGGGGTCCTCGTCCCCCGGATCCGCCTTGGCTTGTCAGTAAGCGCAAGGACTTGAGGGCAGCTGTGGTGGTGGAATGTTTTAGTGTGATTGTGTGTGTGTGTGTGCTATTCACAGTTCAGTTATGGATAACGTCGGGGTAATTAACTAAATTGTCTAGATATTGCTGGATATCTATTGCCGGCTCCCCGAGACCTATTGTTCTTTCAAATAGAGACAGTGGCCTTGCGTGTTTGTCGTGAATTATGTCGTAGTTACCTAGTGCTTGTATTAATTCATTGTGATTCTTATTCTTTTTCTAATGCACGTTAAAGCTGAGTCGTTTAATGAACTCCTCAATGGAGTGTATTTTCAGTTCCTCGTGTAGTTGGAGTACTGGTGCCACTTCTGGCAGTCTGGCAACAATGCGGAGTACTCTGTTTTGCATTGTTTGGAGCCTTTTTATATGTATTTTGGCTGCATGTCCCCATGCGGGTGCAGCGTATGTTAGAATGGGTCTGATTAGTATCTTGTACAGTGTAGTGCCCATTTCTAGTTTTAAAGTGCTGTTAGTGTTAATTATTGGGTAAAGTCTGTTTAGTTGAGCATTCGCTTTTGCTCTGACTGTGTTGACGTGTTGTTTCCATGTGAGACCCTGGTCCATCGTTGCTCCAAGGTATGTGACTGTGTTTTTCCAGTCTATTGGCTCTTGCCGAAATGTTAGTGGCTGAAAGCCGTGTTTATTGTGGCGGTGCTTATTTCGCTTTAGGAATATTATGGCTTGGCTCTTTCTGGTGTTCACTTTCATTCGCCACTTCGTGAGCCAGGGTTCTAGTTCGTTTAGGGCGATTTGCAGCCTATTATGGATGATTCTGGGCATGGTCGACTGTGTCATCAGCATATAGGTACCTGTCTACTCTTGTGGTCTTTGGTATGTCATTTATATAAATGTTGAAAAGAATAGGTCCCAATAGGCTCCCTTGTGGAACCCCTGCCCTGATTGGTCGTATTGTCGGTACTTCGTTGTCGACTGTTGTGCGGAACGACCTGTTCGTTAGGTAGTCTTTTATAATTACTAATAGTGTGTCCGCGAAACCTAACGACATGAGTTTTCTGATTAGACCCGCATGCCACACCCGATCGAACGCTCGTTCTATGTCTAAGAATATGGCGCCTGTAGATCGTTTTGTGTTGAACCCTTTGGTTATAGATTCGGTCATTCGGAGGAGTTGTAGTGTTGTTGAGTGTTGTGCTCTAAATCCGAATTGTTCATCGATGAGGATGTTGTTACGTATTATGTGCGTGGTGATACGTTTTAGTATAACTTTTTCGAGTACCTTGCTCATGGTGTTTAGTAGGCTAATTGGCCTGTAGTTCTCTGGTTGTGATGGGCTTTTTCGTGGTTTAAGGAAGAGGAGTATTCTGGCTTCTTTCCATTGTGGAGGGAAGCGCCCATTTTCAAGTGTGTAATTAAATATGGTTGCTAGTGCCTTTAGGGCTTTGGGCGGCAAATGCTTGAGTACTATGTTGGGCATTTCATCCGGCTCTGGGGCTTTTCTTGTGGGTAGGTGGTTAATAATCCACTTAATTTCGCCCGCGTTAGTTCTGCGTGTTTTGTTATGCGTCTGGGCCCTGCCTATGTTTCTGCTATTGCTTCAGTTTCAGTCACAAATTCGTGATCTGTCTGAGTGGCATTCGGTTTGAAGGTTTCCTCGAGGGCATCTGCGAAAGCTTCGGCCTTGTCTCGGGGAGTTTCGGCAATGCCGTTGGTGGTGTGGAGGGGAGGGACTTGTGTGTGTGTTCGTGTGAGATTTTTGGCGATTTTCCAGATAGTACGGCTGTGTGGGTCGATATTATTTAGTGTCTCGTTCCATTGATTTCTAGTAAATTCCCGGATGCGTTCGCTAGCTTGGCTGTTTAGCTCCGTGTATTCATTACGGTGTATTAAATTTCTCGATCTTTGCCATTTTCGTCTGGCGCGATTTCTTTCTTGAATTATTAGTCTTGTCTCGCGAGGGAATCGTGTGACAGTTGAAGTCGGGTATCTAATGGGGACGTGCTGTTCTGTTGCTTGTTTGATAGCTGCTACTAAGGTATTAATAGCCTCATCGTGTGTATCATGTGTTTCGATTGTGTGATCTCTAATTGTGGTTTCTAGTGTGGTTTCAAATGCTGCCCAGTCTGCTGTCCGTAATTGGGTCGTGCGGGCTCACGTTGAAAGGTGATTGGCGCTTCAATTTCCAATAGTACAGGGAGGTGGTCCGAAGTTAGATCGTTGATTGTGTGTGTGTTAGTGTTGTATGACATGTTTTTGAATAAGGCGATGTCTAATATGTCCGGTCTGTGATTCGCTATTCTCGGTATAAACGTTGGTTCTTCCGGCCCTGCTAGAAGAATGTTTGTGGCGTTAATGTAAGTGAGGAGTTTATTACCTGCCGTGTTCGCCGTCTGGCAGTTCCAAAGAAAGTGTTTCGCGTTAAGCTCCCCTGCCACTACCACTTTTTCTGCTGTTTGCATTAGTAAATTAATATCGTTAATGTCGATGTCCCCAGGAGGGTTATATGCAGCAATGAACGTTACCTCCGTATTGTGTAGGTTTACTCTAACCGCGGTTGCTTCTATTCGTGTTAATGGTAGTACAAAGGCTTGGTGGTGTTGTATTGATTTTTGAATGGCGATGGCGGTGCCGCCGCCTCTTCTGTTTCTGTCGTTTCTGTATACCGCGTATCCCGGGATTGTGAAACGGTCTATCGGTCCTAAATGTGTTTCATTGAGCAGCGCTATTTGTATTGAGTTAACTTGTAGGAATTCTGCTAATTCCTTACGCTTGCGTCGGAGGTTGTTGCAATTCCAGTATGCTGTGTTTACTGTAGGGGCGTTAGCCATAATTGAACTGTGAGAGCATTCCTATGAACCTTGATAGATAGTTAAAGATGTAGACTGGGTCGCAATTGGGTGCAGCTAGTTTCTCCAAGAGCCATCTGGCGTGGGTCTGGAAACAGTCCCAGCCTATATCGATGTCTGGCAGTCCTAACCGTGTGAGGAACTCTGCCATGGCAAGACCATTTTCAAAAGCTTCGCGATTGGACAGCGACTCTGGAATCAATATGCTCGATTCCTCAAGGTGAGGGGGGATCTGCTGTGTTCGTGTTTGTGGTTTTGATTGTGTCTGCTTCTGTTTATGTTGTTGTGCCTGTTCTTTATGGTGTGGTCGCTTTCGGTGTGCCGTTGCTTGGGCGGGCGCGACCCGCTCATTCACGGCAGCAGAAGGGCCGGGTGCTGGTTGTTTTCTACCGCGGCGGTCCTGTATATACCATTGCCCTTCTGCATTTGATGGGCCAGCCTGGGAGGAGCTATGGCGTTCAGTGACTCTAGGTTGAGGGGTTCCAGGCTGTACCCTTGGCCTTGCCTTCTTAAGTGCTGATAGGTGCTTGGTGCAACCCCGCCATGTTGCTCCATGACCTTTCTCACCACAGAGGGCGCATTTGCGTTCCCCTATGGGCACTTTGCAGCTGTAGGAGGGGTGGGGACCTGTACATTTGGCGCATACTTCTATTGGGGCCTCACATTTCTGTTGCGTATGCCACAGCTGTTGGCAACGCTTGCATTGCTTTGGCTCTGGAGCGGTCCTATATTCTTCAACCCTAACTCTGAAGTGGGCGCGGTATTTGAGGCCGAGGATCTTCCTATTCTCCGTGGTGTCCTCCAGTTCCACTAGGAACATAGGGAGGGGGTGCCTACTCCTATTCCTAGAGTGCATTTGCACTGCTCTAATGGCCTCAAATTTCTGGTAAGCCAGTTCCTGCTTTATGTGTTCTCCGGTGAACGGGGCGCACAGTCCTTTGATTACAAATCTAGTGATCCTGCGTTCTGGGTTGGTGCATAAGTAAAATTGTGCTCCCTCTGCTTTGAGGTGTTCTATCATACTATGATAGTCACTCAAACTGAACATTTTGAGCGCGTAGTCACCGGAGCGTTGAGCGGTCTGTATGGTGTATCTGTGTTTTGGTTTGTATTTCCTATCAAAGCTTTGTGTGATGGTGTGTAGTCGTGTTGCCTGGCTTTTGTTAACGTACACGGGTGGCAAATCTGGCCTGTACTCAGTGTATCTGTTTGTGTTAGGGGATGTCCTAACTGCATCGGCGTACGTGTTTGGGATGGGTGAGTGAGCTGGTGGTGGAGGAGCGGGATACTGAATGTCTGCATCTGGTATGTTCTGTGTGGGTGTTTGTGATATATCAATAGTGTGCTGGCTTTGCGGTGTGGTACTTGGTGGTGTGACAGTTGCAAGCAAGCTGTCTGTTTGTGAGGGTGCAGCGCCCTGCTGTGTTTGTTGTGGTGTAGGTGTTTTTGAGAGTGTTGTTTGTTTGTTTTCTGTGTTTGCGAGCTCCTTGAGTGTTTCTTGTGCTTGGCTCAACGTGATTTGTGTGGTTTTGTGTTTTGCCTGTGTGTGTGACCTGGTGTGTGGCCTCTTGGGTGAGTTTGGAGCTGAGGTGCTTGGCTGGTTGTGCGTGGTGTTTGGTGCTTCCTGTGTGTTTGGTGAGATGCAGTTTAGTGTAGTTGCTCTGACGAACCTGTTTGGTGTGGAGAGGGATGAAGGAGATAGGGTTTTGGGTTTGTGGTTTCCAACTTTACCCATCTTTCAAGGCTTAGGTGTGTAATGATGAAAATTGGAATGTGTGTAAAAGAGAGTGTGTGTTCTTAGGTATGTGAAAAGTTTGCTTAGGTCTAGATTAGCTAATAAGAAGAAGAAAAAGAAGAAGAGTAAAGCCTAGTGAGTCTGCTGCTGTGACACTCGATGTAAGCGGACCTCTGCTCTCAATTTATGGTGTCAGCAGCAAGCAGCGCCTATCTTAAATATAGGGAACCTAGCCGGGACCTTAAATTCTAGATAGAAAAGAGGAAAATAGAGATAGTTGAAGAGATAGAACAGATAGAGGGCGCTAAAAAGCCCGAAAGACAGAGGATCTGCCCGAAGGCGCCTTGGTACCAGTCGAGAGACTGTTGGCTGCGATCGTGTCTTTCTAATCTGCTAAGCTGCTAGACCGCTGGCACTGGAGTGGCTCTGGTACTGCTGGCTGGCCGCTCGCCGGACTCGGGAGCGCTCGGCTGGCCTCGGGGACGCTCGCCTCGCTGTTGCTCTCGCCGCTTCTCTTCTCGCCGCTGCAGTGACCTCTCCCTCTCGCTGCCTCTCACATAACTTTCGTCGGCGCGAGATCATGTTGTCAGCAGGCGGACGTCAGCGAAAGCGCTCCACAGTAGTGGCAGCGAGGTGTGGTGCAGTGGGCCATCGAGTTGCCGTAGAGGCAGCAGCGGCGGCACAGTGACGTCTAAGAGGTGCGGCTTGGATCTATCCGAAAATGTTGCCCGTCCGTCCGTAGCTGCTAGCAGGCTGAGAATCAGTCTGAGTGCTTTTACTGCGTGCCCACCCTCAATAGAGTTTTACCGCATATGTTTCATTCTAGGAAGGGTGTTTAAGGATGGCATTTACGTAACGTGATAGGAGGAAGCATATTGCTCCTCGACAGCTGTGTGGAGTGGAGTGGAGTGCATCTGGTAGGTTCGTGGTGAACCTAAGTGGGTTTGCTATGTACCTACCCTTGGAAGGGCTTTACCATAGGTAGGATGGATTTTTGTAGGATGTCGGTTTGGTGTTGAGTTGAAGGTATGATGAGGCCAGAGGCCAGAGGAATGTCAGGACGATCGGGGACTTAGCCCCGGTCGTGTGTCAGTTGCCGCAGTACCGAGCCGCTTTGCGGCTTAACCTGCGAAATGAGCACTAGGATGTGTATGTTCTGCAGGAATTATGGGAGGTAGCTCTATGTTTTTATAGGCTTCTTATTAGCTGCCTTTTCAGGAGCAGTGCCAATACCCTGCTCCGCTGATGTTTATTTTGTTTAATTTTTTTTGGTTGGTTGAATTTTGTTGACCACTCCCATAGGGGTGGGGGGAGTTCTTAGTGACAGCATGTTTTTGCTGTTGGCAGGTTTAAAGCCTTCGTTACCGGGGATGCCCGCAAGCCATGCGAGGAACCCGGTAGCGTCCGAATTGACGTTCTTGAGGTAAGTAGTCCCCCAGGGATCTGACAGCTGTGTATTAGGATGCAGCGGCTCTTCTGCCCCCTGGTGGGAGTAGTTTAACAAAGCTCAACTTTCATTGGCTGGGGTGCGTAATTTAGAGGCCAACCAGCTCTTGGCTGGATTAGAATGGAGATCAGCTTTAGCTGCTCTTGGTTACACTCCGTGGTTATCTGGTATGGCCGCATACTATACGAGGAATTCGATGACGCCGAAGTCAGCTAGCTCTGGGCTTATTATCCCCATGAGATCTGACTAGGTTACTCTGGTGGTAAGGTAAACTCTCGTAAAATTTAGATTCCCGGCGCCTAATTTCACTTCCACGAATGGAAGGGACGAGGCTTCATGTAGCTTCACATCGATTTCCTGGTTCATATATTAAATGAATTATTTATAAATTACATTGAAACTACCGAGGGAGGATGGCTCAGACAGTAGAGAGGGATCGATTCCGGGCGACCGCTCACTCTGACCCATCGGTTTTTTTCTGGGGCTTTCCCGGGTCGTCAGGCAAACGATGGAATGGTTTTTTTCACCCCCACCGAATTTCCTGTCCCTCCATTTCGTTCCATTAATTGTTTAATTCATCCTTCACCCGTTTGGTCTCTTTCAAGGTTGGAAGTGTTGGTGATGGAATTTCGTTGTAGCTTGGCAGGGAAAAGGATGTACTCTGTGAATTTTCTCTATCCCTCGGTCTTGGCAGGTTGTTTGGGTATAAGGGGCGTCCCCAGTAGGGGCGTTGGACCCTATGTGGGCGGAGTTCCCAGTCTGCCTGTCTGGATGCCGGGCGTGTACATCTGTAAATTGTAGGGACCCTGTTTTGCTGGCACTCCTGGTTCCGGCCGCACGGTGTCCCCCTTCAACTCATCCCTTCCTCCCGGGGGCGCCTCCTCGTGGCGCGACGGTACAACTATCCTAATTCTTGGATCGGTACCGAATTCTCTCTGCTTCGCAATTCTAATCCTAAATTGACACTTGTGAAGTGTATGGCAATAATTTAAAAGATGCCGAATCTATGGTGTTTACGTACCTGCGATAACTGAGCTTATTCCCATACCTTTGGGTGTTATTAAAGCTCTACGCAACACACTGTATTCCCATGATTCGAATATTTTAATTCCATTAAAATACACTACAATCATATAGTCCACAGTGGTATCTACACGTCCAACATGGCGTCTTCTATGCAGACGACGGCTCGATTTCATTCGTAAGGAGTCTGTTTTGCAATCTCTCCAGTTAATACTGTACCTCCATGGCTATACATTGACAGGGGAGTTGTGACAAAATAATGAGAGGTTAAGACTAAGAAAAGGTAGATTATTTCGAGCAAATGCCTTCGACTTCAACTTGAATTTTAAAATATCCATAAATAATTCAGTCCACCACAAATAGTTATCGTATATGACGAAAGTGACATAAAGATTTACAATGGCTTCAGAAAAAGGTAATTCTCAAAATCGTAATTAAACTCCGACTTGTCATTTGTCAAATGTTAGTGATTTAGTCAGACTGCAATGAGCAGTATTTTTGGGAGACAGTTTCTAATTTAATAGTACTTGGATACTATGCGCTTCTCATTATTTGTATGGAGAGTTGAGTGAGTTGATCAAGGAATATGTGCATGTAAACACTATTCATTTACTGACATTGATGTTCTGTTTACATTTTGTATCTATGCCATTTGATAACCAAATGCAGGTTTTCAATTGCAAACTATAAACGTGTGTAATAATTAACATTCTCTAAGTGCATCAACAAGTGTAAAGTTGATGGGGGTTGTGCTTCTCTGTAAGCCTCAAGTCCCCAGTATTGGACATGCCCCGTCTTAAAACCAAGGCAAATTATTCAATGGGAAGATACACTGCTAAGAATCAAAAAGCTTTAAAAATGGAAACCGAGATTTAAAATTTTGGTTAAAATAGCAAAAATGGAGAATTGCAGCAACAAATACAAATGCTTCCAATAGCTAAAGAGCATCAAAAGTACACAGGAGTAAAATTCTACGAAATGCATTAATAAATTTGGAGTTTTTTGAGGAACTAGATGAATAAATATATGCTTAGAATTATTTAATCATGCAAAGAATATAAATCTTAATCATAAAGGTAAAGCAAAGGATAGAGTTATTACAATATGACTTGTTCTAGCATTAGAGAAATAATGGAAAGGAGCAATAAAATAAAAGTTAAATAAATAAAAGATTATAGTTAAATGGTGGCAGAAATAATACATTGCTTAAATCACATTTTATAAATATATACATACAGATTTTCTCTTGAGTGCTTTTATGAGCAGAATGTAAAATACATAAATTTGCAAGTTGCAAACTATATACATCTACATCTTAGAGGTATTGGTTGACTTCTCTATGCAGCAATTCTACTGAACAAGGGGAAAAATATATAAGATAGTAATTTAATGAATCGCCAAATAAGTGTTCATAAGGTGTAAAATGCATGAACATATAATAGTCTTATAATGAGTAAAAAGCAAGTGGACATTCTGCATTACTTTGGTCTTCATTGAAAACGTCGTTAATCTGCATTACGTTGGTCTTCAAAGCCAACATTTGAAATCCCAACATAGCTGAAAACACGATTGAGAGCCCTCAGCCTCAAGGCGTAGCCGAGGGATTGAGGGCCCTCAGCCTCAAAGCGTAGCCGAGGGATCTGCGTGTCTAAAACTTGAATGATTCACGTTGGCAGCAATTCCTTCCAAAAGTCGCCAAAAACGACTATATAAGAAGGGCCACTTAAATGTTACCAAATGAAAACCAAAGTAATGTAGAAAAGCCAAGCAAGCTTAGGCTTTTAGACTACAGTGAAACCATTGGGTCCTGTGTTTATGCCAAGGCTAGATTAAGGATAGGTAGTATGTTTGTATTACTGTATATACATTGTCATTTCATTGGAAAAGCTGCTTAAGGTCATGTCACTATGTTTTTGGGTTTGTTATAAAATGCTTTGTGCATAAAACATTGTTAAGTATATGGGGTTTGTAGACTAAGCTATTCCTTCATATTACTTTTCTGGTAATGTTGGTAATTGGTAAGAGGTTAGCACTTGTGCAATAATAATAAAATGAGCTCAACATTTGATAATGTAATCATTTTTGTGCTGGTAAGAAAATGTAGTAAAAAGTTGGAACAAAAAAATAATAGTATTAATCATAAATAACTAAAATTACATTGTTATAAACTTCAGGAAAACAAATTAATATCATTAGGGCATGACATGAAAACAACATGTCTGTTTCACTATTTGAATTCATAGTTATACTACTAATTGTATACTTAAGTTTTCAGCCATAGCAATTTGGAAACCAGCTGTGTTGAATTTCAGGTTTACTTGTCAGAAACGTAACTCCTCAACTTGCTCTGTTTTAACCCTAGTAAAAAGTAACTGTATCCTCATAGGTTGGTTGTAAATTGATCACCAAACAAAAACACTATTCAGTAATAGTGCTACGTTATTAAACTAGAGATCTTAAATTTTTTTAAGTTTAACCTATTCTGAGTCAACATTTGGAGTATATCTCAAAATCATAAGTTTCGTGGTTTAATCCAAAAGCACACTTTAATGCAAACCTAGTGAGACTTCTTGTTACTTATTAAAGGTGGAACTTGAGCCCAAAAAATAATACTTTTCAGCATTGGAATCCAGAGAAAGGGTGTTAACTGAAAGTTGGGACCAAATGTGGTTCACCGATAGCTTCCAGTTGGTGGACAGGACTGGTAGTGAGGTCTCGGGCCTTAGAAGATCTAGGCTTGCCATTTCCCTGGGAAGGTATACCACTGTTCTCCAGGCTGAGATATATGCAATTCTACCCTGTGTATTGTGTATATAAATACGCCAGGCAAACAAATGGAAGTGAATATGTGCTCAGAAAGCCTTAAAAGCCCTTAAGGTGGTTAAAATCATATCCAAATTAGTTTGGCAATGCCAAAGGACTCTGTGACAGCTGCCTGGTTAGATTTGAGTCCCCGGGCATGCTGGTATTAAAAGAAATGAGATGATGGACATGCTCACAAAGAGGGCTCGGGCCTTAATTTTATAGGACCCGAGCCCTTTTCTTGGTATGTCTCCCAGGAGTATCAAGTATGAGATAACCAACTAACTTGTAGGGTCTATTCTGAATATTAGAATAAATAAACTACTGTCATGCAAGCCCATAAAGTAATTTTGGGTCCAGGTGGTAAGCAGTGAGATACTTTTGAATTTAACTAGATCTAAGTTCAGAGGAGTTGCTAGCTATCATATGGACCATAACACACTGAGTAGTCATCTACACATAATGGGACTTACATAAGACCCTTTATGCAGGAAATGTGGAGCAGAATATGAAACCTCCCAGCAGATACTTTGCGAGTGCAAAGGCTTTGCTATACATAGATATGTATCCTTAGGCTCCTTCTTCTTGGAGTGTGAGGATATAAGAGGGGTAAATATCAAGGATGTGGTCCGTTTTATTGAGACCATCGGTTTTGGTTAAATGCCCAGTCTATGAGGCACAAAGGGCTTCAGGAGCCTACATGCAGTCTTCTGCAAGGTCACTCATTTCGTCATAATCATCATAAGCCAAAAAGAAGTACTTGCTTTTAGGGTTTAGATGTAATAGCTCTGGCTCAGATTTTTAGGCTTTAATAAATTGTGGTTTTGATATTTTATGATCCAAAACTTGCCTTTTTTTTAGATTTTTAAGCAGTTACCTAAGCCTGTTTTATTTGACGAGAAATGCAATATTTACGTATATGGAGACAACAATATTAAAAAGATTCATATTACACAATTTTGTTAAAAATTTGCTGCCATTTTATGAACATTTATTCTAATATAGTAGTATTATCACAGCATTAATTTTACGTATTTCACAATTATTACATTTTAATAAAAAAAATCTGATGTGTTACACTCACATGACTTTCTCTACTCTTGCACAAATTATTTTTACAAACGCTTATTCTCCATATGCTTCATGTTAATCGAGATATCGAGATGTCAATCTTATTGCTAATTTTCTTGTAAATGCAAGGGAAATTGCTAGTATTTAAGCGATAGTCAAATCTTTTAAGAGCTGGTTGCTATGTGGCGCATTCCATTCTCTTTGCATGTCCAGGACGTAAAAAAAATGAATAACGAATTTGAGAAAAAGTATAAGTATTGAAAATTTAAAGGAATAACAAAAAATATCTTGAAAATGGTTCACTCAAAAAAATGTATATGACATAAATTGTGTATTTCAATGTGATCTACATTTTTTGTGTAGTAAAATTGTGTCTATCTCTTATGGTTTACCAGTTATGCAAAAGTCGTTCCCAATGAAGAATACCTTTGGAGACATTCCCAGAAAATTCAAGATGTACATTTCATTTGTCATGAAAATATCTTAAACAAGATATTTTAATCAAAATGGTTAGAGCCATTTTTGAGAAAATTAAAATTTTCGAAAAATGTTCCATGTAAAGGGTAATCTGGGGTGGGGGGATTTTCTTTAAAACCTTTGTGTTGCATCTCTGGAAGATACTGAACCTAAATACCAAGTTTGGTGTTTATCCGACTGTTCGTTTCTGAGTTATACTGTTCACACGCACACACACGGACACAGACATGTTTCCAAAAATCCTTTTTTTGGATTCAGTGGATCTCAAAACATATATTTCCAGTGAAATCTCGGTATCGAATTTTTGGGTGGAATACGATACTTCCCCTATATGTAGTAGAGAAACTAAAAAAGTCAAATTTCAGTATTTCTAGCACATTTATTTAAGAAGAAAGTTCATTTTCTACTGATTTATCATGGCATTAATTTGAGATAACTGTTTCAACTTTAATGAAAAAGTGTGATTCATTTCTGTGTTTAGGGCACTGCCACTCAGATAAAGTGAAAGTTCTTAATTTTGGTGTTGCTCTACACATTTAGCCACATTTCTAATTTAGTGAAACTTTTCATATTGTGCTTTTGTTCATTCTTTTAGGCCAAAAAATATTTCTGTTAGCAAGATACTTTTAATGCATATTTCATACACATCGTTGTTTTTGGTCCCCAAGTAACACTCCCCTGGTTAACTGCACTTATTAATTTCATCTTTTCATGACCAGAATTCCATAACATTTCTGAGATATTAGTTTGAATTTTTCAATACTTTGCCATCTTTGGAAGTGCATTATCATTCAGCTGTTTCTCATGATGTCATGATAAGGTTATGAAATTTCAAGGCCAGCACATAGTGATTTGCTATTTGATTATCGCTTCAGATTCTGTATCCCATTTGTACTTACAATGAAATGTGTAATGAAACTATTTCTGTAAACATTTATCTTGATTAGTATGAATTAAATAGAAAAATAACGTTTTGTAAAAACAGGTAATAGAAGCTATATAGGTATATAAAAATGGCGTATACAGAAAGTCATATTAATGTAACACATCAGATTTTTTTTTTTTTTTTTTTTTTACAGGCTTGGCAGAAAGGGTGTTTTTCCATTAAATTCTCACCTTTTCCAAGGCCACTGCTGTATAAGACTCATTTTTTTGGCGTATTGAAAATATTGCTACAAGTTCTATATACTATTTGAAAAAGCGGAGAACAGAGCACAGCCTCACTAAAGAATTCCAAAGAGTGACTACATTCACTTATGAATGGAAAATGACCACAAGTCTAACCAAACCCCCAAACTGAAGGTTGCTTTTATGACAGCATTTGTTGAATGGCAAGGTTAATAGCCTATCCTGTGCCATCCTTTATCACAAAAAAAACTGCATCACATTTCTTGTATTATGTTTTGTCAACAGGCCCCAGGAAGGTAGTCTACAGTTCTGTACCTTAAAAAAAAATTAAAACCTATTTAAAAATAAGAGGTTTAATGGTAGAGAGAAAAATATTTTCCATGCCAAATACATCAACTTATATTGTAGCAGAATTGCATATGCAATCTGAGAAAATTAAGCTCATTCTTAAAAATAACTAGTAATCTAAATGGAATTGAGAAAAAATAATGCTTAGATTAATTTATTTTAAGAAAGGCCATTTTTAGGCATTAAAGTCCCATTTAGTCCTTTTTTAGGTTCAATATATTTCGCATGGTAACATCTAATGAGCCTGAAACTCAAAAGTGCATCAGCATTTTCTACCTAACATAGAAGAAAAAAAAAAGTTTAAACCTAAAAATCAGGGCAATAATAATAATAATAATAATAATAATAATAATAATAATAATAATAATAATAATAATAATAATAATAATAATGTAATTGCTAATAAAAAGCCCAGCATTATAATAAATCAGGTAATTCAAACATTACATAGCGTAAATAAAATGTAAATAGTTACGCAGTTTCATAATTTGCTGATGTAAATTTGACTACTGAAATATCTGTACTGTGTAGAGCCAGGCAAGGAGTTAAATCTTTGTTTTGTATTGAAAGTATAAAAATTTCTCTCTTGAACGCTTCTAACTTTGCCTGTTTAATCCATGTGTTAATTAAAAGTTTTAAAATAATTGGAACTGAGTGCAATTTCTGAACTATGTTTTAAATCAAATGTTTTGAACATTACAGCAGGTTCGTCTTCCAAAGATGATGGATCAGCGGAAGAAAGCACTTCCAGCAGGTCATCACACCATGACAGTGATGATGATGGTGCAATTGAAATGATAAGGCGATATTTGGCTGAAAAACTAGGGTTTTACTCCAGCGATAAAAAAACAGAAGGTGCAGGAGAAGTAAGTGTAAGTGACAATGAATACTAAACATTATAGAATGCTCATTCTACTCCACTGAATATATTTTTCATTTTTAATAATGTGTTTTAAATCGGTAGAAATTACTGACCACAGGTTACTAGAAGCAATTATTTATTAGAGTAAAGTGGTCTGTTTTCTATAAATTTGGTAGAATGTATGTTTAATAATATGCCATATTTAGCAGCATGAAATGTGTGAATTTGTTTTGTTTGGCAGCACTGTATTTTTACTTTTCAAAATTTATGCTGTTTCAGTTGGAAGAATCCAATGAAAAATCACGAGCTAAAAGTGATACATGCCAATATGTGGCTATCTGTTACTATTGTGTCTCCTGTATCCTCTTTGTGCCTACAACAAAATGTTTATTGAAACTAATTCTTCAAATGTTTATCTCAATTAACCTTTTCTTTTCTAATAATGAAAACAAATGGCATCTACGGTTTTTAATTAGCATGCACTGCCAAACATACCTCTACAGCTAAAGGGTAATGAAATAATAAATAACCACATAGAAACGCCACCACACAAACAAAAGCTATTGATATAAATTTGTCCAAAGAGAATTTTTCTGAACAAGATTCTGATACTTGAAGTACTAGTCATGTTTTATCAGGTTAGAATTTGCGTATTAACTTTTTTTCCAATATACACTGTTATTGCATTAAATAAAAAGCAGAAAATGAATGCTAATGTAATTGTTAAGGGTACTAATATCTCTTTTTGTTTATATGTTTCTAGGTTATAACATTAACTCTAGATGGTGTAGCAGAATACATCAAGGAAGGAAGGTGTAAGAATATAATTACAATGGCTGGAGCTGGAATTTCCACCTGTAAGTACATTTAGTTGGTATCAGATCAATGCGCTACAGCAAAACATTTGTAATAACACAAAATGAATAAAATTTCACTATCTGCCTGACACTTTCAGTTGTTTCACAGAGAATCCTATTAGAAGTATACATAACATTTATTTTAATATATTATGGTACTTGAAGTACTATCTAAAATTTCCTGATGAGATGGGTTTCATTGAAAGCATATGACTCACTGAGTTCCACTCATAAGAATTTTTCTGGGAAGTTTTTGTAGAATCAGCAACTAGAAAAAGCATTTTTAGAAAAAGGTCTGTGTGTGTGCTTGCGCGTATGTGAACAGCATAACTCAGAAACAAAAAGTCGGTTAAATACTAAACTTGTGTTTAAGTTTAGCATCATCCAAGGATGTGACATGAAGATTTATAAGAAAGTCCCCACATCCCAAACTACTCTTAACATAAAAAATATTTTTTTTTATTTTCTCAAAAATGGCTCTAACAAATTTGATTAAAATGCCATATGTTTAAATTATTTTCATGACAAATAAAATATATCTGGAATTTTCTGTGAATAACTTTATTATTATTATTATTATTATTATTATTATTATTATTATTATTATTATTATTATTATTATTATTATTATTATTATTATTATTATTATTACATGCCTGCAAAATTACAATCTGTTCAGTAACTGAAAAATAAGTACTAATGGTAACATTACAAGTTACTGTTACAAACATAATTGTCAAAATGTGTAAAGCAATTCCAAAACCTAGTTCCTCTCTAGTCGGTTGGTTGTGTTGATGCCGTTGTCTAGTAGATTTATCGTCAGTATATTGGGATGGCTGCAGAGATGTTTCTGATAGGAGAGATCATGTGCTGGGATTTCCTGATTAATTGTTGGAAGCTGTAAATATGGTAAATGTATTTATTACTGATGTACCAGGAGATTTTAACAATGCTTTGGAGAGTTTTTGATTGAAAACGCTCTAGTATCTCCATTGTGAGGAACCTGGTTCCTCTGTAGTCGGTTGGTTGTGTTGGTGCCATTGTCTGCCAGGCACTTCATGTCTTGCTTTTCTGAATGGTCTGATTATTCAAAGTAACAGGTGGGACAGGAGCTTTTTCTGAGTGTAAACGTTATATGGTGACTTTGGGTTTCATTTACTTTTAACTCTCCACATTCTTAGCCAGATTTCTCTATTAAATAGATGGCCTTGTACAAGTTGGGAAGCAGTATTTGGATCTTCATGAACTGAAAGAATAGCTGTGTCATCTGCAAACATTGCTAAGATCGTGTTTGGGTTTCTTGGTAAGTCAGCAGTGTACAAGATATATAGAATTGATCCTAAGACACTACCTTGTGTATGCCTGACTTTGTAGAATAAAGAGCTGTAAGGCCTTCTTGATATTTTATTTGAAAGTAGCTTTTTTTCTAAGATTTTAGTGATATGTAGAAATGATGTGGCAAAGATTGCTTCAGTTTAAACGCCAATCCTTATCAAATGCCTGAACTAATGTTGAGAAATACTCCTGAGAAGTATTGTTGTTGTTCAAAGCGTGGTTAATGGCCTCAGTTATTCAATGTATTTGTTAAATTGTGGAGTGTTGTGGTTGGAATCCAAATTGGAAACTGAGAATCAGTGAAGACAAATGAGGTTTCAGTTTAATTAGAAGTTACTGGAAGCTGGCTAATTGGTTGGTAAGATTTTATTTCATTTTGAGGTTTTCCTGGTTTTAGGATGGCTATTATTTGTGCTATTTTCCAAGCTTCAGGGATGTAATCAGTTCATAATACAGCATTAAAAATAAAAGTAATTAATATTACCGCTTTGAATGGTAACTCCTGAAGTATTCATCCAGTGATAAGATCATATCGTGGGATCTTTTTTGGATTTAACTGATTTATAGCTGTTCTTTTTTGATGCTGGAAGGGAAGGGTTTGAATACTGATGAAAAATGTTCAGCAAACATTTCTGCTTTTTCTTGACTACTTATAGCATCATTGCCCATATTTTTTTTTTAAGTGATGGTATCGGTTTGTTTGGTCATTTTAACTTTGTGGCTTTCCACATCAAATAATCCATAGCTTCTGTAGAATTCTTATATTCCCGAATATTCTCATTTTTAAAATTCTGTATCAGTCTTTTTTTTAACTCTTGTGAAGCTCTGTTGTAAATTTTTATTGTTAGGATATCTTCTATTTTGCCAGTTTTTTCTTAATTTTCAACATTCTTTTATGTTGTGTTACACATTCAGTTTTTCAGGAATAGTTTGGGGATATTTATTAACAGGTGAGGAATTGTGGTTCAATGCTGAAGTGGCCTTTCATACAGCGGAATGAATTAGCATGGTAAAGTTGGCCATGTGTTGTTCTATTTCTTCAGATGTTTTAAGGCTAACGTTTACGTTTATTATCTTCTATGATTTCTTGAAAGTGATTCCAGTTTGTTAGTTCAGTTATACAGAGTGAGTGGTCTTTGTTTATAGTTATATTAGTGCTTAATGCCATTATTATAGGAGAATGATCAAAAGACAAGTCAAAACATCACTATTGACAGGTAATTTGGTGAAATTTCCTTCGTTACAAAGAAGTCGATTAGGTCCGGTATTTTACTTCTATCCAATGGCCAGTATGTTGGCTCTCCTTTAGATAAACTCTGTATGCTATTGCAAAATAGAGTTGTTGGCCTCTGGTGGAAGTTAATTGAGATCCCCAAAAAATATTCTTTGCATTCCAGTCATCTCCTGCAATGAACCTAGATCCTAGTGTTTCAAAACAGGCTTCAAATGCTACTTTGTTCATGACCAAGCACACAGTTCACACACTTATGCTTAAAGATGATGTATCGAGATTGTGATATAATACACAGTGAACAGTATGAGTATTAATAAAAATCTAGTGGCAACACACTGTAACTTCACTCTTTCACCTTGTACGCGGGCTTCCTGACGCCATTTTCGGCTTGATGTATTTAAAGATGGGATCCTTTCTAGGGAGGGAAATTGAAATTCATTAGCTGGCTTTTGTTTTTTTGTATGAGGAATTTTTCCCATATCGTCAATTCTATTATATCCCAACGGCGACCTCTACCAGAACCGACAAACTCATTAGTGGCTCTTAGCTGATGATGAAGACAAGGTGTCTTCGAAACGCATACAAGGTAATTATCTTGAAAGAGTGAAGTTAGTGTGTTGCCACTAGATTTTTATTAATATTATCTACTGCACTGTGTTTCCCATTAACCCTTATGTTAAAAGTATGAGTATTACTGTATTTTGGTTCATTTTCGTTTTTATTATATTTTTAAGTAAAGACAAAATAGATTATTTCTTAATAGTAGTAAATCCTCTTAGCTTCCGGCTATGTGCACAACTTGGCAGAACCATTTTGTCCATAAATGTGAAAGATAGCGGAACCTAGCAGAATGGTTCCGTCCATATTGGTGAAGGGGTTAAATTTAGTATCCCAAAATTCTTCACATAGTATAATCAGCCTATCTATTACCAGAAAATAATTTTATGTATAGGATTAAAGCAGATATTTTTATGATTGAAGTCTGTTCTGCATGGATCAGTTCAGTTGATAGTCATGCAAATTGCTACACATCAGGTTTTCTTACTTGTTTCAGCTGCTGGTATTCCTGACTTCCGATCACCTGGTTCTGGCCTGTATGACAACCTACAGAAATATAATTTACCAGACCCTCAAGCAATATTTGAAATTGGTTTTTTTCGTCAAAATCCACAACCTTTTTTTGCACTTGCCAAGGAACTGTACCCTGGTTCATTTAAGCCAACTGTATGCCATTATTTTATTAGATTATTATATGAGAAAGGGTTGCTGCTTCGTCATTATACCCAGGTAACATGCTCCACAATTTGTTTTTTGCCACTTTGTCAATGTTTATCCTTTCTATGCTTTGTAAACAAATCAGCTATAAATTCTGCCATTACACAATAATTATATGCACAACAAAAAATCACTTATTAACTATCACACACTGTTACATTACATCTTTGAAAGGCAATGTATGACAAACAGGCCCTGTGCAATGCAAGTTCAGGCAATCAAAGCAATAAAAACACACTCATGATATAAGCATATACTTTCATCACCCTGAGAAGCAAGCTTAAACCAAAGGATCCTTCTACCTATTTGTTGATAAGAATTTTCATGCATATTTGCTTTGGATATATTAAGATAATTGATCACATTAAATAAGAAACTGGTTTCTATTGCACACCCAACTATTCCACAACAGCAGCCAATGAGAGGTGACTAGTGTACGTGACATTTATAGAGAGATGGGGCAAAGTTGTATGAAACAGGGTATAACTTCACCTTTTTTCTTTATCAAATAGAACCTAGAGGTATAATTTTCTTAACCCAATCATGTCATATTTAAATACCTACTCAACTAACCAAGAAATCACATTTAAATCCCGTAGCAGTGAGGGTTGATAACAGCTTAATGCTTAAAAAATTGTTCAAAATCAACCAATTAGAGTTTTTTGCTGAAATTTGTGTGCACAATATTAAAAGCTTAAACTCACCAGTACTGTTTTCCTAGTACTGTTGTGTATGATAGACCTTAAAACAATCCTCTAAATGAAGAGCAACATCACATTTTTGGGGGGTCAAGGCATTGGTTTTTGCTTCAGTACAATTGAATAAGAGATTTTTGCACTTGAGACATCAAAATAGCAGTATAGGCCCTAATTTCATCTGCCATAGTGTTAGACTATTCTTTCAATATTTTTCTGTTGAGTTGTTCAACTGCCTTGTTGCGTAAACATTTGTTTCCTAACATGTTTTGTGAAACAATTGTTTCATATATTCCATAAAAATTGAAAGTGCAGATGGATTTGTGATGCATGCTTGTTCAGTAAGTCTTTACAAACACTAATATTTGAGTAAAAGGGCAGAGAATGGGGCTATTGTCAGTTTTAGTCCAATTCCAGTCACACTGTCTCTTCTGCGTCGTAATATGAATGTGTTTCGAAGGGCCTGGCATGTCATCATTGGTTTCATAATTATTTTCCTCGCTGCTTTCTGCACTAGATTCATTATCACTATTGCTAGAACTTTCTTCAGTCTCTGTTTCATATTCAGAAAAATTATCACTTTCACTATCACTCTCTAATACACTTTGTATCAGTTTTCTCAAACCCTCCTGTCTTCTGCACGAATTCTTTTCACAGCCATAATGGTACTGACATAAGTGCAGGAAGAATAAAATTATTTTTCCTTGGTTGAAACATAGTTGGCAAGGTCATACTCAGGAATTACAAACATCACATGTCAGCACTTCATTTGAAATGTATACAAATGACATGTGTGAGAAGAAACCTAAACTACATGTAGTTAAGTAGAGTAATTCAGCATTGCAAACTCAGCTCATCATACGATTCATATGCCAGAAAAGCGCTTGTGAGCCCTGGTCATCAAATGATGCAAATAGATTACAGCATCTCTCTAGTGGGTACACCTACACACTTGCAAATTCCATTAAAATTGCCTTCCTGCAAGCTTGTTTTTGTACTCAAATCTGCTTAGGCCATACATTTTACACACACAATGGGGGGAAAAAATGCATTTTCAGCCATTTTAACACCATCTCTATAATGTGTGTTCTATACAACTCCAGTAAGCAGCTCATTATTGTGTACTTGAGCAAATAAGAAAGGACAGAGATTATCAGCTTATAGGCTTATGGCTGCTTAGCTCAAGGGAGCAACTACTACTTATAACCTTGAACAAGTCACCTAAATATATCTGCTTCATTCTTTCAGTGCTCAAAGCCAAAATTGAGCAAAATCAGCAGAAATTTAAGTGATAGTAGCTAATCGATACAGTTAATTATTCTATTACAGACACGTCATTTTGAAACACTTATCATTTTCATTTATATATCCTTTCTTATTCATTCCATTATACGTTAAGGCAATGAAAATGGAAGTGGATTTGCGTGTGTCAGTTTCTTCAAATAATTTTTTTGAAACGGCTTGTTACCATAATCAGAATAAATGACATACACTCAGTAAAGCCTACTATATTTGAAGATTATGATCAGATTGCCAAATTAGCAGAATTTCCATCAAATGTCAAAATAAAATGGTTGTGGCCATTAAAACATGAATATATAGTATACAGTAAAATCTCGTTAGTACGTTTTTGCGGGGACCCAAGGATTTGGACGTCATAGACGGGAAAACGTGTTAACGAAAATACATAATCTGCAACTTAAGAACATATATATGTAATAAAATCTAATAATACATCTTACCTCAAAAACGGATGTGAAATATAGACACTATTTACATTGGTTTGAAATACATATCGATAGTTGATTGCTTTGTTGGTTTTAATGCCAAAATTTTACTGTCCATCTTGTTTAGTAAAGTCATTACATCATCATCAACTTCGAAACTGCACACATATCGCTTCACTATGTCCATTGCCTGCATGGCTTCTGACACTGTAGGTACTGGCTCAGGATCTGGTTCATCGTCACTTTCGTCTCCCACTAATGCTTCATCTTTCACTTGTTCTTCAAGTATTTCATCTATCGTCGCTGTTTCACACACTGGAATTTCATTGTCAATGTTTACATAGTTTTCGAAAGACACGCCGGCATCGTCTGCTATTTGGCGCCATTCTTCACTCTCGGAAAACTCGTCTTCCTGCGTAATTTCATCACCAAGAACTCGGCAAAAACCGGCTTTATTAAAGCAGTTCCTAATGGTATCTTGCGTCACACAATCCCAAGCAGTTCTAATAAAATGCATGGCATCTAAGACGGTGATTTTTCTTGTCGTCGATTTCAGTGCAGCTAACCTTCTCTGTACCAGCCTCTTACAATACGCATGTTTCATGCACCGAATTATGCCACAGTACCGTCTATTGGCACATTTGAAGCTCTAGCTTGTGTAAACCACTTTAGCAGAACATCTTCTAATTCTGGAAACTGGCCAGGGCAATTACGTTTTCTTTTAGCATTTTTTCCTTCTTCAAAAGCAGTTTCAATTAGTTTACGTTTGCTAACAATTGTGTTTAAGGTTGACGGAGGAATGTTTAACTTCCGCGCTATATCCACACGTTTCATATTTGGATTGCGATCTACTTCCTCAAGGATTTTCAGTTTTTCACTGTTGGTTATTTGCCGCACTTTCTTTTTCTCCATTGCGAACAAAAAGTTAAAATACATTTACGTTTCGTCAACACTCAACAGCATAAACTAACCACACCAAGCCACTGTTAAACTAAAGCGTCACCGCAGAACACCAAAGAGCGTCACTAAAGCATCCCCCCCACACACACACACAAAACGCGTCCCACAAATACGTATATGCATGGTATTGGCTGCCGGTTCCACCCCGCCTGGTTTGACCAAAGTAGCGAATGAGAACGTCTAACTTTGAATGTAGTAAATCTACTCCCGCTGGACCGTTACTTTTATAGCGAATGAGGGCATCAAACTTCGAACGTAGTAAGCGGGAGCGAGAAAACGTACTAAACGAACGTTATTAATGCATTTGATGCATTTTGTGCCGGGACTTTTATAATTCAACGCAATACACGGGAAAACGTGTTAATGAGGAACGTGCTAACGAGATTCCACTGTAATTGAAGGAAAATAATGTCAATGTTAATTTAGTAGGTATGTTAAATAATTGGTAGGCATTCAGGCATTATTGTCATTACGGTTTGATTACTGGATATGACTTGGGGGAACAGCCTGGTCTTAAAATAAAGAAAATAATATAGTAAATCCTGAAGTAAAGCTTATTTTCTTTATTAGAATATAGATACACTGGAGCGAGTTGCCTGTATACCAGAAGATAAGCTTGTTGAAGCTCATGGAACGTTCCACACATCTCACTGTTTGGACTGTAGAGAAAAATACAGTTTGGAATGGATGAAAGGTGAGATGGTAATAAAGCAAATTACTGTAGAGGCATTCTAGATTAAACATCAAATATAATGGTATAGACTGACTAAACAATGCCAGTCCAATCAAGAGAAATAATTCCATAATTGATTCCCATACTTCTTATTTTACCTATTATTATTATTATTATTATTATTATTATTATTATTATTATTATTATTATTATTATTATTATTATTATTATTATTATTATTAAAGTAATCAACAAAATAAAGGAGTTGAATAAAATTTACTGAAAATGTGGGGGTCAAATTTAAAACCCTTGCTTCACTTACCATGTGTCCCTCCAAATGGTTTTTGTGGACTTTTGCTCATATTCTCAGCTAAATGTTGATGGCAAATGCCAGGATTAACCAAATAAGTGTTTTTCTTGATGATGTATGTGATATATCCAATGGCTCCCTAACAGAAGTGGGGTTATTAAGTTCAGGGATGCTGAAGTTCATTAAAAAAAAAGTATTTTTGGGTGAGTAAACTTTTCCCCAATGTGAAACAATTCTAACAAATGGGTTTTTCTTTTGTATTATGTTTTCTGAAAATTTAAATAAAATTGGTGCATGGAAACTTAACATATGGAAGAAGATCTAACACATCTGAAGCTTTACTTAGGGACTTCAACATCCCTAAAGTCAATTATATAACTTAAGTTCATCCAGAAACCACCAGAGGTATCAGAAATGCCATCAAGAAGAAACTTAGTTAATCTCAGCACCAGCACTCAACATGCAGCTGAAAATGTTGGAAATGGCCCAAGAAATACATTCTGAGAGATATCATCTGCATTAACCAAGGTTTCTCTCACCTATTTTCAGAATAATGACAGTGGTAGTGATGATATTTTTTTCTGTATATCTGAAACACATAATCTTGTTTTGCAGAAAGAATCTTTTCAGACTCTGTTCCTACGTGTGAAAAGTGTAATGGCATTGTTAAACCAGATATTGTTTTCTTTGGTGAAAATCTTCCAAAGAAATTTTTTGTAAATATGGAGAAAGATTTTCCAAAATGTGACATGCTTATCATCATGGGATCATCTCTTGCTGTTCAGCCCTTTGCATCGTTGATAGACAGGTAGGTCTACATACCTTAATGTCTTGAAATCTCGCTCTTTGTGCTTAGACAACTACAAAGCTTCCATTTTAAGATACTTCATGATTGAAGATATTTAAAAGTAGATATTTATATGCAATCACACAAATTAGATTAAAACATAAATCTCATATTTATCCTGAAAAGACATATGGATGAATACATTTTTGTACACTAATTTGAGCATTTTGATTTACTGCAGAGTGCCAAAAAATTGCCCGCGTCTTCTGATAAATCGTGAGAAAGCTGGTAAAAAGGATCGTTTAATGACACTTCTAGGAATGGATGGTGGATTAGATTTTGATTCTGACAGTAATACAAGAGATATAGCATGGCTTGGAGATTGTGATGAAGGCTGCAAGCTGCTTGCAGAGAAACTTAACTTGAAAGTAAGTGAAATGATGTTTCTCTGAAAATTATATTATAAAAATAACATTAAAATGAATAAATACATATAGATAAATACTAGAAAATCAAACCTGCTGAGTATAGGCTGGTTAACAAGAACCCGAGAATAAAATCAGAATGGGAAGCAAAACAGCATACGAGGTCTGTTCAAAAAATTCTGGAACTTTGTCCACAACATTTTTATACACTTAGCTTTTACTTATTGTGTATGGTCTCCTTCAAAATACTCTCCTCCACAGTTGATACACTGCTCTCAATGCTGTTTCCACTTCCGGAAGCAGTCTTGGTACATCTGTTTCTGGATTGCGCAAAGTGCCATTTGCGAATTTTCTTTTATCTCATCTATCATTGCAAATCTTTGTCCTTTCAACAGGGTTTTCAACTTTGAAATAAAAAAAAGTCGGCCAGGTCTGGAGAGTACAGAGGATGAGTGATATCATTTTTTGTGCAATAGTCACGCACCAACAGGGATGAATGTGCAGGCGCATTATCATGATGCAAGAGCCATGACTTGTCCCACCACATTTCAGGCTGTTGCCTTCTCACATTTTCTCGCAGGCGTCACAACATGTCCCGATAGTGAATCTTCGATTCGCACGCACAATTTCATTGATGTTCCTGACATGAGTGTCATCAGTAGACGTCGAAGGCGTCCTGAATGAGGGCCATCTTTAACTTCCATCTGGCCATTTTTAAACCACGTGAACCATTCGTAACACAGAGTACGGCTTAAGCACTCATCACCATAGGCTTCCTGCAGCATTTGATGTGTCTCTGTAAAGGTTTTCTTGAGTTTTACGCAAAATTTAATGCAGACACATTGCTCCTCTAACTCTGTTATCTCAAAATTCGCAAACTGTTCGACACAACGTTCTGCTCAATACAGCACTGAACAATAATTAACAGACATAGAATAATGAAACTTCCAGCAGTTACACATTAAACACAAGCGTGTGCAGGGATGTCAACGGCATTTCACTCCAACACTCCATTGGTGCGAAATTACGAATGTTCTGGAATTTTTTGAACAGACATAGCCCAGTAATGAGAAGGGAATGTATATGATGACCATATATCGATGGCAAAGTGGGGAGTCAATTTTGCACCTTGGAATGTCATTTGTTTGTAACTGACCAATGACATTTTTTCACCTTCTTCCAATTTAGTCAATGTAATGCAGGTTAGTCAACTTCAAAATTTGATACAGTAAACTTTTCTAAATGCAGATCCATTATTATTTCTGATTCCTCTAGTCGTACCAAGCTTCATTCCTTTATTAATAGTATACATTAAAATTGTTTACTGCTGTTTAGTTAGTCATTATCAGTTTTTGCTATTATTTTTTAAGCAATAGCCAGTTTTATTTGCATATAAACAAACTATGCTTGCGCTAGAAGAAAACTCAATGAATCTGAGGGACTTAGGATCTGTGGTAAGGATGCACATTTGCTGGAATTTCTTCCAATTTCATTTTCTCATCTTGCTACTTGAGAGAGCTCCAGCAGCTTTTCATATCATGACTGCCTTGAATAGTTTATAGAGCAAAGAGGCTAATATGTACAATATGGATCAGTATGCTGTGCCTGGGAATGAGAACGTGAAAGTTAAAACATTCTTTCCCATTCCTGGGATCTGGGAAGGCTTCCTGTTAATTGTGAACACTGACATTATATTACAGGTATTTTAACTTCTCACTCTCGCTTTGGTTACTGTTCTTGGATATTGTGAACCAGCCTTATTAGTCACCTTGACTCCTTGATGAATAGTACTAGTAACTAATAATTATTCCTAATTTTTAAGAAGATTCCTTATAACTATAGCTTCGTAAATAACTTATGAGAACAGAAGAAAGTAGTAGGTATCTTTGTTACAAATACTAGTATAGTACAAATTTCAGTTCCCTTCTTTATATAATGTAATGAATTTTACATAGACCAGAATTTGGTCCAACAACTGTTGCATTTGAAAGGTAATGAATGGCAAACATAGTTACTGTTTCACATTAAATTTATTTAGGTTACTTTTGAATTACATATTACTAATGGATTCATATTTCAAAACATACAAAATCCCAAATTCTTTCTTTTTAGTTATTTAGTTTTACATTTAATATCAAATTTTAAAAATGTGCTAAACTAGAAATAGGAAATGTTGTACAGTATCTCTCAATATTACTATTCACTATACCTGAACGGAACTTTTTTAGTTTTTAAATTTTTTTTATTTGATCTGATTATGCAGGATTTAGTTCTTATTATTGTTGGGAAGAATGTTTTTTAAAATAGGATAATTACACTTAAGAAACTTGTTTTTCATTAATAATATGTATTTAAAATTAGAAAAAGTGTACAGAAATGAATTGTTTTTACTGATTACCCTTAAGCCATTATATTTATGATCACATGAAGTGTCTTCTAACTCACAATTATGTGAAGAATCATAAGAGAAGTCTTCTAGACCAAGCATGTTGGCACAGCTGTAGCATCTCTGGCTCACATTTGGGAGGTCACGGGTTCAAATCTTTAGTAGTAGTCAATGTAATTAGGACTTTTTAGAGGTTAGTTGTTTTAGAGGTTAGTTGTCAGGTAAATACCACATTCCTTACACAGAACAAAAGAAATAGAAATAAAATAGATGATACAAGAAGACAACTGTGAAACTAAAGTCATGTATCAACAAATTATCCAAACAGATAGTACAGAAAGGCAATTTGCAATTAAGGACATCTGTCCAGCATCACATGATGTGTGTATATACCTACAGAACAGCAATCAAATGATCACAAAAGTCCATCTTCAAATTAAATGGTTTGCAACTTACTAAATGACACAGGAATGCAACTATGCAATTGAGGATGTCTAGCATCAACTTACCGAAGCAGGTGATACAGTTTAGCAACTGAACAACTAAGGGTATCTGTCCATTACATACTCAGTCATATCAAAATAACTTGTAGGTAACCATCATGATAAGTCTTGCCATCTTGTGAAGCCACACTTGCTTGGCAGTTTATTTATTTTGGCAAATGAGAAGCAGCACATAAACCATATACCATAAAATAGTATGATGTAACTTTTCTTTGGTTAGAGATAGTTGCTTTCCCTTTCGCGCAAGAAAGAAAGAAAACTTAAAAGCGCAGTTTTGTGAGAGTAACTTCAGCTCTTTAATTTTGGCACTAAGTCCATTACAATATATAATACACAATCCCCTGCCGTGTCAGCAGTTTGTCAAATCTCTGGAAGATAGTGCACTTCATCTGGATATTTACTAGCTGATGTAAATTCATATTCAACTCTGGATTGAAAAAGACCATCCTGTAACAGTTTGCTGTGGCAGAATTTCTCTCCTATAAGATTATTGTAATGCCCTAAATCACTGACTTACATTTTATACTTGTGCAGCTTGAACTTTTTTTTTTCTGTTTATACCCTGCCTTTAACTGCAAAGGTCTTATTGGTCTTATTCCTTTGGAACATAATGCCTATAGGCAATGGTGTTAACTCATATTCGCTTGTTGTTGGATTTCTGATAAGGTTTGGGTTTTATTCATTAGATCACACCACATTCACACTCTCATTCATACTTCCAGACTCTGGGGAGGTAGGGAATAATCTTGGTTAGAGAAAAATTCCTACTTCCAGCCAGGAATCGAACCTGGGACTCCTCACACAGCAGGTAGGTACTCTACCAACTGAGCTACGAGACCAGCTTTGAATTTTTATGAAGCACATATTCACTATATATCAAAAATGGTCACTGTATCTGCAAAATATGGTTACTTTGAGCTTTTAGCATTACAGATTTAAAAAGCAATTGTTGCTCTCTAGCATAATACAAAATTCCAATGGCCAACACTAGCAGCACTGGTTTACAGCAATGTTGTCATTACATTTAAATGCCCTAAAGATTGTTCATACTTATTTTTATATTGTTTCTAGGATGAACTGAGTAAATTAGTGGAAGAAGGACATGCACAACTTGAGAAACAAATAAAAGAAGGTAAGAAGAAGGTGGAAGGAAAGAAACATGACAAAGATGAGAGCAGTCCAAAGGAAGAAGGAAAGCAAGCTGAATTATAATCCGTAGCTATTCTCCTATTATGGTATGTTCCGAAAATGTGGTGAAAAATACATTTTTGAACGATAGGCTAAATGGTTAGTTGTTCAATACAAAACTTTAGTTGTATTATTGTTATTATTATAACAGAGTGTAATTGACTATATGCTATGCAGCACAGGAGTCAATGAGGTGATGGAAGATTTTAAAATCATGATCACAATAACAAATAGTGGTCCTTTCAGCTAAAAATGAAAATAAGACTAGGGCTAAGTTATAAGAAAGATGAAATAATAGCACTAAAACAAATATGTAGCAAAATTTAGGTCTGAGACAAGGATGTAAACTCAGTTCAATATTATTTAATTTATTTATTCATAATATTATAGATAGAATAATGCAAAGTAATAAACACTGTCCAGTCATAGGAAAGAAAGAGATACCAGGACTATTATTTGCTGATGATCTCATACCAGGGGTATAACAGTGATAGCATTACAGCATGCTATCAATGAAATTGTTAAATTCTGTACAGAATGGGGTTTAAAGGTGAATACAAACAAGTCGGAGATAATATTCAAGAAAGGATCAAAATTAAAAAGTGATGAAAGATGGTTTATAAATGGAGAGCCAATAGAGGTAGTAAAAGAATTTGATTACCTGGGGATCAGATTCTCAAGCAATGGGAAATGGGAGACACAATCCAAATATGCACAGCTGAAAGGAAAACTAGCCATGGAAGCTGTTAAGGGTCTGCTTATACAAAACACCCACAGTCAATAAATTGGCTGGAAAGACTTTATGAAGCAGTAGTCGACTCAAAGATGCTATATGGAATAGAAAATTGGGGAGTGATAAAGGGGTGGCTTAAGATTAATCTAGTCCATAGAATGTTTTGTAGAGAAGTTCTGGGTGTACCCAAGAACTCACCAAGGGGCGTGGCACTGACAGACCTATGAAGGGTAGCGAGAAAAGGTATAATAGTGGAGAGAATTTTGAAATATTAGTACAGATGTTTAAATGTAGATAACAGTGATATAATAAAAGAATGCATATAGTTGCAAAAAGATGTTTTAGGAAAGTTGGTCTGGGGAGATGGGAAACATTACAAGAAATTGACATGACGAATATTTGGCTATTAGATAAAAACAATAACAGTTGATTTTGGAAAGAAGTGAAAATGAGTGTAGAAGTCATAGAGAAACAATAGATATGGGCTAGTTTTGAGGATAAAAGTTCATTGACTTTGTATACATTAGTTAAGAGAAATTGGGGAAGGGAGAAGTAGGTAGACACATGCAATCAATGTGAAAGAATAGTTTTGCTTGGATACGCCGAGGAGTAATATTTCTAAAAAGGTTAGGAAATAATTGCTCAGGGAGACGTATTGTGTGTGACAAATTGGGTAGTATTTTCAATTAGCTAGTAGAATGTGAAAAGTTTAAAAGATAGAGAGATGATATTTGGAATAAAAATGGGATAAATTGAACAAAGAAATAGCAGCAACCAAAATGTTGGCAAGCCTAAAAGCAGAAACGATTAAAACGTTGGGGACATTTTTAGGAAATGTAAGAGGTAAGTGGACAAGAAGCCTAAGAAAAGAGTAGCAGAATGGTTTTAGCCTGGAAAGTGCAGAGATGGTGCAGTAGCTTTATCCATACATACAACCTAGGGATTAAAAAATGAGAACACTAGTTTATAGATGCACTGGATTTTTTAAAAAAAAAATGTTAGTTGTAAGTTCCATTTGTAACATTGTATCAAAGCAAGGTGGAAATAAATATTCATACATTCATATACAGGAAAAAATCACCAATATTTCCTAAGAAGAGCTGCCTTAGGTGAATCATCATCTGTTAAGATGCTGCAATGCCTGTCTTTGAGCTCAAGTAGAATGTTTCCAACATTGTATTTGAAAAGCTAAGCAATGTAGGGACATTCAATGTTGAAATTTGCAAAATAATAATGGTACTAGTTGGCCTTGTCCATTCATCCTATTTGTTTTGATGCCTATGACGGTTCGCATGGGGATAAAGTGTAGACAGGCGAGTGTTGCACGCCTATAACCATGTTCCACTAGCAGCATTGCCATTTAATCTGATGACCCTATATGTATCATCAGGGTGCAGTGAAGGGAAAGGCTTTAATATACAAAGAATTCAATTCTTTATTTCACAAATGGAATTTTCTTTATTTATTAACTTTTGTTGTTATTAACAATCATTCTGATGTTACAAATGAAAAAACTTGCCAACTTGTGAATATGTCCAAAATTAAGTAAACAGATTGATGTGCTCACTCTGAGTATGTAGTAGAGAAAGCAGTAATGAAAAATTCTGTGTATGACATGAAGTGGAATTAAATTTCATTATGTATTCTGAGGTACTATTCAGCTGTTCACACTAGCATATTCATACAAATTTCTCACCTGGATGAAACACTTGCAACATATATTTGTTCTTTTTGTTGTGCTTATCTACATTTGGCACACAATGTGATCTTACTCTTTAAATTCCTAATATTAAAAGTCATCACAGTTGGACCAAGATAGCTTTGCATCCATATCAAGATTATGCTTAAACTATATTTGAGCGTATAAAACAACTGTACTATGTCATCAATTTCATTTTATTTATAACTTAAAATTAAAATGACAAGTTCTGAACATTCTTGGTTAAATTTGATATTGCTTTTAAAAAAGGTGTTGACATAAAATGACCTCCCATTGGTTTTCTGGTCCATATCACTTTAACTGACATTCCTTTAACACCACATTCATTGCTTCATTCTCCCCAGCCTCTTCTCAAATTCTTCCATTTTGCACTCTGTTCTTGTATTAACTTCATTTCTGTGGCAGTGTTCCTACTCAGGTGTTTATCATGTAGTGCTGGATTCCTCATACTACACATTTTAATCCACACCATGACAGCAGCATAATAAATCTGTATTTTACTTTTATGTTTATTTCTGCCTTCCCTATTCTTCATTTGATGGTAAAGGTAGTTCACAATAACCAAGAACAGAAATTAAAACAAGAGCAACAAAGTTAAAATACAAATATTATAATGTGAGCATTCACAGTGAAGTGGAATATTTGTTAGCTAGTTGGAAGATGCTTCATGTTTATATGCACCATGTATGGGAGCCAATTTGTCGCAATCACTTCGTGTTATCTATTGTTGAGCGCCTGTTATTGTATTACTAATTTTGCATTTTGGGTTCATTGTGCTCCGGCTAGCTATTATTTCTCGGTCGAGCAAATCTCTTGAACAAGGTGTGTAAACGGAAAGGAGTTGTTACTGAAAGATAACACTGATAAAAGAATTTGTTTTTACACTTTTATTACCGTCACAATTAGTTAATTTCACATACTGACTCTTGATACACGCCAGACTGAAACTGTTATATTTTCTAATATCACTATAATCACTTATTTACTGCACATTATTAATTCGCGTGTTTCACATTTATAACAAACTTTAAGACGCGAGAGATTGTGTAGAATTGCAACGTGTAACTTGCGAACGATTCTGATGAACTAAGCGACGTTTAACTTCTGAATGATTCTGTTGGACTCAGCGACGTGTAACGCATGGATGATTTTGTTGAACTGGGCGATACTTGCCTCTGGCTTTAGCTTTTTATACTCCCACACCCCGATATGCCTAAAGATTATAACCGAGCTGCTATTGGTTAATAAAACGTGCCAACATTAGCGTCTATTTTTATATCCAATCAAAAATTACGAAAAGATATGCTCTAGGGAAGAAATTCTCGCCATTTCTAAGAAAAGCGCACCAATCTGACATCATTTGTTTGTCTCTAATAATTGATAAACAACTAACCCCCTCGCTCATTGTTACCCGCTCTTATTGTCAGTTTCAGTGAGGCCGTGTAAACTTATTTCCTAACAATGCTTATAATTAACAAACATATCAAATCAATGTCATACAATAATGCTTATTTACACTACAATCACTCTGGCATTTACATTATTGCGATATAAATTACTGCCACATATGCCCCAATAGAAACATAATTATAAATATTTACAACTTGTTTGAAAATTTTATAATTGGGTTTTTAGTCTTCTGAATCTTGTAACACATGGTATTTATCATTTGCACTTAACACTGCACACGCATTTAACACACGACATATATTTTGCCTTTATCTCGCCACTATTTACTGGCTCTGGTTTAATGTTTTTATATATACATCTGACATTACAATTTTTTATAGCAAATACTGTACCCTGAATTATTTAGTTACTGTTACAAAATGGTTTACTTTCTTAGGTTGTTGACATAATAATTTATACATTCAAGATTTTTAACCTGGTTCATTTTGTAATTATTAAACATATTTACCAAAATATTCATCCTCTACACAAATATATTTACATCTCTTAAATCTAGACACAATTTCACATTATCTGTGTGCTACATAAGTATTTGTTTTAATTATCTTTACCCCTTTTTTGTTGTTTTGTACTTTATATTCAAAATACTAATTGAATTATATCTACGTACTTTTACTTTAATATAACATTAAGTTTTCATTACTACACGCTTAATTTCAAATGCTGTTACAGTTTACTAAGAAAATGTTCTTTTTCCCCTTTAAACATTTATTTTTGGCCTGAATTTATTTATCCTTTCTTATGACATATATACATAGTTAACCCTCTTACATTCCAATACTTTTGTTCTACAGTTCAGCTTTACTTATCCTGAATTTCCTTGCTTTTTCTTTCATTTTTTTTTTTTAAAGCGGTAATTGGTATTCCCTTTCCTGGATCAAATTGTCTATGGCTAAGCATTACTCGTAGCTGTATCGTAACCTTCCAAAATCTGATCATGAATAACCTCTTAAAGGATTCATATGAAATTTCACCCCTTGATACCATTTGAAACCAATCTAAAGTTTTGTGAACAACACATCTTTTAACAACTATCATTTTCAATTCTTCCGGTATCTTTTTAATTTGAAAATATTCTGACAAGTCTGCAATAAACTGTACTGGACTGGAGTTTTCATTAAATTTTGGAAGTGGAAAATCACTTAAGATATGATTATAGTTTTGTAAATCCCCTACTCCCATATTTAAATTCTCTAGTGTTACTTGTGCACTCTGAGTTTCAGCATGAGCTATAGATGAAGCTGCCGCATCACTCACATTATTAGTCATACCTGAGGAACTACCTCTATCATTATTCTGTACATCAGATACATTAACATGACATATATTGACCCTTGAATTCAATTCTAACCTATTTACAGTACCTTGCAGATTTTCTGTTGTCTGTTCCAATTTTTTATTGTTCTCATTTTGAACAGCTTGGTGCTTGTTAATTTCAGAAGTTAGTTTTTTATTCAAATCTATAGATAAAACTTTAACTTCTTCAGACAACTTATTTTTTTGTATTTCTGATTCCTTCTGAATTTCAGATATCTCCCCTCTGAAATTAACTTGCACCTGAATTAAATCTGCATTCGTAGCTTCCATCATCTCTCTTAGATCACTTGAAATGCTATTCATTTGGCTACCTAACTCTGTACATTTTACACTAACATGTTCAAACTTGGTATCAACCTCACTTTTTTGGTTAGATATTTCCCTGCTCATGTCTGACATTTTCTTTGAAACTTCCCCTATCTCATTTGCTATCATTTCCTGATTTTCATTTCTCATTCTTATTATACTGCTATCTAGCTCCATAAATTTCTTTTCAATTTCTTCCCTGTTTTGTTCTAAGCTCTTACCAATATCTTCCCTTAATTCCCTATTATTCTTTTGCATATCTTCCCTGTTTTGATCTATTTTCTTTTCTAATTTCTCATTACTCTTACCCATATCTTCCCTTAATTCTTTCTTATTCTTTTCCATATCTTCCCTTAATTCCCTATGACTCTTATTTAATGTTTCACCAATATTTCTCAGCATTTGCATCATCATACCAGCATCAAAATTAACATTTCCTGCTATTCTATTCTCACTTTCTTCACTAATATTTCCTCCCTCAAATCCTACATTATTTGAGCTATTTTCTGTAACCTGTATTGAATTACAGCTAACTGTTACATTATCTCCTTCCATAATTGTTTCTTCAGTATTATTAGTAGACATTGTTTTCTTAATCCTACCACTTCTTAAGAACATTTAATTTCTCACAATTTTTTTTTTTAGGATAAAAAGAAATTTACAATATTCTAACCTTTGTGATGCTGTCTGTTGATGTTGCTTTGATGTCCAACTTCCTGCCCCTCTCTCCTAGATGTATATGCCGCCTCTGCGTCGTCTCGCTGTTTTGGTGTTGTGGTTGAATTCCCCTGTTGCCTTTTATTCTCGTAATTACGATGTCCACTCATCCGCGTCGTAGGTCGTTCTGGTGGTTGTTTCTGGAATCTGCATCTTGTAGTTAATTTCACTGCTCCATTCAATCCACGTCGTAGTTAATTCGCCCCTTCCTGATTATTTCGCTCTTTCCTGGTTAATTCGCCCCTTCCTGGTTATTTCGCCCCACGTTCTGGGTGCCAATTTGAAGTGGAATATTTGTTAGCTAGTTAGAAGATGCTTCATGTTTATATGCACCATGTATGGGAGCCAATTTGTCGCAATCACTTCGTGTTATCTATTGTTGAGCGCCTGTTATTGTATTACTAATTTTGCATTTTGGGTTCATTGTGCTCCGGCTAGCTATTATTTCTCGGTCGAGCAAATCTCTTGAACAAGGTGTGTAAACGGAAAGGAGTTGTTACTGAAAGATAACACTGATAAAAGAATTTGTTTTTACACTTTTATTACCGTCACAATTAGTTAATTTCACATACTGACTCTTCATACACGCCAGACTGAAACTGTTATATTTTCTAATATCACTATAATCACTTATTTACTGCACATTATTAATTCGCGTGTTTCACATTTATAACAAACTTTAAGACGCGAGAGATTCTGTAGAATTGCAACGTGTAACTCGCGAACAATTCTGATGAACTAAGCGACGTTTAACTTCTGAATGATTCTGTTGGACTCAGCGACATGTAATGCATGGATGATTTTGTTGAACTGGGCGATACTTGCCTCTGGCTTTAGCTTTTTATACTCCCACACCCCGATATGCCTAAAGATTATAACCGAGCTGCTATTGGTTAATAAAACGCGCCAACATTAGTGTCTATTTTTATATCCAATCAAAAATTACGAAAAGATATGCTCTAGGGAAGAAATTCTCGCCATTTCTAAGAAAAGCGCACCAATCTGACATCATTTGTTTGTCTCTAATAATTGATAAACAACTAACCCCCTCGCTCATTGTTACCCGCTCTTATTGTCAGTTTCAGTGAGGCCGTGTAAACTTATTTCCTAACAATGCTTATAATTAACAAACATATCAAATCAATGTCATACAATAATGCTTATTTACACTACAATCACTCTGGCATTTACATTATTGCGATATAAATTACTGCCACATATGCCCCAATAGAAACATAATTATAAATATTTACAACTTGTTTGAAAATTTTATAATTGGGTTTTTAGTCTTCTGAATCTTGTAACACATGGTATTTATCATTTGCACTTAACACTGCACACGCATTTAACACACGACATATATTTTGCCTTTATCTCGCCACTATTTACTGGCTCTGGTTTAATGTTTTTATATATACATCTGACATTACAATTTTTTATAGCAAATACTGTACCCTGAATTATTTAGTTACTGTTACAAAATGGTTTACTTTCTTAGGTTGTTGACATAATAATTTATACATTCAAGATTTTTAACCTGGTTCATTTTGTAATTATTAAACATATTTACCAAAATATTCATCCTCTACACAAATATATTTACATCTCTTAAATCTAGACACAATTTCACATTATCTGTGTGCTACATAAGTATTTGTTTTAATTATCTTTACCCCTTTTTTGTTGTTTTGTACTTTATATTCAAAATACTAATTGAATTATATCTACGTACTTTTACTTTAATATAACATTAAGTTTTCATTACTACACGCTTAATTTCAAATGCTGTTACAGTTTACTAAGAAAATGTTCTTTTTCCCCTTTAAACATTTATTTTTGGCCTGAATTTATTTATCCTTTCTTATGACATATATACATAGTTAACCCTCTTACATTCCAATACTTTTGTTCTACAGTTCAGCTTTACTTATCCTGAATTTCCTTGCTTTTTCTTTCATTTTTTTTTTTTAAAGCGGTAATTGGTATTCCCTTTCCTGGATCAAATTGTCTATGGCTAAGCATTACTCGTAGCTGTATCGTAACCTTCCAAAATCTGATCATGAATAACCTCTTAAAGGATTCATATGAAATTTCACCCCTTGATACCATTTGAAACCAATCTAAAGTTTTGTGAACAACACATCTTTTAACAACTATCATTTTCAATTCTTCCGGTATCTTTTTAATTTGAAAATATTCTGACAAGTCTGCAATAAACTGTACTGGACTGGAGTTTTCATTAAATTTTGGAAGTGGAAAATCACTTAAGATATGATTATAGTTTTGTAAATCCCCTACTCCCATATTTAAATTCTCTAGTGTTACTTGTGCACTCTGAGTTTCAGCATGAGCTATAGATGAAGCTGCCGCATCACTCACATTATTAGTCATACCTGAGGAACTACCTCTATCATTATTCTGTACATCAGATACATTAACATGACATATATTGACCCTTGAATTCAATTCTAACCTATTTACAGTACCTTGCAGATTTTCTGTTGTCTGTTCCAATTTTTTATTGTTCTCATTTTGAACAGCTTGGTGCTTGTTAATTTCAGAAGTTAGTTTTTTATTCAAATCTATAGATAAAACTTTAACTTCTTCAGACAACTTATTTTTTTGTATTTCTGATTCCTTCTGAATTTCAGATATCTCCCCTCTGAAATTAACTTGCACCTGAATTAAATCTGCATTCGTAGCTTCCATCATCTCTCTTAGATCACTTGAAATGCTATTCATTTGGCTACCTAACTCTGTACATTTTACACTAACATGTTCAAACTTGGTATCAACCTCACTTTTTTGGTTAGATATTTCCCTGCTCATGTCTGACATTTTCTTTGAAACTTCCCCTATCTCATTTGCTATCATTTCCTGATTTTCATTTCTCATTCTTATTATACTGCTATCTAGCTCCATAAATTTCTTTTCAATTTCTTCCCTGTTTTGTTCTAAGCTCTTACCAATATCTTCCCTTAATTCCCTATTATTCTTTTGCATATCTTCCCTGTTTTGATCTATTTTCTTTTCTAATTTCTCATTACTCTTACCCATATCTTCCCTTAATTCTTTCTTATTCTTTTCCATATCTTCCCTTAATTCCCTATGACTCTTATTTAATGTTTCACCAATATTTCTCAGCATTTGCATCATCATACCAGCATCAAAATTAACATTTCCTGCTATTCTATTCTCACTTTCTTCACTAATATTTCCTCCCTCAAATCCTACATTATTTGAGCTATTTTCTGTAACCTGTATTGAATTACAGCTAACTGTTACATTATCTCCTTCCATAATTGTTTCTTCAGTATTATTAGTAGACATTGTTTTCTTAATCCTACCACTTCTTAAGAACATTTAATTTCTCACAATTTTTTTTTTTAGGATAAAAAGAAATTTACAATATTCTAACCTTTGTGATGCTGTCTGTTGATGTTGCTTTGATGTCCAACTTCCTGCCCCTCTCTCCTAGATGTATATGCCGCCTCTGCGTCGTCTCGCTGTTTTGGTGTTGTGGTTGAATTCCCCTGTTGCCTTTTATTCTCGTAATTACGATGTCCACTCATCCGCGTCGTAGGTCGTTCTGGTGGTTGTTTCTGGAATCTGCATCTTGTAGTTAATTTCACTGCTCCATTCAATCCACGTCGTAGTTAATTCGCCCCTTCCTGATTATTTCGCTCTTTCCTGGTTAATTCGCCCCTTCCTGGTTATTTCGCCCCACGTTCTGGGTGCCAATTTGAAGTGGAATATTTGTTAGCTAGTTAGAAGATGCTTCATGTTTATATGCACCATGTATGGGAGCCAATTTGTCGCAATCACTTCGTGTTATCTATTGTTGAGCGCCTGTTATTGTATTACTAATTTTGCATTTTGGGTTCATTGTGCTCCGGCTAGCTATTATTTCTCGGTCGAGCAAATCTCTTGAACAAGGTGTGTAAACGGAAAGGAGTTGTTACTGAAAGATAACACTGATAAAAGAATTTGTTTTTACACTTTTATTACCGTCACAATTAGTTAATTTCACATACTGACTCTTCATACACGCCAGACTGAAACTGTTATATTTTCTAATATCACTATAATCACTTATTTACTGCACATTATTAATTCGCGTGTTTCACATTTATAACAAACTTTAAGACGCGAGAGATTCTGTAGAATTGCAACGTGTAACTCGCGAACAATTCTGATGAACTAAGCGACGTTTAACTTCTGAATGATTCTGTTGGACTCAGCGACATGTAATGCATGGATGATTTTGTTGAACTGGGCGATACTTGCCTCTGGCTTTAGCTTTTTATACTCCCACACCCCGATATGCCTAAAGATTATAACCGAGCTGCTATTGGTTAATAAAACGCGCCAACATTAGTGTCTATTTTTATATCCAATCAAAAATTACGAAAAGATATGCTCTAGGGAAGAAATTCCCGCCATTTCTAAGAAAAGCGCGCCAATCTGACTTCATTTGTTTGTCTCTAATAATTGATAAACAACTAACCCCCTCGCTCATTGTTACCCGCTCTTATTGTCAGTTTCAGTGAGGCCGTGTAAACTTATTTCCTAACAATGCTTATAATTAACAAGCATATCAAATCAATGTCATACAATAATGCTTATTTACACTACAATCACTCTGACATTTACATTATTGTGATATAAATTACTGCTACAACAGAAACTATCCCAGGAACAGAAAGAATACCTAGTCAAGTTTTAACTTTTTCATTCTTGTTCCTGGGGACTCTTCACTATAGGAATTATTCAAGGGAGCTGTGACATGAAACAGCCATTAGAGCTCTCTCTATTTACAAGTGGGAAAATAAAACTGGAAGAAATTCCAGCAAATGTGCATCCTAACATCCTCATATTCATTGAGTATTGGTTCTTATTATATTGTATTTATTATCAGCCTGGAGAAGTACAGCACTTTTATGGCATCGTCAAAATACATTTCATTAATTACAACATTAGTATTTATATGAATATAAATTATAAAAGTGTTCACAGTTAATTACACATGTTGAGTTAAAATTTTATATTTATATAATCATTGACAGGGAATGGTAAATTACTTAAGAGAATGTGCTTCACAGCTACCTTAAATTTTTTGTGACTAAAACCTTTTGCATTATTTGGAAGGTTCTGTTTAACACTTCATGTTCCTAGCTTCCCATCATCAACCATGCTCCATTAATGAGTTAAAAATCCAAACACACTTATTCAAAGCAGCAAAGCATGATTCAGCAACATTAACTTTTCGTACCTTCTTACAAAAATATATATGTTTATTCTGAAAGCATGCTTTAAGAAATGTTGATTTTTTTTTATTGAAAGTTAGTTCAGAACGTTTTAGCAAAATGAACATAAAAATTGCATATTTTACAAATTAAAGATGTTGAGATAAGTGATGAGAATTTCCACTATTTTCAGTATTTATTTATTTGTTTATATATTTTACTTCTGTTTCAGGAAAGCTGCTTGAAGATAAATTTTGATAATCAGAGTAAACTAGCTTTTGTGTGCCCATGTTATTTTAACTATAAGCAATGAAATTAAAACAAAATGCAAGAATACTGATGTTACAAATATTCCCAAAAATAATCATACCTGTTATCCTGTAAATGTAAAATATTATAAATATATTTGTTTGGATGTTGTTTATTGAATATTTTGAAATTTTGTATATTCGAAATTTAAAATAAAACACATTTTTCATTTAAATTGTATTGTAATTTGTAGATTTTGATTGCTAGCTAATCATATTTTTAATGTGGTACGTGTGCAAACTTTTAATTTGAATTAGGACGTTGAATCGGACTTGGTTGGCAAGATTAAAAATGTATGCATTGCAAGTATCCCTTGATATATTCCTCTAATATCTTTTACTTTAGCACAACAGAAAATCTGTAAGATTTGAAAGTTTACTGGAAGATACAGTTGCATATACAAAGCTAATGTGATACAGTAAAATGTCAGGCAATAAGAAGTATGCTAGACACAAAGAAATGGAAATAATAATTTATCTTTCAGAATGTTTATTATGAATGCTAGATCATTGTGTAAAATCAAACTGCAATGGAAATTAACTTTACAGCTAAACATAGTCAGATGGAAACATGCATCAATTACATGAACATAAGCTTTTGAAACTTTTGATCCTATGTACTTAATAATAGCACTTATTATGTTTCTTATTTCATCAATTCTTAAAGCAAATTCGTAAAGATACTTTAAACTACAGAATCCATAGCTTCATTATCCCACTTCTCTCCTCCCCTCCCCTCCCCTCCCCTCATGCTCACATGTTGATTCCAAAATCGATAACAATAACAAAAATGCTTTTTCTGGCTTATTGGTAGAAATCAACTAACGTACAGCTGTTAACACTTCAGGTCCCTGAAACTGAAAAGCTCTCAGAGCTTTAGCCTTTTATGCTATTATTAAAGACTTTTCATCCAACATTAACAAGAAAGAAACTGAAAGCACTGAAGCTATCCTTGTTATGCAACCAGAGCTACAGTATAATAACCAGAAATAACTGCAACTATGTGTACTCTATAAATGCAGACATAAAATAATGAAAAATTGTTATATCTCCTTACATATTCATTTCAATGAAATTTTGTAAATTTTTATGATTAGTTATAATCACCAAAAACATCACCACAAAGTACACTTCTTTTGCACTTAAAATACCATCAAGAATAATATGTGAGGACATGGTTGCCTTGTAATCCCAAAGCTCCCACAATGCACATTAACTAGAGCTCTGCATTTCCTGATTTTGTTCCTTTGTTTAGAATCGTAGGCTTTGTATATACAAATATGTTTCATGCTTACTGGAGTAAAATGTACTAATTCAATAGTGCCAATAATTGCCTATATTTATAGTGTGTGCCTTTTTGTAGCTTATACGCTTGTTATGTTTTTTTTTATATATATAATGCGAACTTTTATCAAGGGTTTTGCCTAACAATTTCATTAGTTTTATTATTGGCAGTCATTTATTAATATTATTTATTAATGTGATGCTAACCTTAGTATTGCAATTAATATTTTACGCTCTGAACAAGGAGCCATTGTTGACAACATGCTTGAAGTTTGTAATACCAACATTCCTTTCCTAATGTCAAGTAATAAGAAGTACCAGCTGGATGGGTGAAACATGGAAAATTTGACCAGAAATTGGGATGGGGAACCCGTATGAGCGAACAGCATGCGCAGACTGTCTTCTGCTGATATGCTCTGGAAGTGGGAAGGTGGGACCAAATGTTAGTAAACATCATGGGTGAACAGTGTATTTTGTCAAACATTGCAAAGGGAAGCTTTTAACAAGTGGTGAGAAAGTTATTTTTATTAATGTATTTCACAAACTATGTGAGAAATATCCCACGTTGGTTATCGAGGATGTTGTTAAAATGACAGCGGAGTTTACTGGTGTGTCTGCATTAAGCAGGGTCATCATTTCAGGGTATGGGGGAGGGGGGTCAATTGCTTCCCCAAGTTATGAGAAATAATTAGACTGCTGGTTATTATTGCTCTACCAAAAGAAAAATTACTAGAACTGTACTTTTAGTACAAGTATTTCACATTTAAAAGATAAAAGACGATTTTCTCTTAGGTTAAATGAGCTGTTAAAATTCACATAAAAATTTGGACAACTGCTTCAGGCAATGTTGCCCCCCCACCCCCAAACAAACTGAAATGACGCTCCAGGCATTAAGTATAAATTCCGTGTGCAGTGAAAGGTTAAACATAAACAAGTTAACTATGCCGGGAAAACCAAGGAAGCGTAAAAAGCCAGTGCTAGATGTTCAGTGTGATGACTTTGTTAGGAGTGCAGCGCATTGGAAAGTTCATAATTTATTCCAGATTAATGATGCACGTATCATCAAGAAAGCACTTGCATTGGTGAACGGTAACCCGACCTTCCTACGTTCAAGCAAATGTGTTTATTTTCTCTTTCTTTGTTTTTTTAAGTTCCATTTATACCCCACCTTTAACTACAGTGGTCTTATCATTGGAAACGTTTTTATAAGCTGTTACTTGAAATAGGTTTTGAGTTCTGGAAAAGAAACGACAAGAACAGCATTGTTGACCATAAGGATATATTGTTATGGAAAAAAGACTACCTCAGGAGTATTCGTGCGCACAGACAGGAAGGGCAGAAGCTCCATTTTCTCCATGAAACATGAGTAAATGAAGGCCACACAAATTCCAAGATATGGGTAGACACCACTTTTAAGAGTAAAAAGCAAGTATTTCTGTCGAGACTAAGTACTGAACTAAAAAACCCGATGGGCAACGGAAAAAGACTCATATTGCTACACGTTGGAAGTAACAATGGCTTTTTACCGGGAATCTAAATAAGACAAGCGACTAGCACGAAGAAATGACAGGTGAAGTTTTCACTGCATGGTTTAAAAGAACCTTGCTTGAACCTAACAATGTAATTATCATGGACAATGCATCTTACCACAGTGTAAAATTAGATCACATTCCCAGCAAATCATGGCTAAGCAATGACATCACCTGGATTGAAGGAAAAGGTTATCATTTGACAAGGCCATGATTAAAGATGAGCTAATATGCATTGTTAGGAATGCAAACGAGGGGAAGTTTGTTATAGACTCCTGGCAAATGAAGCAGGACATACAGTGCTGAGACTACCTCCATAACATTGCATCTAAAACCCCATTGAAGTGGCATGGAGTCAGGTTAAGTTGCGCACAACAAGAAGACTCTCAAACGTTGTTGTCGGATGGCTTGAAGTTGGCAACAGCTTATAGTGACGGACCTTCACACTTCAAGTGGAGAATGAAGAAGAGAAGTTCTGGGAAGCGGATTGTCTTCATGATGTAGTTGTTGACCTATAATCATCAACCCAGAAGATTCTGATAGCAGTACAGGGAAGGAGGAAGAAGCTAAGGAGAGAGAGGAGCATAATTCCGATTTGGATGGTATAGAACCTCTTTCAGATTAGGTATGTTGAAGTTTTATTTTCATATAGCGGTTTTTATATTTCTTATTTACGCTTTTAGTTCGGAGTGCTATACGCAATTGTTATCTAATCGGTAGCGTGATCTTAAATTATAAGAGAGTGGGAGGAAGGCTACCGATGACAGCTCCACGTGCCCACGTGGTTGTCTCCCTTGGCGCCACGTGGTTACGAAAGTAGTGTCGTTACTCCTTCATTCAGAGCGAGAAGGCGGAGGGGCACTGTTGTGCATTGTTTACATGCGGACATATTCTTTAGGTGAAACCTGAAAGACTCAGTTTCTTTATTAGTTCAGATTCATCTTTGAATAACTGCATTTTCTTGGAGAAAAGGTTTGGAGCTGCTACTTTTAGTAATATAATTTCTGCCTGAATTAATCATTCTTCCACAATAGCCTTGTGTGTAGCAAGGTTGGAAAGGTAGAATCAGACGACTGAAAAATTCAATGCCATAGCCGGGATTTCAACCACGGATCTCCTGGTTTCCGTCCGGTTGCTCTAAGCACTGAGCTAACATAATTTGAGATCTCCTTATGGTTTACCAGGAGAAATGCGAGTCGGCTGGAGAATTTAATGTCCTACCGGCATGTTGCCATGGTAGCTTAGTGGTTAGAGCAACGGACGGAAACCGGAAGATCGTAGCTCAAATCCTGGCTATGGCATAGAATTTTTCAGTCGTCTGATTCTACCTTTCCAATTTCTACCTCTTGAATTTCCTCATTAGTCACCTCTTCCCTTCTCTTTTCACCTCTTTAAGCAACGTTACAACGAAACCTAAAAATCCAAGCTACCATGCGAACTATCTGAATATACGGTGAAGAATACCATACCTGATAAATTCGTAATCAGAACTGACGGCATTTGTTATAAAGATAACACTATCATAAAAAAATGCCTATGACGCATAGTATTTGTTATTCCTCTTTTCTTTGATTTTTTTAAAAGGTACATGAGAGAACGTAAAAGATTATTTTTCCCCATTTATACACCGCCTTTGACTGCACTGGTCATATCGGCGGCCTTTCCTTTGGAATATGTTGCCTATAGTGAATGCTGTTAACTTGTATTCGGTTATCATTGAATTTCTGATAAATTTTGGGTTTTATTCATTAAATCTCACACACATCCACTCTCTCATTCATACTTCTATAATCTGGAGAGGACAGGGAATAATCTTGGCTAGAAAACATTCCACCCCAGCCAGGACTCGAATCCGGGATCCCTCGCACAACAGGCAGGTGCTATACCGACTGAGAAAAATGTAGTTGCCTCGTTAAGAAGAAAATAAACTGTTGCAATGAAATAACCTGGTATTTAACATCCGCTGGGCTAAAAATAGTAAGTGCGAGCGCTAGAATAACAGGTTATGGGCCCAGGCACATGAATTACCATGGAATCAGATTTAACAAGTATAGGTATTACGCCATTCGTTTCTCGGTCGCAAAACCCCTTAGCATGGCTTCCTTCTGAAGGAAAGTAAAGCCGGTGATCCCTGCCGTAACGGCACGTAAAAGAACCTCAAGCCTGATAAAAGGGCTCTGAGCAAAACATGTCCGGTCTTTCACGCCCAATATAGAATCGGACGCTAACAACCATAGCAGTTAAAGAGCATCCATAAATAAAACTCAATTTTAATTTTAACGCCATTCGCGGTAAGCTACTGTAATAACTGGTTGTTCAGAATCGGCTTGTCTTGGAAGAACACTCCATGTTGGGGACGCTAGAAGAAGAATTTACTACGGCAAAATCAGAAGACCATGCTATAAGTTAAAAGCCAAGAACATAATTGTGCAATGTATAAAGACTCTTACTTAGAAATAATCAAGGATTGCGGTACAGCATACGAGATTATTCATAAGCTTATATCTGTATTTCAGTGTGCAGGTATTGCGCCACAACTTCTATTGAGGAAGAGATTGATAATACTTAAGTACAATGAAAATAACAGACGAAGAGTTCTTTTTAGCATTTGACAAGCTGATCAAGTTCTGAAATCATCGGAATCAAAACTGAGTGACAGTGAGATCATCTGTTGCTTATTATTTGTTATGCTTATTGCTTATTACTTCACTAAAATGGTATTTGGGGCATGGTTTGTCATAGTTTGCAGAAGCAGTCCTCCTTGGGGTCGTGATATGAACCATTCTGACATATCTTCCTATGGAAGCCATGGGCGGCCAAACGTGTACACAGGTGGCGGAGTTGAAAGTTCGGTCCTTTCCAGGTATCTATTTTCATCGATTCTGTTTCAATTATTTCCATTGGTACCCCCTTGGCTTTGTTCTGGCTCTCCTCCATGACGGTTTTGTATGCTTACGCCTCTGGAAGATCGAAGCACTGCCTAATATCTTCTATGAGGAAAGATTCCTGCGCTATCATGTAGACGTAGCTATTTCTTATGAATTTTAAAATTGACAGAACTCGTTTTAGGAATCTGGCTTTAACATTCTCTAGTTTTTTGAGTTTTTTTTCTCCGTCAGGGTAGATCCATGTTAGTTGAATTCTATATGTGCAACTGGCATAACTGTGAGCCTGAATAGCGTTATCGCAGTTAACAAGGATAGATTTCTCAGCTTAGAGGTGTTGTAAATGACTTTTGTTGTGGCCTTTGCTCGCTCCTGTATATGCGGAAAGAAAGCGGTTCCAGTTGTTTGTAGCGTTACTCCCAGGTATTTAAAGCTGGATACGAATTCTAATGTTGATCCGCCGCACGTGAGATGGTTCCTCTTTTATATTCTTCTCTTCTAAATTTCATTGCTTTCGTCTTTGAGCTGTTTATTTCCATCGAACTTTCTAATGCCCATTTTCTGATGTTCTCCATGGCTGTTTGTAAGTTTTCTGGAGAGGATGGCCATGTTATCTGCATACATAAGCAGTTTTACGTTTTTTGTGCTTATAGTTTGCCCGATGTCCACCTTCATTACGTTAAAGGGTCACGGACTCATTGGGTCTCCTTTAGGACCCATCTTGTTTGAATGATATCCTTCGACATCGATATGTCATCGCATATTGTCATATAGTTTATAGATTTAAAGGAACCAATTAGAACAAAATATTACCAAGAAAATTAGTTATGGGCAACAAAAATAGGTGGTGTTAGTACTGAAAATACTACTACAAAAATGTGTTCTACATTCCTGATTTGGCAAATAATTTTCTTTCTGTAGAAGAATCGGGTAACCATTTGCAGAAACAATGAAGAGATTATTGAAGGGTTTAGAGAAAGCAACTTATATGAAGTAACTTTCAGGAGTAAATAAAAAAGAGCAGAGGCCGTAAAAGGCGTACTTTGTGGCTCCACAAGACGTGATACAGCGCCGGAAGCTAGGCCATGCATTAATAGAAAACATGAAGGAATTGAAGAGGTGAAATCTCATTAACTGTGAGAATTATCAACTTTCATTGTGTGAGCCAAGTCTGAAAGCCGTCAGGCCAGACTGCCCTTTAATAAGAAGAATATCCTAAATCCAAAAGAGTTTTAGAATTAATCCATTCATATTTATGTGTTCCTATCCTGTTACGCATAATAATAAGAGATACATGTTGAGGTTACTTGATGACGTTTCATTTTGTGAAAATAAAGCTGAAATCTCAAAGTATCTCAAGGAATATTTTCGAGCTGGTGGAAGTCAAATTTAATTCGAAAATCTCCAAATTTATGTGCGACAATGGCAAGGAATATATGAATAAATAATTTCAAAAATTTTATGCAAATAAGGGAATTGGAATTGAGCAGACGGTTTCCTATTCGCCACAACTAAATGGAAAGAGCGAGGGAATGAATCGCACAAAATTTGAGAAGGCCAGAACACTATTTGCAAATAGTCTTTTCGAGAACGATATGTGGGGAGAAGCACTTTATACGTCGGTATCATAGTAAATAAATTCTCCACTTTACAGAATAAAATGCCAGCTGAGAAGATTTGGAATGGAATAAAATCTAACTACAGCAAGCCAAAGATATTTGGCTCAGAAGCCTATATGTATAAGGAAGAAAGGAAAGGAAAGTTGTCCGAGAAAAGCAAGAAATAATTTATGATAGGATATTGTGAAAATGGATGTAGACTATGGAATACAGAAGAAAGAAAAATAGTTCGGGCCAGAGATGTGATATTTAATGAAGAGAAGCACCACTTATACACTACACAAAATTTGCAAGAATTACTAGAAAAGGTAAAGAAAAAGAATTGGTATATCTGAGAAGAATATACAGAAAACTGGAGAAGAAATTCAGAAAACACACCAAGAGAAGCGCATTACAAGACAACAAATTTGTTTGAGGGATTATTAATGTGAATTTGCAGTTTTAAGCGTAGAATGATTATTCAAAATGATGAATAGAGAACTAAAAAGGAAGCTTTAGTCAGAATATAAAGAGAAATGGTTAGAAGCAATAAATGATGATATGAAATCAAATGAAAAGCATTCTACTTGGACAGTTGTTGGGAAAAAAACATAAGAAAAGCATGAACAATCGTTGGGTATTTAGAAGGAAAGGAGAAGTTATTTACAAGGCAATGTTAGTGGCAAAAGAATATGAAACCTCAGCATATGAGGAAACCTATTATCCAGATGGTAAATTACCTACCTTGGGAATCCTGTTATGTTCAGCAAACCAGAGGAACATGCTTATTATAATAAAATATTTACTTTATAATATGGTGAGATATTTTGATTTTCCCTATTGGTTATCATGAATAGCGGTACATGTCAAGGAATTTAGATGGCAGTGTCAACGCAATGGTTGAAATGTGAAATGGTTGAGGTAGCTGAGCAGGCAAAACTGTAGACATAGTAACAGAAATTACTGCATAAACTGCATTGCATGTAAATGGAGTTGCAGTGTGGTTGTGTTAGATAGTAAGCCAAAACAGTTTATTAGTAAAATGTCTTTTTTTTTATAAGGACATATCGGAGAACGTGTAGTAATGGTTACGAATTTACATAATTTTAAAGATCATGTTTAGTAAGAAACTTCATGCCGATGTCAAGAAGTCAACACTAAAAATCCAGGATCTGAAGAAAGATTCAGCCACACGTCTGAAGCATTTGCGTATTATATTAGGTAAGCCAGGATAGTAATTAAAATTATTCCGATAACTGCATAGCACAATAGGTTGCCAAACTTGCCTGTAGAATTAAGAATGTGGAATGCCATAAAGCAAAGGAAATTCTGTGTTGATATGCAAAGTATGCGCGTGGATATAAGTTTATGGATGATTGTGGGGCCCGTCTTTTTCTTTATGTTCTCTCTTAGCAACAAAAAAACTTTGGTCGATTACACTTAAATGTAGGACGTGTAATCTGATTTTGAGAAGCAGAGACGATATCTATAACGATGTACAAGTTGAGCTCTGTACTGTTAGAATTTATCCATAAAATGCAAATGTTAAATCTGGTGTTAGCAGCAAAAGCATGCCTAAAAGCTCTTTACAGTTTTCAAAAAGGTTTAATGAATTCTTATATTTATTCGCTTGTGTTGTAACTTTTAATGTGTGACTGGAATGCAGAGCTGTGAATGTGTGTTAATTTAATTCATAAAAATTATATTTTTCTTTCTTGTTTATTCCCAATGGACTAAATTTACCGTTTTTACTAATTATAAAATCATTAAACAGTGAATGGGGAAAACAGTCCTTTCGTTTAACCCTAAAAATACCTCTGTAAGAGTTGCATAACTACACTATTCTTATATTACTGTCCCAATATGATTATTTTTATGGTGAGAATACAGAATCATTAATAGGATCCAGGTGCTGATGACAGAAATGTTTAAATAGTAGCTTTCAAAACAATGAAATAATTTAGAAAATCACCCAAAAGTGACACAAAAATATAATAGTGTCCTCGTAGGAAAGTAGGGTTTCTTTTCAATGTTGCCTCATTAATCATTCTGTAGTCACTGTGATTTTGTAAAAGATCCTTCAAATTTCAGCATCTTTAAAAAATTCTGGTGATTTGACTTTTTGCTGTAGTGATAGTGGCCGACACTCATGATTTCTTTTTGGCAGAATTCTGAATTGCATTAAGATATTTATTGCTTGTGTTATGTTGTTAATTCTTTTCACTGTAATTCCTCTACATATCACTCTGCTTCAAATACATCTTCACCAAATTCAGAAATGGTTTGCTTCATTTGGCAGTGTTCTTAATTTTGCCATTCCTGGAGTGCATTTAAGCAACAGCTAAGTGTTATAATAGTTGTATTCTGTCAATAGAAAAAGTGTATTGTTGTGGTTGAAACTTGTGCTGCGCAATGTTATGACTGATTTCATATTTAAAGTAACATTTTAATTTATAAACAATCCCCTAGTCTCTCCTTAAATAAATATTATAAACAAAATAACTGCTAATGTAAAGGCTTTATCCAAGAAGAGGGTGTGGCATAACATAAGCAGGTGATGCATACATGTGGCACTAGCTAAAAGGAATGTTGATTGGAAAGATTATGGGAGTTAGTGCATGCATGCTATTTACGATATGACCTCTAGAATTATGACAGTAAGAGAGAGAGACAGAAAGCTAAGGAAAAAATTATATCCTCAAAAATAAATTAGTAAATAAATGCATAAATAAACCTAAATTGTAAAATTTTAAAAGCAATGAAAAATCATCATGTTCCATTAAACTTTAAAGCACTTTTTCAAGATGTAGCCATATAAATAAATATGAAATACAATTAAGTAATTAATAATTTGTCTACTTTGAACTTACATGCAATTTATACAATGTTTAAAATACAATACAATGGAGTTGCTTATTATTTCTCTTCCCCTTATATTTAACATTCTATTGTTGCAATTAAGTATAAAGGTATATTTCAGAGAGTTGAATGCAAAACATTCTATTACAAAGTAGCTATTGAGCTTCATATGAGCAACTAGTATTCAGGATTTTGTTAGGGAATGCATTCTCTTTATATATAAACATACAAAGTCAATGATTGCAGCGGCTATGTTAACCTTTTAACGCCACTTGAGTATTGACAACTCAGTTCACTAATACAATAACTCAAACTATTTAATTATTGTGTTTTGTAGTATCCAGTTTTCAGAAATGTTTGCACATAAATACTTTGTAATCATTAGCCACAATATAACCAACATTAATACTAAGGTGTTATTGGATTTCAAGCAACTGGCATACTTCTCAGTTCGATACTACACAGTGCTCGACTTCTTAGACTTAATTAGGCAGGAAGCATTTTAACAGTAGTTGGAATATGGCTATAACCTTGAAATAAATTCTAGAAAAATGCAGACAAAAGTGTACTCATTATAAAGGATTAAAACCTTTAAATGCTTCCCCAAGAAATAGTGTTTTTTTAATTCTCTGCTACATACCTAGAGGAAAAGTTTGATGTGGATATTTCACTAGAAATGCACGTTTTGAGGCCCGTTAACCCCAAAATTGTTTTAAAACGGTCTTTGTGTGTGAACAGTATAACTTAAGAACAAAAAGCTGGTAAATAACAAACTTGGTATTTGTTCAGTATGTTCCAAAGTTGCGATACGAAGATTTTCAATTAAATCCCTCCGCCCCAAACTACTCTTTGCCAGGATTTTATTTATTTATTTTTTTAAAAATAGCTCAAATGATTTTGACTAAAGTACATGTTTAAGATATTTGCTTGACAAATAAAATGTATATCTTAAATTTTCTTAGAATAGCCTGTGAAATCCTCTTCATTCTGAATGACTTTTGTATAACTGTAAACTGTAAGAGATAAGCAGACAAAAACTTACTACATAAAAAATGTATATCAAATTAAAAGACACAATTGATCTCAAAAATGTTTTGTGACGTTAACAGTTTTTGGGATATTCTTTGTTCTTGTTTTCAATTTACAAATACTTATACATCATTCAAGTGGTAAGTCGCTATTTGTGTTTTCTTATGGTCATTCAAAAAGCTTGGAATTTCAAAGCCATCAGAACTGCTTTTTAAAAATCTTAACTTACCATTATAGCCTACTATATCCTCCTTAGGCCTACAGCAAAGTGTGTTACTGTGCAGTTGAAAGTTTATATTGATTAACAATAAGAGATAGAAGAATAACTTTTCTATGAATAGTTTGTAGAAGTGTGAGAAAGAAAGTCATATGAATGCAACACACAAGATTTTTTTAGGCATGGCAGCACTGCATTGGGCCATCAGTATGTCAGTAATATAACCAGGCAGCTTTTTATATGAGGTAAACTTGTATGAGGGATATCCAAGCAAGATATCAGAAAACTAAAACTTTCTTCATTATACAAGATTCTGTCCAAGGAGTTCACTAGAATAACAACCAGGCCACTCTACACCCTTTTGTAGCATATTACAACGAAGAAAGTGCTCTTAAAAGTAGGTTTTTGAGGCAATATTGGAATGTAACACACAATACTATCACCTTTCATCTTTTTCAAGTTGTGGCATACTTCCGGTGCATTCTGTGCTATAAGCCTCCAAAAGCGATGTGATACTTAAAAAGTATTCATTTTAAACTGAAGAAATGCAGGCACAAGTACAAAATTGGTCTGCTTTGACCAAACCACACCAGCAGCTCACTTTTCCAGTGAGCACTGCTACTCTATTCCTCATGCACTACACTTGGAACCATTCATAGAATTTTTTTTTCTTTCTTTCTTCCTTCTCAAAAACTAATAAGTATACCACAATGAAGTTTTAACACCTAAAAGAAAAACAATCAACACAATTTTTGTCAATTTTTTTAAAAAACGTCATTTAATAAACTTAAATTAATATGTTTTATTGGTACTTAAGTATCTCACACAAAAAGAAAATTTAATATACGAGGGCAGATCGAAAAGTAATGCACAATAATTTTTTACAAAAAAGTTTAATAGTTAAAACAAAAAAATCACAAATGAAACCTACTTTTCGACATAGTCACCAAGTTTCTCAACACATTTCTCCCATCGTGATACCAGTTTCAATATGCACTGTTCGTAGAAGTCCGTTTCCTCGGAGTATAGCCATCTGCGGACTGCTGATTTCACTTCCGCATCTGTCACAAAGCTTTGGCCGGCCAGGAATTTCTTCATTGGACCAAACAGATGAAAGTCCGACGGTGCAAGGTCCGGACTGTGTGGTGGATGCTGGAGCACCTCCCAACCAAATTTGGTGATTTTCTGACGAACAGCAGCAGCATGGAGCGAGCATTGTCATGAAGTATTTTCACATCATCAGCATTCATGTTGTGGCATTTGTCACAAAGGGCACGATGCACCTTCACCAAAGTTTTCAAGTAGGCTGCAGCATTCACAGTGGTTCCGTGTTCAGCAAAGTCCACCAATACAACACCATGCATATCCCAGAACACCGTCACAACCACTTTCCTAGCAGATTGAGTCACTTTGAATTTTTTCTTCACTCGGGAACCATCATGTTTCCACTCATACTTGCCTGCTTGGTTTCGCGCGTGTAGTGGTATGCTCAGGACTCATCACCAGTGACAATTCCTTTCAGAAAGTTATGCCCTTCTGCAGTGTACCACGTTATGTGATCCAAGCTTGTCATCATTTGCTGGCCCTTGTGCTTGTTTGTCAGGTTCTTAGGCACCCAGCGAACACTAACTTTACGAAATTTCAACATGTCATGAACAATATACATTGCACCATAGGAAATGTTGAACTGTTGCTATAAGGTATGCAGTTGCACACGCCAGTCATTCAAAATTGCTGCCTCAATGCTTCTGATATTCTGCAGGGTTGCAGCTGTTACTGGCCTCCTGGAGTGTGGTGAATCACTAAGGTTCACACAGCTCTCTAGGAAGAATGCACACTATATGGAGACATTGTTACGGTCCATACAACCATCCCCATACACGCCACGCATGTCCCTGTGAATATCACTCGGTTTATGCTCTTTGGCCTACAAATATCGAACCACACCTCTCTGCTCTTCACACGTGGACGACAGTAACATGTGCGCCATCTTTGTTGCATAGTTCAAGCTTCTCTCGCTAGAGCTGCACATGAAACAAAAAATACCCTATGTAGTGAAAACTTCAAACTATATCTGTGTGAAATTGCAACATTCCAGCTGCAATACCAAGGCAGAAAAAAGTTATTGTGCATTACTTTTCGATCCGCCCTCGTACTTCAGAATAAGTGCAGCATTCAACTTATAAGTTAAATGCATTTTCTATTATATGAATATATGTATATGTGTGTGCACACTTTTGACATAATTTTTAATAGCAATAGTTGTTTTAAATGCAAGTATTATCAAATTTTAAAAATGATGTGTCTCATGTTTTATTGCTCACATCATATATAAAAATTTAGAAAAACATCAGAAGCATTGTGTAATTATTTTTCTCGAAAGTGCGATTTCATGTGGAATGCCTCATATGCAAGAAAGTAAACACACATCTTTACTTTTTACGGGACTTGGTTAAAATATATACTAATAATCTAAAGTTAACCTATTATGGATTAGTGTGTACAACCACACCTAGGATTATGCAATTGAGACTGGGGCAGTACATTTTTTATAAACAGGAATAGACTTGGTATTGTAAAAGAAATGTATAAGATGTATAAACAATGTAAATAGAAAAGAATCATGTATAAATATTTTTATTGAAACCTGCAGTATCATTATATGCTTATAAAGTAATTATTTGTGGCGAGTAAAGGTATGTTAAATAAACTAAATAAAGACTATCACAAATATGATACAAGGACACAAAATAATCTCACAGAGTAAATGTAAATAAAAAGCAATAGGTAAAAAGACCCCTTAGATAATGGACTAAATATTATATGTTAAACTACTCGGTAGGTACCGTAAAAATAATAAAGGGGAAAATATCTAAACAAACTAAGGAATTTCTTAATACAGAGGTGAATGAGTTATAATATGTGTAAATAATGTAAAATGCATAAATAATTATATAATGTGTATAAAACTAATAATATTTGAAACTTTTGTCGTAAAAACCAATAAGATTATCATTAATAATAATAATAATAATAATAATAATAATAATAATAATAATAATGTTTCTTGGGTAGAAATATGCTTAGCAACGAGGTTTTAATATTGAGTGAATGCTTAGGTACTAATAATTGCTAATATTGTTTATAATTATAATTACTAATCTAATTTCCAAGGTTCAGGGAGACGGATATTTTTTTTTTTTTGGGGGCGTAAAAATCTCTAGCATGGCTTCCTTTGAAAAAGAAGTAAAGCTGGTGGTCCCATATCGTAGATTTGTGGCACATAAAAGAGTCTAAAAGCTTGATGAAGAGGCCTCTGAGCAAAATTTCCGGTATTTCACTCCCAATATAGAATGGGATGCTGAGAACCATAGTAGTTAAAGAGCATCCATAAATAAAACTCAGTTTTTTTTTTACTAATTGCAGTGAAAAAGGAGAATTACCGTGCATGTGCACAGTGATTTCCACTATGAAACAATCAGGTTAATTGGATATTCACTGGAAATTTTGCTTGAATTTCCAGTGATAATAAACTGAAACAAGTTTACACTTGAATGTCCTTTCTTTTGATTTACTTAAAATGAGCTATCAATTCTTGTAATTATACATAATTGCATGTTACTGCACCAATAATTGTGTATCTGAAATAGTGTTTGCCATAAGAACTTCTTTTCATTCCCTTTTGCCACTGTAGTTACAAACATAATCCAATCTTGAGCTTATATGCAAAAATACTGCCTATTACTTAGAGTTCACTTTTTTTCTCTATTATAGTGTAATAAATCCTAAAGCCTTAACATGCTCAATTGCGCATTAGCAAAGATTTCACTCACAGTGGTGTTAGTCTTTTGGGTTGGTGTTACTTTTGGTTGTTACATTAAATTTACTCTCTCATTCACACTCCAAACTCTAGAGAGGATGAAGAATAATCTTGACTAAAGAAAAATTCCCACACTCTAGCCGGGAATCGAACCCGGGGCCTCTGGATTTGGAGGTTAGCTTGCTAACCAGCAGACACCACAGAGGCAGTCAATATTCATTTGTACTAAGCATTAATATAGAATTTGGCTCATTCAGCCCAGGGTCTTAATTTGCCATATTCATGTCAAAAATGTTCGTATTATCTAAAAGCATTCCATTTTAACACCCCTTAAGTTTGTGTTTGGCTCCTTTTATCGACCAATCCCATATCTTTTTGAATTTAGTTAGGTACTCACCTACATTCTTGCAGTTTTTACTAAAGAGTTTAATTAATGCTACCTTTCTGTCTAATTTAAGCCATTTCCCATTTATACACTCTTTTCTCTAAATCTATGTCCCTTTACATTAAAAAATTATGTGTTCCATATCTTCTTTTCCTCCACAAATGGACGCTGATTTTGCGGGTTCTCATCCCTTTTAGCCTCCATATACCAGCTCATACCCATATAATACTCTCTCTTTGTTTTTTATTTAATTTATCAATATGTGCTTCTGTTTCACATGTACTTTTTATTGTTATATACAATTCTAACAATTTTTGTCCAGCTATATCGTTAAACAATATTTATACTTCTATATCTTCAAATCTCCTTGCTCCTTTCCAAAAACCATTTACATTATTTTCCCTCCTCCAAATTTCTCCCAATCCATTATTCTACAAGCTAGTTTGCATACTGTAGCTCCACCCATTGTCTCTTAAACTCTTTTCTTGATATTCTAAGCATTGTCTTAACAGATTCCTTTCATCTAGATTTAATATTCTAAATCAATATTTAAGAGCTCTCTCCATAATCATACCTTTCTTTCACACACTTCCCATTATATTTTGAGCAAATTCCTTTGCTGTTGCACTTGACACGCTAATGCTTCTCTACAAAACATCTTGTGCACAACATCCACAGTTTCCCATATATCATCTAGTCCCATAATTCAATGCCATATAACATTTTTGCTTCAACTACTATATTATAGATTTTTTCTATAGGAGAATTTCTTTGTAATTCTAGCTTGAACTGGAAATAGTGTGTTGGCAATTGTTAATTTGTCAATCTCATTACTGTGAATAGAAGGTTATTGAAAATAGTGTATAGAGAAGAGAAAAGTGTAAATTAAACTAGTTCCCATAGACTCTGTTATGTATTGGACTTAGCCTCAATTATCATCATAATCAGCATCATCGTTGTTGTTACATTTTCTCTAACCAGTTAACATTTATGTCTGGTATTTTTCTGTATAAATCAAGATATGTAAAAATAGGGAAGGGGATGTATATTGACTGTTTCAAAGTGATTGTTTTCCATGTGAATTATACTTCCAAATATGGAAAATTGTTGTAATATATTGATTTATCCCTTTGTTCCTAATTAAAATACATATACTTGATCTTACTTCCCAGCCAATATAGCTATACATTTATATATTCAGCACCATTGTAAAATTATTCATATCACACTTAAACATCGTTCTTCAATGTGAATGTTCCACTTATACCCAAATTCTAGCATGGTAACTTAGCCGGTAATATCTGAGACGTTTATTTGGTAGGTTGGGGTTTAGGTCCATATACTGGCTCCCCTGACTGGGATTATCATTTTTCCCTCCCTTTCATTTCCTTTTGTTTGTTCAGATGAGACTTCCCTTGATTATCAGGTAATTACCACATTAGATATTCAATTGTCATATTCCAAAGTTCTATCAACAGATTAAACAGATGCTAACTACTGCTTTCATATATTGTAAGATAATTGGAAAGATCCCAATGGAGTATAGTTAATGTTTGAATGGTTCCCTTTAGTATGTAATAACCATAGAGGTTGAGAGAACCTTTACAGGGAAAGTATAAAACTCTTCATACCTTGCAATTCCTGTGAGAGAAACTATCTGGATAAGAAGGCCATCTCCAGAATATTGCTGTCAGTTTCAGCTGCAAAGGTATCAAAATTTAAACTAGAATCCTGCAATGGCAACATAATAATCGTATGAACTCCATAAAGTAAGCAGAGTTGTAGAAATGCACAATTCATTTCTCTCCTGCTCCCAACACAACTTTAATGTAGGCAGTTAAAGCTGACTATTCCAGTCAGGTAATACAAGGAATTAAAACAGTGCTTTGGCACTCATTTTGGAACTTTCAACTAGAAGCATCCAGTTTTGCTTATACTGCTTTTTTATGGTAATTGGTCATTGTAACCAAAATTTCAAACCATGTTCCCGCGTGGAGGGTTTGATTCATTTAAACAAGATGGTATTTCTATAGAATGAAGAGAAAATGACAGTAATTGATTTTGATGTAGAGTCAGCTGAAAAATTCAATGACTCAATGGTTAGAGCAACTGCATGAAAAGCGGGAGAATAATGTTCAAATCCTGGCTATGACTTTGAAGTTTTCAGCTCACTCTACATCAAAATCAGCCCCTAGGCCAGGTAGGTTTTTGAAAGATACAGTCAAATTCATTCACTATATACATAATAATAATTGCCTCACGGTTAGTTTAACTATTTGTGTATCCAGGAATAAAGTACTTATGAATTGTAGGCCATCATTAAGGTTGCTATCTCTAAAGTGAGATGTCTTGGTGGTCTATCTGGGAAAAAATTTTAGTCAGTGGGAATTCAATGTCATAGAAGCTCAATAGTTAAAGTAACTGCATGGAAATTGGGAGAACCGTGTTCAAATCCTGGCTATGACATTGAATTTTTCAGCTGACTCTACATCAATATCAGTTCCTAGGCTGGAAAGGTTTTTAAAAAGCATAATTAAATTCATTAATTATATACGTAATAGTAATTGATTTGTTTTCCTTTGGTGTTCTAAAAAGTGTGAATACCCCCTACATATTTGCTCTTCCATTGAAACTAAAACTAAACTATTTGTAGCATTTACATTTACATGCAATTGTTCAGTTTTTTCATATTAATAACATTTTCTGACAATGTACTTATTAATCAGCTTATACCTTATTAGATTCTGCTTCACTAAGTACATGTTTACTTTCTCTACCACGTAACTGGTAGGTAGAGAAGGTATTGCATACCACCCAAGAATTTGATATCAAGATTTCATTGGAAATACATGTTTGACACCCCTGAATAAGAAAATAAAATTTTTAGAAAAATGTCCATGTGTGTGTGCGCGTGCATGCGCATTCGTAACTCAAAAACAAAAAGTTAGGTTCATTATCTCTCAAAGATGCAACTTGAAGACTTTCAAGACAATTCCCCACCCCAAACTACCCTATACATTAAGCATTTTTCAAAATTGTTGAGTTTCCAAAACATGATTCTAACAATTTTTATTAAAATACCATATATTAGAGATATTTACATGGCAGATAAAATTTATATCTTGAACTAATATAATGTGAAGACCTCTTCATTTGGTAGAATTTTGTATAATCTCGTATAACTGGTAAAAGTTAAAACAATAAACTAAAACGTACTACACAAAATATGTAGATCTCTTTAAAACACACAATTTATTTATTTATTTATATTTTTAAGCAATTTCTGAGTTATCCATTATTAATTGGTTTGAATTCTTCAATACTCTTGGCCATTCTCTTGAAATGCTGCCAACATTCAGCTGTTTCTTGCAATTCTTTTCTTTCTTTCTTATGGACGGTAACAGAATTGAGAAGCTAGATGCAATCACAGCATTAATGCAAAAATAAATAGTGCTACACATTGCATGATTTTAAAATAGGCAATTTTATCTGAGAGAAACACAGAATATTGGTACTTTGGAGCACAGTAATAGAGGCTTCAGATACTTAATTACAGCCATCTATTCATTAGCAACATTTAACAATTAACATTCCTGCTGCTTTTAGTCCAAGTACACACAATTATTCTGAAGTGTTTTATTTAATAACTAAAAATTACATTTAATTTTTTTGATGAAATTTTGTCTAGTAGCACTTCAGTAGATCACAACCCAAAATTGTGTGAAATGTGGATGTTAAGAAACTTACCCTGTCCTGTTTTAAGATACAGGGCCAAAATGGTATAATTCTGCATGGTTTCAATGTACTTTGCAATTGTGCCAGTTTCTGAAAACTAGAGTTACCGCAGAATAACAATTCAGATTAATGTTTTACCAGCAAATTCTTACAAAGTCTGTGTTCTAGTTTGAAATATGCATAAGTTGCACCCTGAAGGTACTCCCTTTTTAATTTCCCATATCTTACATAATGCTATAAAAATATGCATTGCAGTGTTTTGCATGTAAATATGTATATTCTTTTTATTATTTTACAGAAAATGTAGACACAGAAGAAGCAAAGAGCATATTTGAGTCAAACTACAGTCATATATACTACATTTTGTACGATAGTTTTGTTGTAGCAGAAGCAAACTTAAAGCAGAGAGGTAAGTCTTTATTCTTTTCTTTCTTAAGTGTTGAATTAATGTTACCAGAAAATTTGTTTCATCCATGATAGCAAAAGTGCTAAAGCTTCAGATTTTTTATACAATACAGGTTATATCAGTCTGAGGATGTGATGTGGACAGAACGAATTGATAATTATCTGTAATAAGGAGCGTTGCTATCAAGTTCTAAAATGTGCACACAAGTGTGTGAAGGTATTCTTTTGAAACTTTCACTGATGCTGAAGTATTCTGACAAAAAGAAATATACCAAATATGAAATTAATTGAGGTTTACCTTTTAGGTTAAGGTTTTTTAAATAAAAAAATGCAGGAAATTACTATAAAATTAATTAGTCTCAAGCATATTAGATGTTTATATAAAAGACTGATAATTTTTATACTAATTGATATTATATACTGTTGGTATTAGCAGCAAATTGCACACCTTTGAGTAAACATATATTTTGCTCATATTCTTCATTACAGTGTATTTAAAACTGGCTCCCTATAGAAAGGATGCTTGTAAGTTGGGGCATGACCCTTATTTGCTAATTCAATTTAAAAGTACAATAGTGTTTTGTGAATCCCAAATTTCAGTTGTTTTTGTGATATCATAGTCAACATATATTAGCATCAAAACTCCAGGTTAGATTTACATTTTCATTGTGTTCAGGTTTTATAAATTATTTTAACCAGTTAGCATTGTGTTCAAAGGAAATGTTTATACCGAATAGGTACCTATTTTTCTCTAAAGCACAGCACATAATTTGGTTCAAGAATTTTAAAGATATATTAAAACTTAACTTTAGTGATTTTTACTTTCTCTACTGCATACCTATTGCAAGTGGAGGAAATATTGCATTCCACACAAAAATTCAATTCTGAGATTTCACTTCGAAAAACATGTTTTGAAATGCCCGAAATCCAAGAAAAGCATTCTTAAAAAAGGTCCATGATTGGGTGCAACTCAAAAATTTTTAAGAAAAATTGCCCCATCCCACACTGCTTTATACATAGAAAAAATGTTCTTAATTTTTTTTATTTTCTCATAAATGCCTCTAAAGGTTTTGATTAAAATAACATATGCTTAAGATATTTGCATGACATATAAAATATCAATCTTGAATTTTCTGAAGACAGCCCATAAAGTCCTCTTCATTGTGAATTACTTTTGCATAATTAGTCAACTTTAAAGATATAGACAAAGTATTATAGTAAAAAAATGTAGATATCAATAAAGTGCACAGTATGTCAAATTCTTTTGTGCCATTAACCATTTTTGAGATATTCTCTGTTCCTGTTTTAATTCTCAAATTTTTAAGTGGTAAATCGAATGGAATTGCAAAGCCATCACATAGTGATCCTTTTCTATTTACTCTACCATGTACATAGTAGGTAGAGAAGGTATTGCATTCCACCCAAAAATTCAATATTGGGATTTAATCAGAAATACCTGCCTTAGGGCTCCTGAAAAAGCAAGCATGTTTAGAAAAAGGCATGTGTGTGTGCATGCACGCACAACACACACAAAGATTTTCAAGATGATCCCCCCACCCCAAACTACCCTTTACATAGAACATTTTTCAAAATTTTTTATTTTCTAAAAAATGGCTGTAACAATTTTGATTAAAATATATATTAGAGATATTTACATGAGAAATAAAATGTATATTTTGAATTTTCTGGGAATAGTGTGTGAAGTCCTCTTTATTCGGAAGGAATCTTGTATAACTGGTAAATGCTAAGTGCTAGATGAAAATGCTCCATACAAAAAAAAGAATGTAGTCCTCTTTAAAACACACAATTTATTTCAAATATGTGGCATCAGCCATTTCTGAGGTATCTGTTATTAATGTTTTGAGTTGTTCAGTACTTAGCCATTCTTTTAAAGTCCTGTCAACATTCAGTTTCTTGCAATTCCATTGAAATAGTATGGGATTTTAGGGCCCGCATACAGCGTTCAATTTCCCTTTATATCTATAATGAAATGTGTAGTGTAGTTATTTCTACAAAGGTTTATCTGGATTAAAATGAAGTAGAAAAATAATGTTTCATAAGAATAATCTGTATACCCACTAATAAACAATAGAGGGTAGAGAAAATCATGTGAATTTATCACATTGGATTATTTTAATGTATCGCTTTAGCCTACTATATCGTTCTTATACCTACAATGAACTGTATAATGGAAGTTTATCTTGAATTACAAGAAGTTGATACAAGAAAAAGCTTTTGTAACAATAGTTTGTAGAAGAATGAGTAGAAAAATCATGTGAACGCAACACATAAGATCTTTTTTCAAATACATTTAATTATTCTTTAATGTGACTCTATGTTCACCACATAATATACGTATAGCACTCAGTTGTTTTATGTTTACCATCATAGGAGTAGAAAGCAATATCAGCCAAGTTGTTAGCTACTTCATTAGTCCCAATAAATACTTGCAAATTAGAATGGTCAACACATTAGCAGCCCAGCAATCACATGAAACTGCAAGAAGTCAGTATTTAGACTAGCAGAGGTAAAAGAAATTTTAATTGATTGTTTAAAGTAAAATAATAATAATAATAATAATAATAATAATAATAATAATAATAATAGCAATAATAATAGCAATAATAATAGCAATAATAATAATAATAATAATAATCCTTAATTACTTTATTTTGTGATCCTCTGTTTTTTATTTGATAGTAATTATTTCTTTCTTGTTTTTCACTTTGTTTACTATCTTTCTGTGTGCAGTGCCGTGGTTATTCTTTAAGAATATGTCTTTTTTATTTATTTATTTATTTTATTTTTGTTTTACATTCTAGTTATGCATGGTTTTATTTTTCAAGAAAATGTTTTGGAATGAAGAGTAATACCTAAGTCCACTCAGAGAAAATTTTCAATACAATGGAAAACACAGTCAAATATAAACTTTTAAGTATAAAAATGTAATTTGCAGTTAAAACAGAACTTATAAACCTTCCATTAAGTTGAAATAAAAAGTTATACCCCCCCCCCCCCTTAAGCTTTACTTTCATTTTTTTATGGTGATATTCTCTTTCACCGCCACCTGTTATGTTCAGTGTGATGTTCACTAGCTTGAACTATGGCTCTGCATTGCAGTTTCTGTTGTAAAAGACTGCATCATAGAACGGGAAGCAGGAATGTTATCCCACTCCTGGCAGACTTTCAAAGACCCTCAATTGTGGTGGGACGTTGGGAAGCAAAGCGATGTTTCAGCAGACCAAATCCGCAAAAATCCATTGGTGAGGCATCTGGTGACTTCGCAGAGATCCTTTTAAATGGTATCACATTTACACCCATTTCCTCAACTTTCCAGTGGTTGTAATGCTGGGAAGATATAAAAGTGTGACTGAATCCCACACTTTTATCTCTGGATCCAAACATTTCGGGCATCTTCACCATACACCCAGCAAATCTCATCAAAAATTAGGTCCATGACATTCCTTGGTAGTAGGCTGCATTAATTTTTACATCTTTGGCAACTCTGTGATTACTGTGTTTGCCCCAAGAGCAGTATCCTGCAACCACCATGAACACCTTGGAAGTCCTTTCCTTGTTTTCCCAGATGAAGTTGGAGCACCCATTTTGGCCCACTTGATGGTAGTAAATTGCACATGGTTTGTTTGTCATCTAGATGCTTCATTTAAGGAAACCATCCATTGCCACTTTTCACTTGCCAGGTGATGTTCATAAAGTTTTCTTGCATTGATGAAACCTTCTCTGATGTGCTTCTTTAAACACATGCCCTCTGTTTTATACCACCGTTCTAGATGCAGATGTTTGTGGATTATCCTGTAGAGACCTGTAAATAGTCTTTTTATATGTTTCAATGCAGTTGGCAATGCTTCTTTGCATTGGAGGGTTTTCTTGTGTCACTGATGCTCTCATCTTGGCTTCTAAGCCTTTAGGTCATGCTGGTTACCCCCTTGCCCTTGTTAGTTTGCAGATTGGGCTTGTGCAGCTGTGTTATACGGCCAACCCATAACTTACTTATGGTAAGATCTTTCTGTTTGCACCTTTCTACTACCATTGAAAGGCTGTAACTAATGTCGAAAAGTCCAGCAATGTACACCAACCACAAACCAGCAACTTTAGAAGCCATTATGGAGTAAATTTGGCTCCAGCCTGTACCATTGGACTGCAGGCACACACAGTGAATTGATGCAATAACAAATGTCAGTGTTTGGATCAACAATAGGAGTGGGAGAGTGATTCATAATTTTCCAAACTTACATGTGTATGTACATACATGCTTTCCCTGCTGTTTAAGTACCTAAGATAGGGAAATTATCACATTTGGTCAAAAAATTCAATTTCAAGATTTCAGGAATTGTACATTTTGAAGTCCCCTGAATCCATATAAAGCAATTTTAGAGTAAAATCCCTCATTATGTCTGTGTTTTATGAGAGAAAGTTTGATAATGCTAGTAAAATAAGATGTGTATTTTGGATTTCTTAAAATGGTCTATGGAGCCTTCATTTTCACTGAATTTTGCGTAATTGGGAAACCATAAGATATAGTCAATTTTCAGCAACAAAACTATAGATCATGCTAAAATATAAATTTATGCCAAATAAAAATGTTTGTGGCATTAATCATTTCTGAAATATCTGCTGTTTGATCATCTAACTTCCCACATTTATTAGCAGTTCACTTTGAAGTGTTAAGTGGTCCTTTTTTTTGTTTCTCATGATTACATTCTTATGAAGCTTATGATATTATAGACAGCATATTTGATCTGCTTTTGTAAACATTTTGCTGCTGTCTCAGCCTCCTCAGTACCTGCAATTAAGTGTGCATTCTGTTATATAACTGAAGTCATTTCTGTTGCATATTTATTCATGATAAACAGTAAGTAGATAAAAAATAGAATTTTGTAGAACATTTGAAAATAAATGTTAGATAAAGTTGAGTGACTGTTACACTTTTTTTTATTTCTTGCTGGTTTTTGTGAATGAGTCTAAAGGTGAGCTTTTTCTGGAGAATGATCATATGGAAGAAGAAGAAAAGATAGAGGATAAAAAAGAAAGTGCAGTAAATGTGCATATCTAAGTTTGCTGTTTCACTGACAGCAGCACTTGGCAACAGGTAGGTGGCCTATGCTACACCTGAATTATTTTCCTGGAGGAGAGGCCAACTTCCATGTGGGATGTGACATGAGTGAGTGTAGAGACCTTGAAAACAATGGAGAAAGAGATAGCAGGAAATTAATTATGTGCTCTCAACTGTGAAGACTGTTATCCAAAGTGGCAGAAAGGCCACTGTCCTTTCAGCTGTTTACTTGTTATGCCAGCATCTTAGGTGAACTGATCTGACAAATAGTTGAAGAGTGGAAATGTCAAAGTTCCATGACATGAAGAAATATATGCCAATGATCATTTTTTCAGGTATTTTTTTTTTATGTTCTCATGCCCATAATTGTGGCCTTGTTTCAAGTACTAAATCAAGGAGGAGGAGGTTCATATAATCCTAAGCAATGCTGCTCTGTCTTAAATGCCTCATCATGCTGCCATCAGTTGTTCCAAGAGCCATGCAATAACATTCTTTGATTTAAAGGAAGATTAAAAGCCCTCTACCACTAATGTTAAATCTGTTAAACTTATGACCCATTATCACAGAAGTTATTTAAGATCCCAGGCGGCAATTTTTACAGGATGTAGATGCTCACATTTTAAGTTCACTAATTTACTTTTATGCAATAGATTTGTTATTAAGGAAGGTAGTATTATTTTCTTTCCTATACCAGCTTTTGATTAAAATTTATTATTACTTTCTCTACTGCATATAGTAATTAGGGGAAGTATTGTATTCCACCCAAAAATTTGATGTTGAGATTTCACCGGAAATAGATGTGTTGAGGCCCCCTGAATAAATAAATAAACAAAAAAAAAAGCATTTTTAGAAAAAGGTCTGTGTGTAGCATAACTCAAAAATGAAAAGTCGGATAAATACAAAATTTGATATTTAGGTTCAATACCTTCCAAAGATGCGACACAAAGATTTTCAAGAAAATCCCCCCCCTCCAAACTAACCTTTACATAGAAGATTTTTCAAATTTTTTTTATTTTCTAAAAAAATTACTAACAAATTTGATTAAAATACAATATATTAAAGATACTTACATTACAAATAAAATGTATATCTTGAATTTTCTGCGAATAGCCTGTAAAGTCCATTTAGAAGAAATTATGTATAAATCTTATATAACTGGTAATTCTGAAGAGATAGATGAAAACTTACTGCACAAACAATGTAGATCTCTTTAAACACACAATTTATTTCAAATAAATTTGTTTGTAGCGTCAGCCATTTCCAAGATATATGGTTCAATTTGTTTAATACTTTGTCATTCTTTTTAAGTTCCATCGATTTTCAGTTGTTTCTCATGATTGCATGGAAACAGTATGGAATTTTAAAGGCTACCATAGAGCATCCAGTTCTTAAACATTTGACTATCGCTATTCCCTTTGTATCTATAGAAAAATGTGTAATGTAGCTATTTCTGCAAAGCTTTATTTAGATCAAAATGAAGTAGTTAGAAAAATAAGCCTTAGTAAGAATGGATTGTATGCCCAGTAATAAATGATAGAGGGTAGAGAAAGTCATGTATCACATTAAAAAAAAATTTTTTAATGACTAGCGATGTTATTAACACCAAGTAGATCCACAACAGCATGTAGAGTTTTTTTTTTTTTTTTTATCATCCTAAAATGTAATTTATCTTCAAAAATTTCTGAGAAAATGGGTCATTTGCAAAAATAGCTGTTCAAAGCAAAAATGAAGAAGACACACTCATATATATTTGCAAATAATTAAACCCCATGGTTTGAGTACACATAAGCTTCTATACTTAACAGTAATACCAGTTTGTAGAGCAAAACCTCTGTAAAAGATGGTCTGGAGTTTACCTGTCTACTCCAGTTTGTAGAAGTTTTTTTTCTTTCTTTCTTTTTGAGGGGGATGGGAGTGGTGTAGAAATAACAGTAAAAATTGGCTGATGCAGTGCCATTATTAAAAATATATTTAAAATATAAGTATTGTGCCTACAATGAAAAAATGTATTTCAAATTAAATAGAAAGTTTAATTAGTAAGACTGCACAAAAAACTAGCTATCTTTTGGCAATTTTTGTCATTCAGTTTTCCCTTAAAGATGCAGCTTCACTCTTGATTCAGAATATAGCATATCAAACAGCTAGCAGATCATCATAGTGTGATCTAAAGTAATGGACTAATGGTGTTCTAAAGGAAGGAAAAATAGTGGCTGGTAAACCTGTCACCTTTACTTCCTCCATTGCACAAGAAGTTCTATAGAAAACACCACAGCAAGTTAATTTTCCAGCAGTTCTCAAATTGGGGGACTTGCTCTCTAAGGGGAGGCATGAGCAGTTTAAAGGGGGATGGCACAGATAGTTTACCCAGAATAAAAAGGAACACATCTGATTAATGGAGAAGTAGAAATAACTTTGATACATATTTTCTGTCATTATCGATGCATACATTATTTTATGTAGAAGTATATAACGATACTAATTACACATAAATTTAGATTAGGGTATTTTAGTATATCGTTGCCCAGGAAACTATTCAGCATAACAGATGTTCTAATGTTTTTTTCATTTTGTGTACCACTTTCTATAGGGGCTAATGAAAATAATTTACTCCTCCCTAAACTTTATGTTGACTTTTCACAAAATACAGATTTTTTTTTAAGTCCGCTGTGGACAGGTGGGGGGGGGGTCTTACTCCTTTCTTTTCTAGCTCTTGATACCCAAGGAGAGGAATAATCCTGCATTCAACCCAAAGTTTCTATATTGGGATTATGTTAGAAAGATGCTTTTGGAACTCTTGCACATGGGAGGGGGGTGAAAGACACAGTGTTGAGGAGCAGAGAGTAGCATCAGCAGCATCATAAGTTGAAAATGAAGCCAGATAAGTACCAAATTTTGTACTTGGTTAGAAATCATACAAGGGTGCTAGGCAAAAGGTTTCAAGAAAATTCCCTCACTCCAAATGCCTTTGCATAGGAAGAATTTTTGTTTAAATCTTCAAAACAGGTCATTTAGGTAATCATTCCATTTCACTTTATTCATCAGTGAAACAATTACTTCAAACAGGTTCCAAGGTCCTATTTTGTTGGTCTACTACTGGCATATAGTTAACAGCAAGTTAAGTTGCCAATTTATTCACCCTGTTGAAACTTACAAGAAAATGAAGATATCAGTATAAAATGCAACAAACAAAAAGCTGAAAGTTAATTAACTCAGCTAATGCATAGTCATCATGATAGGATTATGTATCATAATATTTCCCATAAGCATAGAATGTTTATTTTATTTCAAACAATGTATTACAAAATACTATCTAAAATAACACATTAATCACATTACAACCTGCTCAAAAATGTCTGTCTGGAATTTTAAGATTAGTGCATCATAACTTCAGGTTGATATGTTAGGAACCATACCTTAATAAACTTTTCATCCTCTTACATAATTGAAGAGTATAATTAACGTACATCCATAATTCCCCTAATATCCACAATTGGATAAGAACAATTTTGATTACAATATGTAATGCTTCATAACCATTACAATTAGATGCACTGTAATTATCTAAATTGCATCAAATGTGCAAAGATAAAAATCAATTTTGCATTGATAGCGATCTTGTTTTTTTCCTAAGTGTACTTAATGAATGAGTTTCACTTATTTCTTGAGATAGTTTCAATAAAGAATTATAATACATTTTCCTTATAGTGATGTGTTTTGAAAGCAGTTGCTCCGTTGCTTTTATTTCTAGTATTTGAGTTATGTTTATCTGTATTCTTCTTTTTACTTTCTCTACCACGTACCTAGTAGGTAGAGAAGGTACTCACTCAAAAATCTGATATCAAGATTTACCAGAAATACAGGTTTTGAGGTCCCTGAATCCAAAAGAAGCATTTTTAGAAAAAGGTCCATGTATGTGTCTGTAAACAGCATAACTCAAAAACAAAAACTAGAATAAATACCAGTAATCGAGTTCAGTATTTTCCAAAGATTTTCAAGAAAATTCCCTTCACGTCAAACTAACCTTTGCATAGAAAATTTGTCATCCTCCATGGTGTAGTGGTTAACATGCTAGCCTCTAGTCCCTGATGGCACAGGTTCAAACCCAGTGGAGGGCAATGGATTTTTTGAGCGTAAAAATCCTTAGCATGGCTTCCTTTGGAAGTGAAGTAAAGTCGGTGGTCCCGTGTCATAGATTTACAGCACGTAAAAGAACCTCAAACCTTATAAACAGGCCTCTGAGCAAAATTACCAGTCTTTCACGCCCAATATAGAATGGGACACTAAGGACCATAGTAGTTAAAGAGCGTTCATAAATAAAAACTGAATTTAATTTTTCATATGTTTAGAAATAGATTGCGATATATATTGTGTTCTGATTGGTTATGACCATAAAACCTCTTGGGTAATTTTGGAATAATTAAATATAAATGTAATTATTTTTGGAATTATGGTATAGTAAGAGCACTATATCTTCCTATAATTTGAGGGTATTTTCTCCTTAAGTTGTATAAAGTTTCTGTACACATATCAATAGTTTACTATTGGTAGATTATTTCTTATAGTGTGTGTAAATGTATTAATTGTTAATATGCTTGCAACAAATCTTGGCATGAAACAATGTTCATGTTCTCTTTATACAGAGCCTTCATTTGGACGCATGGCCAGTCTAACCTGAATTTTCTTGTCACTGGGAAGCACACTGTTTGCCGGCAGAATAGATAAAAATAGCCCTTAAATTCAAGCACATAAGATTTCTCATGTAAATATAACTACAATAACCTAATGGCTCCATCATAGAAAATGGAAATGATTTTGCTTGTATTGTCATACCTCTCGCACCTTTTAAGAAAATTTGCATTAACATTCATTAGTTCTTCATTTCCAATTAAATAAAATCTTACTTAATCCATAAAGAATTAAACGTTGGTGAATAGAGTGATCATTAACAATTCCCAACACCAACTTGCAGAAATTAACTCCATCCACCTTTATCATGTGGTTGCAGTTCCTGAACTGCAGTTATCTTATAGAATTTTAATTTTAAAAGTTTAATGGCATTCCAAGCCAAAGTTTGAAAATTCCTGATTCCTGTACAAGCTTTCCCAGAGATTTCTTTGGACTTCATTCCAATTTTCTTTGGTGTCATCAAGTTTTTCTTTTGTAAGAATATGGTGATTTAATTTTGGTTTTCTTATCAACAATAGATCCTGTTTCCCTAAATCTGTTCACAAAATTATGAACTATTTCTCTGTGAGGCACACAAACAGCAGGGAACCTGTCTATAAATTGCTATCTCACTTCCCTATAAGAGTTTGTTGTCACGTATGAATTATACATGATTAGCATTCTGTGTGCTAAAGTATACAGACTTTTTGCCGTTATAATAGCACTAACAACTATAACAATGAAACATGTGGGTCTCACAATGTATCAACCTCTCTACAACGCAGACTTCACATCAAAAACTAGCCAGCATATGAAAAGGAGAGAAATAGGGGGCAAGCAATTCTCTGTAATATGGCCACATGTAAAAATGAAGGCTCTAAACTTTGCTTAGCACAATAAATTTAAGGTTGCCCAAACAAATCTTGAGGTATTGTTTGGAATACAATACACATACAAAATTAAAAATTGATTTGTACCGCTAACAGTAGAAGCAAATATCATAGGATCCACAAGATGATATACACTTCCGAGTGAAGAAAAAAAAACAGTGTTTGGCTGCAGAGTTACTGAGTGCATATTGTACCCAGAGGGCAGAAGGAACGAATCTTGAAATACTCTTCCTGTCATAATTATGAATATTTTGCAACATTAACCCTGTTTGACAACATGCCAGACCAATAATTCTTTATGTTCCCACTTTGAGCAAGGTAACCAATGTTTTAACTGATGCATTTGGAAAAATCCCTTGTCTTCTTACTTATGCATTCATCAACAGCACACTTAACACCAAAACTATGTGGTGTCTCATTTTGGTTTCATTTGGGCAAGCCTTATAAGTAAAGATGTCAAGTATGGATCATAGAATAAGGTAATGTCTCATGTGTACTGGAAATAAGGGAGATTAGCATTTGTAATGGAAAATCACCTATTTGCAAATCTGCATTATTTTTCAACAGATTCTTCAATATACTTTAAAGTGATTATTAAGATTTGAAAGATAAAAAATTAAGTTAATTTATTCGTAATTATAATTAAACAATTATTGGAGTTAACAAGAGTATTTATTCATACATTCAATGCACTTTGTGTGATATTAAAAACACCATCACTATTATTTAATGCCTATAATTTCTGTAGTGTATATAATTTTCATGCTGTTCTAAAGAATTGTTCTGAATGCCAGAATATTTATAATGTTTAAATACTGACATGCATTGATTAACATAATCAGGACTAAAATCACTTAAATTTTCAAAATACTTTTGTGCTTATTTGCTGTAATACACATCTTGATAAGTAGTAATTTACATTGGAGGATCAAATTTAGTTAGATTGTAGCTGTAGAAGAATTTCTGATTTCTGTAACCAGAAGTCTTATAGGGAGTTGGGCCTTAGATCTTTCTCATGGATATGTGTAGTCTTACTGATTTTGTTTCAAAGAATGCTGTAACATGAGTGAAAGTATGTGGTGGAATGCAGATTTTGACATGCTCTTTATTGTAGTTAGAAAGCTGGAATTGTACCATTTTTCTTCTTTTTGAGAATGCTTAACTGTAAAACTAGTAAACCAAGGTACATTTGTGCAAACTTTTTATCTTCTGTATTCATTAACAAAAATACTTTGTGAATTATTTTAATGTTATGTTAACTTACTCTACATGTCAGCACCAAAAAGTAATTAAAGGTATTGAACGAATATATTCATAGTAATTTTTACTTTCTCAGGGTACATTTTATTTACTACCGTGTACCTAAAGCTATTGTATTCCACCTGACAAATAAAATCTATGTCTTGAATTTTCTGGGAATAGCCTGTGGAATCCTCTTCATTTGTAGTGAAATTTGTGTACTGGTAAATGTTAAAAGATATACAAAAGGCTACTTCACGAAAAACACCATTTTTGGGTGGTGAAATTAGGAGTGAGGAAATAATAAAACAAGTTAAGTTACTGAAGAAAAATAAAGCTACTGGAATTGATGGCATCCCAACAGAGTTTCTAAAGGAGTGGTGTAATGAAACAGGGAGAGTGAAAATTTTACTAGATTTATTTAATGTAATTATTAGAAAGGGTTATGTACCTAAACGATGGAGAGAAGCTATCATCCATCCTATATATAAAGGCAAGGGCAATGTCAATAAACCTAATAACTACAGAGGTATTGCATTATTATCGAATATAGGAAAACTTTTTGCAGGCATTTTGGCAGCGAGACTACAATCTTGGGTTGAAGAATATAATATCCTTTCGGAATTACAGATGGGCTTTCGCAAGGGAAGGAGAACAATTGATAATTTATTTATTATAAAGACATTAGCAGACAAATATTTAAAAGAAAAAAGGGGTAAACTGTATATGGCTTTTGTAGACTTAGAGAAGGCTTATGACCGAATTGAGCTACAACTTCTGTGGCATAAATTAGTGTGTAAGGGAGTAAGTCAGCAATTGGTGAATATTCTAAAAGCACTGTATTTTGAGAACACCTTCTGTGTAAGGGTGGAGACAGGCTGTGTAACAAACGAAATTCCACAAAAGAAAGGCCTTCGGCAAGGATGTAAGCTAAGTCCAGTTTTATTTAATTTATACATAGATGATGTCTTACTAGAAATTGGAAGGAATAATAACTGTGCACCAGTAATTAACAACATCCAAATTCCAGGACTTCTTTTTGCAGATGACCTAGTGGTAGGATCTATTACAGTAAGTGGTTTAAAACAATCTTTACAAGCAATTGATGTATGTATATTGTAAAGAATGGAGGTTAAAAGTGAATCAAGAGAAAACACAGATTGTGGTTTTCAAAAAGGGGGGAAAATTAGGCAAATATGAAAAATGGAAGGGAGAGAATAAAGATTACAGGGTAGTGCGTGACTGTATCTGTTTAGGAGTAAAAATAGATGGAGGTAATAAATGGGAGAAACAAAAGAAGTTTGCATTGGCAAAAGGTAAAGGAGCGATGGCAGCAATTAGAAGCTGCAAATATAAAGTACCTAATATAAATGTTAAATGGCTGGAAAAAGTTTATGAGATGGTTGTGGAGGCAAAAATGATGTATGGTATAGAAATATGGGGATTAGATAGAGGATGGGAATGTATAGATGTGGTGCACAGGATGTTTTGTAGAGAAATACTAGGGTTACCGAAGTCAATTGTAAGACAGGTAGCACAATTGGAGATGGGCAGGGTGCCAACTAAGGGGAAGATAATGGAAAGAGCTTTGAAATTTTGGTTCAGAAGTTTAAATCTAGGAAAAAGTAATGTGTTAAGACAATGTATTGAATACCAAGAGAAGAGCTTAATGAATGATGGATGGGTAAGTAAATTACGGAATATTTTGGAGAAAAATGGGTTAGGAGATATATGGAGAAGGAGAGAAAATAACGTAAAACATTTTTGGAAAAAGGCAAGGATAAGACTGGAAGATATAGAAATACAAATCATGTTCAGTGAGATTGCCGAAAAGAGCTCATTAGTTTATTATAGGCCAATGAAAAATACATGGGGTAGGGAAAAATATATAGACATAGTAAATAAAGAAGAGAGAGAATCTATTGCATGGTTAAGAACCAGAGCATGGAGCCTAAAAGGGCTAAGACAGGGTATTCCTCAGAACCAGTGTCCGATATGTGGTGGTAATGAAGACATTGAACACATAGTATTTAAGTGCCATGGAACAGAAAATTGGAGAAAAGAATTTTTTAATAAGAAGTGGTTGAAGGAGGATAGAAATACACTTATAATTGAAATGATATGCAAGGACGCTAGAAGCATTGGGCAGTTTTTGTGTAAAGTAAAAAATAAATGGCTTTGGACAGTGGAAAGAGAAAAGTAAGAGGTAGTGCATCTTACTTTGAATGGAAAACTATAGTGAATGTGTGATGGTTAAGTAATCAATAAATGGAAAGTGGAAAAAAAAAAACTGAAAAGAAAGAGCAAGATAATTTAGTGACAAGAGATTGTAAAATGTAAATAAACTGTAGTGATTGTCTACTGAATAAGTGACCAGGGCCAAAATGCAGTAGACAATCAAATTTGTAAAACTCTTAGCACAATAAATACTATACTATACTATAATAACCTTCTTAGTGTCATCAGGCACTTCCAAGATATCCATTATTATTGGTTTTTCAATACTTTGTCAGTTTTCAAAGTGCTGTCCTATTCAATTGTTTCTCACTACATTGTGGAAAGAGTATAAAATTTTAAGGCTAGTATGTAGTGACTCACATTTAAACATTTGACTTAGATTCAGTTTTCTTACCCCACTTGCACCTGGAATAAAATGTGTAATGAACTATTTCTGCAAAGTTATCTCGATTAACATGAAGTAGACAGAAAAATGAGCTTTCAAGAGAATATTTTGCAGAAGCCAAATAAAAATAAATGATAGTGGGTAAGAAAGTCACGTGAATATAACATATAGGATTGTTTTTTTCAAACATATATGTGAATCCATATTTCAAAGCACACTATTTAGAAAGAATGCTTATCTGAAAGCCTATTTATACTTTTATCCCAAAATATAGTACCTAGGTAGAGGAAGTATTATATCCCACTCATAATATTTGATATTGAGATTTCAATGGAAATACATGCTTTGAGATCCACTTACGCAAAATAAGCTGTTATATAAAATGATCCATTCGTCTGAGTGACATAACTCAAAAGAAAGATATTGCATAAATACGATTTTTCATACATGTATCAGAGCTGTTGAAACATGTGAACATTTTCAAGAAAACTCTACATCCCATTCTATACTTCAAGTGGAAACATTTTTTATTTTACCAAAAATGGCATTAACACTTGATTAAATTATACTATATGTCTGAGAAATCCTTTTTTTATTATTATTATTATTATTATTATTATTATTATTATTATTATTATTATTATTATTATTATTATTATTATTATTATTATTATACTTAATGAAAGGGTTGCCCGTAAGACAAAAGTATACTGAATATAAATTGGTTGTACAATATGACACACTAATATTAAATATATAAAATAAACATAGTAATAAAAGTGGTACAACAATTAAAAATGCAATTATCAGAATACTGCCAATTTAAGTTAGATATGTAAATGGTTTCTCAAAATATAAAGAAGTATTTAATGGTTTTCAAAGCTATACTGTTCAGCAGAGCACTGCCAAGATGGAAATTCTTCCAAAAAGTAAGGATCTGTTTAGTCACTGTTCCTCTTGTTCCGACTTATTACTTCTATGGAAGCAAGGTTGTATTTCTGTGCATAATGGGGTACACTGGACTGTGGATGTTCTGCTTTTCTCAGTGCATGTCTTCAGGCTGCTGTTTGCCGGTTTCAAACCTGACCATAGGGTCCATCATATATCCTTTTTATTGGTTTTGAAAGCTATCGCATCAATGCTACATGTGCTCTCTGAATAAGCCGTGAACTTCCTCTTATACCATGAATCCTGTGTTATGCAAAGTTTGAGCTATGGTTGTTCTAATGTTGTGTGTCTTGCATTTCTTAGTACTTCACCACGAGAGCAGGAACCAAGGATATGGGGCAGGGTTTCTAGCTCGTTGTGACAATGGTTACTGTCCATGGTCCTGCCGAGTGTGGCGCACACACACAGCTATAATTTTAGTTGGATCTTTCTATTCGCTTGAGGAGAGCCCATTATGATTGCTTATCAATCTGTTGGTTGGTGGATGTCCATGAAAAGAATAATTCTTTTCCTTTGTGTGGAAGACTACACCACTTTTTAAAAGCATCATCCCTTAATTTGTTTCTGGAATCTAAATAACCACTTTTTCCTATTTAATGCTTCATCAGGTGATAAGTTTACTTAGGCAATGCATGCTCTCTGAAGGAATGTCTCTTAGATTGAAGATGTAAGAATTGCCTTGAACATATGGAATTTGAAGACAATTTGCTGCAGTACTGCTTCCCTTGGCAATTTAAATAATCCAAGGCTGTTGAACTTTCTAGGACTATACACTTACTCTCAGATAGATCTGTGGAGAGTTGTAAAATTTCTTTCAATGTACATCTTACATTTTGTGTGAACCTTTTAGAGATTTCTTAGGCATCTATTTAAGAGGAATGGTTAAAAATTGAGCATATAAGGGTAGGGCAAACAGAGATATTTAATACACAGAAGTTTTGCTCGACTTTTAGCAACGGAGATGATGTTAATAATTTTAACTTTTATCGCAAGTCTTGTAGCCATGTTCATGGATTAAAAACAATGGTTATTCTTAAAGTCAACTCCTGTATACCTAATTGATTTTCCCAAAGATAGCATTTGAATATCCCATTCGTCAGTTTGTAAGAAGTCCAACGTTAAGCTGATCTTTAACAATATTGATACAAGATGATTTTGGTTGATTTTCAAACCAATCTCTTTAAAACCTTGAACTGCCATCTGTTCAATTCCAATGCAGATGACTCATCTTTCCCAATAATAACTGTATCATCCACAAAGCCAAGAACACTAAAGGCCTTAAGTTCAGGAATAAGGCAGAAACCATGCTCGGATGCTATAGAATCTTCTGTAAGTTCTTCTAAAGCGTGGTTTGTTCCTAGGTTGTACAGAGCTAGTGATAAGGGTGAACCTTGCATAACTCCTCTTTTTATCATTATTGGCTTGGTTTGCATTTTATTTTTGTCAATTTGAGCCACATTCCCCCCTTCTAATGAAAGGATTAGAGATGTCATCTTCGTGGAACAGGAGAATTTTCAAGTGTTTTCCTAAGATATTCATGGCCAATATTATAGAATGCTTTCTGAATATCTAGAAAGAGAATGGTAGCATAGATTTTATTCTGTTTAGCTGACCCCAGAACTGACTGAAGTAGAGCCATATTTAAAATAGTACCAGGTAAACTCTCTTAATCTGCGTCAAGAGCTCCCTCAATAATCCTTCTGCTAACAGAGCAGATTGTTATAGGGCATCAATTAGTTAATGTATTTTCAGTGACACACATATATATTAGTACTGTTCTTGCTTTTTGAAAACAGGAAAGTACATATTATGTGTCTAACATCCTTGTGGCACTGATGGAAATGACATCCGCAATAGAGTCTTCTCTCATGATTCTCATTAGTACTTGATCAGGGCCGGGGAATGCATCGATGTTATTCCTTTAATAGTATTGATTCCATCTTTAGAAAGTTTGATTGGATAAGTTTTGTGTAAAGAGAAATTTTCTAATTGAAATGACAAATAAATAAATTCTGTGGTGCTACAGCCCACGAAGGGCCTGGGCGTTCAAACCAACTGACAGCCTCACGCCCATGTACACATGTCAGAGGTGGGCAATTATCTAACTGATGATGGGGAGGTGTTGTGGCCAGCATCATGCATTACCCAGCTAGAAAGTTGGCTCATGAGGCCAGGACCACTACCTATTGCAGCCTCTCACTTTTCTCACGATGCTGAGTGGGCACTGGTCATATACCTGGGATCTAAAATCCACACCCCCATGGGTGGGATTGAACCCGGGCGCATTCTATGGCCAGGAACCAGAACATCATGCTCCAACCTGCTGCGCCAGGTGCAGGACCATTGAGATGATAAGCAGGTGTAATTACTTCTAATGGAATCATTGGAAGTTGCAAATAAACACAAAAAACTATCTTCTATATTTGCAGCAGGAATTTTGGTTGGAAGTCCTTGAGAACTCGACAAACTGCTTGTCTACACTGGTTATAGTATTGAAATTGGGTCAATTGATATTTAAAATTTGCCTTTCTCTTTGCCCTATCTCTTTTCTTTGTCTTATTGTATTTGAGGACTGACTTATTATGATCTTTGCACATTGTACCCCTATTATTTTTCTGGAAAGTATAAAATTTCCTAGCAGGATGTTTTGGCCCAGTAAGTGTGTGTTTGTTTTATCTAAGTAAAATAATAATAATAATAATAATAATAATAATAATAAATTAAAATATCTAGACCTAGATATAGATAAATTGCCCACTTTCTCAGACAGTTCCACTCTGAGAAAGTGAAATTTTCCATGTAGTTTTCAAATTTAGATTTCTGTATTTTAATGTCAAAATACAACCAGATTAGTTGTGCAATGTGAAGTAGGTGTTTCTGAGGCGTGAAAAGAGAATGGTTTATTTGAAATTATGTTGCTTGTTCCACTATTAGACTTGTTGTTTGATAAGACATTTTTTATAAATGTCTGGGTGAGCTTTACTAATATGTATATTTATGCCTCTTGTACCAGAAAAGGATTTTCTGCAGTGTAAGCATGAAGTCTCTCTCTGATGTAGTAGATTGATCATTATAGCTGTTATAATTCTGACCATCTGTATTTGTATGATTTCATAGGTTTTATTAGCCTCATCATCAATATTAGTTTCTTCAGAGGAGTTGTGACTCCTTGCCAATTGAATATTAATTCCTCTGGTAGCAAATGTTTTTCTACATAAAACACAATTCATAAAATTAGATGGGTAGTTAGATAATGATGTTGAACTCGTAGCATGGTTACTGTTCATAATTAACACAATCTGTATCAAATCAGATTTTAATTTTCACCAATTTCTTCTCAATGAAGAAATAAAAGACTTGCCAATATTTCTCAGAAATGAGTAGAAGAAAAGAATACAACTGAATAAGTTACCTTCTGTAATAAACTTTCAAAATTCATAATACGGAAAACATACAGAGTAGTTTAGCCAGTTGATTGAACTTTGTGCAATTTTATATAATTGGGAAATCATAGGAGCTCATTGAAACAAAAAATTTGTGTCAGATTTTTTCATAGCATTAGCCATTTTAAAGACTAAGAAAACTTATTGCTTAATTCAAAATCATGCTCATGTAAGAATATACTGTGAATAATATAATATGAATAGAAGAATCACTTTTTATGGATACTGTAAAACATAATGGATGCACGTGATAAATTTGAATTGTCATGGGTGGGAAAAGTCGTGTTTGCATCAGGTTTCTTTCTGAAAATTTATTTCATCTATTTCCTTAGTGATATGTAGAAAATATTCATGTCTGCAGATAATTCACAATAATATAAGCATGGTACTTTAAATATCTAGGTTATGATTTTATTATTTTGTATTATCCTGTTAATATCCTCTTTTTAATTTCAAGTATTTGCAAAGAATAAAGAATGTAATTCACATATTGACCAATAACCTATATTAGTCTCATGGCTATACAATAACAGTTGGCTACCAATTACTGCAGTCTGTATAAAGGAAATAAGAGTGGTAAACAAGGTTGTATTCAGCACAACATAATTAAATCATAATTATTTTCAATATAAAACCAAGCTGATATTTGAATACGGTAAAAGGAGCCTAAAGTAAGTTTGTCTGCATGAGGAGGATTGAAGCTACTTCTAAATAGATATGCCTACTATAAAATCAGTACCGTTTCCGGGACAAAATATTTTGAGAATTTAGGAGAGCAAAACAATATGATTAGCAACTACCAGAGAATATAGCAATTATTAAGCAAGGTATTCATTCCTATCCTTCAAATAGAGAATAGGAAGCGACAGAAGATGTTTGACAATACTTGAAACATATTATTCAATAACATCCAACAACAAACAAGCGTTTTTGTAGGAGGAAATACACAGGAAATAATGTGTTTGTTTTGCACTTCTACTTTGGTTAAATAATCTCTATTAAAGAGGAAAATTAGGGCTTTGTGTAATAGTATTCTGTTGTCTAAACTCAAAAGTTGAAGCTGCAGAATGCTCAGCTTATTTCTTCTGTGGATATTTTCTCTCTGGTGTATTATTTTATATAGATCAGCATGTCTTCAACAGTATGAAAGGGATAAACAATTGTGTAATTCTGTTTGCACCTGCTGATTTTAACATTTACATTTTTAGTACAAGAGAAAAACTGCCAATAAATAAATAAATACAAATCCTATTCAGAATTTGCTTAACCTAGAAAGATGACAATCTCCAAAGAAAATGTATTCTATTGGAGTATTTACAAAATGTTAGGCAAAAGATATAAAGTTACACAATGAATATTCTGGCATTCATTTCTAATTGCAAATATTGATTGCAACATTCATATTCATGCAAACTTCTTTGCTTTGCAGAACTGTCTTTTCACCTTGGTAAGTAATCTGCATGATTGTAACACCTTTCCATAACATTTCATATTTCCCCACCCTCCTAACTGAATGTTGAGATTGGCATGTTGCATGGTCACATAATGACTAGTTGAAAATGGCATGTAAGAGGATCTGTTTAGGGGAAGTAGATATCAGCTCTTTGGCATTTCTTTAGTATTAACACCCTCCTTCACAATATAGGTAAAGTAAGGTGGTTAAAATTTAATGTATTTATGTAGAGTAGGCTTAACTAATTCATTGCTTATTATTAGCAATGGGTGTGCAGTAGGAAAGAAGGTTGAAATATCACTCATTAAGGATAGTGCATAAGGTTCGATGCTTAAGTATTAATTTTAAGTGGGTAATAGTTCTATGTTCCTTCATTGCTATTTTGTGGTGTAAATAAATATTATTTTTTGGCAGAAAATGAGAATAATATAGGGTTATTTGCATTACAAATTATAAACTTGATATTTTGGTAAAAAAATTTAAAAATATCATTACTTCCCTCATGGAGCGAAACTTGAGTAGTATTTCAAGAAAACTACATGTCTGTGAATTAAAAACAGCAAAATGTAAATACTAAGTGTATAAAATAGTCATTTTCTATCAATTTGCAGGGGAAAAAAAAGACAGCTAAAATCTTATGTTCTCAAGTTAAACTTTGGAATCTTAATTCTGAGTGGAAAATCAAGATAAGATTGGGTACAAATTAGATAAATTGTCAGTATTATTTTGTGACAAAAACTGAATCCTGTAACTAAACATAGTCCCAGTTTTATGACTTTCATTGCTTCCCCATAGTATTCATACCCTATTTGGTTCTACATGGCTTTGAATAAAGACACTCCAGCACTTGACTTGCAATTGTAAATTTCACACTATACAGGGTGAGCACAAAGTCCCATTACCTCCTATCTAATGTCCTTGTATTCATGTAGAATCTTAGTATAACAACTTATTCCAGAGTGTCTGTGTGTACACCATTTTCATAACAGAATATGATGCTTCATGTGCAATGTGATATTCTCAACATTGTTGGATGATAAATGCATGTTGAACATCATCCTTAAGCTCCTCAAATGTTCTCGTAACATGCACTAGAAACCTTCTGTTTAATGTACCCACATAATGCATTGCCACACAATGACAGATCAGGGGCTGCCACTCCGAAGGCAAGTGGCAAAGTCATGTTGGTTATGAGATACCACATTGAGATATTCTATGACACTAATACCATAATGGACTGGTGCTCTCCACTGGAACCATACCCAAGTGATGTTGCAGCTGCAGGATAAACCAATCATGAAACATGATGACATACATTATTCTACTCACAGCATCATCAAAGATATACGGACAACATATGCAATATGGGGGCTGTGACTGTGACACATGATGGGTTATTTTCGAGTTTCAAAAAAAAATGTGGGTTCTCTTTATTCCAGAAATAAATGTTCCTCGATTTTGTACTGTGATATATTGCACACTTGTGCAGGAAAACCACATTTCCCTTTGAAGGGAGAGTTGGAAAAACATCTGGAAATAGCCAACAAGCCCCATGGTGTTTATGCATAACATTATCATTTACAAAGGAGTGTTTAAATGCCTTCTCCAAATCCTTCTTCATATGTTTTCGTAATGTCCAGTATTAGACATCACTTCCTGTGGTCACTTACGAATGGAGTTCTTTAGCGAGCATTCAAAGGATGCTGCAGCCTCAACACACATTTCTTGATGTGTTTATAGTCATCATGAGTAGAGCTTATCTTTTATACGGCCACTTAGAGCGTTCTCTCCCGCCGTAAAATTGTTGGTTTTGGTGGGAAAGTTTTCTGAAACCTTCACTCATGCTGAATAGCTCTCAATGGAATTTCCTGTGTGGTGTCATTCATGAGCCTACGTGCTCATTATGATCTGTTGCTGTGATGTAAGTGCAGTCATCAGCCATGACTTAAACGCATATCACCACGTACAACAAAGCATTAACATGTCTGTAATTCATTGGGGTAATGGGCATTTGGCTCACCCACTAAGCACTCTCCATAGTATGTCTCACAGTCCACCCTTAAGAGCTAACTCAATAAGCAATATTTCCCACTTATGTAGAATGTGCAATTTCTAAAGGCTTATGTCCAGAAAGTTATGGAGCCAGAATGTCTCAAGCATTTGTCCTTAGCTGCAGGTGTCATTCAAGTTCTGTTAAAGTCGTATTTTATTTTGTTCCATTACTTTTATTTACTATCTCATTTTAGAAGCATTCCTACTATTAAAATAGAATGGTACCTTAAATACTTGTATTGCAAATCCTATAATTCTCTAGCTTGGATTTGAATTTTTTTTATAAAATATATTAAAAATAAAGTGAAAATATAGCACAAACCACAAGAAAGACAAAAATACAATGAAGGGCACTTTGTATTACACTAATGCAACCCTCCTGAAAGATGTTCCTCAGTAGTATGTCTACATATAGTATTTTCCAAATGTAATTAAAACAGGTTCTAAAAGATAATGGGAAAGTTTGTAATTAATCAAGTGCTACACTTGCTGGTCCCTTTGTAGTGTGTTAACAAAATTTTATTAATTTTAGGGAGAAAAATTAGTGAATTTTTTCTATAAGTAAATTCCTCAACTGTATAGAAAATGTAAGCAAAAATTTGTTTTTAAATTTAAACTTGAAATTGTGTTTAGTACAATACCTCTATAAGTAATAAATCTTCTTTGTAAAGTCCTTCCTTGATGAGTAAGAAAAGTAGTAGTAGTAATAGCTTCTATGTGTAGTACTGTATATAAGCTACCTATTTAGTAGAATTGTTTTCTCTACTATAGGGTAGTTAAATTATATTCGAACCCACTCGCGGCCTCTCTCTACTGCGCGAGACAGCCAGCAGTCGCCGGAGAAGTTATACTGGTAGAGGCGGACTAAAATCCTGACCTCATAATAGATGCTGGAAATGTTGACCTTCTGCTCTCAAACAGGCAGCATATCTTGTGTAAATATTTTTACTCACTCTCCGAAGCTTAGCAGCAGGAATTCTTGTGATTTCTTGCAAACATTTTCTCTAAGTTCCTGTAGTGTGCGAGGATTGGAACGGTACACTTTGTCTTTTAAAGAACCCCATAAATAAAAATCACAACTGGTAGGTCAGGAGAACGTGGGGGCCACAAATCAACACTAATTATTCTGTCATCAAACACCTCTCTTATTGCATGTAATGATTCAGCAGCCGTATGTGCTGTTGCAGAATCTTGCTGGAACTAATTATACGATTTCTCTTCTTCTGTCATGCAATTGCAAAATGGCCTCAGAATTAACCTCTAATATCACTCTGCATTTATTGTTTCATCAAAGAATATGGATAATAGGGCCCATATTCTTTTATGAAACAATAAATGCTGAACCCCCTCGTTCTCCTGACCTAACGAGTTGTGATTATTATTTATGGGGTTCTTTAAAAGACAAAGTATATCGTTCCAATCCTCGCACACTACAGGAAGTTAGAGAAAACATTGTGCAAGAAATCACAAGAATTCCTGCTGTTGAGCTTCGAAGAGTGAGCAAGAATATTTACACGAGATATGCTGCCAATTTGAGAGCAGAAGGTCAACATTTCCAGCATCTATTGTAAGGTAAGGATTTTAATCCATCTGGCGTAATTTCCCCAGCGACTGCCGGCTGTCTCGTCGCAGTAGTGAGAGGCTGCGTGTGGGTTCGAATATAATTTAACTACCCTATATTTACCTATAGTAAGTAGAAGTATTGTATTCCAATCAAACCTTTGGTGTTGGGGTTTCATCAGAAATACATGTTTAGAGGCCCCCTAAATCCAAAGAAGGCATTTTTAGAAAAACATCCTCGTGTGTGTGTGTGTGTGTGTGTGTGCATGAATGTGAATGTGAGAAGAACGTATAGTATAATTGAAAAACCCAAAGTTGGTTAAATACAAAACTAAAAAGTTCAGGTCTTCCAAGAATGTGACATGATTTCCAAGAAAATCTTCCCATCCCAAACAACCCTCTACATGGAAAATGTTTCATTATTTTTGTTTTTCTTGAAAATGGCTCAAATGATTTTGATTAAAATACCATATGTTTAAGATATTTTCATGACAAATAAGATGTATCTCTTAAATTATCTAGGAATAGACTTGAGGTCATCTTCATTCTGTATAACTTGTGTAATTTGGTAAACCGTAACAGATAGGTAAAATCTTACTACACAAAGGATTTAAATCTCATTAAAGCACACGCTTTGTCAAGTAACTTTTTTGTGGCATTTTAAAATACTATACTTTTTTCAAGTGGTAAGTTGCTACTTTTTTTTGTCATGGTCATGCAAAGAGCATGGAATTTCTAAGCCATTACATATGACCTGCTTTTTAAAAATCTGACTTGCTTTATCCTGTTGTGTTCTTTTTATACCTACAACAAATGTATGAATATATAATGAAAGATTATCTCAATTAACAAGAAGCGGACAACCCAGAGGTCCTGGGTTCAATTTCATTCGGGAGGAGGAATTTTTTTTAATTAGAATCTTTCCCTGCTCTCTGCAGAGTCTTGAATATGCATCTGTTGTGTGTTTAAAGTTAAAAAGAAATGATTAAACTCCATGTTAAAGAACCTACAGCCAACAAGTTGTTTCTCTAGTCAGAGCCCCAGATATGTCTATAGTAGTTAAATCGGACTATAGGTACATACAGAAAAAAGGGGAAAAAGCAGCTTTAGTTACAATAATTTGTGAAAGAGCGAATAGAGAAAGTCATGTGAAGCAATACACCCTATTTTTACTTTCTCTACTATGCATAGTAAGTAGGGGAGGTATTGCATTCCACCCAAAAATTTGATACTGAGATTTCACCAGAAATACATGTTTTGAGGTGCCCTGAATCCAAATAAAGCATTTTTGTAAACATGACCATATGTGTGTCTGTGAACAGCATAACTCAAAAAAAAATTTGGATAAATACCAAACTTGATATTTAGTTTAGTATTATCTTCCAAGGATGCGACACGAAGATTTTCAAGAAAATCCCCCCACTCCAACTACCCTCTACATGGAACATTTTTCGAAAATTTTTATTTTCTAAAAAATGGCTCTTAATGGTTTTTATTAAATACCATATATGAAAGATATTTACGTGACAAATAAAATATATATCTTGAATTTTCTGGGAATAGCCTAGGAAGTCCTCTTCATTCGGAACGGATTTTGTATAATCTTGTATAACTTGTTAAGCGTTAAGCAATAGACAAAAACATACCACACAAAGAATATAGATCTCTTTAAAGCACACAATTTACTTACAACAAGTTTTTTTTGTGGTATAAGTTGTTTCTGAGTTATCCGTTATTAAAGCTTCAAATCGTTCAGTACTTGTCATTCTTTTAAAATCCCATCAATTTTCAGTTATTTCTCACAATTGCATGGAAACAGTATGGAATTTTAAGGCCAGCATATAGCATCCAGTTCTTAAGCATCTGACTATTGCTATTCTCTTTGTATTTATAAGAAAATGTGTAATGTAGCTATTTTTGCAAAGATGTATTTGCATTAAAAGTAGTAGATACAAAAATAAGCTTTTGTAAGAATAGTTTTGCATACCTATTGATAAATATAGAGGGTAGAGAAAGTGTTGTGAATGTCACTTCAGATTTTTTTCTGTACATTCCCCTATCGCATTATAAATCCTTGGCATCTCATTGCAACCATTTTTTCACAGAATGCAGCAGACTTAGTGACTCTTTTCTATGATGGAAGCTCTGCTGTGTTTTCGATTACAGTTTAAATGCATGATTATTTTGCTGCTGAAACAGAGACGTATGTAGTAAACAGTAACTGTTTTCCCAACTGGTTTTATTAAACAAACTATCCTTATGGTCACACTTTCTTTGTGCTTATGCTAGGCTGTTTTAGTATGTGTGTATGTATGTGTGCATGTATGTGCTAATTCAAAGAATGATTAATATCATGGCTTACATAGTTAACCATTTGCCTTTTGAACAGTTGAATGTTGTAGATTATATAAAATATGTACCACTGCACTGTATCACAAATGAAACCATTTCTTTGAATGTTTATTATGATAAATAGGAAGTACAGAAAAATATGAAATAAGAGCTGATTATAAAAATAATCTTTTATATAAATAGGGTAGAGAAAGTTGTACAGCAGTTGCATATCAGTTCTTTTGGTGCCCTACTTAATTAATCATGATTTTACTCTAATGAAATTGTAAAGTGAATAACATAGTTTACCATTTGGTTTTATTCTTATTCTAAGGGAACTTAAGTCTGTACTTAGCATTGGTGACACTGTGGTGTTTATTAAAAGCAAAATGTTTCATCAATATGCATGCTCATATCTATAAAGCAAAGTGACCTTAAAGAACGCAGTTACTGAAAAACAACATTTTGCATGATAAATATATTATCTAAGTCTGATAGCAGTGTCGCCTAATTCAGAAGCAGGTCATTGCAGAGCATATATCTTATCCAGTACAGAGTTTGTATGTAGTAGATTTAGTCATATTCTGTACTTGTTTTATATCTTATTTAAGGTTGGGTTTGAGCACTAACTGTATTTTTGGCTGCTTTCCTGCTTCAGTAATGTTAAACATGCTATCAAGGATAAGTATTAGCAGCATAGAATGATTGGCTCATTTTCCATTTCAGTGTTGATAACACATACACCCTCTGTGGCCATCTGTTCTTGGTAATTACAGTTATCACACATGTAGATAAACATAGATTAGCCATACTGTCTGCTCTTGGTTACATGGATTACATTGTGGAAATAAGCTGCTCTCAAGCATAGAAGCAATGAGAAAATAAACACAATGGAGGTTTAGTCAAAAATAACCAGAAAATGCATTTTGCATTTTTGTGAATGAACAGTATTTTCTGAGGTTTCAGGTTCAATTTAATCTGAAAATGCAATTTAAATTTGAAATACTGAACTGTTATGTGTCATTTTCCAGACAAATTGCAACATTTTAGAGCTTCCCTGCTCCTGCTGAAAAACCTAACCTTCCATTGTGAACTGGAAGTAATAACTGAATACCTAGAAAATAGATTTTCACATATATGAATTCAGAATTTTTTCCATCCATATTTTCCTTTTAGAGGCTGTTTCAGGCATGTTCTATTAGTCATTACGAATATTGGTGATTAATGACATTTAAACAAAGGCTCAAAACACACATCTTTGATTTCTAGGCATTTTGCCAAATAGCTCAGCTTTAAATCATTGGAACAGAAAGCCAAAGTTCTATGGTTTAAGTCTGTCAATGAACTGCATCAACCTGTTTAGCTTAGGTTCTTATCCTGAGGTTTCCTCCAGCTCACAGGTTGGACATCCAATAGCTTTATCCTTTAGGTCCTCCAGCTTATCTGTGAATTTATGTAATGTTCATTCATCATCTGATTTGGCTTCTCCGGTTAAAAGAGAAAAAAAATAAGAAACATATACCTTTGCATAAGTGGTATCAGAGAGTAAAAATGCTATAGCTTGATGGTGTTATTGCTGCTAAACAAGCCTTACATTGGCATTTTCTTGGCACAGTTTAATTGAAAACAGAATTTCAGGGTATATTTTTAGTGATCAGAATATCATGGAAATTAAAGCATTAAAAGTAAAGAAAAGAAAATATAACTAAATAATTATGTTTAAATTTAGCAGTTTTTCCGGAGATCTTAAAGTTACAAAATTTTTAAGAATATTAACAGAAGATGTATCACAAAATCAGGAGCAGTGAAAACTTATCACAGTTTATATTGAAGAAAAAAAATAGGGAAGATAGCTAAAACTGATTTATGTGGTTTTAGGTGTTTACAAAAATTGGCATTAATGAAGGGGCTGCTATTTGGGCTGAAACACACTGTTAAGGACAAAGAGCATGTGGCCAAGAAGAAGTTCCTATAAATAGTGTATTTTGCAGTTTATTTGTAAATAATGGTATGCTGAAAATTTGGGGCTTTGCTGCTCTTAGGATTCTGCTTTTTGAGCCACTGTAAATCATACCAAATGCAGAGTAATTCTACTTATTCATTGTGAATGACTGCTATTTCTATACCAGCTGAAAAACCCTGAGACTTGAGAGGCAGAAATGAAACAACTTCATTAAAGTAGCTTATGGTATATTACAAACAGGGATATCTGTAAGGAAGGGGGTGCAAGGTGTCCCAATGCCCCCTTAGGACCCACCAGCATATATTTTCTTTCATTTGTCAGAAAACAAGGAAGCACAAAAAAAAAAATTAATTATTTTGACTGCTTTAAACCAAAATGACAATAATATAAATTATTGTAAATACATAGTTCTGTTTCTTGCATTAAACTTTTTACGTTCTCAAGTCAGCAAAATAACACAAGTAAAGGAATGGCATCTGTAGACCTGCTTTGAAGAGCTTTTTGTTGTTTCTTCAAAGAGGCATGACTTGGGTTCCTGCTTGAAAGCCTTAGCCCCAGCAAAATCCATTTGAATTAATACTTTCATGGTTCCTATCAATGATTTCTTGAGTTCATTTTAGCAACCTTTTGGTTAATTACAAAAAAGGTTATAACTACTTATTACACATGAAGCCATTATTGAGAAGTGAAGTCGGCAAATTTTGTGTTTGTCAATGGTTTTACCCCCTAATTGTTCAAGTTGTAAGATGAACCGTGCTTAAGATCCAAAAGTTTGTACATGATTATACGAGCTGCAATGAGCATAAATGAGGAATAATCTTCCATCAACAAACAGGATACACAAACATTTTATTCATTGTTATTGCTTTCCGTGCGGTAAAAGTATTTCACAATAATTTTCTACAACACAAATGCATTTGCAGGACCACATATTGATTTCATTTTTAGAACAGTAATTGTCATGTGGGCAGTAGCCAAAGCTAGATTTTGAAACTTACATAGGTATATTTGCATGGTGTGATTCTCTCCAGTGTTTTCCTGCCTATTCTGCTGGGTAACAGAAGAACTGCACTTCAGGCTCACCTGCTCTGTTGTAAATCCCTTTCATTCATAAAGGTATGCTAGAGCATGCATGCTCTCTCTCTCTCCATTGCTGTAATTTTGGCTTTAATTTCTTTACTTTTGTCATTTTATATATAATTATACCCAATATTTAAAATTATTCACTGCTTTAATATTGCCTTTTCCTACTATCAAAATTTCATTACAACTTATTCCTAGATTTTAGTATTTTCTTGTATTAATAAAAAGGTCTATAAAACAAATGAGAAATTAAAACTTTTATTATTTCACTAATATGTGCTGTAAAAATTGATGCTTTAGTGTTTTTTATGTTACCCTATTCCCCACAACTTGACAGTTATTATAGGTCCCAATTTTTAGTCTTTGCACTGATTTCCTGCTTATTTTAAGGTTTTATTTTTTGCTGAGTGAAAAAAACCATTTTATAGTTTCTCTTCATTTACATGACCAGTTATTGGAAAAACTTACTGTGTGTATATTACACTAATTACTGCAAAGGGGTTTTCAGCAGTATAGAATAGTAATAGTAGTCAAGGAAGAGCAAATTTTTCATCACTTATATGAATTTCTCTACCTCCCTTTTCAGTACACAAGGCACATCGTGAAGAGTTGGAATGTGTACTTCAGGTCCTAGAGAAGGTATTGGTGTACCTGCCAGAACTCTTGTCCAGGAGATGGCAATGTCACAGCCTTACTCGTATCATATCAAAACTCCTGCATCCAGGAAACTCGTGGAAACTGCGGAGGGAGGCAGTAAGGTAATTGTTATAAGGCATTTCCAGTTGTAATAAATATTTTTTCTTTCACTTTTACATCAAGTGTACCAAATTCAAGGTTAGATTCTCAATAATTCCAGTATAAAAATCTGAAGTACACAAGGGATGCACAGGCAAGTACTCAAATAATTGTTTAACATAGGAATAATAAAGTACTGCAAGTATTCACCAACAAGAAGTTTGCCCTTACCACAGGCAGAGACAAACAGTATATCTGCTACTACATTAAATGAATAGTTTAATTGATGCAGAGTTCTGTTAGATCATAATACTACTTGGCAAATGAGAGCTTTCTATAAATGTGACAAATTAAAAATTTAATAATTATTAATTTTAGTTTGATGTATTAAATACATATATTGTAACAATATTACACTGAGTCAGGCTTAAATACACAAACTTCACTGAAAGTATAATTTATGAACTGCATATAGTAATTATAGATGTCAACCTTTTAATCTAGGAGAATACATTGAAAAAGTTGGAGACATTTCTTCTGTCTTTCATAGATCATAGATTTCTCAGTTGTGCACTTTCCCTTTCAGCAGGGTGAGAGAATTTTTGCTTGAGTAATAGTATAACTTTTGTCCTGCAATAGGATAAGCATTATGAAGGCATTATGAGAATGACATTAACTTTTTATAGTGTTATTTCCAAGGTAATTTTTCAGGGATTTGTAGCAAATTAAATTGTAGCCAAATTAAAACACTGAAAGCCAAAATTTTAAGTTTGAATAAAAATAAATGTTTTAACCTATTTGCTATTTATTTATATGTGTATAAAATAGAAAGCAAATTCTTACAGTAGTTTTTAATTATTGGATACAAAAGTTTGCAAGCTTACCTAAACATTCAACAAAAACAAAACCAAACAGGTTACTTTTAACCAATTAAATATGGGATTGTTCACAGTGAAGCAAGTAAATTAAAACCTATCAAAATAAACACTCTTAAAGTTTCATTAAAGGGCCCCAGGGTAGCCCAGTGTTTTCATTTGCAGTGCTTATACTGAGGATCTGAGGTTCAATTCCTGTATCTGGTATGGTGATTTTAAGTTGGCCCTAACTATGCCTTCACCTCTGACTTGCTCGTGTGAAGTATTCCCAAGGCTCAAGTGGTTCAGAGTCCTCCACAGTGACAGGTGTAAGTCCTCTCATTCCATTGCCATCCTCATCATTACCCTACCATAGGAGGTAATGGATTCTGCCCACTGGGTGCCTCCACTTCAGAAATGGGTCCTAGATTGTTTGGTGGAATGAGGTTACCCCCTGAAGATCATAGGCCATACATGAGGAGCATTAGAGAGGACAACAATTTTGTTAATTAAGGCTATTACCTAGAACTTCCTTTGCAGGATATTTCCCGCATCCTCAGGTAGATTTGACTATCAGTGTGATGAGAAGCTATAAGTGGGTGTCTGGTCATCCTCTAGCAGTATCTTGATGAACTTGTAGACAGCTTTTACCTCTGCATATGGGCAAATTTCTTAAGTTTCTCAAATGTTTTCTTTCAATCTGGTGCCTATTTTTCTCTTTCTTATCCCTAGAAATTTATACAAATATGATGAATCAAAATAAATTCTTATATATAAAAGTGCAATAAAAGGAAACAGTAACAAAATAACATATTTTGGTATACAGCGGATGATACAATTGCCAGGATCTTACACTATGTTATGGTAGCACATGTCTTCAATGCCTACTTAGACATCTGAAATTAGTGAAAGTAAAACAGAAATGGTAAAATGTGGCAAAACTAGTCACTTATGGAAGAAATTGAAGATAACAAAAAATGTAGATCAACTGTTGTTTTGTCCATGTTTTAGTTACTATGCTGAGAAAAGTGGGTAAAGCTAGAAAAATCTTGCAGTGCTAATTGATAAAACACATCCCATCCCTACTAAATGCTACGCATTCAGTAAGGTTGTCTCAAAAATTTATACCTTTTGGAAACATAACTTAGTGTATTTTGATGCTCTAATTTTTCTATACTTTTATTGTAAATGTTACTTTTACCACTGACGTTTTTTTAGGTATTTCTTACTGTGGTATCAAGCATTAGGTGACAATGCTCCTGATACACTTCATGCAATATTTGCTACATTAGTGCCAGGATTTCCATCACCATTTCCTGGTGTAGGTCTCCCTGCACTAAATAAGGGCTCAGCTTCAGTGTTCCATGATACCGCACCTGGTAAGTTATGGTAACTAATCACCTAGCTTGAGTTGTTCCATTAAGTCTCATTGTGGTTCTTTCAACTACCAATCTTTCTTTCGATCCTGCTACATAAAATTGTCATTTTATGGTATAGGTTAATCAGTGCACTGCAATGATATCAGTTGAAGGATTTCAAATTATGATCCTAATCTAAATTAACTTTTTATCACTAGGACCTGTGAGTGCAGTCGATATACAGCCCCTTCTGCCTCCTCAAAGTGGTGAGAAACAACCTGATGATCCTACAAGGTTTTTTCTTGATGCTTTGCTAGAGTTTATTGTTTCTCAGGTGAGTTGGTTAGGAAATTGTATTTTTACATTTTTTATCATCATTAGCTGACTCAGAGTTCTAAGTAAATACATCAAATTGGAAGATACAAGCACATTGTATTAATGAAAAAATGATAATACAGTGTTAGTGTTCAAGGCAACCCCCCCCCCCCCCCGCCCCATCAGCTAATTTGTTCATCTTTCTATTAATTCTAATACAACAGGCGTGTAACATGGAAGATTTTTTTCTAAAAGAGAAAATAATGTAACTGTAATGGTTCATAGCACACAAATTTTTAACTTTTAAAAAAAATCAAAGAGGTTGTACCTCCTTCATAGATTAAAGATGGGTAAAGATATAGTTTATAAATTATTGCCTTCCAGAGAGAATCTACAAAGATTAGTTCAATGCAGGACATAGGAAGTAATTGCAGATATACTTACTTACAAACATTTGCACATAGTTTGCGTGTAAAATGTACAGAAACAGAGACCTTATTACAACTTCACAGCAAAGGAGGCATTTTTGCGGTTCTAAGTAAGATTCTAAGTGCAGTCGATTTTCACTGCATATGTGACAAAGCATTAAAATTTATTGTATTACATTGTGTTTAAGATTACAGACTGTATGCACCACTGTACAGACTGTACTGCTAATTGGTACACAGTGCTATGATAGGCCAGAGCTCATCTGTACGTCTATCCTTCATCAGGATCATGGTTCCCCTTTACTGGGCTGCAAAAAAATGCATATCATGGAGATTTAAATTCGATTGTACCACTAGTAACCAGCAGTAAATGGGTGTGAACATTTCAGTAAGGGATGAGATGAATGGTAAAGTTAACTCCCTCGTGTAAATAGTTTGTCTTACTCACATTCTATGGCTTAAGGATATAAGTTAAGTTTCCTAATTTTTGTGAGTTTTTTTATAGCTCATGTTACAAAGTGTAAAATATGGACTATATGGATTAAAAATCTACGTATAGTCTATTCACCATTAGTACCAGTAAATGGATGTGGACATTCAGTATTGGATGAAGTGAATTATAAAGTCAACTCCCTTATGTAAAAATGTTTATCTTATTTTCTATGACTGCGGGATATAAGTTTCCTATTTTATCTGTTAGTTTTTGTGTATAGCGCATGTTGCAAGCCATAAAATATGGACTAGTAATCTGTGTATAATCTAGGAAGTGGTGTCCTTTGCTTTAATACTTGTGTTTTTGTGGAATCAGGAAAACTTTTAGCGTATGTGACAGAAAGAAGCAGTACTATCAGGTCTTCAAAGATTCTTATAAAATTGAATTCCCATTTATTTTTCATGTAATTTTTGTACATTTTACGCATTCTGAATTTCATGTCATTGCAAAATTATAATGCTTTTGCTGGATGAGGAAAAGTTGTACGGGTTTAAATTTCAGGAAGTTGGCAAGTATGGATATGCAGTTCAATATTGTTTAAATTAAGACTGGAAGTGTTAATTTTAGGATATTCTTTTTAGAACATTTTAAAATTTCTGCCTTGGCAACTTATTAACATAGAAAGGAATTTCTATATAAGTTGAAAGAACATTTCAGCTTATACTTTGCTTCTAATTTATATTTAATATTTAATTTCTATGTAAGTTGAAAGAACATTTCAGTTTATACTTTGCTTCTGATTTATATTTAACAGGTAACAAAAATAGAATGGCGGGACAAGCTGTGCAAGCAACACAAATGTTTTACATTTTTATTCGAGAGATTTAAGCAGTATTACCTGCCTCATATTTTCCCTCAGTTTTCGTATACCACCAGCCTGTATAAACCAGTATTAGGTGAGTGAACACTTTACAAATATTTTAAATTCAGTATCCCAGATTACACAGTACAACAAATTTAAACTTTTTACCGCTCTCAGAAATGAAAATATACAATTTTAGTTAATCCACAAATGCTGATTTTGAATCTGAAACCCATTTTTCTTTATCACCTAACAGTTTTTTGAAGAGGACATGAAATTTTAACAACATACTATCTAAGTTGGCAGCAGTAATCAGCAACAGTGTTGGGTACTGATTTCCTGTTGTCACCTTTCCATTATCAGTAAGTCCTGATGGAACCTTTTCCCAACCTCATTGTTATCTCGTCTAAGTTCAATGGAAAGAAATTCAGGTGGGAATGAAGAAATTGAATCTTAAGGGCCATATTGCAACCCGTATCTTGTAAGCCCTCCATAGATCTTCCATCAAATCTCTGTAATTGTGTCCTTTATAATTTCCCACCAGACTCCCACCCCAAGAGAATTTAGAGTTCCTTGAATACACAGTCATAAAGCAGTTAGCGTATTTCTTGGCCTATAAAGATACCTTCCTTTACTTTTGCCTTACTAAGCCTTTGAAACTTTTTGCTTAAATATTGGAATGCCCTTCCTGGTTTGTCCATCGCCATCAATAAATTCCTCATTAACCCCAGTTTTATATGCAGTATGGGCAAAATTATTTTGTCAAATCAACATTTGGTCTGTTTTTCATACCCTTTTGTCCTACTCTACATTTTCTCTTGATGGCCACTCTTAATTTCATAATGATCTGCTTATCCCAACTATCCAATCAAAAAAAAAAAGTAACATTCTGACGGCATTCCTGTGAGCATACCTATCACTTTTAGATCTGCAATAGCAACCAGAAAATGCTGTATGCTTGTACTACATTCCTGGGGGTTTAACAATCGCTTAGATTAATAAAACTGAGGTATTCAATGAGAAAGTTGCCCAGACTAAGAGACAGTAGTGCCTTCCATGCCCAAGAGAGCAAGCAATTTTGCTATAAGCGTTATACAATCAACCCTGTTAGTTGATAGGAAAAGACTAGTGCTATTTTCGTGTTCAGCATATCCAAAAACATAGTAATGGATATTTTTTATATCTGAGAGGAATTCACTGTTGTTGAGTGTTTTTAGGAGGTAAAATCAGATTTGTAAATTTAAATATCATAACAGGGATTTGAATCACAGACCTTAAACTTTCCATGCCATTGCTCTGTGGTAGAGCATTCAAACAAAAAAGTGAGCTTATCTCATCTGACTAATTTTGAAGATTTAGAAGCTAGTAACAGTGATGTGTCATAATTTAAAATAAAGAGAGTTGAGGGTTGTTACTCTACATCACTAAAATATTCTTACTTGACTGCGTTTCGGGAGACAGCTTGTTCTCAACATGCTGATGATGGGAACAAGCCGTCTCCCGAAATGCGTTCAAGTAAGAATATTTTAGTGATGTAGAGTAACAACCCTCAAGTCTCTTTATTTTAAATTATCTCATCTGATTAATATATCCCAAGGCCCATCGCCATGGTATGGGAGTAGTTTATCTGCTTCATACTCTGGGGGTCACAAGTTCAAATCTCAATCGGGATGCCTCAATAAGGATTTTTCCAATGCTTTCACTTATCCAGAGAGGACAAATATCGGATAACTCATAAGTTGTGCAGGCTCTAAGCTCTTCATCCATTTCATTCATTTACTATCCAGTGTTCCCTTCCCAGTTAAAGGATGTTAAAATTAAAAATCTGATGTGTTACCTCACATGACTTTCTCTACTCTTGTACAAACTATTTTTACAGATGCTTATTCTCCATATGCTTCATGTTAATTAAGATATTGAGATGTTAATCTTATTGCTAATTTTCTTGTAGATGCAAGGAGAATTGGTAGCTTTAAGCTATAGTCAATATTTTAAGAGCTGGTTGCTATGTGGAGTATTCCATTATCTTTGCATTACCAGGACAAAAAAAAATGAATAACGAATTTCCATTTGAGAAAAAGTATAAGCATTGGAAAATTTAAGGGAATAACAAGCAATATCTCAAAAATGATTCACTCAACAACAAAAATGTATATGACATAAATTGTATATTTTAATACGATCTACATTTTTTGTGTAGTAAAATTTTGTCTATCTCTTATGGTTTACCAGTTATGCAAAAGTCGTTCACAATGAAGACTACTTTTGGAGACATTCCCAGAAAATTCGAGATATACATTTCATTTGTCATGAAAATATCTTAAACATATGATATTTTAATCAAAATCGTTAGAGCAATTTTTGAGAAAATTACAATTTTCGAAAAATGTTCCATGTAAAGGGTAATCTGGGGTAGGGGGGATTTTCTTGAAAACCTTCATGTCACATCTCTGGAAGATACTGAACCTCAATACCAAGTTTGGTGTTTATCCGACTGTTCATTTCTGAGTTATGCTGTTCACAGATACACACACGGACATGTTTCCAAAAATGTTTTTTTTTATTCAGGGGGTTTCAAAACATATATTTCCGGTGAAATCTCGGTATCAAATTTTTGGGTGGAATACAATACTTCCCCTACTTACTATACGTAGTAGAGAAAGTAAAAATAATAAAAAAAAAATAAAATTTTAGGAAATCCAAGGCAATTTCAACTCTTAGATGGTGTATCATAAAGTTGTTTCCGTTGCTTTAAGTACTTTTAATTCCTGGGCTTGTGGTTAATAAATTTTTAAAATATGAATATGAAGATTGAGAAGCTAGTAACAAGATGTGTCATAATTTAAAATACTTAAGTACCTTTTACTGGTGTAGTGTAGCAACCTCCAACTCTCTTTATTTTAAAATCTGATTATACTTTTTAATCTTATGCTAAACATAAAATGTGCGGTGTGTTATAAAATAAAGGTTATATGCTGTACTAAAAGAGGAAGAATCCGGAAGAATTATTAAAGAATCAGCAGCTGTGTATGAAAGTGAGATGAAATGTCACAAGAGCACAAGGTTCAGACCATTCACTTTGTGCTGAAATGTACCTTTTTTCACCATGTATCTTTCCAGCTACAAAAAAGAATTTAATGTGAAAAAACTTTACAAAATTTGTATGCCTTTGGTGCCATCAGTAGACTAACACTTTATCTACTACGTATAGTAAGTAGAGGAAGTATTATATTCCACCTAAAATTTTTATATCAAGATTTCACCATAAATATATGTTTTGAGGCCCCCGAATCCAAATAAAAGTATTTTTTGAAAAATATGTGTGTGTGAGTCCAGTTCTTAAACAATTGACTGTCACTGTTTCTCTTTGTATCCATAATGAAAGGTGTGATATAGCTATTTCTCAAAGGTTTATTTGGGATTAAACATATTAGATATAAAAATAAGTTTTAATAAGAATAGTTTGTATATTCACTAATAAGTATTAGAGGATAGAGAAAGTCATGCAAGTGTAGCACATCAGAATGTTTTTTTTTTGGGGGGGGTCTATTTTTGGTCTCTTCAAATAGATTCACAATGCACATAGTTTAACACATTATCCAACAATGCAACTATAAACAGTAATGCTTGAAAACAAGAAAAATTCAAATGAACAGATAAACTAAGGCTTACTTTGCTAAACTCAAACATGGTTTTATTTAAAGGTGAGTCGGAATTGTTACACTAACATCACTTAAGTTTACTTAAAATGTAATCTGTGCCAAACTTTAAACATGTATGGAAAGGAAGTTGTTATGTGTGTTTCTAAGTAGCTCATAAATAAATCTGCCAAGAAGGGTGAAAGTGGGTTGCCCATGGTTAAACCAGTTGGTTGTTGATAGAACTTCTTATTGAAACTAAAACAATTTTGTGCAATGCATAAATTGGTAAGTTGTATGAAGTCTTCTATTTCTTCTTCAAGTAGGTTAGTCTGCTGTAGCCATTTCTTTAATTGATGCAGGAGTTGATCTGTAGGAACACTTGGAAATAGTGCAGTGACATCAAAGGAAACTAATCTGTCTTCTGGTTCGAGTTCCAGGGATTTTATCTTCTGTATTAAATCTTCTGAATTCATTATGTTTTTGCTATTGAATTTTGGTAGTGAAGAGAATCTATGTACTAACCATTTTGCCAGTTTGTAGGTAGGAGAATCAATATTGCTGACGATTGGTCTCATCTTATTACCCGGTTTGTGTATTTTAGGTAGAGCATACATTCTTGGTAAAGTGGGGTGATCTGGTTTTAATCTAGATTTATCAGTGTCTGTTATAGTTTTGCTTTCCTGGATGGTTTGATTGAAGGCTTTTAAATGTAATTTTAATGGGTCTTCTTGAATTTGTATGTAATTTTCTTGTTGCAGCATATTTTCTACTCTGGCAATATAATCATCTTTTTGCAGTACAACTAGTTTATTTCCCTTGTCAGCTTTTGTGTATACTACTGGTTTTGATTTTAATGTTTTGATCACATGTTTGGTTGGGAAATTGTTATGTTTATCTGCTTGTATTTCTTGGAGAACCATTTCACATTCTTTTTTTATAGTGGTTTTACTATTTTCATTTAGGTTGTAAGTAGCAATCTCAATGTCTGCGACTATTTCATCGGTTGTTTTTGTGTAGCCAACACATGTTTTTAGGCCAAGGTTTAATACCGATAATTCTGCTTTGGTGAAAGTTACATTTGAAAGATTAATTACGTCTGGGTATGACGTCGTTTTTTCATTTTTTAGGTTAGGTTTATATGAATGTTGCTTCCGGCGTAGTATGTCTAGTTTTTTCTTTAATTTCAGCGTTTTTGTTTTCATCCTGTAGCTAAGAATAGTGAGGAATTTTGATTGCATGTTTTGCCAAAGTGGGTAGCCGAGTGTGTCCGTTAATTTAAGGTGAAGAGCATATAATTCCAGTTCCAATTTTTGTAATTTTGCGTAGTGGTTGTTTCTCTCAATTATTATTACTTTTTTATCGGCTGATGTTTGGTGTTTGCTGTTTTTGTCATATTTTACAATTCTCCTTACAAACTTTGGTGTGACTTTGCTTTGTATGCATAGGTTTAAAAAACGGATGTCCGCAAATGTGTTTTTTCTCTTTTCTTCAATTTTTTGGTATCTTTTGATGTCACTTTTTATTCCACTGAAATCTGTATTGAAATTTAGGGTTTCTAATCTTACCTTGTTTTCTGCCATGACTTGTATCTTTTCCAACGTGGTGGCCAATTATAACTTTTTCTTCTTGTGACTTGTTGGTCTTAAATTACGTTGATATACATTACAATATCATACATTTCATTACAATATCAAACATGGTTGTTTTCAGCTCTTGCAGATAGATATGTAAACACGAGTGCTGGCATAAAATTCTTCCTTTGGTCAGCATCTGTTATTGTTTTTGTATATTAATATATCCAATGAAGAACTAGACATTGTTCAAATGCGATACTTCATAATATTCTTTATAGCTTTTGGCCCTTGTAAGCTTCTGGACTACGAGCTTATGCAATGTAAACCTCCATTATTTAGCTCTGATATGTTTCTTCTCATTTCATACAAAGTATAGACATTGCATTACTGAAACAAAAGCATGGGTTTTAGCATGTTAGGTGGAAAGAAATGCATTTGTAATATTACTTACTAGTCTTTTTTTTTTTTTTTTTTTTAGCCATTTTAACTTGGTATTAATGACTAGCTTCCTGAAAGTAGTTAATCTGATTTTATGACCATTTTTGTTCCTTTGCGCAGATCTACCAATGTTAAGGAAAAGATCTCCAGGGCCCACAGATACACCAGAAGGTCGAAGGAGGCAGGATCCATTTATGATTTGTAGGGTAGCAGTCATAAAATGGGTTGCCACCTTCACTCATGTCACCAAAAAGGGTGATGTTCCATTTATTCATACACATTCTACAAGGTTAGTCATTATCATTTTAATTATTTCAATTAAACAAAACAAACTAAACAAACAAAAACAGTAAAAAAATATTAAGTGAGTTGTGCGTTTTTTAAAATTAATTTTTGTGTCTTCAGAGTGCATAAATCTTTGAAATTATTTGCGTCATGATTGATGATTACAGTTGACCCATTTTGTAATTAGCATGTACCTTGCAACTGTATGCCTAATACAGTTTGACATACTGTTAAAAAATATAAGAAATGTAAACTTGGATATATCAGAGTCTTACTAATCTGACAATTGCTTGTGCAGAGGTGTGCTGTACTAACAAAACTGTCAGAGTACTGAAAATACTTCAGATCTAAGGGAAGGTTAAAACCCTGATCTCGTCAATGTTAAATCTGTTAGATTTATGACCCATTCAGGGCTCTCCTCTTAACATTTTGTTAAGGCTTAAAAAACTATTAAAGCCACTAACCAATTGATTGGTATACTCAAGCTTCGTAACAAAATAAAATTTTGTTAAGAATAAAGATTTGTTAATGCTAACGTATTTGTTACACAACAGATTCACATACACATTGTTTCAATGCTGCTGTAAGAGGAAAAGCATTGTCATTTTAATTATGTTTATTTATTGTTTTAGTGTAAAATATAAATCTTACAGATTATGCTTGAGTAAGCAATGTTCCATGTGATAGCATTGGTAATGATGCTCCCAACATAAGTTTTAAGAGATGAATTTTAGTAGGAAAATAAATGTGTAATCACTAAGCCCCGGATTTTTAGGTTTTAAAAAGTTAAAATTAGGTTCTATGTATCAGTGTATTAGGATTTTATAGGATCTTATATGTTGAATTTAGGAATTTATAGAATCTTTGGCATATATATATATATATATATATATATATATATATATATATATATATATATATATATATATATATATATATATTCATGCAAATCACTGGGCACTTTGTTTAAAACATTAACTTTAAATTGAAAAAAGTTAAATTAACTGTAACTTCAGTATGTATTTGAAAGTACCAAATTAAAAAATGTCGTGTTAGAAACCCCCTATAACGGAAGAAGCAATAATGCATAGTATTCAACAGCGCTATAAGATGTTTGCCTCTGTTTTCACCTATTGTTGCAGCATGTAAACATCACACGTTTCAGAAATGCCGCATGCCACTGACCACCTCTTTCGACTATAGCTAGAAAATGATAACTGAAGGCGGCGAACGTTTTAATTACTTTATTATTGTGGCGGACAGTTTAATTAAAGTTTATTATTGTAAGGTATTGTGCAAGATTTCATAATCTAATTATTTAATAGTTTCCTTATTCGAACGGTCTCCCTTCGTTTTAAAAATACTTTTATATTCATAAATCTACTCTTATTTGCTTAAATAACCGAATTAGGCACTTTTAGGTTCTATCACGAAAAATAGGTTTTATTAGGTCCTAACGTAAAATTAGGTCAATTTAGGCTCTATAAAATTGAAGTATATTACTCGTTGGTAACTAAAACATTAAAATAAACCGAAGTTTGGAATGTAGGAGGTCAGGAATAAAATAGGCCAGAACCTAAGAATCCGGGGCTTAGTAATCACATATCGTAATAAAAATAGTTATTGATTTAAGAATTTTAGATTCAAATAGTGATAATAAATCTTGTGTTAATTTGCATAGTTCACGAATTCATTTGCCTCATTTTTAGGTTAAAGTTAGAAACTGAACACTTTTGAGAGCTGTAGAATAGTACAGCGATATGTTTTTATTCCCAGACTTATTTTAAGATAGTTTCCAATCTTGCTAAAAAAATTGGCTAGCAGAAAGCCAGTTTCTTGTAACCATAGAAATTGAATTTATACTGATGCTGCTGGAAGAGGAAGAACATAAGTTAGTTGGGTTATAAAATAATAATTATACATAGTAAATTTGCCTATGAAAAATAACCCAAAATAAAATACTTGTAGTAGTAATATTCCCCCAGATAACACAACTAGTGAAACCACCTTTCTTTTCACTATGACCTTCCACTTAACGAATGCCTATCTAAAATAATGTGGATATTATTAGATACCAATTATGATTTTCATTCAAAAATTAAGATGCAAGAACATGTCCACAGAACTGAACTAAAGCTGAACATGCCAAATCATGAATAAAAGAATAAGTACCTACTTATGCTTGATGGTATACATTAAAATTTCACAAAAATCTACATGACCACTGGTATCTTTAAAAAGCATAATTAAAAAGCTAAAAAAGGAAACCAAGCAATAATTGCAGGTTGACATGAATTAGTGAATCTTGCATCAGAACAACATGAAACTGCATTGCTATTCTTTTGTCTATCATTCCTAACCTAAAATTAAACGCATTTTATAGGGCCACTGCCATAGCTGTTCAACAGCTTGGCGGGTTTTCTCCATAAAAATATAAGCCATGCTATTCTAAGCAATGAGTGCGAGTTTCAAAAATCCACATATATTTTATATTTTTCGCATGATGTTTTCATGTCATGCTTTGTTTCTATCTTGGCAAGGAAAAGTAACGAAAGCACTCAGTAGTCAGTATTATAGCCCTATGACAGTGTGAAAACAAAACACTGTTGCAGAGTGCACAAATTTTCGATTAGTCACTCCAGTGAGCTAACAAACTGCAAGAAAACAAATACTGTGATAACATACAAGTTACAGAATGCCAAGTAGCACACATTTGTTAAGAGCAGTTCTTTAAGCTTAACAAATAATTGTACTCAACTTCTTAACAACGAAGTTACAGAATAGCTCTGATTATCTCAGAAGTGAATTAAGATATCAGGTTGAAATTTTTTACAAGATGTAGATGCTTGCCTTCTAAGTGCATTGATCTAATTTATCCAATAAGTTCATTTGTTAAGCAAGATAGGATTATTTTCTTAATTATACCATCTTTGGAGATAGGATTATTTTCTTAATTATACCATCTTTGGATTAAAATTTATCAACAATTAAATTGTAATGGTTGTGGCAGTAATTTGTATCACAATAATGTAAATGCCAGAGAGATTGTAGTGTAAATAAGCATTATTGTATGACATTGATTTGAGATGTTTGTTAATTATAAGCATTGTTAGGAAATAGTTTACACGGCCTCACTGAAACTGACAATAGGAGCGGATAACAATGTGCGAGGGGGTGAGTTGAATATTAATTAGAAGAGACAAACAAATGACGTCAGATTGGCGCGCTTTTCTTAGAAATAGCGGGAATATTTTCCCTAGAGCATATGTTTTCGTAATTTTTGATTGGATATAAAAATAGACGCTAATGTTGGCGCGTTTTATTAACCAATAGCAGCTCGGTTATAATCTTTAGGCATATCGGGGTGTGGGAGTATAAAAAGCTAAAGTCAGAAGCAGATTTCGTCAGTCCAACAGAAGCATTCACGCGTTATACGTCGCACAGTTAGTTCATCAGAATTGTTCGCGGGTTACACGTCGCGTAGTTCAACGGAAGCATATATAAAGTACACGTCGCAATTCTACAGAATCTCTCGCGTCTTAAAGTTTGTTATAAATGTGAAACACGCGAATTAATAATGTGCAGTAAATAAGTGATTATAGTGATATTAGAAAATATAACAGTTTCAGTTTGGCGTGTATCACGAATCAATATGTGAACTTAATTGTGACGGTAATAAAAGTGTAAAAAACAAATTCTTTTATCAGTGTTATCTTTGAGTAACAAAATCCTTTCCGTTTATACACCCTGTTTAAGAGATTTGCTCGACTGAATAATAATAATAGCTAGCCGGAGCACAATGAACCCAAAATGCAAAATAATAAAACAATAACAGGCGCCCAGCAATAAGATAACACGAAGTGACTGCGACAAATTGGCTTCCATACATGGGGCATATAAACATGAAGCATCTTCGAACTACCAACTAATAACAAATATCATACTTCATGGTGAAGAAGTAGTAACTGTGATGTTATTATCATTTGAATTGTTTTTGTAAAAAAAAAAGTCATATTATTAACATTAAAGTGGATCCAAAACCGCAATTAAAAGTGTGTCTTTATCAACAATAATCATTAATCACACTAAAGGTTTTGATTTATCTGGAGAAAATAATGCTCAAATGGGATTTAATTGACTATATCATGATTTAAAAAAAAAAGTGTATAAAGATTATAAGAAATAAATACAATAAAATATTAATTAACGTACTAAATTAATTCATTGAACTGTTTCATATACTGTTTCTGTTTTTCTTTGTTTTGTTTGGTGTTATGCTGTTTTGGTGAAATTAATTTTGAATATCTGTGCAGTAAACAAATGATGACCGCAAACAGATTAACAGATACTAAGAGGTGATAAAAAGAAAGAAATGCTACAGAGGTAATAAATCAGACAAAACTAGGGAGGTGATAAACATGATTGCTTGAAACACATCGTTTTGTAGCATCTTATTGGTCTAAAATTTAATTTGACTATCTTCAATAGTTTCAGAAAAAACATATAATATATACCAGGAAATGTCATTCACAGAAAAAGCTGTTCAAAGTAAAAATGGAGAAAGCAAACTTGCATATAGTTGTAAGAAAAGAAACCATATGGCTTGAGCATACAGAAGCTGCCATACTTGACAGTAGTATCAATTTGTAGAGTAAACTCCTGAAAGATGGGCTTTTGGGTTTCTACTCCAAATGTGTGAGAATTAAGTTTCCTTTTTGTGTGTGAAGTGGTGCAAAATGGCAGATGCAGTAAAATTTTTTTATATATATTAAAAAATAAGTATTATGCCTACAATGAAAAAACAAATTAAATTAAAGAGGAAATTTCAATTAATAAAAGTACCAAAAGCTAAAAATGTAATTTTTGGGCAATTTTTGTCATTTAGACTCCTCTTTATTGAATATCCACTGCATAGTACTAAATTCAATGTTGCAATATGTTATACAAACATTTAAGAAAACAGTTTAAAATAGGAAGGTCTAATCTTGAGGTTCTTGCCAAGAAATATATCCCCAAATTTTAATTGCTATAACCAAACTGCTCTGGGTTGGTGAATTTGTTCACACAACCACCTAACTACATTATGTTTGAACTACCAAAGGGCTGATCAGCAAAGAGTCTAGGGTGTTTAACATCAGTCATGTTTTGAACATGATAAGCAACAATTTAGACATGGATAGTGGCTCAGAAAATGTGTATAGATTACTGCTGCATAAAAAGCATTAATTTATAATTTACTTTTTTGCATGGAAGAAGATGGACAGTGATGTATTATCCAATTTAATAATTGAATTAATTGGTATTATTAACCTTTACATTATTTAAGTTACTTGGAACATGCTTTAAAAGTATGTTTACTTTCATCCTCAACCATGTTGATTGATGGTAGAACATAAACTGGATTTGAATCAAAAGTTTGATAATCAGCTTAGAAATGAGAAGCTAGTAAGAGAAAGTATGCATTTAAGTGAGACACCTTAGTTCATTATTTAGTTTGTTTCACTGTGTTAGCTTCCTTCATAACTTTGATGTAAAAGTTGTTTCAGTATTTATTATATTTATTATGTGACAATTATAAATGTTGCCCTAAAACCTAATAAATAATAAAAGGCGAAGGAAGGAAAATAAACCCTTAAAATTTGTGTGTTATATAACTTTAAAAGAATTAATTTCACCATTATAACAAATTTTGAAACAGTAATCTAATAAGAGCTGAAATATTTGTTTACTCTCTCCTGTAAAAAATACAATATGATTTATGATATACAGTTTTCAGGTACAGAATTATACAGCTGTGAAATTTTTATTGGGTATGAAATGCCTTATAAGGAGGGAGTGGAACCACAGAAAAGACTTTTATTTAACAACTTTTTGTAATTAAAACTTGTAGACATTATTATTTTGTTTTTTGCTCACACCATGTAAAATTAGGTGCAATGGTACATAAGTTCCAAGAATCTATTTTATATTCATATACCCAAAAATCTTGAAAGTCAGCCTTTTTTTAGATAACGTGTCGAGATGCTTGAATTTAAAAAAAAAGTATCTAATTCTGTTTTTAAAATATTGAGCTTTTATCTCAAGAAGTGTCTGATTTCTGACTCTTTTACACTTAGGTTTCTTTTAAATGGTTCATTAGAATAAGTGAAGAAAAATCCCTTAATTCTGGTCAAGAACTAATGTATTATTTAGCATGCATTTTCTCTAGTGAAATTCCAGTATATAAGAACCTCATAAGTGCATTTAATTATTTCTTACATCTGCTAAACCCCACTGCATTACTGTCAGCTATTCATGTTCCTTAAACTGTGTGTAAGAACCAATGAGATATCCAACAGGAATGGGTTTTTACAGATGTTTCCTCAGAGAAAATGTAGTGAATTTCCTTTTCTGTTGTAATGCAGTAGTGTAACACCAAGTGAGGATACAGATCATTCACCAGGCACTGAACTTCGCAGAGTAAGTGTCAGCCAAGCGGGGTCCAATCATGATGCTGTATCTCCAGCCTCAGATTCCAATCATTCCTCAGTGTTCTCTCAGTCTGAAGCGGGCAATCATTTGCTAAGGTAAGCATAAATTTTCAGCTTTACGACATTTGGCAAATTCTAATTCATTTCAAAATAAAGCTGTACATTTAGGAGAGAAGAATAAGCACAATCAATCTGAGCTTGAATGATATTAGATAACAACAAAGAACCTGGAGTATGCGTTTCCAAATATTGCTCAAAATAGGTGAATAAATTTTCTTTTTAACTTGTAATAAAAGCATTGGAATTTTTAAATCAGCTTCTTGTGTGTTCATTTATTGATAGTCCTAACAATGAAGTCTTCAATTTTCCAAAACTCCACAAAAGGACAGTGTCCTCCTTAAAACACACCCAGTTAAATTTGCTGCCATTTTAAAAGGGACTTTTTTATGATTGTTGTTGTTATTATTAATATTATTATTTAGTATAACCTCAGTTATAATTTTCAAAGGGAGGCAACTAATATAAGTGTAAATAAAGAAAACGTAAAAATGAATAGGCTAATGAAACTCTGTTTTATTAGATTATTACTCAAACTAATTATATATTATTTTATGTCTAACATAAACTATGTACAAATTAAATTAACCTTGTTGCTACCTTGGCTTGCATGGTACCCGGGCCGTTTGCCCTGCTTGGTAATTCATGTTATCCCTTCACTTTTATCTTAGTTATCTCCCTCCTTCCCTCTTTCTTCTTTCCTTATACTTATTATTTTCCTTATCCATTTTTCTTTTGCTTTCTGTAAAAACTCAATTTTCTTTTCCCCATTAACATTTTTTAGCTACAATTTTTCCCTCTATTTTTCCCCATTTTTCCTCCCAAACCTTTTTTCTCCATAATGCTAACTCCTTACATTCCATCATATAATGTGTTACACTTTCTTTTTCATTGCACATTTCACATATTCCTGTATCTCTACGTCTTATCGCTCTTAGAAATATTGTTTCTGTTCTCATCCAAGCTATCCCTTCTCTTTCTTGTGTGTTGCTGTATCTACATATGGTTCTCGTCCCCAGTCTCTTTTTATTTGTTTTTAGATTGTAATGATTTCTTGTTTTTCTAAACTTCCTCATATTCTCTGTCTTCTTTTCTGCTTTTTACCATTTTACCTACATTACTTTCATTCCTTTCTTCTAGCTTCCATATGTCTTCCATTCCTATTTTCCCCATAATTCTTTCTATCCCTGCCCATTAACTGTTTGTGTTCTCTAAGCTTGTTTGCTGCTTCAGCATAACTTTAAGATTTCTTCCTCTTCTTTAACCAAACATCTATACCAGAATTTTATTATTCTCTCCATTATTATTCCTTTCGTTTTAGTTTTTCAAGATTTTGGTAACTCTAATAGTTCTTTACAGAATATTCTGTACATATAATCTATCTTTTCGCTTACATCTGCCAGATCTTTACTTGCATAAAACTTTTTTCATTCCACTAGAGCCTCGTACTAGAGCCATTGGTTGTCATTTGTAGCTTGTATTTACATATTCTTATTCCTGTCATTGCAGTTTTCCCTTTTGCTTATATTTTTCTACTATGCGCCTCCCATTCCCCTTTGTTATTCAGCCTCACTCCTAAATATTCAAATTCTTGGACCACTTCTAATCCTTTTCCTTTAGTACCCACTTTTCTTCTTTTCTCAGTTTAGTTCCTTTTTTTAAAACCATAACTTTTGATTTGTTTATATTTGATCTGATTCCTCATTCTTCACAGAATTATTATTTTATGTAAGAAAGCATTAATTGAAATAAACTTATAAATAATAAATGTAATATTTACACTATTTAAAGTACTTATGTGCATACCAGTACTGCTATTCATAATTCAAACCAAAAAAAGATGATGATATTCTGAGTACTGGTGTTTTAACCTGGTTTTAAAAAGTTGTCAAATTTTCTTTGCTATTGCGTATGCACAGCAATAATGCTTTCTGAAAATATTGATGCCTCGTCCAACATGTCAATATTTTCCTGCAACAGTAACAACACAGTATGTAGAAGCCATGCATAATATGTCTTAATATAGCGTAAACATAACATAAATGAGTAAGTAAATTAATATATTTTGTACATAAGCAGCAGAAAAATATGAGGTGTTAATGAGAAAACGATAATCGATAAATGTATAATTGAGCTAAATATTAATGGACAAAGTTCGGTGCCTAAAGCATTTAGCATATATCTGCGAAAAATGTAGAAGTGAATAACTAGGCATAATTGAAGTTCAACTATACTGTGATTTCACTGAGCTTCTCTGAGTTAGGAGGGAACATCAAGAGAAAGAAAGTGGGGAGGGGGATCCAAAAATATATATATTCTGATAAATCAATTTTGCCATCATTCATGTTGAAGCTGAAATTATCTTCCAACCCTTCACAGTATCACTACAGACAATGTGTGATTGACACTACTTGTTTATTATCTAAGTTATCATTTGAGTAGCATCATCAGCATGTGAATTATTCCAAGAATTTTGACAGCTGAGAATATTGCCAAACTAGAACAGAAGAAATAAAGCAATACAGATCCCTGTGCCACACCAGTTTTCTACTGTTTCATTTGACAATTTTACAGCTCTCATAGGATGTGTCCAGTATAATTCACTGCACTGAAGAGTGATTAATACTGAGTAACAAGACAGAAATGATCCCGCACTCAAGGAGGAATGTAACCAATAGGGGTAAAAACAATTGATTTTTTACAAACATTATTTTTGGAATCTTCATACATTGCATTATGCATGCAAATTTCACCATGAGACCTTGTATTCTAAGCTATTGAAGTATGAAAATATTTACACATTTGAAGCGATAATACCATAGCCATATATACATTGTGAATTGTATTTTTTTGTTTTCTTCAAATATAATTTTGCAGTATAAAAGCACACTTATATCTGGAACTGCTGGTGGCAGGAAGTTGAAAATTTCAGGGACTGTTTATACAACATTTTAATAAAGCAAGAAAATTGTATAATTTGCTGGTATATAGTGAAAATAAAATGAAAACAAATCAACAACCAACTCCCTCTTTACTTTCTCTGCTACCAATAGTAAGTGTAACGGTTTTAATGTTGTATTTATTGTAACATTATTGTAGCCCCACGTTTGGGAGCCAATTTGCTAGAGAAATTGCTTTACGTAATGTTGTTTACATCAGTGTTGAAGCCATCTTGTGACGTCATTCATTGGTTTGGTTTGTAGCTCCATCTGGCGTAGCAATTTGCATCAGTTTTGAAATAATTCACTTTAAATGTCCTCCAGCTAGCTGTTTGGGTCGAACATGTATTTCTTTGCAGGTTGTGAAGCGGAAAGGAATCTTTTATCCAGAAATTATACTGATGAAGAAAATTTGTTTTATAATTTTTATTGCCGAACACGTTCACGAACACTTTTACATATTTATTTAGATACTCGCCAAACTGAAACTGTTTGTAATAACTTCTTACTTATCACTTTTAACTCACGTACTTCAACTTTGTGTATATTTAAATGTATAATATTTTAGATCTTTAATGATTTTTGCTGCGCGTAACTTGATGAACTGAAGGACTGACTGACGACGTATAGTGTACACGAAATTTTGATGAACTGAGCGACCGAAGTGTAAGGTATTGAGAATTTTGTTGAACTGGGGGCGATCTACCACGGACTCGACTTTATATACTCCCACTCCTCGACATGCCTAAAGATTATAAATGAACTGCTATTGGCTAATAAAACGCGCCAACATTAGCGTCTATTTTAATATCCAATGAAAACCACGAATACATATTGCTTTTAGGGAAACATTCTGGAAGGTTCTACCGAAAACGCGCGAAACATTACGTAACTTCCTTGTTCCCAGTAATGATAAACAGCTCATCCCCCTCGCTGCATTATTGCGTTATTATTGACAGTTTCAGTAAAGCCGTATATTATTATTTACCAATAATAATCACAATTAATAAACATCTGAAATCAATGTCACATAAAAATACATATTCATATTACAATCATTATTTACATTTAAATAATTTGTGATACAAATTACCGTATCATAAGCAGGGGAAGTATTGCAGCCCACCCAAAAAATTGATACCGAGATGTCACAGGAAATGCATGTTTTGAGGTGCCCTGAATCCAAATAAAGCATTTTTGAGAACATGTCCGTGTGTGTGTGTGTGTGTGTGTGCGTGCGTGCGTGCAAGGATGCAACACAAACATTAACAACAAAATCTCAGACAACCCTTTACATGGAACATTTTTTGAAAATTTTGATTTTCTTAAAAATGGCTCTAATGATTTTGATTAAAATATCACATGTTTAAGATATTTTCATGACAAATTAAATGTATATCATGAATTTTTTGGGAATGTCCCCAAAAGTCCTCTTCATTCTGAATGACTTTCGCATAACTGGTAAACCATAAGAGATAGACAAAATTTTATTACACAAAAATGTAGATCTTGTTAAAAGACACAATTTATGTTGTATACATTTTTTTTGTAGAGTGAATCATTTCTGAGATATTCCTTGATATTTGTTTTAAATTTCCAATACTGATACTTTTTCTCAAATGGGAATTCCTTTTTTTTTTTTTTTTTTTTTTTTTATATCCTGGACATGCAAAGAGATTGGTGTGCTCCACATAGCAACCAGCTTTTAAAAGATTTGACTATCACTTAAAGCCTACCATATTCTCATTGCACCTACAAGAAAATTAGCAATAAGATACGTTGATATTGTAATGAAAAGAAGCTAGAAACAGTGATGTGTATTGAATTTATTTAAAGGTGAGTCGGAATTGTAACACTAACATCACTTAAGTTTACTCACTTAAGTAAACTTAAGTGATGTTAGTGTTACAATTCCGACTCACCTTTAAATAAATTAGCAATAAGATAGTTTCTGCAAATGTTTATCTCGATTAACATGACGTAGATGAAGAATAAGCGTTTGTAAAAATAGTTTGTGCAAGAACAGAGAAAGGCATATGGGTGCAACACATCAGATTTTTTGGATAAAGAACATCAAGACAACCAGTAAACCCAAATTTGGGATCTTCAATAAAGAAACCACAAACAGTTACACAATAATAGTTAATACGTATAACCCAAAAGCACCAGAAAACAAGATTTTAATAGCCTTATTTTCAGCATGATGAGTATACTCATAGAAAACTTAGGTTACAAGCAAGAACTCTTAATTAGTAACACAAAAGAATGGTATCCAGCAAGAATACCTCAGGAATATCCAGAAGTTTGCAAGCATTCCATCACTCTGCAGATAATGAAGGAAGCTAAAATATCATTACATTTCATCCATGTACACATGACGGATTTCTAAAAATCTGCAACAACATAAATATCACCCTGGCCACATCAACAAACATTACTTAGAAAACCTAGAAAGGACAAATAAACAAAATCCTGGCACACAGATGCCAGATGTCGTAAAATAAGCTATAGTAGCTGTGGAAAAACTTGCATTGGAAAAATAAAAAGCATTATGTGCTTGAGACCTGAAAAGCAAGGAGCAGCATCAAATACAAAGAAATGGACAAATCAGCAATAACACTACGTTTTGGAGATACAAATTTCAACATAGAGCATGACACACTATTACTAAAGGCATTGCAGAATGCACTAGTCAACCATTTGGGAAGAATTTGTAATACAGTAAACAAGAACCAGTTAATAAATATCAGTTTTCCAATTGATAATCTTTTCTCCAAATACAGGGTGTCCAGCCTATATGTTCAACACTACAAACTTTTACAACTTTAGTTGTATCAGATCCAGATAAAAAACAGATTTTCAAATGATTAGTAGTTCTCTTGCCATTTATGATTGCTCGAATGACAACAATGATCACATTATTGGGTTAGATTAGAATGTGCAAAGATGGTGGCATGGACACCACAACAGGAGGTTTTCTGTGTTCTTGACTGCCTCAAACAAAATCTGTGAAGCATGTACAATGAAATTTTCACCATAAATTTAACCTTGGTCATCACAACGATATCCCCTCCTGTGTAAGCATTATGAAATGGGACAGGCAATTTTCATTAGTGCAACTGCACATTTAATTTTTGTGAGTCTCTTTTTAACCTCGCAAACCTCAAGAGGATTTTCATTACCCCAAATATGACAATTATGTATGTTAACTTTCCCATTCACATGGAAAGTTGCTTCATCAGAGAAGCACACTTTATACAGGATGCTTTGTCATCCTCAATTTTATTCAAAACATCTGTGGTGAACATCTTCCATTTTGTTTTTGTCCTGGGGATAGATTTGCGGTAATTCTGTGCAATGACTCTATTTACTATGGCGACCGCACACAGAGCCTTATTAAAGTGCCAACATCACAACTGTCTATTTGCGGCATGTAATATTTAATTACCACTACCAATGTAATATTTAATATCGCTAGACGTCAAACAAACGTGGAAAAGATACACATATGTTGAAATGTAGATGAATATTTTGAAATGCGCATTTCGAATAAGAGAAGAACCTGGATAACCAATGGATGTCGCACACAATGAAGACATGCATAAAATAACTAATGCGTGTTTTCTGTAAGGAGAAATAAAAAGTGAAATGTGTATAAACATGAGTATAATGCACATAAATATGCGCAGATTGTGTGCGAAAACACAAAAATGAAAAGCAATGATGCTGTAAAACAAACCATGTAGATGTAGCCAAACATAAATAATGTTTAAAGCAAAGCATACGTAAACTGCACAATAAATATGTCTGAAATTTTGGGAAAGTTCCCAATTTATGAAGTTTAGAATTGTCAATTTTTTAAATTTCATTTTTACTTATCCTTTTTCTTATTCATTATTCTACCTTATACCTAGTAGATAGAGAAGGTATTGCATTCCACACAAAAATTCTATACCGAGATTTCAGCAGAAATACATGTTTTTAGGCCCCTTGAATGAAAAGAAAAAGAACTTTTACTTATTCTGCCATGTACCTAGTAGACAGAGGAGGTATTTGATTCCACACAAAAGATTAGATACCGGGATTTCACTTGAAATACATGTTTTGAAGCCCTATGAATCCAAGAAATGCATTTTTAGAAACCAAAACTGACGAATACCTTCTCTACCTACAGGTAGATGGTAGAAAAGATAAAAATTTATTTTGGTTCAGGATGAAACCTCTTCAAATTTTCCCCAGGTACATTCCATTTGCTATGCTATCCACATGTAGACAAAAGACTACCAGTTTCTCATAGCTATCTGTCCCATTTCATAATGCTTACATAGGATGGGAAAATGTTGTGATGGCGAAGGTTAAATTCACGGCAAAAAATTTTGTTGTACACACTTCACAGATTTTGTCTCAGCCAATCCAAGAACACAGAAAACCTGTTGTGTTGTCCATGTCGCCATCTTTGCACATTCTAATCTAACCTAATAATGTGCATTGTTGTCATTGTCGCAATCATAAATGGCATGAGACCTACTAATCTTATGTCGAATTTTTTATCTGTATTTGATACAAAAGTTATAAAAGTTTATAATATTAAACGTATAGGCCGGACACCCTATATATTCAACCAAAGGCAGCATCTACATCCATGTCTAGAAACTTTTCAGCAGAATACAGCTGATAAAGATGCCTCCGAAACATGTTCAAAGATAATTCATTAATTAGTAAAGACAACATGGTACTCATTCCATCTTGTTTTTCACTAACAAGTTTGACGGAATAACTAGATTATGCTTCAGCATTGAACACTTCATCTCAATTCATTTGTGAAATTTCATTGCTGTAGATGCAGACATCTGGGATTTGTAAACTGTGTACATTATTGATTCATTATTGATCTATTTCTTGCTTTAAATGTGCATTTGATATTAAAATTTAATAAAAGTAGACATTTTAGCCTGCAAACTTTACAAGTGAGAAGAACAGTGATGTCATTAATTTCCTATATAAGCTGTGAGAGATATGTTAAGCTTTCTGAATCCACTTTAGAACTCACAGGGCATTGTGCACCAACCTAGAGTAAGCTCTACTTTTATAGTAAACTACTATTCAAGTCAGCACTCAGCAACTTCCATACAGGAGTAAACTACTTCCAAAATGTTTTACTCCTTTCAGATACTTCCAGAGTAAATTACCACAGAAGTAAATGTTGGAGAGCTCCATCATGTAGTATATTACTACAGAAGTAAATAGACTATAAATATAGGTTAAAATTTACTCTCGCTGCCTGGATGGAGTTACTCACCTGTTGTTTGAACTAGAATACCATATCATATTTAGAGGAAGATATTTTGATATGTTCATGGATTACTTAGATTACATTGATCTCGACAAAGAACAAGAATGCAAGTGCTTATAGTACGAGTAAGGCAAGATCTATATGATACTTTACAGAAGAGAGTTCAAGGAACATTTCGATATTAGGAAAGAATCTTTTACATTCCTTTTGAGTCTTCTTGGACAGCATTTAACAAAACTCAAGACAGGAATTCAGCTGCACCAACCAAACTGCAATTGTTATCCATCCTGGTAGTGTTTCATACTGAAACGTTTCAGATAGTTACAGGTGGTTTTATAAACATTCATTATACACCTGCTGGTTGCATCTTTCATTGCATTGTTAGAGTGCTTTTGAGGTTAAGTGCAATATACTTAAATGAATACACATGAGTGTTGAGAAAATGCAAGGCAATTCTTCATCACTTTTGCAGGTGCAATTGACTGCATGTATGTCCCTATTTTATGTCCATCCAGTGAAAATGGTGAACTTTTCCGAAATCATAAAGGGTGTTTCTCCATCAACAAGCAAGTGATCTGCGATGCAAGTATGAAGACTAGGAACATTATTTTCAAAGAATATAAGCTGCTCTTCAGTATATTTCCCATCACTCGAAACATTAAACTCATCCATCACAACTTTCCAGGCATTTCTCTTCCAGCATTTTACATCATGTTTTTTGCGTTCTATATTGTTTAAATGTAATTTCTTTATCTATGCCAATAAACATTCATCTCTTTGGCTGAAGTTTTTTCCTCTTTTTCTATTGCATATAACATTCCTATCGTACATGATCATTCAAGTAAATTGCACAAACAAAACAACACTCCAGGAGTAATGAGCTCTTACTTTCATAGCAGTAATTAAGAGTAAATTGTATTTGAGCTCTCTGACATTACTTCCAGAAGAAATTACTCCCATGGTTACCTACAGTACAGACTTTTTAGTAAACATTGCTTGTGAGAAATTTACACCAAAATGGTGTATGCTGCCCACTGAAAATGAAAATGTGACTAAATGGAAAAATATTTTGTAATTAAGAATTCAGGAATATCAATATTGAGATGTATTATAAACATATAAAACTATATTTTGATTTTCAGTGAAGATCCAAATGCAGCAGCAATTCATTTGGTTCGTGAAGTGCTGTACAGTACCCGTGAAAATGTTAATTTTGTGCATGAAGTCTATCGTCAAGCCTTCCTACTCAACTTTACACATTCACCTGCCATTCGTAAAGCCATTACTGTTTACAAGGATTGGATTCAAATGAATGTAAGTGATCTTGTCATTTGCTATGCCATAGATTTACGTAAATTGTGATCATTCATTATTTTTAGAGAATTGAAATTAAAGTAATGCGTTTAATGTAGTAAGCAATTTAAATATTGTAGAAGCATTATTTGGAATCCAAAATTTGGTGACTGGAGGATGAAATTATTATTATAATGTTTGCAATTAAAACACTGAAAAGAAACAGATTATTACAAGTCAATATTAGGAAAAGTTTGGTCTACATAAAGAAGGTGAACAAAGCCATAAAAGGTTGGGAAAAGCAGTGCTTGTACTTCAGCCTCTTAATATTGCTGAAGAACAGGAAGTGAAAAGAATTCTCATACTGTACAGAGCGAACATCAAATGGCATCTTTAAAGATCAGGGAACAATAAGAGGACATTGCAGCAATGAAATTTGATATAGGAGTTGTCATGGTAACATGATTAGTTATGAAAATAAAGCATTATATCCCAGAAGTCAAACGGGTAATTTACTTTGAACCATAGCATGTAATTAAGAGTTAAATGTCGAGAAAATGCCAAGTATTTGAAGTGTGTCCAAGAATCTTGTTCCTGAAAAGGTTGAGATTTGTGTACAGAGACAGCAGAATAATTTATGTCCCCCACATCCCTCAATTTCATAGTCAAAGTGCAGATTAGCATGGTTACTCTGTGGATAATGTTACATATACAGTACAACCTAGGCCAACAAAGGGCAGTTTTCAGTTTTGCATAATGTCAAATGCCTGTCAGTATTATTCAGCTATTCTGTAAGCTGTAGCTGCTTGCAAGTTCTTTGTCCAATGTCACAGTTCAAACTGATGGTGAATATATGTATTTTCTGTTCAGAGTTTTTTCAGCCAGTGGGGAGGGAAATGTGACAACTGCTGGCACACGGCTAGTTTGGCTTCGTGTGGCTGTTCTTTGTTCTGGCTACTGTGCCGGCTGTGCGAATTCCTTATCTCCCCCTTCCACTGGCTCAAAAGACACTGAATAGACAATAATTTCAAATTAGGAAATAATGTAATCATATGATTTTAGAATTATAACATTAAAAATCTGAAGATTCATTAACAGTGAAGCTTATTTGGTTGACTGTTTACACTTAGAGCTTCACTTAACTTTTCAGTTTCTCTGGACTAGTTTTGAAAGAAAATTGCTTTCATCTTCAGCACTTTGTCATCTAGTCATCTTTATTGGGTTTGGATTAGATGTCCTCTGGTGGTTGACTGATGAACTTCATGAAGGTCTCTTGCTGGTATTACAAAATGTATGAAGATGTTGCTGTGCTTAATTATGAGGATCTTTTCACAGATAGTAATCCACATGGAGTGGTAACGTTTTTTGTTTCAAGTTTAATGCTATGGTGACCTGTCCATAAGTGGTGTGTTCCAACTATTTATATTTGAAATTCCTCTGATATTCCTTCAATGGGGTTTCCAAGTTTCTTTTAGTTTTGCCAATGTAAACATTTTCACATTTTATATGATATATACCAGACTTTTTTGTATTTGGTATAGTTTTCTTTAACTGATTAGTTAGGAGGTTTTTTATGGTAAATTTATTTTGTCTGGAGAAATTTAAATTACAAGTGAAGCTTTAAGTATAAACAGTCACCCAAGTAACATAAGTAGTCACATGATGTTTAATTTCTGTTTGTCAAGCAAGCACCATTTTCAGAGCATGTTGACAATCCACCCATTGTCTGTGTTAAACTACACACACCTGTGCATGCTGTATATGAAAATGAGAAAGACATTTCCCAAGAAAATGACATTTGCTTCATTTGACATTCAAAAAAAGCTGCGAAATAGAGTACGGGTTTTTCTTCTGAAACCAATTTTGTTGATGACTATATCCTAAAAGCTAATTTTTGGAACATTCACAGTAAAGCAAGTTATAGCAACTCGCACTATCGCTCAACTGCTTCACCTGTTTGTACTTTATTAGGTTATGTTTCATGAACACTCATTTCATCCTCGGCAGAGGTGAGGAAACTGTCCTAACAAGATACAAAAAAGTGAAATAGTTAAGTGATAGTGCAACTTACCATAATTTTTTATAATCAGTTCACATGCACTGAATTGTTTCAAAGTAAAGACATTTTACTTATGAGATTTGACAAACTATTTTAAGGAAAGTATAAAATTGTTGTATTGTTTATTAGGTGGCTTTAAATGTAAATTTTGTTGAAAAAAGACTAAATTATTTGCCACAATAGTCTTTATATTGCAAAAGTAACTTTAAGGCTTCACTGTCCAAATGAAATGAATATTGTGGTTGTATTTTTTATTTATTTATTTTAGGTTCCAGAACTTCCACCATTTATGTTAGAGCCTCTAGAAAGTCACAAAGATGATCATAACAGAAGTGGTCCACCTTCAAATGAGTATACGTCAATGGAGGTGAGTATATTGTTTATAAAACTTATTTTTAAAACAGTTCTGCTATTAAATAATGGCAAAGAAAATTCATGTAAAAGATTTTATGTCAATGGAACTTTGTTTCTTCATATTTTAAGGGTACTGAATCGTCTGAAACATACAGAGTTACCAGGCTAAGAAATGACTCCTATCTTGGTGCCATTCACAGAGAAAACTTGCTGGTTAGAGCTGGATTACAGGTTTGTGATGCTGTGTTTTATGTCTTTATGTTTCAGATGTGATTGTAGATGTTCTATTATAAAATTAAAATTAACAGTTAAGCTAAAAAAAAAATACATAAATTCAGTATAATCATGTAACTGCAAAAATCCGTAGTTTCAACAACACAGAATTTTTATCAGTGGCACTTCATATCAGGATTACCAACAATATAAAATACAAGGCTCTGCCCTATAGTTTAAAATCCATGCCTATGGTGGAAAGTCTTCAGAACTATTCTCAAAAACACCTCTCTTAATCCAATCGCGGCATATTTAAATGCCTACTCAACTAACCAAGACATCGGATTTAAATGATCTAGCACCGAGGCATTTAATGCTTAAAAAGTGATTTAAAATCAACCAATAAGAGTTCTTTGCTGAAAATTTGTGTGCGCAATAGTAAAATCATAAACTCACCAGGACTATTATCCTAGTACTGTTGTTGTGTGTGATAGACCTCAAAACAATCCTGTAAATGAGGAGCAACATCATCTTTTTTACTTACAATTGGGGTTCAAAGCATCGGTTTTTGCTCCAGTACAATTGAATATGCGATTTTCACACTTGAGACATCAAAATAACAATATAGGCCCTTCTGCCCTAGTGTTAGACCATTTTTCTGTCGGATTGTTCAACTGCCTTGTTGCTTAAGCAATAGTTTTGTAACATATTTTGTCAAACAATGGTTTCATGTATTCCAAAACAATTAAAAGCACAGGTGACATCTGTGACGCATGCTTATTCAGTAAGTCTTTACAAACATCATTGTTTACAGTAAAAAGATAGAGAACAGGGTTATTGTCGGTTTTAGCCCAATTCCAGTCACACTGTTTCTTCTGCGTTAGAATACAAACATGTTTCGAAGGGCCTTACACATCATCAATAATTATATTCCTTGCTGCTTTGTGCACTAGATTCATTATCTCTGTCACTAGAGCTGTCTTCAGTCTCTGTTTTTCATATTCAGAAAAATCACCACTTTCACTCTCTAATACACTTTGTATTAGTTTTCTTAAACCTCCTCGTGATCCACACAGATTCTTTTCACAGCCATGATGGCTACGGACGTGAGGCAGGAAGAATAAAATAATTTTGTCTTAGTTGAAACACAGTTGGTGAGGTCATACTGTGGGAATTAAAAGCAACACATGCCAACACTCCATTTGAAACATATCAAATGGCACCTGTGGGAATCTAAACTACATGTAGTTATATAGAGCAATGCAGCATTGTGACTTGAGCTCATAAGAATTTATATTTCAAAACAGCACAGGTGAGCCTTGGTTGTCAAATGATGCGAATGAGTTAATATGCCTATTACTCTGAGGGTAGTATATGCATGACAGCTATGTGATTTGTCACTTGTATGCAGTTTTTATAACTTATGTAGATATATAATAGAATAACTATACATTGTACAGACTTACAACTGTTTTATACACACATGTATGTATGGAAAGATACTGCTTTCATGAGTATTAAAGAACTTATGCCAAATTATATAAAACCTACAATGTATCAAAAAAACAAAAAAAAAACTCATAATCAGTAGGTTTAATGTTTTGCACATATAATATTATGAAAGAACATCAATAACATTTTATTTGCAGAATGTTTTACAAGTTTTCATCACACATGCAGCCAATGTGTTCATGCTAGAAGTTAGTCCAGAGTATCCACTTTTATTGGAAGAGCAAGTAGATACTTGTAAGAGAGTACTTAATATCTACCGCTACATGGTTATGCACACACGCATGGAATCACGTACTTGGTAAGGAATATATTTCCTAAGCTTTTTGGGTGGAGAAAGAATGTACAGTATGATTTTTTGTGGTGACAGGCTTATCTGTATGCGCAGTAATATAGGTCCATTTATCTTCTGGGAGGGGTGTTGGTTCAGTTGTAACAGAACAGCAGCAGGCACATACACAACATGAGATAAGGATGGTTCCGAGTGAGTGTTTGTTCCATTCAAGGGAAATGCTACCAACCATTCTCAACACACCCTAGGCTACCTTCTCCTCCTCTGCATTTCTGCCTTTTCTTGACAAAAGAACCGACCTGTACTTCATCAGCTAACTTAATTTTAACGGGTTAAACAAAAACAGCTTTAAAGATTAATCTTAAATGAAACAGTTTCAAATTCTCTTAACAATTTTGATTGATTATTGTACTTTTTTATTTTTAAATACGTTTCTTCTGCTATTTTAGTTACAAGTATCCCATTGAGAAAGACTTGGAAAACATGATAATTTATTATAATCACAAATTTAGGAATTAAAGTATAGATGAAATTATCAAGCTTTCCAAGAAGATATCAGTCATCAACAAATGGAGCAGAAATCTCAAATCTGGCCAGATTACTTTTACAAATATTATTACAAGAAATTTATAAATTACAATTTTGACTTAAATCAAAACATGTACTAGTAATATTTGTAAAAGTGTAAAATAAATTGTATAACACTGTCAGTGTTACCATTCAAGTTCCATAACCATCAACAAATCACTATAAAGGTTTAATTTAGATTATAGTATTTTTAGTTTTTCACCTAAGCATATGCAAAATTAAAGTTAATGCACACTTTGAGCTTTCTGCTCTCTCTTAAAAAGAATCACTCAGAACTTCCTTGCAACTTGCATACTCTTTCCTCACTTAGGGCTGCGTGCACCATGTTGGAGTAAATTGCTTCGAAAGTAATGCTTACTAAAGAAGTCCATACTATGGGAGCAATTTACTCCGAAAGTAACGTTGGAGAGCTCAGTTAATAATTTACTCTTTTAGTTAAGACTATGGAAGTAAGAGCTCGTTACTCCCAGAGTATTGTTTTGTTTGCGCTATTTATTTGACACGATCATGGATAAGCTTATGTGCGATAGGAAAAGGGGGGAAATATAAGCAAAAGAGATAAATGTTTGTTGGTAGAGATAAAGAAAATTCATTTAATCAATATGAGTGAAAAAGCATGGTATAAAGATGCTGGAAGAGAAATGCCTGGAAAGTCATGACGGATGAGTTTAATGCTTGGAGGGATGGGAAACGTACTGAAGAGCAGCTTAAATATCTGGAAACAGTGTTTGAAATTTTCACATTTGCATCACAGATAACTTGTGTGTTTGGAGAAATACCCTCCCCTGTTTCAGAAAAGTTCACCATTTTCACTGATAGCACAAAATAGGAACATGGGTGCAGCAATTGCAATCACAATGTGTAGTAAATCTGCAAAAGTAGAGAAGAAATGCCTTTTATTTTCTGAACACTGGCATATATTTATGTAAATACCTTGCTCTTAACCTCAAAAGTGCTCTAACAATGCGATGAAAGGAGGACCAGCAGGTGAACAGTGAACGTTTATAGGATTGCCTGTAATGCCAGATTACAATGAACTTAACTTAGCATAACAAAAAGTTAAGAAATGCTGGTAACTAAAGGTCTCATTGGGATGCACTTAACGCAATGGGAATGACTCTTGATTGGTAGTTTTTTTATTACTTTGTGCCAGTACTTCACACCAATTGGTTCTAATTACGTTAATTCTGTGTGACGACACTATTTATTATTGCAGTTGCACGTAGCACTTATTGAAGTGCCAATATCACAACTGTGTTTTCGCTGGATACCAGCCGCTACCAACGTAATATGTAACAACATCGCTAGTTGTTACACCAAGGAACACACAGGTGATGTTGAAATGTCTGTATGATGCATTTGAATTTTTTATACATGCATAAAATAAACAATGCATGTTTTCAATAAGGGTAAATAAAAAGTGAAATATGCATAAACTTACCAGACTTCACTATTTATAATACCCAGCACTCATCCTCCATGGATTAGTGGTACCATGCTAGCCTCTAGTTCCGAAGGTCGCGGGTTCAAACCCAGCGGAGGGCGATGAATTTTTTCGGGCGTAAAAATCTTTGGCATTGCTTCCTTCAGAAGGGAAGTAAAGCCGGTGGTCCTGTGTCGTAGATTTACGGCACGTAAAAGAATCTTAAGCCTGATAGAGAGGCCTCTGAGCAAAATTCCTGGTCTTTCACACCCAAATATAGAATGGAACACTAAGGACCATAGTAGTTAAAAGAGCGTCCATAAATAAAACTCTAATTAATTTTTTAACCCAGCACCTTGATGGCACTGCTCGTGGAGGGAGTGCAGTCATTATACATAATAAAATCAAACATCACACTTTGCCTGAATTCAAAAAAGAACACATCCAAGCCACATCTGTTATGCTAACAGATATTTGAGGTCAATTAGCACTCCTTGCAGTTTACTGTCCACTAAAAGTAACTCGAAATTGTTTTCTGTCTTCTTTAAATCTATTAGTACAATATTTATTGCAGAGGAGATTACAATGCAAAAAGTCAACAATGGGATTCTTGCATTAATTCTTCAAGAAGTTCTGAACTTCTTAAGTCTGTAAAAGAGCTCCCCTCATATCAGCATCCACTGGAGAGCCAAATTATTGGCCAACAGATACACTAAAATGTCCAGATCTACTATACTTTTCATTATGAATGGAGTGCCCTTGGAAAAAAATATATAAGCAGCAATTTTGATTTATCATCAAATCACCCTCCTAGGCTCTTGACACTGCGCTCCTCTGTGATTAAATATTGTCCATCACCAAAACTTTATAATAATCTGACCAACTGGGAACGTTTTCATCTTAAGAGTCCAGGAAAATCTATCAGCGAATTTACCTTTAAAAACCAGCAAGAACATAGATGATCTGCTTTACAGCCAGTTGCATGGGATTCTACATCTCTTGTACATAATACATTAAAACAATATCCAAATGACATTACAGCAAATGTAGAAGAGAAAAGGAAGCTACAATGAGTATAGCAATGTACCCAAACTGCCTGAAGACAAAAATGCTTTTAGCAGAGCTTCCCAGCGATTATGAAGAAAATTATTTTTGTACAAAAATGAAACAGTTGCAAAGTATTTTCAGTCTTTGACCCCAACTGCAACACCCAAGCCCCACCTAAGCACTCACTTTGGAAATCAACAAGAAGATTACAATAACCTAAATCACATATTCCACCAATAAGAAATAACAACAATACTTGGACTCAAAGTGATAAGGAAAAGGCTGAGTGATTTGCAGAACATTTGGCATCTGTCTTTAACCGGCAATTCGGAGAAGCACTTCTGAAGAAGAAATTAGTGCTTATCTCTCTGCTCCATTACAACTATCGCCTCCTACTCAGCTGTTCTCCTCGGATGAAGTATAAATCACAAAAAAGACATACTAACCCCACAAAAAGTCCTGATTTTGATCTTGTTACAGGCAAAGTTCTATCAGAATCTCCTAAAAAGGCTTATGCATTTATTACATCCATTATTAATGCTATTCCTCATTGTGGCTATTTCCCCAGTCAGTGGAAAGTGGCACAAATACTTAACATCCTCAAACTGGGAAAGCCCTGACTGAAACAGCATCATATCGACCAATTACTTTATTGCCTATTTTTTCCAAAGTATTTGAGAAGCTCCTTCAACAATTGAAACCTCTACTTTCTACAATAATACCCAATATACAGTTTGGTTTTTGTGAACACCATTCGACAACTGAACAAGCCCATCAACTAGTAAACATCATAACAGAATCCTTTCAATCATGCTGCTACTGTACTGCAGCTTTCCTTGATATACAGCAGGCATTTGACAAGGTATGGCATACCAGTCTTCTGCATACAATAAGGTTACTACTTCCTCATCCTTATTATATTCTGTTAAATCTTACCTCAGTGATAGATATTTTCAAGTAAATACAAAGATGAACTATCCACCTTGCATGACATCAAATCCGGAGTATCCCAAGATAGTGTTCTTGGGCTGATATATTATCTAACACTATGATCTACCAACAATTGAACTCACCAGGACAGCAATTTTTGCAAATGACACAGCCATTCTTGCCTCACATTAAAATCCTCACGCAGCTTCAGAATATCTCCAACCCATCTACATCTGCTTAAACAATAGCTAAACAAATGGAGAATACAAGCAAACCCCAGTAAGTCTCACCATATCGCATTTTCTTTGTTGCGAAAAATGCACTAAAGTATATCTAAATAATGTATAAATTCCCATAACATCAACTGGAAAATACCTTGGATTGCACTTAGATGAACACCTAACACTGAAAACACCACATTATGTTGAAAAGAAAGGAAGCAAAACTAAAATTCCAGCTATTATATTGGTTACTGAACAAGCATTCTCATGTGTCTCTCTACAACAAAATATTAATACACAACACCATCATTAGACCTGTATGGACTTACGGTATCCAGCTTTGGGGAACTGCCATTAAGTCCAATATTGACATCCTATGAAGATTTGAATCTAGAACTCTTCGTTGTCTGGCAAGCACACGGTACATCTCCAATGCCAGTCTACATAATGATCTTCACATCTCTACAATAAAAGAAGAAATCACTTCCCATAGTCTTCGGTCTCAGCAGTGTTTAAGTAACCATCGGAACTCTCTTGCCATCAATTTACTAGACAACAGTACCACGATTGACGTCTACAGCGCTGTAACATTTTGGACTTGCCATTTCGCTTTAGCTGCCTTTAGTGTTCCAGACATTATTTGTAACCCATTTAGTAAATGTTCTGTTAAGAACAGATTGTAAGTTTGCAGTTAATTTAATAATAATAAAATCCATAGTGGTAACTAAGAGAGTAAATTGCAGTTGAGCGCTCTGATGTTATTTCTGGAGTAAATTGCTTCCATACTATAAACTTCTTTAGTAAACTTTGCTTCTAAAATAATTTACTACAACGTGGTGCATCATGCTGTAAGAGTAGGATATTCCAAACTTCTCATTTGTGGTTACATATAAAAAAGCTCTGACGAGAAACAAAATGACGACTGGAATGAACATTGTCATTCATACAAAGAAAAAGATGATCATGGAGAATAAAAAGACATTAATCACCTCTTTTAATACACTTTTCTTATAATAAATTCTTTTTCAAAATTCTATTTGAAGAAAGGTCAAGTTCTTGCATGAATATTAATGTGTTCATCATGAGTGCATCTTTTAAGCAATTGTGATGGATGATATTGCATTTTTAGGGATAGTATTACAATTTGTAAGTAAAGTAGCTAATAGAATTACTTCATATTCTATTATGCAACAGGCCCCTGGAGCAACTGCAAATTATGCCAGCAAGAAGCGCAAAGGCAGCTAACTGAAATAGCTAATGAGCAGAATTTTTGGATGTTTATGTCAGTAAACAACTTTCATAATGTATTAAAACTTTTAAACCAAAATAGGCATCCTGGATAGTTTGTTTTAATAATAGTTAATTTCCCCCCATGGAATACAAGCACATTAGATTCTATTACTGCCAAGTAAACAAAAGATTTATATAGAAATTTTGTTATAGGGAACAACTGTTGCTGGTGTTACTCCAGATAACATCTTTAATTCTGAGTAAAACTCCACCAAAGCGTAAAGAAGAAACACTTGGTGGGAAACTGGCTCCAGCAATATTTCAGGTATTTTATTTATTGACATGTCTGCTATCATATTATATTTTAAAGATTGTTCTTGTTTTAAGAATACATTCCAGCTGTTGTATTCAATGTTTTACTCTTGGTAACAATAAGCAGAGTTAAAAGTTAACAGTTTTATACAGTTTGATTTTGAGCTTTAGTATTATTTGCTTGCCTATACCACAGAGTGGTGTTAATATAGTGTAAATTTCACTTCCTAAACATAACAAAATCATCTGATTAAGAACGCATGAAAATAAGGCTGGGAAGGATAGATTGCTATATAATCAGCACAAATCAAGAAAGTGATTTGACATTTCATGGAGAGGGATAGGCGACATTGCCACTTATTACAAGTACCCTAGGATTAATATGTACAAAGGTGATCATAATATCCTTTAATGAAATAACTGCCTTGTAGAGTGGTATTATTATTAGTAGCAGTGGTAGTACAGTCGTATCGGTTGCACATGAAGACACTAACAAATTTCGGATCTACATGCAAAGCATGGAAATGGGCATGCAAGTATCAGTTAAAACAGCATGTTAACGAAACAGATGTACCTGTGAAATACTGTTGCTTATTCCAAATGGAAAATGCCACTGATACCTGAGTCATTTAAACCACTGTTTATGTTGCTGCTGTTAGCGTGATAGTCAACATCAGCAATGTCCTGCAATTTACTTTTTTGTACCATAAACCTAAATTCTTCGCTGTTTTATGCAGAGAAGTTTTGCTACTTGGAGTAAGTCAGCTTTAAGGTCACATGTAATTTTAAAATAGCAGTATGTTCATTTTTCCTATAATAAGAATAAATGTGTGTGCATATAGCATGCTGCTGGAAAGGACACATTTAGATCCTTTCTCCTCTTTCATTAACTTTTCTAGTCTTGACAGTGATGACTGATCTTTCTTATGTGCGTTTATTTTGTTATCTTAACCAGGATATTCTTAAGCTCCCCATTTAATTTCTACTCTTCAAAATATTTGATAACAGCATAATTGCCTGCCCCTGTCCTTTACCAAAAGAATTTTTATTTGGTTACTGAGAATGTTCAGTTTTCCTGTTGGCTGCATAATCTATGTAACCATTCTCGGACCATGATTAAATAAAGTGCACAATTAAAAGTGTGTATAAAATGGTAAATTCTCATAACACACGTGCACCAAAACAAACCCCCACACACTAGCCTACAAGGCAATAACCACATACACATTGTAAGGTGCAGAAGCACTTCTCGCTACACAAACCTCTAAACTGATGCAAGAGTGCAGCAGGAGCTACAGTAAAGTATTATTCATTTATACTGCAATGATAGCAGATAGAGGTCCATGTTAGTGTAACCGATGCAGCCAAGATAAATGCTAATCATGTATTACATAGTAGCAACACAGTGAAGGTATATACAGTTATGGAAAAGTCATAGCTGTAATTGGTTCATCTACACATTGCTTTGACGACCGCTATGATATTTCAATCTCCTCCCATCATTTTAAAGCTCTGCCCCACATGTTCTGCAAATGTCAAACATTTTCAAATGTGCAGATTATAGTACTGTGTACTTTGGTATAAGGCAGTTATATCTCGAGCTTCTTCTTGAAAATGAATTTGTTTAGCTATGCATGTAATCTTTCTCTTCAAATCATAACTTTTAAGGCACATCTTTATGAAATAAATCTTTAGAAATAAATTAAAATATTTTAGTAATTGCTGGAGAATTAGAAATGTCCAAATATGTATCTAAAAATATGTAAGAGGAATGTATAAAAGGGTTGTTAAAGTGAAACCAAGAGGGTCATTTCTCAAAGTAACCGAACATAGCGTATATGCCAGCAAAGGCCTCCAATATTGAGAAACCATTTAGTTAGGCAGAAAGCATCATGCTGCTAGCTTGTGCAGAGGCAAGGAAGTTAGATATGGTCTTGCCATAGATTCATTCAAATGCATCCTTACTGCAATTATTCATTTTGTGATGGCAGTCTTAGTGGAGCTGACATTTACTGTTGTTTGAGGTTTGTATTGGAAACAAGTGTTACACAATAATGCCCAACCGCATATGACAAGAATGAGTCAAAATTTGTGCTGCACACTTCCCAGCTCCTATAGCCACATGCCTCATGCAATTATTGATGTCTGAGATACCATTGAGGAATGGTTCTGCAGTCAGTCATGCCCAGGATACATTTCACTTGTGAAGTGACAAGATGCATGAGGCAGCTACCTCACATTTGGGTACTTATATGAAGATATGTATGGTGTGAATCATGTAGCAATTGGAATTTCAGCTGCCTGTACTGCTTTTTTTTTACTGATATTGAAGTTATATTTGAGGTTTGTGATAGGAAGAGAAATTGATTTTTGCTGAAGTTGGTAATATTCAGGAGTGTCATTTCAGTTTCTGCTGGGGGGGGGGGGTACTGAAGTAGGTTCCATAATTTTCATATGAATTTTAATGACACATTAAGAAAATTCATCTTTTACTTCTTAAATGGGAGATATTTGTATTAAAAGTGCAGTTGTTATAATGTTTCTTTTAGTAGAGCAATAATAACCAGTAGCCTAATTATTTCCCGTAATTTAGGGGGCAATTGACCCACCTACCCGCTCTAAATGATGTCCCTGGTAATGTCGGATAAAGCTACTTTTCAATTTGTGTTTTCAAATTCAATGTTTCATTGACACATCTGATAAGCTTAAATGAGTGACTGTATAATCTTTCTTTATAAATTTAGTTATTTATTACTGTTGCATACATAACATGTGTGTTTGTATTTATTGAACTATTCTATATGTTTATTACATATACTATCAATATATCCTTCCTTAATGTACACTCAGGTACAAGTAATTTCTTTGATTTGTACAAAGTTAAGAAACATGTTATAGCCAAAACTGCAAAGGTCTGATACAAGTCTCCTGATTGGATGGCTTAAATCTCCTCTGTGATCTTTCAATTACTTTAACTAGCTCCCATTGACTATATACAAGTTGGTATCATTTAAATCCTATCATTTTAACCAAAATGCTCACTTCAGTTTGAAGCATTTCCTTGTTAAAAAAAAACATCTATTATTAAATATTGTTGTAACATTTAATTTATCAACTATCTTCTTTGTTTTGGCTTGGGCATTTAATGCTGTTTCAGCCTTCAGGCCATTATGTGTAGGTAGCATGTTACCATGTTTCACTGCATAAATTTAACATTACTGAAACCAAGATGAGTCTCAATTTTGCCATTATTAATTGGTGGAAAATCAGCTTCAAGTGTGAGAGATATCATTGAAGTGCATATCCCACCATACACTAACTGGGTAGTGCTGCATCTCTGGTTTAAGAGTTACACAGAGGTGGCCGAGATGCCCTACATGTACTTTGCTGCAGAAAAAGTTCTCTGCGAGTGCCTCTTTAGCAGTAAAGACATTAAAACACATAGTTAACTTTGATTTACTTGGGTAGAGCTTGAAAGAAAAGCTTTGTGGTTTAAAAACTTTCCATATATTTTAATCCATATTGCAATGGTTGCTCTTCAGTAAGATGAATAATTTATTAATTCTCAGTCCAGAGCTGAAGAAGAAAACAAACGTGTTCGAAACATGTCCATTTGAACCAAGTAAGTGAAATGTTGGTGCTAACATAACCAACTCACTTCAATTTTAAAATTATTACTTGCTTACCTACATATCACTCAAAATTTGGTCATTTCAACAGAGAGAGAGAGAGGGGGGGGGAATGAGGTATTTCTTGAGTTTTCTATGAATAGCTGATGGAAGACTTTTCATTCACATTGATTTTTATACTGTTGGAAGATAAAAAACACTGCAGACTGCCTCTATGGTTGAGTAGTTAACATTCTGGCTTCTCAATCCAGATGTCCTGGGTTCGATTCCCAGCTGGGCAGGGAATTTTTCTTTATCCAGAATCATACACTATCCTCTGCAGAGTGTAGTAGTATGAGTGCATAAGTGAATGTGTCCAGTGTAAATGTCAATAAGAAATCTAATATTAAAAAAACCCACAGTTCAGAGAGCAAAAACACTGGTTGTGCACCGTAACTCCAAAGAATTTCCAACAATTGACATGTGATATGAATAATCCATCACTGATGAGTTATCAAAACAAGTTTCTTTTTTATTACAAATTTTTCTATTATGTAAACTGAAAGAAAATATTTTTGTTTTAGTAAATATTTTGAACTTTTTAACAAATATTTTCTTGATTTTTAATGCATTAAAAGTAAATAAATTTTAACATTTTTAGCTCCTAAAAATCCATTCCCTAGTAATTATAATTTCCTAGCTAGAACTGCAGAGCCTTTCATCGTTTGACTACAGCAGGCCTCTTTGCCCGATCAACAGCTAAGAAGCAGCATCTTACAGATGATTACAGGTTTTCTCTCCTCGCATTTACAGAAAAAAAAATGTCAACCATGACTGGAATAGGGTTATATTCACAGACAAGGTGACATTTTGATCTACAAATGGGGAAAATAATTGTGTACTGCCCCAGAGAAAAAAAAAGTTACGATAAATATGTGCCACAAATGGATCGCCAAAGTCATGAATCTGTGTTGTGTTGGGGTTGGATGTCACAAGATGGCCTAGATTTTTTGTGGCAGCTTGATGCCATATTAAATAGCCAGCAGTAAAAAGACATCCTCGAAAACACTATAATTCCTTCTGTAAGGACTAGGTATCCCAATGGAATTATTGAATTCCAGTAGGATAACACTCTGTCCACATAAGTAGCAGGTTTCAAACTGATTCTCGCAAAGGCAAGATATCACAGTGATTGATTAGCTTCCTTGCTCACCAGATGTGAATCCTACTGAAAATGTGTGGGCAGAGGTGAAAGTTTTGAAGTTAAATTGGCCTGCAAGACAGAGGTTTTGTGGGATAAAATACAGGATGCTGAGGGCCCAAAGTACCTAAGCAGGAGCAGGTAACTCCCCCCCCCAAAAAAAACAACAACAAAAGCTTTTCCCTTACCACGTGAGAACACCAAGCAATATTCACAGATGTCTAAAGCAAAAACAGTAAAAAGATAAGCAGCTATATCTCAGGAAATCATATTTGAATGTACAGAGAAGGTTCAGATATCCCATTACGAAAACTGATAATGTAGCCCTTTTTCCTAAAGAATTATTATGTAGTAAAGCTTACAGCTCATGCAATTATTTCTTTAATGTTCGTACTGGTACATATAATGTTAAGGAATTTCAAAATATTTTACTTGAAAAGTAACTTTTGGCTTATGTGCGGACTTACTTAAAATTTTGAAATAGCATTAATTTTCAATTTATTTTCAGACTTTAATAGTGACATGGATCAAGGCAAATCTGAATGTAGTTATATCAATGGAACTATGGGACCAGTTTCTGCATGTGCTTTCATCACTTACCCAGTGGGAGGAACTTATAAGAGAATGGGCTGTAAGTATTTAGACTATTCTTAATGACAGATATACAATAGATTTCTTATTGCATCCAGAGATAACTTCAATATTTTTGACTTAGAATTTATTAAAATTATGTTAAGTACTTTAGATAAAATATAGCAAATATAGAACATATTCAGTTAGAGCAGAAAGTGATAATGATAGTATTAAGTTTTGCAATACCAGCTAACTATACAAATAAAGGTGTTTGTTGGCTCTAACAGTGCATCTTCCTCTTGATTTGAAGGTCAGTATAATTATTGTTTAATTTTTGGAACATTCGCTTTAAACTGAGAAGTCGTTGCAGCCCCACGTATGGGAGCCAAACTTGCAGTGGTTCAATTGTTGCTGTTGTAACACACATGTAATGGATGCCAATTTTGTGGGAGATTGTTTCTAGGAGTGTTTGCCCCACGTATGATACAAACTTTCCGGTGGCCTTTGCCCCACGTTTTAGAATCAACTTTTTATTTTAATGTTTATTTTTATATATATATGCATGTTTACCTTGGCTGCATCATTAGTAATTTGTAAGGCACATATCTCTTAGCAGGACTAGTACGGCTAAAGAACAAGGCTTACACAAATTATAATTGTATCATACTTTGTTTATTAATCCTTCACACGATTAAATAACACTCCACTGATATATCCTACTATAGAGCTGTGAGATTATTGTTATTTGCACTTTTAAACACGTAAACTTTATATTATTCTCACCGCAATAAATTTTTATGTCGCACACTGAACCCATACCAAATCTAAGCTGGACTGCTTGGTTACACTTCCTTGTAGCGCTTCCCGCCTGAATTTGTACATTTACTCTATTTCAAGTCTGATTGGCTAAGTCTACTCCAATAGAATACTTTTATTTAACTTAAGCTTTTTCTAGTTTTTGATGGGCTATTTATAAACTGTTTTAAATATTACATTATTATTATTATTGTTCCAAGAGTTATTAGTAGCCTTTATTAAACTTTCTAGTTTATTGTTGTCTCAAGGTTACCTTTATTGTTAGCAACTTTCAGCTTTTATTTTGTAATTCTGTTTCTATGAAAGGCAGCTTGCTTCTGTTCTCACAGCTCCTACATTGTTAAACTACGTAATACATTCACATAACATTATTATACATGTACATAAATAAACATAATACAATGACCGTAATATATACACTTTATATATTATATACATATTGCTTTAAGGCAGGCTGTTATTAAATTTTATATTATATAATTAGACTGATATCATTTAAGTGTTAAAAAATACTGCCTCAACTGTATAGTTTTGCTTCACTGTGAATGTTCCAAAAATTAAGTGTTTGTGTTTGATTAATGTAGAGTAACTTTGTATGAATTACTGTGTAATTAAATTCTGTATCATGTAACTATAGATAGTTAGTGTGTGCTACATGTTTGGTTTGCCTTATATTATTATTTTTGCTCTCCCCAGCTTAACATTAGATTTTACTTTCTCTACCACTCATCTAGGGCAGTATCATATTCCAGTCAAGGTTTGCCAAGGTTTATTAACAGTGTTTCACATTGAAGACATTGTTGTTAACCTTGGCTAAACCCCAGAAGTGAACATTTAAGATCTGAAATAAATTAGCCTTGTATGTCTTTGAACAGTATAATTTGAAAACAAAAATTCAAATAAATACGAAATTTTAGCATCTTCCCAGGTTGCAAGGCAAGGATTTTCACAAATCCCCCCCACGCATGTCAAACAATCCTTAATATGGAAAAAAATATTTTTAGCACACATTCATTCTCTATCACACTTTTCACATTCTGTAGAAAGCAGAGAATAACTCTAACAGAAATCAGAAATAAAATGCTAGTTTTCTTGTTAGAAGTCAGCATGTTGACTACTAGATGACAGTAATTATTAGCTTTGATGGTTTTCAAATTAATAAGAATTGTGAGTTTTGGGTAGATTGGCGACATCAGCTGAATGTTTTTTTGTTTTTTTTTAACGTGATATTTCAGAAAACACTCGAAACACTGACACGAGTGCTGGCCCGGCATGTGTACAACCTTGACCTCACAGATCTTCCCTTGGACCGTATGAGTGAACAGAAGAGGAAAAAGGAAAGAGGAGGCAAGCAGCAAAAAGGTACAGGAGATCAACAACGAGCAAGCTTTACTAGTTCGGGCCGTAGAGGCAGTGGAATATCTGCACAGGGAAAGCCTGTGTCACAGCCACAGTGCACAGTACAAATGGAAGATGGATCCACACCTACCCCAGGTATTTAAAACATTACAAATACTTTCTGAACAAAGATGGTTCAAAATAGGTAATGCTTGTGTTAATTAGTAACCTAAACTTCTTTCAGTATGTTATCTAATGTCTTGTGTTTAGTAATGGAGCCATTATGTGTCTTACTCTTCAATATTTTTCACATAGAGTAGATGTTGAAGAAAGAGCTGGGCACCGTTGAAGATGATGTCTTTCAGTATGCAGCAGCATCCAAAATAAAAAGAATAACTCAGTACCTCAGAAAAGTGTATTTGGCAAAAGTTATCTTAAAATTGTAAAATTTATGTGAGGGCTGTGGTTTCCAAACACCTTGCTACCTAACATTAATAATCCTAACTTCATACAGTGTACAGGGTGGATCACAACCGAATATATTTTGTACTCAAATAACCCATATGTCTCAAGTGCAAACTAACTTACAACTATTCATAAGCAGAGAAGAATATTTTCTGCCTTCAAATACAAGTGGTGCAGGCGGATTTTTTTCGTCCTGATGCCATATTTGTATGCACAATGCTGGACAAGTCCATTTATCTTCTGGGAGGGGCATTAGGTCAGTAGTAACAGAGCAGCAGGCACGTACACATCATGAGATAAGGTGACTCTCACGTTCCGAGTGAGTGTTGTTCCACACAAGAGGAATACTACCAGCCGTTCTCCCCCACCCTCGATTACCTTCTCCTCCTCTGCATTTCTGCTGTATCCATTTGAAAAAATTTACCTGTAATATTTAGTCTCTTTCCTGATGGAGTTCTGTGAATGTTAATGTTAGGTTTCCAAGCCAGACATTTCCCGGCACATATTTCTCAGTTATTGGTTGTTGTGCTACCGTGTTCATCTTTGTTCTGGCAATGGCAGATACAAGCAGATATCCAATTGGGGAACGTCTTGTGAACATGAGCATTCATGAAAAAACTGAGCATGTGAAATATATGAAGAAATCAGAGAAAATTTCTTCCATCGCTTCAATATAGCCATCCCAACTGAAGAATAAAATGTTTGCAAGTGGTTCTGTATTGAATGCTAAATGCAGTGGAAGATTTAAAAAATATCGCAATAATACCCTCAGTGATAGTGTGAATGAATTGTCGGTACATTCGGACGAGGTAGAAGTATCACATGGCCTCCAAGATCCCGACCCCACTACATGTGACAACTGGCTGTGGTCCCACCTAAAGGAAAAATCTTGAGATAATTTGATGACATCCATTGAAGAATTAAAAGGAGAATTTTGCTGGCATTTTTCACAGGTCTGTGTTATCATATTTTTTTATGCACATTACAATGTTTATGTAATCAAAACGTAACTAAATGATGTGTTCCATAACATATATATTTTTCAGAGGATAAAAGAGAAAGAAATGGGGAGAAGGATCGCTCCTGGAATGCTTAGGCGGGCAAGCAGACGAACATGACATAGGATCCAACTGTGTGCTAAAAAGGGACAACATATTGAGAAATTAGACTAATGTCACTAATTGTCTTATGTTAATGTTCAGTCACTAATATTGATATATTGACGAGTTCATAATATATATTGTTTCAATGGTTTGTTGCATTTTATTATTTAACGAACTAATGTAGAAAATATCCCATCATGACTTATGGTCCCAACACTTGGTGTTGAAAAATGCGACATTTATTGCGATGTTAAATGAAACAGCAGCATGGGTTTAGTATGCTTTTTCACCTTTGGCAGTTTGCAACCAAGTTGTTATTATTATTATTGTTGTATTTTCTTTCTTTCTGGGGGGGGGTTGTTTTTGACAACCTTCAGTTAATCCTATCTTTGGTGGTTGATTACATTAACATGATACATGGTTTTGCAGATTACAGGTATTTTAGGAACGTGGTGTCGTTAATATCCTTATAGCATGTGGTTTAAAGTTTGTGGTTAACTTTATGTTAAAAATTATTGTCTTAAAGTAGTATGCAGTAACAGATTTACATTTATAAAGAACTTAAGATGGATTCAAGCATGCACATATATACAGTGTGTAGTTACAGCAATTCTTAAATTTATCACTTTCAAAGTTTAAAAGAAGTATTAAAATGGTATGTATCACAGTTTTTTGCTTAGGTAATATCTTCCTTTGTTTAAAAAAGAAAGCCATTTTCTGTCGTTGTAATACCTACATTAAATTTAACATAACATATAAAGTGTGGGAAAAAAATTAACTCTTTTCATATTCACTATGTAATTGAGTTTTCCAGAAGGTTGAACATTTGATAGTTCAACATGGCGGCTCTATGCTTACCTATTTATGCTTGATCACAAATTTTCTGATTGATTAGTTGCTGATTAGTAGCACTGAAAGAAGCATCTAGATTTTAGTATTATCTAAGAACATTTGTATAAAACAGGCTCAATGCTGTTACCATTGGATGGAACCCTAAGCTATTATATTGTCAATTACGAGCACAGAAATTATTAAGATATAGTTGTTTTCTAAAAATTATTTATTTGATTACAGAAAGATAGATAGAAATTGTTTGTTTTATGAACAGAAACTGGTATTGGTCCACTGCGGCTAGCAGGAAGTCCAAGAAAGCGCAGAGATAGTTCTGGTGATTCATCTCAACACAGTCGTTTTCCACGAAGTGCCAGTGAAACCAATTTGACATATGGGTTGCGTGGATCTCATACAAGAAGAAGAGGTGTGCATGGTTCAAGACATCACAATAGTGTTATAGTTCCAGGTACCGTCCACTTCTACATAATTTACAATTAACTTAAATTTAGTTAAAAATTTGTAATAGTAATACGTAGGGACCCCGACTTTTCGCGAGTAGTTAATTCGCGAAATTGGCCGAAAATTAACAATAGGGAAAACCTTTAATCAATTATTTTTAAATTCCACACACACATATATATATATATATATATATATCCATTCTGAGTCGCGAAATAACGCAACATTAGTTCTATATCGCGAAAACGCGAAATAACACCGTTATGAAAAAAAATTGCAAAATAACCCGAAATTGCAAAATAACCCGAAATTTTTCTCTCTCTCCCCTTTTTTTGGCGTTTGTCTCTCCTTTTCACATAAACAATCAGATATTTGGCTTATCAATCATTTACGGATACGTGTATTGTCATTCGCTACGGCCATGCTGCACGGTGTTGTGTGCTGCACGGCACAGAACACCAAACTGCACTGTGATTTAACCAGAGCTTCGGCAAACATCGGTACTGCTTCGACTACCCCGTCCCCTTCACTCTTCACCTATCGCATGCACAACAAAAGGAATGCCATGTTTATCGGAACTCGTCAACACCGCATCAGTGACGGATTTCTCATTTCACTCAAATTATTCTTTGGATTTAAATGACAATACTACCTGCAATTCTTCTCTAATGCCGTATTTTAACGATTCGTGCTTGCATCGCCCCATTTCATGCCGGCTGGAAAAGACTGTCGCAAAAGTATCGTTAAATAATACATGAATTTCTAAGTCTGGTTCAAGTCAATTCTGACAGTAGACAGCCTCTTCTACCAATCACTGTCTCCGTTTCCTGTACCTCTCGCACGAAAATTGTTGCTGTCTCGCGACGTTGCCATAATGTGAACGCATGTCTAGGTATATTTTGTGTCTGCTATACTGAAAGATTCGTTTGAAGTCAAGTTATATTCTTTAATTTACGTTACAATTTAGCGCAAGGAGTATGTTTACCTTCTGCTCTGAAAAAGAAAAGGAATTATGCCGATGGAGCCACGTTTCAAATTAAGCTAGCGCTGGTGTTCTGTGGCTAGCGCATGCACAATTCAGCTGACGGTGGAGTGGCAACGTGCCGTTCGCGCGCCGTACAGACAGCATGTGCAAGAGGTTGCCGGGTCAGTTTAGTTTTGCGGCACGCGGGAATTCAAACCGATTCCACAGTAGTATTTCAATGCGGTCTCAAAATATAATAAACTGCCAGGCATCTTTCATTCTTAAACACTGCAAAGACACCATTTGCCTTATTGAAGTGCTTGAGGTATCTAAATATCCATTTGTTCATAAACTATATAGCAAACTTAAAGATATATCAAATGGCTTCACAATAGTAGCTGAGGGCTCGTTTGGAGTGAAAACTTCAAGTCTTCTTCAGAGACTGCCAACCCTCAAGAAGTCTTATGTTATCAGTCAGTGCAAGCAATTGGGCATAAAGTCAGTTACCAAGCTGAATTCCTTAATGTCAGCTGATCCAGCTGCTGATATTATTCATTCTACAGGTAAATTGTTTGATGTACGAAAAATAGTATCAAATGAGGCATCTACTGATATAACTATAGAAAAAGCAAGAAGAATGTTACCTTTTCTGCGAGACTTGCCAGAGAAGACATTCAAGGAGGGATATGCTGCTCTGAAGAACATAATGTGTGAGAAATTAGATGATGCTGCTGAAGTGAACATACTGGATTTACTTTGTGGACTTGAATGTGATCACTTGTATTTCAGTGAGAAGTGTATGAAACTATTGTGGGTACCCATGTTCAATGTGGACAGTGAAGGACTTTTCTCTGCATATGGGAACATCATGACAAACTTAAGAACAAATCTTAAGCCAGAGAACACCGAACTTATGGTGGCTTTGTCTCTAACAAAGTAAATCAGTCGAAATGTATACTATGTAAATATTTTCATGCTCCTCTTTTTTAAGTTACATGTAAGGTGCCCTTTGTTCCACAGTAAAATAGCTTAAACTGTGTTTTTGTTTTTTCCCTTTTTTTTTTTGCACGAGATAACACCGTTAAGCAGTTTTATTTACCACCCAAAACACCGCTCACTATAATATTTTACACCGATATTACATTATTTTATTTACCAACAATCTGGGGTCCCTAGTAATACGTTTAAATTATTAGTATGGCTTCATATTGATGTGTATCAATGTGAAGGAGTTTAAATAATGTGCCACAGCTGCTATCAGTCAGTAGAGCCGTGATAGAACCATTAATTGTCTCAGGTTAATTTGTTTGGGTAGAAAAAGGTTTAATTTAAATAGACTTAATGAAATTGAAACTATTACTGTAAATGATAATTTTTTTTATTCACTATGATCAACCCCTTTGCTGGACAAAGATTATACTAATGCAGGTGTCTACCGGTAACGAAAAGTAATGAATTTACAACTTGGTAATGAAAGTAATGAATTTTGCTATGCAGGTTACAGTATGTAACAAAGTTTTCATTTCGTCAGTTCTGCCTAAAATCTTTGATCATCTATCAATTTGGCTTGAAACTCGACTCAATTTTCCCTTGTCATAACGTGACAGATGGAGAGTAATGCACAGTGGTTAAAGAGTTCGTTTCTGATTAGAGGGGTTGGAGGTATGTTGTTCACATGTCAGTTGCGAGCAATTACAATACCTACTAGTAACTTTGAACGAGTGGCGCATGTTGTGACACCCCCCACTATGCTTATTACTCATCCTCACATGCAGAATTTCTCTTTGGATATATGGATATCGCTGTAGAAATGAGGAAAACACTGTGTGCTGTTTGTTAATTTGCTACTCTGCCATTATGTTTTGAATAGTGCCAATGAAATCACAATCAAAGGAACAAGTAATGCCAAATCTGCCAATCACTGCTTGTTGGCAGCGTTACTACAGTAATTATGTCCAGTACAAAGAAAGACAAAAGAAATCCATTTCTTATTGTATCCACAACAGGTTAGAAATTACTCGAAATTCAAGTAGTTGCAGCTTACGTAAATAAAACCCAATTTAATTTATTTTACAGGGTAGAGTCCACTGTATCGATGGCAATGCATTCGAATGGTGCTCCCACATTGTACTGCTGCATGTGACCTCAGCTTCTAGTCCAGGGCCACGACTTGCCGCACATACATGGCATAGGTGGCACCACCTCCCAGTGTCCGCCTGTAGTCTCGATCAATAATACCTTTGTCAGAGCTTGTCAATCATTCAGTTGGGTCCAAGATGTCCTCCTGAAGCCCCTGCATGTACTTCCTCCAGGACTTCCGGCACCTTCGAGGAAGGATCAATTGCTCTCTCTTAGTCTTACTGTCGGGTGACAGACATACTCTGAACAATACACCTTCCTTGGTTTTCAGTGAGTTCCATTGAGCCCAGTAGGACATACACACTACTCCTGGAGGCAATGTCCTCTCAGCTCAGCTTAGTTCCTGCTTCCACTTCTCTCAGGAGTGGCTCCAAGTTGGCATCTGCCAGCTGCTCCCTCCTCAGGCCTGCGCTATCCCATCCATCTGCAGGCACCACCAAACTCACACATATAGCTGTGCCCTTCTCCAACCTAGTGCACTGGCCACACTCTTCCAGGCAGGGTCTTCTTAACATGGCATTTGCATTGGAGTGGCTTCTACCTCTTCGATGCTCTGATGTGAAGTTGTACTCCTGAAGCGCCTGGACACAATGAGCTGTCTGGCCTTGCAAGTTCTTAAAGCTCAATAGCCAGGTGAGGGTGAGGTGGTCAATTCTCAGGTGAACTGGCTGACCATACAGGTACTTATGAAAGTGTTCCAGCACCTTCACAACTGTCAGGAGTTCCCATCAGGTAACACAGTAGTTCTTTTCTACCTTGGAGAGTGTCTTGCTGTAGTACGCTATTACTCACTCCTGCCCCTGGACCTGGGATATATGTTTTTGATATTACTGTCACTGGCATTGGTGTCCACGATAAAGTTGCCGCCCAATTGTGGAAAACCCAAAACAGGCACACTGCAGAATGCTGACTTAAGCGCCTGAAGATGTTCTTGGTCTCCTCTGTCCACATGTAAGGCTGATGTCCGTCCATCCGATGAGTGAGGGGCTTTGCAATGGTTGGAGAAGCCTCTGACGAACCGTCCTGTATGGTGTAGTGGTTTATACTAGCCTCTGGTCCCCAAGTTTGCGGGTTCAAACCTGGCGGATGACAATGAAAATTTTTGGACATAAAAATCCTTAGCATGCCTTCCTGTGGAAGGGAAGTAAAGCCGGTGGTCCTGTGTTGTAGATTTACGGCACATAAAAGAACCTCAAGCCTGATAGAGAGGCCTCTGTGCAAAATTACTGGTCTTTCATGCCCAATTTAGAATGGGATGCTAAGGAACACAGCAGTTACAGAGTGTCCCTAAATAAAACTCAATTATTTGAACCGGCGGTAGTAGCTGCATAGGTCCAGAAAACTGTGCAACTATTGTTTTTCTTTCAGGTGAGGCCAATCTTTCACAACGCGAACCTTCTCCGGGTTCATGGCCACCACAGTTGGTGAGACTATATGACCCAAGTAGTTGACCTTGCAGAAGAGTTGGCACTTCTTTGCATTCAGGTTCAAGTTGGCTGTTTGCAGTCTCTGTAATACCTTGGTCAGGTTTTCTAGATGATCAAAAGTGCTGCCTATGACGATATTGTCTCTGGGGTCCAGAGCCACTTGCAAATATCCCTATTTCAGGTCCAGGGTCGAGAACCATTGGGTACCAGCAAGAATGTCCAGGGTATCGTCAATTCGGGGTAAGGGAAAACAATCCTTTCGGGTGACAGCATTCAACTTCCTCTAGTCCACGCAGAAGCGCAGCTCGCTGTTCTTCAAGGGAGAACACCAAGGGCTGTCAGACTCTTCAATGGTGCCCCAAGATCTCATGTCTTACAGCATATCTCTTACTTCTGCTTGCTTCGCCATAGGAACATGACTTGGGGTTGCTGGACATCTCCGGTGTCAACGTGGTGGAATACTCGGTCGGTTCAGCCATAATTGCTGTTCCTTTGGCTGAAAGCAGATCGGTATTGCCTAAGGAGTTGCCAGATCTGTGCTGCAGTCAGATGGGTGGCCATCCTTTTCAACAACTCTTCCAGCTAGGGCCCCAGATCTTGAAATGGTGCTGGTACCTCAGATCCATCACACGGCGATACACTCACAGCTGGCTTGCATTCCCCTAACTCCGTTCCAGCCTGTATGTCTTGATCAGTGTCAGATGGATGCAGTAGTCTTACTGGCACTTCCTCCGGCAAGGCAACAATAACCTTGCGACGCATAAACCATCCAATAGTGTCTTCCGGTCCAAAACAGGTTCCTTGAGTGCTGGCCTTCCAGACGCACTTTCACCACCTTGCTTCTTGTGGGCACAACCACATCCTCCATCAGAACCACTCTACAGATTCCCAATGTTCATTGGAGCCCCGGAGCATCACTTTGTCTCAGCTGAGTCTCAAGACCCTCCTGCCAATGTCAACTGTCGCTTCGTGGCTCCTGAGGGCATCCAGTCCCGGTATCACCCCCACGACAAATACCCTCAGCCTTACGATGCTCCATCCTAGGGTCAACTCCAGCAGGGGCCTCTCCACAGGCAAAGTATCACCTGATGCCGTCACCAGTTGCTAAGGCCGATTCGGTTTCCTTGACGGCAAACCCTTCGTCACATCAGGTCTGATTACAGTTACAGTTGCACCTGTGTTGACTAGTATCTGGCACAGCTTCCCTCGTATCCTATCCAGCTGTCCGGACGAGGTTGTCATCCATTCTTTTGCCCAAGGCATGAGCATTACCTGAGGGGGTAATGAAGATGGCCCCAATGCGCCCCTCGCCATCCTTGTGCTTATTCGTTCCCTGCTTGCTCATCAGCTTGGTGTGGAATAGTTCTTTACTAGGTGTCACCCTGGCTTGCCATATCCCAACACACACCACTTGAAAATCTTCGTTGACGTCCTTGGGATGATCCTCCTTCCAAATTGTATCGAATGCTCCTGGTCTTCGAGGTAGGTGCCGCTGTTACCTTGGCTGCCTCCATCCTCAACGCAGCCATTAGTGTCTTGTGGATGGTCCTGTAATCGCGAGCATCAGGCGCTATCGTATCTCAGCATTATACATTCCGTTGACAAAGCAGTAGGCAGCTTCTTGGGATATGAAACTGGTCAGGAGGCTCAGCAAATCTTTATTCACTAGCTGTTCAACTGCCAGGACGAACCCCTGCAACGTCTTCCCTGGCTGTTGCAGCTTTGAATTGAGTTGACTACAGTAGGCTGAGCAATGGTTCCTGAATCATTTTCGAGGGCCTCCCAAATGTCTACAGACTTTGCTGATGGAATCGCATTCAAAATTTCTGCTCCCTGTCCTTGGAGGCTGACTATTAGCTGTGTAGCTTCCTCCTCTGCTGACCATCAGTTGTGGATGGTGAATTGTTGGCGGAAGACTTCAAAAGTGGACGTTCTGTCATTTTTGGGTTTCTTAATGTGCATGGATGTCATGTTGCGTCCCAACATCTTGACCTTCAAGTTCTTTAGTCTTCCATTAAGCATTTCTTCCATCATGGCATTCAGATCCTTGGCGCTACCGTCGACTCTTCCTTCCAGGATGCTAAGGTGGCCATTTATTAGTCAATCCTAGTCATTGCTTCCGCCTTCATCTTGGACATTTCAGTCTTCATTTGTTCCTTCGCACCCTTCATTTCAGTCTACATCTCCTTCATAGCAGAATTCTTTGTCATTATTTTTTTTCCCTATGTTGTCCATTCCAGAATTTACATTCTTCATTTCGCTCATCTTCTCCATCCCGGATTCCATTTTCTTCTCCATTTTGGCCAATAATTGTAAGTTTGTCCTCCATCGTGGTTTGTGTATCCCACTTCTGACACCAATATAAAAAATGAAAACACCAGTTACTGCAAATACACACTGTATTTATCACAAGGCACTCAGCATAATACAATCGTTACATTTGAGTCTTTTTGACATACACTCGGAATACAACACAACTGATTCCTTGAATCAAATGACAACTGAACTGCTGAACTACACTGTCCACTTGTCACACTTCTAACAGCACACAACTCGACTCAATTCAACACTGAGTGGTCCTGCTACCACCAGTCCCTTATATAGGCCTCAATATACAAAGTGGAACTTTTGAGAATTAGAACCTACCAGAAAGGCCCAAAAGGAATCTTCTGGAGCATGGAAGTGACACACAATGGCTATTGTTCTAGAGAGGGACCGGGGCCTAGATAAACTGGGAAGTGCTCACACGCCAGTCTGTGGGAACTTAGTGCATGTTGTCACAATATACTAAGTTGTATGTACTGCCTTGCAATTAATTGAGATGATTTAGAGCAAGGGTGGCAAAAACGACTTCCTTCCGCGAGTCACCAAATATGCAACATGCACAGCATCACTCAGCAGCATGTGAAAAACAAAAGGACGGTTGCAGAAAGGAAATGGCACCTATGAGTCAAAATGACTTGCAAGTCACGTTTTTGCCACCTCTGGTTTAGAGCATAACATGTATTAGGTATGGTCACTAATGAACTCCTCAATGCTGTAGTATACCTTTTCATTTAGATAAGATGCCAAAGTACTTTTGAAACAGTTAATCTACTGAAATCTTTTAAAGTTTTAGGTAGTAAATTAAATAATTTGGTACTAACATACTTGGGCATCTTTTCATACATTTTGCAGGGTTCCCAGCAATCTGGAAAATCAGGGGAGTATTTAAAAAATTGATATGTGCCAGAGAAATTGGTTCAAAGTGATCACAAAGTGATGTCCGGTAATTCATAGCGATGAAAAACTACGTATTAAGGAGTATTACAACATTTGTTTGCTCTTTGAAATCCCCTCCCAAGTTGAGTTTCAAATTAAATGCAAAGGAACCATTCAACTCCCACCAGCTGGATTCATCGCTCCATCCAGAATTTGTAGAATGGCATGGTGATGTACCGGGCAATCAATTTGAAGCCTACTGTAAAGTCTGCAGAAAGAAGTTTAAACTCAGGGACTTTGCTCCTAGTCTACCTTCCAGAAATTAGTTCATGCTTTGGCTGGTAATAGGCACTTTGTGGCTGTGCCATTCATATAAAGTAGGCACCAACATCTGAACAAAAAACAGCAGACCTACACGAATTACCGATTTAGGGCCCTATGCCACGAAGTCCACCTGACCCGTTTTTGTAAGTAGAGGAGTGAAGATGATAGAGCATAGCTGTAGGTTCTGTGAGGGTAAACCCTAATGAAGAATTGTGACACTTTATTTGGTGAGATAGATATAGTAGGTTTGTGTTTTAGGTTGTGTGTTTGGAAGAACTAAAAATATCGCTGTTTTCACAGATTTCACTAGTACTCATGTGTTGGCACTTTCTTCCGAGCATGTGCAGTCGCCGACAGGGCATAGCCATAGATTTGTGAGGCTAAACCCCATAACCCCAATAGAAGATAAAATTACGCTTTATTTGGGGGAGATAAATAAGATAAATAACAAGTGTGTTTGAAAGAACTGTTGCTATTTTCATGGATTTTGCTAGTATTCATGTGTTGGTAGTTTCCTCCATGCATGTGCAGTAGTAACAAACTGCTGTACTTTTTTGACATTTAGCAATTTATTTTGTATATAAGAAAGTGTCTGAAAAAGGGTGAGTTGGGTGGGCCACAGGTTTTCTAACTGTTCACATCTCCTTTCAAAGTGTGTAATACACCAATTTTCCTTCTTTAAATCATTTTTTTTTTTTTTTTGCATTTGATTGGAGGGTATTTATGGAACCATTACCAAACTCAGTAATACGGGATGCCAGCCATTCCATAAGAGTGGAGGAGGCTGTTAAAAATGGTACAAATACATAATTGTGGTCAGGGAGGTTAGGTTCACATTTTTCCTGTCATAATTACGTATTATTATGGTTTTAATAGGAGGACTATATCTGATTAAATTTTTGGCACACTCATTTAACCTTAAGCCCTATCCAGGATTTACAGATTAGTTTTCTCATTAAATACAAACAAATATATGATGCTTAAAGGTTATCATGTGATAGCTTCAGATATTATATATTAACATAAAACATTGGCTCTAAGAGGCTGTGTTTATAAATATATACATTGTAATAAGATAAATTAATTGTTTTGTAAATAATCAGAAACAATAACTCCTGCCTCAAGTTTGTAACAAGCAAGTAGAAAGGAAGCTGAAAATGATAAGTGCTGTGAAATTTTAATATCATACTTGAATTCAGCACTGATAATGAATTTATGTACTTGCCCCATCATTTCAGTAGATCCAAAACTCCCTTTTAATTTATACATATATTAAAATAATATATAATATAACTATACATTGTTAAATTACAAATGTAGCTTTTATTTTTTAGTGTTGCCTGTATCTGTGGAGCAAGAAGTAGCTAGAATGTTGGCCAGTCCAGAATCAAGAATACCAAGTCCACCACCATTTAATCGCCTTCACAGAAAATCTCGATCAATGGATTCTTTGCGTGGAGCCAGATCGGGGACGCCTGTTTTGTATTCTGAATCAGAAGGGCCTACACGTTCACCTTCTCCTGCAGCTTCTAGTGGTGTGGAGAGTAATTCCATAAAGGATTCGCCCATGCAGATTGATGTGATGAGTGGTGGGGATGGGACAAGCCTGGATCTACCTGATGGGGGCAGTTTAGAGCGACGGTCTGTTATGGCAGGTGGTTCTGTAAGAGGATGGCTACCAGATGTTGCAGTAGTGCTCTGGAGGCGAATGCTTGGTGCATTAGGAGATGTGAACCAGTTGACTGATCCTGTTCTTCACAATCAAGTGTTTGAATACCTTGTAGAACTGTGTGAGACTTTGACAAAGGTAAATGCTTCATTTATGCAGCATTGATGCTCAGAGGAATAATTAATTTTCAGTGAACATTGTATCGTTATATAGGAAATTAATTTATGCAAGTTCCTGCTTTGTAAATCACTTCCAGTAATGTATCATCATGTTTGTACTATCTTCTATGATTTTAATAACCTGAATTTTGAGTAGCATTTCTACTAAGGAATCTTATTTAGGACCTCATCTTCATTTATTGCTTGAATGATACTGCTGTTCCCATCCATATTCTTTATTTTTGCAAAATAAGATCTACTATAATATCAAAATTCCTAACTTATTTAAAATAACATTCTTGTATTTCTGTATTCTTTAACAAGCATACCTCTGAATACCTAACACATTCAGTATCAGCTATTTATTTAAATGCAAGTCACTTATGTAATCCCTATTTTCTGTACACACATTTTGATATATTCAGTTCTAATTCTTAAGTTAAAATTCCCAAAACAGACCCAATTTCTCATTCGAGTAGGTTTAGATCATTTTCACAAAAACAGACAGAGATTGATGTTAATTGGGATCCTAATTTCCTGAACGCATGTATATTTATATACAGGAACCTAGTAGTTAAAAATAAAATTCCTCATGCAGAAGCAGCATTTTTCCTGCCTGTTTTAGGACTTGTATTACAAATGCTGCAACATGCATATGAAAACAAGCTAAAAGTTAAGCAAGATAGTTCTTGCAATGTTCACTGCTGTTGTTATTCTAAGAAGAAACTGACTAGATAGGAATTCTATTTGAAAATGTACTGCAATTGTATATATCGGTTTAATATCTGAACCCTCCTGAGTAAGCAGTAACACAAAAGATCAAGCTGATCAGCAATTCATTCGTGAGCAGGTCTTTAACACCTTAATTGATCTACAGCTCCATTATATGTTGTCCTCCATGGTGTAGTGGTTACCATGCTAGCCTCTAGTTCCCAAGGTCGCGGGTTCAAACCCAGCAGAGGGCAATGGATTTTTTCGGGCATAAAAATCCTTAGCATGGCTTCCTTCGGAAGGAAAGTAAAGCCAGTGGTCCCGGGTCGTAAAAGAACCTCAAGCCTCATAAAGAGGGTCTAAACAAAATTATCGGTCTTTCACACCCAATATAGAATGGGATGCTAAGGACCACAGCAGTTAAAGAGCATCCATAAATAAAACTCAATTTAATTTTTTTTATTTAGCCTCCACCATGTATTCTATTGGCTTGAATATAAGGCAACCTTAAATTTTTGGAAGGTTTTCACAGAAAAGTTACCTAAATAATGAATGGCATTAGAAAATATTCATGGCATATTGGAAATTGCATGTTTCATTTCTCTTGCTCAAATTGAGTAATAAGCATATCAATTTCTTGAAATTTCCCAGTCTTTGGTCGCCTGAGTGCTTTCCTTGACATGCTAGCATTCACAAATTATTTGTTTTTCTGCCATATTACATCATACTCAGAAACACCAAACTTCATTGCAGTCATACAGACTATTATTAGTACATTTTGCCTCTCACAAAGATCCATAGCTTCAAGTTCATATCTCTCCTTTATTCAACTGATCCATCAAAGACAATCTGCTTTCTATACTATCTGCCCTCACTGGAACACTAACTAAAACTGAATGTATTATTGCAATGGTGCCAAGTCAAACAATAGTAGTTCACATTGGAAGTAAATATCGAAGCTTCAGAAATTCTGTTTATTCATGGCCTTGAGCTCAGCTTCGATGCGTGTGTTGACTCCCACTGCTCAAGCCAGTACATTTCTTCACGAAAATGGTTCTCATTAGGCTGCACATATAAAAGGACTATGCTTTTTAAAAGCATATTTTAAGGTATAAAAGCTTTGCCTTATATTCGGGCCAATACAGTACTAGCTTAAATGCCTTAACTTGTTCACAGTCCTGAACATGTCAACCTGGACAAAGGCAATGCAAAGTTACAAAAATGTTGACTTTTACAAGTTTGTGGAAGGGCATTTATAACCTGTAAGATTTCAGATTATACTTTCAAAGTTCCCAAAGCTTTCAAGCTCTATAGATTGAAAGATAATGTAAAAATTAATTTAAAGTTTCTGTGAAAGATATAAACTTAAATACAAATGGAATTACTGTCCCATTTTGAGAATAAAGTCTCAGTGTATGTTCTTTTCAGGCACATGCTATGACTATTTCACACCTCTTCTTTTTCCATCCATCTAACTCCACAACAATTTTATTAGTGTTTCCATTTCATGTTCTTATGTTCATGCATTCAATTTCATCTCCAATGCCACTTGCCCACATCTTTCATTATACAGCACATAAAATTTTTGAAGATGCATGATACAAGAGGAACAGAAATGTCAGCTGAAATGAGCCTTAGAGCCATCTTAAAGCTGTATTATCACTCAAACTTTACTATTCCTTTTTTGGTGGAAAATTTACTAATTACTGACAAAAATAGAGGGGATCCAGCATTTGATGAGCCACTGATACCAGCTATCCCCTCCTCAAAATGTTAATTCCCTATACTACATTTTGTAGAATTGTTACCATCTAGCAGCTCAACTATACCCCCGCCGCTGTAACGTTGCACTTGACAGCTAGCGTTTAAGTTGGTACACTCGCAAAAAAACAGATGAAAAGCTTCAACCGTTTGACTTCCTAAGCCAATCACAAGGCAGCATTCCAGATGGTCGATGACAAAGCGGAACCGGAACTAGAATCAGCTCTGTTGCCGGATGTAACTATTCCCCACCACGTGCTTCAGTTTGTGAATCTCTAGCACGAGCGTCGAGTTGTTCTTTGCAAGCTACATATTGTTCATTGTTATTTATATTTGTGGTTATTGTTTGATAGTCTTGTTATTGTTTGTTTATACATATATATATTTATTTATATGTATCTATTTTATATATATTTCATTCATATTATTTATTTAAACAAAACTTAAGTGCAACAATGTCTGAAAAACAACGCCAATCGCCGAGTGATGATTCACAAAGTGAAAATCCTTTGCGCCAGAGGTGTGCCACTTAATAGTCAGGCATTGGAACTATTAAGGAGAACCCGGGAATTCTTTGAACAGGAAAAGGAGTACGTGAAGCTTCATGGCAATCCCTCTATTCCTGCTGATAAAGCTGTACAAAATTGCAGCAGCTCTTGGACTAAGCACGAGAGCTGTTATTCACAAGGGAGTGAAACTCCAAGAGAAAGAGGACAAAATTCCTGAACCATTTGGAACGCAACAGGTATTTCTATCAACTCCAGGGAAGAAAAGAAAGCAACCTCGTCCAGTCAGAAATCTTGATGCTTTCCAATTAGACACCATACGTAGACACATTTATGCCTATTATCATAGAAAGGAGTATCCGACCATACCAAAGCTGCTTATATCGCACATTTTCAATTAACAATAATAATACAAAATAGTTATTATTCATTGATGTTCGCTACTTACGTATACTTTTGTATGCGGCTTAGACACGATAGAAAGGAGAACAATCAGCTGTTGTTGTTTACTAGCCACTCTGGCAATGTTGCAACCACAATATAGCCAACCTTACGCGAAGCCACACGAATTGTCAAATGCAAAGATACAGCAGCGGGGGTATAAAAAGGTAAAAAGGACCTTTAGTTTTACATAGTTGCAGTGCAATAACAGTGGTATCCTAGAAGTTTTTGGCTTGGATATGCAGCATCATTTGAGGTTATCCCTTCCTCTGGTCTTATTAGAGCTGAATTAATGTCAGCATCACTTCCATACTTCCAGCAATAGTTTGTATGTAAGGAATATTCCCACAAGTTTTTGCGTGCATTGATTTGCAATTTTTACTTCTTACAACTTGAATTACAGTAAACATACTAAACATTTGTAGTGTAGCATTATATACTACAAATCAAAAGAGTCTGTTTGCAAAACTGGGTGTTTCAAGGCTTTCAGTATTACAAATACCTATGTGTAACTCTCACTGGTCTTTAACATAATACAAAATTGCAATGGTTGTCACCATAAACACTGGTTTACAGCATTTTTTATATTCTTTTTTGAGCACCCTAATAAAATGACAAGAAAATTATTAAAAGAGGTCATGGAGAATAGAGAGATTAGTTTAAATGTAGAGCGCCATAAATAGATATTAAAAAGAAAAGAAAAATGTTAGTTTTTCTTAGCATCTCAGAAAAAATACACTTGTTATTTTTACATCTACCAATGTAAATAACATTGAAATTATTCTTTTACAGATCCGTCTAAACCAAGGAGTTTCTGGAGATAACCAAGTTACTCCACCGCCTCCTGATCTCATTCCTCCACTAAATATCATTGCACCTTGGTGTTTTAAGGTAACTGAATACAGTATACCTACATAAGTTCTAAACACCACCTTGTGATTTAGAAAGATACATTTACTTACAGCTTTTGGTCTTTGCAGGCTGTAACTCTCCCAAACAATTTCCAGAAAGGAAAGCTGTGTGCTTATCGTTTGCTTTGCATGATGACTGTAACTTCTCAGGACATTCCACCCCCTCGAGATCACCTCGCACAATTTTATAAAGTCTTACATCAGGGTTTAATAGGAACAGATCAGGTAAATACCAATTATGTCAATATTAGCTTTCATTTCTCTGTTTTGTTACCATTAAGAAAAACACCTCAGATGTAGCAGGTAGGGAAGTAGTAAAATTAGAATGTAGCAGATTATAAACTAGTATTAAATCCTGTTGCAGGCTGTGATCAATACTCTTATACAATATTGTGGGCCCCGTTTCTTCTCACTTATGCTACCTGGGCATTCTTTATTATTGTATGACTTCATACATGCTGCCAACACTGTTGTCTCTTCATCTGAACTTCGAGGGGTAAGTATGCTTCTTTCTTACTGTGGTACTGCTAATTTTAGTGAAATGCATTCACCAGTAGGTACTGATAGCATTAAATCATTACACATTAATTTGAAGTATGTTGTTCTTTCCAATTCAGTTACCTCCAGCTGCAATTATTTGGATAGAATAAGCGCTCTTAATTTCAGCAATATCTCATTTAGGAATTGAGGAAACCCATACCCATATTTGCGAAACAACCCTCTCCTGTGCAGCCAAGAGATGATATCACCTAAACTAAGACGAAGCCTGAACATAGTTTCTTAAAATGCAGAGTGTTCAGAGGCTGATTTGTTTCGTATGCACAATAACAATGCAAGACAAAATGAGTATTATTTAAAAGAAGTCTAGCAAATATTTCAGCTTTATTAATTGAAAAACCAATATTACATCCAACAATTAAGTTTTTGATATTTTATAAATAGAGACTCTACTTAAACAGCAGTGCATGCTGCTAATGATCATGTTGCCATAGTAGCTCAGTTGGTTAGAGCAACTAGACGGAAACCGGAAGATCTCTGGTTCAAATCCTGGCTATGGCCTTGAATTTTTCATTCATTTAATGATACTAATCCAGCTTGAAATGGATTCTTTCAGTTTATCATTAAGCCTCAAATTAAATTGAAAATTCCACACGCAGGTAAAATGAAGTGGATAAATAATATTTCATGTGATCATAAAGACTTTTACAGTCTAAAAAAAACTGTTAATACTTTGGTTTGTGACAAAAATAACGTTTAACTTAAATTAGAATATCCATCTATCTGCTAGAGGATATATTGTTAATTTCTTTTTGATTGAATCAAGAACTGCATATAAGAACATATTTTATGGAAACATGTTTCTTGTTTGCTATTTGTTTGTTTATGTTTTGGATTTTTCAGAAGTTTCTCTTTGTATTTTGCAAACCCCATAAGATTACTTGCAGCAAAGCCTTTCATTAATTTTCACAAGTCAGAGTTGCAGAAGAAATTGTTAACAATTACTCCATTGGTTTTGCAGACACCTCGAACTGAAGCAATGTCCTTGTTAGGCACATTAATTTGTTTGCCTAAAGCTTTAACAGAAGTGCCAGTTCTTCAGCCTACTGCAGGGGAGTTTACTGCAATACCTTGTTCTGACGCAAAGGTAAGACTGTGTTTCTTTATTCAATTATGCAATTGTTGAAACATCTTGGCATTATAAAATCCTTTTCTGTTCTCTCTCCATTGTATTGCCCTTGTGAAATCCTGATTTGATTCCTGTAATTCTCACCAAAATTAGTAATTAGGCCATTTTCATTTTTCATAAGCATGACCATAAGGTTAGGTTAATTTCTTTCTTTGTCTGTGGTAACTTAATATGAGAATATTATTAGCACTCTTACCATATAAGTAAGAATTGAGTGTTTTTATTATGTTAGCTTCTGTGAGAAAAGAAATAGAACAGACATGATAGAAAATGAAAACAATGAATATAAATAACTTAAAAAGAAACCTTATACAATGAAACCTCCAATAATGTAAAAAATTGAGTTAGAATTGAGGTTTTACTTACCATATATATACTGCAGGACCATGCTTTCATTTGTTGTTACCTACATTGTCAGCTGTTGTCGACTGGTTTAAATATCTGGTTCCTCAGGCCTCAAATATTCCCTGGTGGTGGGGGCTTGAAGAATCCACATCCATAGGAATATCAAACTTCATAACGTGATCATGATTGTTGATAAATATTTTCTAAATCCTTGGCAATTCACATGCTTTTTACAGTTTTATATCATGTTTTGATGTGTGTTCAAAAAATGGTCAACCACTGCAGCATATGCATGGATTGTAATGCAACCATTTTAAAAAGCAACAAATAAATCAACAAGCTCAATATGTGATTTGTGACAAACATGACAATAACTACACTAATAATACATATTATATGACAAAAATTTTAAATCACGTGTTCTTATAAAATAATGTTGCAAGAAAATTTCAAAATGGCATGTCGCCTATCTCTTTGAAACTCAGTCCAGTTTGTTATAGAGTTATGTTACATTCAAAACTGGTAGCATTAAAATATTGCAATCGTAAGAGAAGCCATTTTAAGTTGCAATTAAACATAGTAAGGATAGCCTCAGTTATGTAATGTTTCCTACTTGCCAAAATTAAGCCTTCTGTATGCAAACTTTCAGGATCATGTATTGAGTATTTTGCTGAAGTGTGGAAAGCGAGAGCCAGCAGGTCAGGCTCGCTGTATTGCACTTTCGAGCCTCGGAATTTACCTCTACCAGGAACTTCTTCACGAGACATACCATCCAAAGATCAAAGAAGCAATGAATGTTCTGTTGCTTGCACTCAGGGTAAGAGTATAATAAAATTGTGCAAGCATTTATTTTCATGACATTCATCAGCACTCTTCGCTATAAAATCTGCATGAACAATATTAAAGATGCATGAGTAGATCCTTGTGGGAGTTCTTAGTTTCTTGTAGTTTCAGTGTTGGTTAATATACTACAAGATTTTATTTACTTGTGATTTAAGATTATTAAGATGTTTCAAAATGACCAGTTCCTGTCATCCCTGAAACAGCAAAGTGCTTATAATTTTTTATTATTATTATTTAAATGTAAAGGCTTTCATGGCCGGTGTTTTTGTGGCCCCCCATCAGACAGAACACTCCAGTCTTGACTGGATTACGGAGCTATATTCATGGCTTTGACTTTCCTGAAGATGCCGGACACAGTTTTGGGCAAAACATCAGAGCAAAAAACTAGACCACGGCCTACAAGCCTAGAAAATACATATAATGGAATTTTTTGTTTTTGTTGTTATTATGGTTATTATTATTATTAATAATAATAATAATAATAATAATAATAATAATAATTCATACTAGCTCTTCATAGGTGAAAAGCTGCAAAGGTTTTAAAAATTTAATTCGGAGGCCAGAATTCAAAGCACAAATTTTAGCCAGGCACGTCAATATGCTTACCAGTTGAGCTGTTGCAATTATTTCCCTAAGTTTGTCACCTTGTTCTCTATACCACAGATACCCGCAGGACTATCTCAACAATAAAGATTTATAAAATTCAGATCATAGGGTAGTAAATGTGATACCTTGGATTGTGAAAGCATTAATCTAGAAGGATGTAGAAATTCACCTGATTACAGAAAGCACACTAGGATGTCCTTACATGCCATTATTTGACAGGAAACCAGAAGGGCAGAAATCATGTCCATGACCCACACTTTTCAAACTTAATCCTTTTTGAAGTATTAGACAAATTTAAGTAAGTGAATACAAGCCTCAGTTCAGGCACACAAAAGTTATGGCTATGAGGAATCAATCAGGAGATTTGCATAGTCAGGGTGTCTGCTGATGCTGGAAATATACTTCAATTTCTTTTTATACACTGGAATTAGTGATTACATACTGGAAACATTTAATGAAATATCCATATAACATTGATTTATTTCAGAATGAACTTTCAGGTGATAGTTCTTGGAAAATCTTGTTAATCAAATAAGTATTTTTTTAATGTTATTGTTTTGCATGATACTTTTTTTTCCCCCCATAATTTTTTATCTTATGTAAAAATTACTCATACATTTGGATAATCTTTCACCCTAAAATATTTTTTACTGGCTATACATTTCTGGAATTATGAAGAGTGTTGCAGGGGAGGGAATGGGGGAAGGTTAAGATTAGAAATACAAAATCTGCTATTTCATCCCCATTTCCATGAATATCAGTGAATTTTTGGTCCCATTTTTATGAATAGAATGTGATGGGACTTTTATGAAATTACAGTTTTAAGCAGTAAATGGGAGTATTCAGCATAAAAAATATTCTAGGCCATTACAATTATTTCATAAAAAAGTACAGAGAATAAATTTAATTAAATCATCATTCAAGATTTAAAAAGCCAACTGTTCAACATCTGGTATAGTAACTAGTAATAAACACTGGTTCAAATTATGGCTGTGAAAACAAATAAAGCCAGTAAAATGTTAAGCTATCTACAACACACATTTGAATACTGCTCATTTTTACTGCAATAAAAAAGTAATTCTGGAATTTTGTCAAAACTTGTACTGGAAATATACTGGAAATTGTAAATCTTGAAGGCATTAGAGACCCTGATAGTTTATGCCTAAGATTTGGACTTCATAAAATCATTTATGTGGGCCATCCATGTAAATTCTGAGCTCACTGACTAGTCATGTCATCCCTGCTTTCATCTTAAACTCCCAGATTTGGTCTCCATTAATCAGAACATTCTTCATAATTTGTACAATAGAGAGAAAGCATGTTATCAGTGCTTAAACCACAGTACATTCCCCACATGACATGCTCTGTTTCCAAGACCAACCAGTATAAATGTATGCTTTGCAGACTGATACTCCTGAAGTAACTAACTTGAAGCCGAGTTTATTATGTAAATCATTTACACAATATTTGCTAAACGCATAGCCCCGCAGTTAATTTTATCTCATTAATGATAACTCACAATTTACATTATTGCATATGTTTGTTTATTTTAAATATTGTAATGATCTTAGTAGTAAAGCATAATTATCATACAATTATAAAGCATAGCCATGTGTAATGATTGGATTATGTAAAGTGTCTTTGCCACCACATTGATACAGGAATTAGTGTTTGAATATGATTGGATGGTGGTGGAGAATCAGGAATGGGAAGCCAATGACCAACCAATCTTAGCTTAGCTCAGCTCAGCTCACTTTCCTGTTACTTCTATTAGTGTGCCCCAAGCCAAACACAAGCTTCTATCATATTGGGGAAGTCAGACACAGTTGTGCTGCTCCCAGTTTCTTACTATATTAATGCATATGTCTTGGAACTTATAGGAACTTTGCTTATTATGTAATCAAGTATCGACAGTGTCAAAGAAATAGTTGTGCAACTTTAATATTTTGAATTCCATTAACATTCTGTGAATCAATACCACTTTCAGGGATGCTACTCCATGAATGATTATACTATTGGATGTAGTTACCACTACTAACAGCAAAGCCATTACATGTTCCTTTGTGAGGCAACCCTGATGAGTTCTCACCAGCTGAGGCAGAATTTGCTAAGTCTGGGGAAAGTTCATCTGCATAGTTGCCTACTATCAGCTCAGGTAACACTGAACTGCCTCTGACAAAGTTCAAAGAAGATCAGTGAATTTCCACCTTGGGTTAACTTTATTGTCGGAACACTGAGAGGCAACGTCCACTGCAGCAGAGGATCCCTGGGAGGCCTGTACCCCAACAATGAGTTTGACTCCTAACCCAGCATTAGCTTGGCACACTAATGTGGTGCCATTTAAAATCCAACCAACTTGGTTCATTCTATCAAATTAGCTCCCAACTTTACAATCCTTCCACCTGACCCTTTAAGGTTGCATATTAACAAACAGAACACTTTTATTTATGAAATCGAATCCTCACAGTGTCGTAGTCTCTCTTAAAATACTTCTCAGAAACAGACGGGGGAGCACTCGCTTAGCAAAAGGCACCGGTGAATTAAACAAGATCTGCAAATGGCGAGGCTACAACGGGGGAACGCAGCTAAAGAAAGTCCAGAAAATATTACTAATCAGAATAATACCTGGCTTTAAGGGAGAGGAAGGATTCTACACTACCATAATTAAAACTCGTCAAGAGTGGATGGCTAAGGGTTTAATGAGATAAAGACTAATTACATTACTTACATTCTTTTCCCATTGTCTGTTGACGAGGCCATCGTGCCGGAGCACGAAGAAAGCAGTTCTACGTCTTACCTACTCGGATCTTACTTGCTGACTCCCAAACCAACGCTAACTCTTCAAGCGTCACTGACGCTATCCCCTCCCTAACACTTAGTTCCCCTAACACCTAGTTCCCCTACTCCCAGGCAGACTGCTGTCTCGAATCTCGGTGCCCAGAGAGTCTTGTATCCTATTATCTGTGCATACGTCACATCTCCCCCTGGCCACCGAGATCGACGCCCTCGTCGACACAAGGCAAACAAAACAAAGACAATAAAAGAACAAACAAAATGACATACAAAAAATGAAACATGTGTGAAGCACCCAGATACAACAGAATAATATACATGTATGCCAGATGCCTTGTGGCCTTTATGAGTGTCGATCTATGGATAATATTGTTACTGCACTTATGCTTGAGCACCCCGCACACGCACACACACCACGCTGCCTCTGTTCACACGCACGCTACACTGCACAAGATATTGATGGTCCGCTGGAACTGTTTGTGGGTATATTTATAATGTGCCCACAACGACGATTTGTCCTGGCTATAGAATTGTTATTACTGCTGGTCTTTGGCGATGACAACGGGGTGGGCAGTCGCTGGCTTGGACTGCCCCCCGACATGGTGGCTCCTCATGCCACGGCAGTGTAGTGGCTGCCCGACAGCTTCCCTGTGGTGTTTCTTGAACTTCTGGTGTGCCACGTGGGATGCTCCCTTATGCTTTCGAGCTCCGCCACAGCAAAATACTACAACAAAACCACCAAACAATAAAAAGGGTGCTCCAACAAGCAATCACACATAAAAAGAACGGTATGTGATGTACAATCAGATATTTGAAAGGTTTGCACTAAAATTCTTTTGACATGGGGCAAAGAAAGAGAAAAAAAATAAGTACAAATTGGCATAAGAACTAAATTTTATAGAGAGTTGCCATCCAAAATTTAACTCACAATGCTTCAGAATCCAAATAAAACATTAAAACAGACTCAGAATACATTAACATTATATCAAGAACAGTGATTTTTTCATACAATAACATGACAGAAAAACATAACCTTATTTGGGATCCCAATATTAAATCTTAATGACCAACTGGTATCACTAACAAAAGAAAATAAGTGCACTTACAAGACAATCACACATGACAATGAAATGAACTCATTCACACTGACCATGGCCCAAATTACACAGAACACTCACTTAACTAGCTACTCAAACTACTGTATGCATTACTACAAACTACAAAATACATCCACAATACATCTCCAAACTACACCACGTGACATGCTTTCAACTACTATTGTCATACTCTTGTCACTAATACAATTTCTCGTCTACATTACTATCTTCTACATCTCATTATTATCATCAACTCAATCATAATCATCATCATCAGTATTTCAATCAGCATCATTACTTCAGTCATTATCATCTTTATCTCAACTTTCAATTTTCTCTTCAAAAACAAAACATCTTCACTGACGTGTCTCATTTACCATGCTGCAAATTCAAAACATCTAACATAGGCATAACCTTGAAGAAATCACATTAAAATTTCAGGAATGACACAAATAACATGACATTATACTGTTGCATCCACATCCTCCGAATCAAAATTAAGCTGGAAAACAGGTGGTATTAAAATTTGCTATCTAAGATGGTAATAAACTTGTTGCATAAACAGAAAAAAAAATTATTCACATTACAATCACTTCCATCCATTTAATCTCTCGTGTGAATACATCACACACGCTATACTGGGCACATTACAGCAACACCAATAAGCCAAAATCTCTGAAATCATCACATCACATCAACTTTCCAGGTACATGTAGCCCTCCTGAAAAATCAACACATTCATACACTTCAACTATCGGGGTTACTCTTTGGCACTTCCACCGAAGCTGACATCATCTCATCTCTCACATTAGCACCGTCGGGGTTACTCTTACGCACATCATCCACCGAGGCAAATATCACATATATCACATAACCTCAAATACACACATACATACACACACTATTCATGCAACAATTTTCTGCAAATAAAGATCACAGCATCATTATGAAACCCAAAATCAAATCGAGTCAAATCAAATGAAATCATATCAAATCGAATGCAACAAAACAACATCACATCATTACTCAAAACAATACTGTCACATAACATTCCTGAAAATGAAAGCTCAATTAAGCACATAGTACACATTCAACACATTCCTGTAGCATAACACAACAACAAAACAAATAATTTGCAATGCCCAAAACATAATTTAAAATTTAAGTTACACCCACAATAATAATACACTTTTAATTTAGCAGAGACATTCATAGCACATATTATTCCTGAAAAGCAAAGCTTAATTAAGCATCAGTCAGTGAAATAATAAAATTTAGCATACCTGTTTGAGTTGTAAAACTGTTTCATTCGTCCAAACTTTAGCACTCACAATGTTTACATACTTACAGGTTATATTTTTTCTTTTTACTCTTTTTACCAAAAAAAATTCCAGTGCAGTTTTCCAAAATCTGGTAACACACGTACAGCTGGTTCATCAACATCCACATCGTACTGGTCCATATTAAAGGCACATCAAACCTAATTAGGTACAGATACTGGCAAGGTTGGTAGTAGCTCCTGAAACTTTTACTTACATGAGTAACTGTGAAATATTTTTCCCTAAAAATATGCATTGCGGAATTAAATAAACCAAACTTGGCAACGGTGAAGCAAAATGATCATCATTATCATTTCCTCAGAGCAGCCATTAGCAGTAGTAGCGAACATTTCAAAATTCTGAAGTAACTCATACGCCGACAACTTGCTGGAATTCTCAACGTGAGAGGGGTCAATGACCGGGCGACACACAGCTGACTACATTGTACTCGCCGCGACACGGGCGGGTTAGGCATCACTGATAATAACTGAATAGCAACAGGCGTACTAATACTGGACATAGATTCTACTTCACTGTGCTCGCTAACTGGAGCAATTGCCATATCAGATTTCTGCGTAGTACGTCGCTTAGGCATGATTGCAGCACAAAAGATAACACAACCAGTAAATGAACAATATGAAAAACAATGCAGATTACACCAAACTAAATACTTATAGCATCACATGAATGTAAGTAGCAATATCAGAACATAGCCAAATAAAACAATACCAGAAGTATTACAATTAAGCGCCCACGGCGAAATATCAGAAAATTATACCGACATACGGTCTACACAAGCATGACACGCAAGCCACTTGGACACAATACCAAGATTTTTAAACAGAATGAACACATGGAAGAGAAACCAAAATGATATCTTCAGTGAGAAACCTCGAACTGGAAGTTAAAAAACCACGTCACACCTACTGTGACCACCGCTAACATTATCTCAAAAGGAGCAGAATACAGACTTGCAATTTATACGTAGCACAAAAAAAAAATTCCTTCTCTTTTTCCTTTAAAACAAATGTATCTGACCTGATATACACACGCAAATAAACGCACAAGACACGTGCTAATGAAGACTGGTTTCACAAGCTAGAATTAGTGCTGAAATGCATGACTACGCGGGAATTACAGAACACACGTGCGTACATAAAAGTTACACGAAAAATGTCCCACAAAAGTATAGTAAACAGCTAGAAATCACAATCACTGGAATATAAAGTTATAAGTTTCCAGAACCACTGCTAATAAGCACAGAAAACACCTAGATGGCCAACACGTGACGAGCACATTTTGAAAGTTGCAAATATCTCACTCGTTTCACAACTCACCTTTCACAAAAATATATTTCAAAACAACCAGCACGAACCACTTAGCACAGCAATACAATTTAATAGAAGTAAAGCCAAAATAAGAGGAGAATGGAGTCAGGAGTTTTAGCGTCACGCCGACAGACAATGGAAAAATGCAAAAATAAACTCAAAATTAAAATTTAGAAACGAGACTTTCAGAAATTATAGCAACAAAATTTAGAATATGGAAATCACAAATTACACCATCAAAATCCTTACCCTTAAGCCAGAAACAAATTTAGATTTTTAGCGACCACGTGGAGGACCACAAACCGTTACATTCTAGAGGGGAAAAAAAAAATTTTGTACTTAAAAAATCTCACAAAAACCAAACTATGCCTGGCCCTCCACCAACTGTCGTAGCCTCTCTTAAAATACTTCTCAGAAACAGACGGGGGAGCACTCGCTTAGCAAAAGGCACCGGTGAATTAAACAAGATCTGCAAATGGCGAGGCTACAACGGGGGAACGCAGCTAAAGAAAGTCCAGAAAATATTACTAATCAGAATAATACCTGGCTTTAAGGGAGAGGAAGGATTCTACACTACCATAATTAAAACTCGTCAAGAGTGGATGGCTAAGGGTTTAATGAGATAAAGACTAATTACATTACTTACATTCTTTTCCCATTGTCTGTTGACGAGGCCATCGTGCCGGAGCACGAAGAAAGCAGTTCTACGTCTTACCTACTCGGATCTTACTTGCTGACTCCCAAACCAACGCTAACTCTTCAAGCGTCACTGACGCTATCCCCTCCCTAACACTTAGTTCCCCTAACACCTAGTTCCCCTACTCCCAGGCAGACTGCTGTCTCGAATCTCAGTGCCCAGAGAGTCTTGTATCCTATTATCTGTGCATACGTCACAATATTAACAAACAGAACACTTTTATTTATGAAATCGAATCCTCACAGTGCTTTCCAAGGTTATGATGATTCCATGAATTATTTACGTTAATGCTAATCTTCTTTTGTCTATTTTTTGACAATAATTAATAACCTGTATGAGAACACCGTCAAAATAGTAAACAATCATTTGTATAGAAATATTTGTAACCTATAAGAATAACTCAAAGCTTTTAGACCTCACTCTAGAGCAAATGATTGGGAGATTAGTTTGCAACATTTATTAACCATTTCCTCACCAAGAGGTGTACATAATCCTGAAGGAATTATAGTGGTTTAGTGAGTGCTGATAACTAATTACTCCCATCTAATCAGATAATGCTGATAATATAACATTAATTTCATATAGTTTTTGCTTACTTTCTTGCATGACATATTTTGGTTAACTTTTTATTTTAAAAATGTATTTCTTTAACATGGTTTGGGTTCCTTTTTTCATTTCTGATCCAGCAATCCTATTCTCAGCCAGGCTACGCAAAAAAAGCAGCTGATAGTAAGGTAGTAGCTAACTTCTTTATTTTATGTATTTTGCTTCCTGTGTATGACGTCATGTTTGCTCCTGTGCAGAACGTGTCATATGGTATTGTTTTGCTTATAAAAAGTATCTTTTATTGTATTTTTTTGTTTTTTTAAGAAGTACAGTATAATAATTTAATCTTTTATAAAGGTTTGTTATGTGGTGTGGATTTTCCCAGTTATGTAATTCCTCCTCTTTATAAATAAGGTACTTATTTGTATGTGCATAATCTTGATGGAGCTGAGTAAAGAAGGTAAGACTAGATTCCCTTCTAAAAATGCAATGCAACTCCTTAAGTTATGTGTTAAAAATAAACAAAACAAGTAGGCAAATATTGTTGGTCAATATTTAATAATAAAAACCTATACATTTTAAATTCATCTTATTACATAACTTTTATGCAATAACAATTGAATAAAGTAATGGATCTTCAAAAAGAAATAATATTCCAGCAGATACCCAGTTATTGTGGCATCACTGGAAAGGAAATTGTTAATAATATCACAAAACAGGTAACAACTCTGCATTCCAAGCCTTTGCAGATAACATCTTTATATAGTGCATATTCTATACTTGACATTTGTTCAACAAATTTATGGATCAAATTATGGCTATCTTATGATAAAGGTAAAACACTTAAAAAGGAACCCTAATGATTTACAAATGTTCAGCAACATACCTAGACATATCTAAATATTTTTAACAAGAGCTAAAATAGGCCATATTGCCACTGAGTCATATCTACATCATTTCAACGTCATTGACCGCAATATTTATAGTTGGTGCAACAATCATGAAGATGTATAACATATCCTCATCAACAGTCTTATCCGAACCCTCAAAGAGCTAAACTAAAATTCTTGTAACTTTGGTAAATCTCTGCAAAATATATTGAATACAACTCATCTTCAGCCTTTGGCTACAGGAATACGCTACAAACATTGCGCATTATATTCATCATGTATAAAGAGAAGAAATTAATAGTGGTGTCACCAAGCAACTGGTTACAATATGAAGATAAATAGTCTTAAGGTTGACACATACATTAAGTTGGTTTTCGTATTTTGTTTTTATTTGAAGGAGCCATAAAAATCCTTTCTCACAAAGATAAGTTGTTGAAAATTGCATGACAATTTTTTATGCTTCTCAGATAATTTACTCCTCACTGAAGGCAAAATCCAGAATCAAAGCAAACCAAGATCATGGAATTATTACATTTTAAGCTGACTGTCAATTGAAAGCTCAATTAACTATTATTTTTATAATGATAGGTCATTCTAATAGCTTTAAGCCTAAAATGGGTCATGAATCCATATAAATTTCTTATAAAAGTTATTTGGAAAATATGTTTCAAAGTTTTGAGATGATTTCAAATTCTTTCAAGAAGCTGGAATTGACACAAATATCATTTTCCACTAAAATTATTCCAATGTTGGTAAAGGTGCAAGTTTCTTCTATTGTATGTAATTAATCCTAAGCCAGTTTTTTCTCGAATGCCTTTATTTTGCATCAAAAACAGTAAAAGAAATAGATTTAATTTGTTTAAATTAGAAAAAATATAGAAAGATAATGCTAATAACTATGCTTCATCAACGAGTGATGCAAAATCAAAATTAGTGCATTTATGAACAGTAAAACTTAATGCTTTAATTGAAGTAATGATGCTAATATTTTGCACTGGAAAGCCAGTGAATTTGAGAAGGAAGCAAAAGTTGTATGTATTTGTCGTATAATATGGAAAATCCTTTATACAACAGTTGAAAAAATTAACTCGTTTTAGAGGGCTATCAAGCAGTTTTAAATTCTGGTGACTTCCTTTGGACACCAATGCTTCCCTATGTGTAAAACAATGCTCTCAGTTCATATCCGGAGCTACCTCCTTGACCGTAGAAACAACCCCAGTATGCCTGCCCATAAGGGCATGAGCGCCATCCATACAGTTGCGCACACATTTTCTCCACTGGATCTCTTTGTCCCTTAGGTAACTATTGATAGAGTGAAATATTCTTCAGTTGTTTGGGTTGACAAAGTTCTACAAACAAATGATGATTTCTATAACTAAAGTTATGAGCAGTTTAATCCAGTATCTTTAATCACAAGTAGAATAGTAGATAGGTAGATCTGCCAAACTATTCAGGTACCACTTTTACGAGGGCTGTCCCAGAAGTACCCAACCTAACAAAGAAAACACAAAAATTTGGGGAAAAATCATCTTCATTTCTCTACATAGTCTCCTTTCAGCTTGATGCACTTTTCCCAGCAATCTTCAATAGCTTCAATATCCTGTTTATAGCGAGAACCGTAGAGTTCTGCAAACTCCACCTCTTCATTGTTGGCAAATCTTTTACCACCAAGCCATTTCTTCAACTTTGGAAACAAAAAAATAATCAGAGGGGGCTTAGTCTGGGGAATAGGATGTGCATGAGGAAGCAATTCGAACTTTAACTCGTTGATTTTGGCCATGGTCATAATGGATGTGTGAACTGATGCATTGTCTTGATGAAACAGAACTTGCTTTTTCGCTAAATGTGGCCATTTTTTGCTTCATTTCATCATTCAAATGCTGCAATAAGTTTGCATAATACTCGCCATTGATTGCTTTTCCTTTTTGAAGATAATCAATGAAAATTATCCCATGCACATCCCAAAAAACTGACGCCATGATCTTGCCTGCAGATGGAACTGTCTTCGCCTTCTTTGGTGCCGATTCTCCCCTTTCAGTCCACTGTTTTGATTGTTCCTTTGTCTCAGGTGTGAAGTGATGGCCATGTTTTATCAATGGTTATGCATCGACAGAAAAGCTTGGCTTTATTGCAGCGAAACATCGCCAAACACTCTACTGAAACATCCTCACGATGCTCCTTTAGTTCCATTGTGAGTAAATGCTGCACCCATCTTGCGCACAGCTTTCTCATGTCTAAATTTGCAGTTAATGTGCGATGTACAGCACTTTTTGAAATGCCTACGATGTCTGCTAGCTCATGCACTTTCAGTCGATGGTCATCCAATATTTTGTGGATTTTCTTCACAATTTCTGGCATGGCCACCTCATTTGGTAGACCATTGTGATGTTCGTCTTGTCAGCTCATACGGCCTCACTTAAACTCTGCCACCCAATATTTTACTGTTATAAATGGAGCATACTCCCCCAGAGTAGAATCTAGCTCAGTTTTAATATTAGTTGGACTAAGACCTTTCAAATGAAAGTATTGTATCACATAACGATGGCCAGTTTTATCCATGTTTACAAATTCACTGAGAGAGTTCACTATTAATGGCTGCCAAACAATTACTAAACAACATAGCATTGTCAAACTTCAAACTTATGCTTTATAAGGGTGTACTTTCTACCATAGTCATTTGTTTGAAACAACAACCACTATATATACATCAGGTCGAGTACACCTGAGACCGCCCTTGTATTTTTCTACTCTTAATAATGTGTGTTAGAAGTTTAGGATGTTAAGCAAAATATAGAACTAAGACATACAAAATGTTTAAAAGCTAATGATCCCCAAGCTATAATATGCCATATTTGCATGCTCTCTGGAGCAATTTTCTCTTGTGGATACTTAGTTCTCGTATTCCTCCACTCGTGTTGCCATGTGTTCAGTGGAGTGATAGATTAAGGTTTGTTTACTTCTACTTTGAGCAGAGTAAAGCAGGTATAGGTTACAAGTTAACTTAAATGCCGCTCGCTTTGATGCCGACTGAAAACATATTTAGTGAATACACATTCTATAAATTATAGCAATGATGCAGTCATATCCCATTTTATATGAATAGTTTGTACTTATTTAGTTTTTGACATGATATTCATAAAAAATAACTAGAATTAAATGTTTAATTCTGCCTGCAGACCACCTGTCCCATCTTTGCAAACTAGATGTGGTCCACGGACCACAGATTGAGAAACACTGTTTTGTCTTATATTTGCTCTACAAGCCGCCTTATGATTATGCAACCCATGCAAATTTACTGCAAAGAATCAAATAGGAAACAATTTATTCATTAAGATTTTACAGTTTACAGATATAATGCACACTGGTAAATATTGTATCTTGAAACTTTGCAAAACCATTATTACTTACCATGGAAAAAAAAACAAAGAAATTGATATTACTCAACTTATTTCATCCATAACATTAGTGCCATAACTATAGAAAAGCTCTGTGATGTCACATCTAGTTTTACAAACCCAAACTATTTACATAACTTTCCAGTTGAAGTTTGCATAAAAATTAATAATATTTGTCTTATTTTTCTATCCAATGCTGTCAGATTTATGAATGCAGAGCACTGGTGTTTTAAAGCTCTTAAAAGTGATTGTTGGAGTTTGCATAAATTCAGTAAACTCTTCTTGGAATTCAAAATGAGCTCTCTAATTAATAACTCTCTTTACTCTGCTCCATTAATATATGAGCATGATCCCAGAAATAATGCTCGCTGTATATGCAGTCATGGAGATGGGTACTTCTTATGCATTGTATTATTAGTCTATTTATCTGAACATGACAGGTTTAACTTAATTGCTTAAAACCTCTTCATCTACAACAATTAGTTAGAACTTTAGATTAAAGCTCTTTGATTAAAATTGAAACTTTATGTAGAAGTATGCCAATGAATAGATTCAAGAAACTTGTGGTAATGTGAAAGTAGTACCATTGGTTTAAATATTGTGAATATTTTAGTACTATAGAACACAATGAACATGATCATCTATGGCACATGATTATAAACAATGGTGTCCATGATTATGTTCCTCTTTGTACATTGGTCACTGCAGCCCAGAATAATTGAACTCTGGTGTCTGTCTTCTTCATAATAATGCAAATCCTTATATCGGTAGTTGGCCAGACAAATATTGACCTGTTACAATTGTGAAACACTCCCTCAATCAGCCTTCTATCAGAATATGAGATCAAGTGATTATGAATTAAAATCCACTTTGGTGTCAGCATTTTACAATGTTAAATGACCTGAATACCTTTGGTCTGTCACACCCAAGAGTAAAAGTTAAACGGTGAATTAAACAGAAAGCAACAGCTGCTAAAATGCTGAGAAGCAGCCATTTAACTTGTGTGTTATTTGACAGAGTTGATATAAGTAGTTGAAAAAATAGTGTAGTAATGTATGTAATTTCTGGGATTATCCTCATCTTATGCCATTGTACATGTTTAAATTGTGTGTGTAATGTTAGCTATAACTTTAGATTGCTTTAAGAACTGGTTTCACCAACCAATGTTAAAATACTCTTAATATTGTGCTTCCTAACATTATTGAAAAGTTTAACATAATTTTAAAACTTGTGCATTTCATCAAGCTTTACAACAAATTGTTTACATCAAAGTCAACAGTTTTGGAGAAGACAGTGACTGAACTACACAACTTCTGTCTATGCATCACAGTACTCTGTGTCAGTAGCAGACAACTGGTTATATAAATGGACAATTGTCATGTGCTTTTCATGATTGTTTGAGATTAGAATCTTAATGTCAAATAAAAAATCTAGATGCAGAGGAACTATTTTTTCACTGTTCAAAAAAGAAGTCAATTATAGAACTGGTTATTAAGTGTAGAGGAATTATCAACTGCAAATTCACCGACCAACTTAAATTAAAGGTGATAGCTGCAGCCTTAGAGAAAATCCACAAGGAATTTAATTGCAATGCACATGTTTCTCCCAGTCCAATAAGCAACTGTGGCAATTTTATATGAACATAAAATGTAGCACCAAAAAGGTCAGGTGTGAAGAGCGTTAAAACAGGTGGTGGATTACATTCAAACTAAAGCAGACAAAAGTATGTTATCATTGATTGAGGATCAAGTAGACCAAATAAAACTGCTGTTTGTTTCGTGAAGCAATTGCTTCGGAAATTTCTGTATATATCAACAAATGGTAGCTTTGTAAATTCCAACACTGTCACCTATCATTAAATGAAAAGCACCAGTAGCATAAAATCTCCTGGGTTATTAACACTTGTAGCTTAGGAGAAAGAGGCATGTTTTATGTTCTAACCTCTCTCACATTTGTTCTACAACCCTGTTCATGACCACTTTGAATAGTCTGTATTGCTTTAAAAATTCCCCCTCTTGTAGATTTTCAAAATAATTATGATGCATGGCTCTTCTTCACTGAACATTGTGTTAAAATTTAACATTGGTTGGTGGAACTGGACCTAAATCTTCTCATTGGAAGATTTACAGTTAAGACTAGATTCCAGCATGCAAATTCTGAAACTTACATACAGCCACTTACTGCTAGAAAACATTGCTATTAAGGGTAATATTCACATTAACATTTACATACAGCCACTTACTGTTAGAAAACATTTCTATTAAGGGTAATATCCACATTAACATGTACATACAGCCACTTACTGTTAGAAAACATTGCTATTAAGGGTAATATTCACATTAACATTTACATACAGCCACTTACTGTTAGAAAACATTGCTATTAAGGGTAATATCCACATTAACATTTACTAGGGCAATGAAACTTGGTGTTGATATCTTGAAATGCAATCGTAGGTGCTTTCACTGCCAGTTTATCCTTAAGTAAATGCAAGCAATTTAAGGCAAGGCTGTATTTAACAAATCTGCCATCTTGTTGATGTCCCTCAAAACACTCAAAGATTAAGTCTGATCATAGTGTTTCTTAGCCATGGTTTTAAAGATGGAATTTGCTTTCAAAAGTAGCTTTTCCATTTGTCTTTCTTCCATTGCAGAGTCCTCCTAGGATGAAAATTTGTTTCTTCTTGGCTAGGTTTAAATATGTGTATTTTTATGAATGTTAAAATGAAGTAATAAACACAGTGAAGCATCACTTGTAAAGTGTTTTATAACATATAGACACACATGCTTCAATTATGTTGAATTTAAACATCCAAGACACGTTTCTGGGAGGATTCTCCCCATCTCCAGTTGATCATTGGTTGGTATTCCTTCCTGGCACCATTAAACAGCTCTTCTAGCTCTTATTAAGACAGATATCAACACATCTCCAAAGGACAATGACCTTTGGTCGACAACCAACTGATATGGGGAGAATTCTCCCAGAAACATGTCTTGGTTTTATTAAATTCGACATAATTGAAGCATATGTGCCTACATATTATAAAACATTTTACAAATGTATATTTTTATTTCAAAACAAAGAATGTAGAAAATCAAAAAGATATTGAAGGACCACTAGAGTGAAGTATTCATCACTGGCCAACTCTTCAATAGTATACTATCACAAGTTAATCTTAGCACCTCAAGTGCTGTTTATCTTCTTACTAAACATGTGTATCTCCTTACAAGCAGCACTCTCCTGCTAGTTTTCATTCTATTCTCAGTCCAAGGATACAACTAGACTCATAATAAGCACAAGAAGAAATGCTACAACAGCATACCCCAACTGCATTGAAGTCAATATGTACATAGATTAGATTAGATATTTGACAGGGAGATGAACAAGAGGGACCTGCCCGCAATGAAACTTTAGGTTTATTGTACGGTTTTCTCCCTGGTTTTTCCAATCACCATCTCCTTAAACTCTAATAAGTCTCAGGAGTCCATTGAGTAGGTTTTTATGAGATACTATCTAATTTGGATCAGCAGCTCCAAATTGATTGTATCTATTCACTTGCAGTGCAAGGCCGTTTCCTCTACACCATACATCCTGCATCTTGGGTCTTCTGAAAGCCACATTATCTGCAGGTGTTTTTTAAAATTCCCATGACCAGTCACCAAACCCACTATGAGCCTCATCTGCTTCCTACATAAGTTAAGGACTGCATTACTCCTAAGACATGGTTGTTGCATCATTAACTTTCCATGTCTTTGTTCCTGGATATGTTTCCAGTATTCTATATGCTGTCTTTGAATCCAGTCTAATAAAAATATCCTTACCATTGATTTGGTAATACCCAAGACCGGTTATGATCCTATAAATGGGGCCGGTGCTCCCATTTAACCAGCCTGTCTGCTGTTTTATTTCCAGTTACTCCAGTGTGGCCAGGGACTCATGCTAGAGTGAGTTTATTGCATTCCCCTAGCCTTTCTAGGGTTTCTCAACATTCCCTAATGATCTTTGATCTCGTGAAGGGTGCTGTTTATGCCCATAGTGCTGCCTAGCTGTCTGAGTGTATCCAGACACTACAATTGAATTGCTTATTTCAGAAACAACATAAGTCAAAGAACATAAAGTTTTCAGGAGAGACAAAAGCCTTCATTACATACAAATCTTAACAGGGATCACCATGACAATTTTTTAATGAGTTTTGCATCACATGTGGGATTGATCTGGCATTACATATGGACTATAGAATATAAATAATTTTTTCTTTCTTTTAATCAAAATTATTGACATATTGTTTTTTAAATAAAGCACTTTTCGGCCACTAGCTTTACCACTTTCTTTTATTTGCAAGAAATTGAAGTTCTTTAAATACTTAATTACAGAACATTTATAATTTTATGAGGTGATCCACAAAAAGTATTAAATATTAAAAACAATACATGGTTATTTAAAAATTAAGCAAAATGATCTCTTTCCAAAATCTGTGTGATTTATTTCAGTCACATGTTGACTGTGTAAATGATAATTCACAAAAAGTATTAAATATTAGCAAAATTAAATGGGTACTTTCAAAAATGAAACAGAATGATCTCTTCAAAGTCTGTGAGATTTATTTCAGTCACATGTTGGCCACTTGAGTATCTCTTTATGGAACACGTCTTCTTGAGACATATACTCCTTCGGTTTGAAAATATCATCCCTATTCTTTTTCTTTATTGGAAGGTGCCCCTCTGGATATGCTGATAAGCTTGGCAATATTGTTATTAAATTACTACTTATGCAAAAAGTATGAAATTGTATGCCATTGATGAAATCACTTGCAATGACAGCAACTTCATTATTTTTTTCATTCATAGAATGTATTGGTTCATTATCTCTTATCCATTTCTTACAAATTTATAGTGAAAAATAACACTGATAACTTGCAGAATGGACACAATAGTATACAAACCCACAAAATAAATAAACAGCTGTTTATCAGAGTTGTCATGGAGATTACAGCTTAATATACTAGTACCTGTATAGTGCAGAAACAACCTAAGGTTATGTGGAGTCTGCATTAAATGATGTTTTAAAACTCTTATAAAACATGGATGAAAAGCCTTACTAATGTTATTTCCATGTAAAGCTATGAGATTGCCTCCATAGAAAATGATTTCACATGTAATTCAAAAGTGCAAAAATGTGACATGTTGTTTCTTAAATAAGCGATACAATCCCTGTAGCACCTGTCCTTACTCTCCATAACATAAGCCGTGATGGCATTCTGCCTAGAATACTGCAGTCAAATCTCCCAAGGGATACCACTTCTCCAGCTTGGACGTCTTCCATATATACCAGCTCCTGTTCCATCTTTTGTTTTGGATCCACCAGTGAACCACACATTGTCCCCTGATCAGCGTTTGATTAGCCTCCCAATGCTCTCTACCTTCAATTATAACATTGAAGGACTTATTAAAGCAGAGAGACAGCTCATAAAGTATCCTAGCATTTCTGCAACTGGATTTATCCCCACGTCATCCAATATTCTGGTATGATGTCCCAGATATTACGTATGTTTCCAGATGCCCTCAGTCTTTAATCTATATGCTTCAGCCATTGCCTCCCTTTAACCCATAGGTGCAATAGAGGCAAACTAAGCATAGTTTCCATTCCAGCTGTAAGTATGTTGTCAGTTCCACTGGTTATGGCTAGACAGGCTAATCTCTGTACCTTTCCCAGTTCCTTGACAACCCCTAGCTGCTCAGTCTTTTGCCACCAGACAAGTGACCCATAACTAATTATAGTCTCACTACGGTGGTATAAATCCAGTGGATGCATCTGGGACTTAAACCCCAGCTTCTACCATAGGCTCTTTTGGTACTCATTAGTGTCATTTTATCTTTGGTGCATGTTGCTTTAAGTTGATGATTCCAAGTGAGTATGTGGTAGTTACCATGCTAGCCTCTAGTTTCCGAGGTCGCGGGTTCAAACGCGACAGAGGGCGAAGGATTTTTTTGGGCATAAAAATCCTTAGCATGGCTTCATTCGGAAGGGAAGTAAAGCTGGTGGTCCTGTTCATAGATTTATGGTACATAAAAGAACCTCAAGCCTGATAAAGAGACCTCTGAGCAAAATTACCTGTCTTTCACACCCAATATAGAACGGAACACAATGACCACAGCAATTAAAGATCATCCATAAATAATCCCCCCCCCCCCCAAGTGAATCCAGAATCTAGTATTAATCCCAGTACCTCACTCGCCCTTTCACTGGCAACATTTCGCCAAATAATTTAAGCTCCCAGTATAGTTTCTGGAATGCACTTCTTTGTAAATGGTACCACCACAGTCTTCTTGGGATTGACTCCAAGATCCTGGTTTTGGTACCATCTGTGTACAATATTTAAAGCACATTATGCCAGCATTTTAATGGTGTTTTCCTGTTTGTCAACAACCAGGATGACCAAGTCATCTGCATATCCTTGACAATATAACGCACTACTATCTTATTGAGATCATTAACTATGAGGTTCCACAATAATGGTGATAACACTCCCCCCTGTGGACACCTCTTGTGGCATTGACTACCATACTTTCATCTACGATGGAAGCCATAATTCTGTGGCTTTTTAGCTGGTCTCAGTCCATCTACATAGATTGGGGTCTACCCCATGCCTTCCTGTGGCCTTATACATAGCTTCAAAGTTCATTTTGCTAAAAGCTCCTTTGATATCTATAAATATTCCTAGAACAATCTCTTGGAAATGTATTGCCTTTTCTATCTTCCCAACCAAATGATGAAGCGCCATCTCGCAAGATTTTCCTTTCTGATAGGCATGTTGATTTGGGTGTAGTGGAATCATTGTAAACCTCACCTCCCTTATAGCCTATCAGCCAGTTTTTTTAACATCTTTGGTAGACGATAGACTAATTGGTCTTGCATCTTTGGGCATGGTATGATTAAGTTTCCTGGTTTTGGGATGAAGATTATTCTCACTGGTCACCAAGCACTTGGAATATGTCCTGTGCCTAGACTTACTGTAAAGAGCCTGCAAAAGTGTTGAATTAGTTCAATTCCCACCTGCTGCAGTAGAACTGGAGGTATTCCGTCCAGACCCGGCAACTTGTATGATTGAAAAGACCCCAAAACCCACTGGACTTTCTGAAAGTCAACCCACTGCTTAGTTACTTACCAATCTTCCTGGCTAGGTGTTGCAAGATGTCTCTTTGGTAGGTCTATAGATTGGTCTACATTCTCTATTACAGTGCATTATGGAAAATGAGCATCGAGGAGTACCTTCAGCGTATTATTTGCTGATGTGTTGTACTCGCCATTTTCATTTTATAGGACCTCCTGGATTTGTTGGCGCCTTAGTGAGGACCTTTTGGAGTCTGGCTCTTGCAGGAACCTTCTCCACTCCCTCACAAAATGCTTTCCAGGAAGTTGATTTGGCATACTTAATTGCCCTATTTTATTCGCCCAGGGCATTCCAATATTCTGCTCATCTTGATCGTTTTGCTTTGTTAAACAGTCTTCCAGCATGTTTCCATGTTGTTCCACCAAAACACATTCCTGTTGGTAGTTTTCCTTTTAATAGGACAATTATCTAGATACAAGGTCATTATAGCTGTCCCAAGCTGATCAGCTACGTCCTCTATATCTACTATATTCCTAAGTGAACTCTTCATTTCTTCATTTCATTTAGGTATCGAGTGGATCTGTTTTCTTGGGGGTTCCTATAGACTATGGTCTGTTTTTCTCGCATATCTATCTCAAACCTAAATACATGTGATCAGAAAGGGACGGTTTCTTTGAGACATGTCATAGCTTCACATGGTCTCCCATTAAATTAATCTCAAATAAAATGTCAATAACTTCCTCCCTTATTGCATTACAGAAGGTCCCCTGTCCCCTTTTGAATATCTCTAGGTTTCTTTCAAACAGGTACTCCAGTAAACACTCACCTCTGATGTTGGTGTCCCTGCTCCCCCACACCAAATGTTGTCTGTGATCTAGGGGTACCATGCTAGTCTAGTTCCCAAGGTCACAGATTCAAACCCGGTGGAGGACAATGGATTTTTTTTCAGGCGTAAAAATCCAGCATGGCTTTCTTGGGAAGGGAAGTAAAGCCAGTGGTCCCATGTCGTAGATTTATGGCACGTAAAAGAACCTCAAGCCTGATAAAGAGGCCTCTGAACATAATTTCCATCTTTCACACCCAATATAGAATGGGATGCTAAGAACGATGGCAATTAAAGAGCATCCATAAATAAAAGTAAAACTCAACTAAAATCTACACCAAATTGTGAGCATTTGCATCACACCGCACCAGAAGTTGTTCATTCAGCCCTTGACAGCAGTTAACGAGTTCTCTTACCTCCTGCAGAGGAGGAAGATTATCCTCATAAGGAAGATATGATGAGTCCAAGACTAACTCCCTGGTGCTGCCTTCTATATGTTGTTTAAGCCGAATGGTCACCAAATCCCTTGAACAGAAATTTACCATTGGTATGTATGAAATGCCGTTCCTTATGTACATGCAAGTTTGGGGTTTCTTTTCATTTCTGATGTAGGTTAACTTACCTCCAGTCATCCCTAACCCTGATACCCTTCCCCCTAACTACATAGGATTCTTGTATCAGGGCTACGTCCACCTGCTCTTTCAGTAACAGCCTTTGCAGTGCGACTGATCCTCCTTTACTGTGTTGCAGGTTTATGCTGGATTCTGACTCCTAATCTTACCAAACAGAGTTGATGGAGGAGCATTTTTCAATAATTTGGGTACCCTTAAGGAGCTCCCCTCCAACCAAGAGTTTAGCATCCTCCCATGAGGATACATTGTGTACCATTTCCGTCAGCCATTCAGTTGTCTCCATCCCTTCACAGACAAAGATGACTGCTCTTTTATCCAAATAGACTTCTGATTCTGGGTCCTATCCTCAGAGTTTCTTTGGTTGCCTTTTTGGAGGACTTGGGTGCTTTGCCCTCCATTCCTGTTGAGGCAGCCATTTTTTCTTTCCTTAAGTCTTCATTCCATAAGGAGTTTGAGCCCCTTTTCTTTGAGCCCCTGTTAAGCCTTTAATTTTAACAGGTCTAGTTGCTCTGCTATTTCCCCATCTGTATCCTTTAGAGTCTTATCCTCCATTGATATAGCTGGCTCTTGTCTCCATCAGTTTGACTCCCAATGTTATTGCAGGCTGTGATTTTGAGATATCTTGCTCAGCAAATCCCTCTTTTGCCTCAGTCTGTAAATTAGATTTTCATGTTTCCAATGTTCCCGTGAGTACTGGGGAAATACAGATCCATACCAGATGAGCCCCAATCTCTGGTGCAAGGCTAATTAACTCAGGGAAGTCACTTGATATTGCTGAGGCCTCTGTTAATGGTACATCTCCTGTGTACCATGCAACTCATTGGTATGCATCACATGACATCTTAGGGTTGAGTGAGTGCTTTTGTTTCCTCCTCCTCCTCGTAAACTGAGTGTCTACCCAATGGTCCACTCAACATCCCAAAAGAGGAGTACTGATCCCCCTCACCACTAAAAGGACCTGATATACCTGGAGGTCATATTCTCCACCCATTTCAGCAGCACTCGAGGGGGAATATGTATGTAACCTGTCACCTGTAAACATGCAGTGATTGGCAAAGAAATGAATTTTATTGAAGTAAAATGAGCACTCACTACCTGAACTCTCTAAGATAATAATCAGCCATGGAAACAAAGTCATGTATTATGTGAACTCAATAGTACATGTGACACTAATGCGGGTAGTCAAGGTCATTAAGACCATGAATGAGAGGTTTTGAGCTCAAATTCCACCAGGACCATCATCCCTGACTAAGATTTCTTCCTGGCTTTTCTCGGTCCTTCTAAATGGCAAAAGGATAATATTAAAATATGCTGGAGGGAGGGTGGAGGTGTTTGTAGTTACATGCAAATAAAACAAACATTTTGCATATGAACATGTACATTTTATCTGTTTCTTGTTGACACACTTAAAATTTTTAGGAGAGGTTTACCTGTATGCAAATATAGCTCCAACTGAAGGTAGATTTACATTTTTATAAATGTTAATGTGGATAGCAAAATAAAATAAGTAAATCTTTAAACAGAAAACTGAAGAATAGTCAGTTGTACATTAATCATTCTTGAGGGTTTTATTAAATCCTGGATGCAAGAAGAATTTTGTGGCAAAAGTTTTGGCATTTTCTTTGCACAAAAATTATAGAGGTATGAAAAAAGCTTAATAGTTTTATTTTAAAATTATATGGTTACAGTATGAAAGAAAGAAGTAAAGCAATGGCAAATTCACTGCTCAGTCTGTAAAACTGCTTTGTTCTAATTTTATATGATCATAGCTAATGTTACCAAAATTTCTTTTGCAGTTTAATAACAAAACGGTTGGCCAAGTAGCATCAGATATATTGCTGCTGCTGTGTGACCATGCAGATCAGTTGTTAGAACACTATCCAGAAATACCTCCTCGTATAATTGAGGTAAGTTTCACTCTCTCTTGCCTGAATAAATATACATACATAATGCATTTGTCTCAATAATAAGTAACCTTCATTACAAAAGTTGAAGAAAAACTCTATTTTAGATTTGCATTATAAAATGTAATGTTAATAATATTAATCATATTAAAAGGAAATTAGGAGTTTCATTACTAACATCGTCAAATTACAAATCCGAATCAGCAATTTATAATATTCCCTCTTTTTACTTTTCCCCTAAAACAAGGGTGATTTTTACATGATGGTAGCTTTTTTCTTTTCTTTCTTTTCAATTAATAATATTTCCTTTCATCAATTATAGTGATTATAGTTGTGCCCATTTGAAGTAATTTTTTCTTTTATATTTTTGGCAGCAGCCTATAGTCCTCTTAATACTTTCATACCACACAAGCCTTTTTTACTGATTATTATTTATGTGTAACCCACATTGTATAAGAAATCAACCTAATTTTGTCTCAAAACAAAGTTAAATGAATGCAGCTGTATGTGGTTAATGTGAAAGAGAATGGTGTCTAGAAGTTCTGTGTATAAATGAATGTCCTTGTAATGTATGGAGTAGCCAGCATTTCTGATAATACAATTTGTAGTACAGTAACATGTGACAGCAACACATATTGAAATTACAGTATGTGCAACTATACGTAATAATATACAGCATTAAAAAAAATGTTGTTTTAATGCTTCCTATATGGCCAACAACAACCTTCAGGGAAACCTTATTCCACCAAGCAATGGCTGAACCCATTTAGTAGTTGGAGGCAGCCAGTAGACAGTGTCGGTTACCTACAAAGTTAGAGTGATGATGAGGATGACAATGGAATGAGAGGACCTGCAGTTTTTACAGCAGCATCCGAACCACATTGGCCAGGGACATACTTCACATGAGCCACTCAGAGGTGAAGGCTTAGATATCCTGGCACACATTTCTTTAGTATCAAAAGCAGTCTACATGCAATAACTAAGTGAAAAGCTGAATCAGACTGGAAAACATCAACGCCATGGCCCAGGACTTGAACCACAAATCTTTGACTCTCTGTACCAATGCTCTTACCACTGGAGCTACCATTCAAGATACACATATACGCATTAAATCCTTTCGTCTGATTCAAATATCTCAGTAAACCTTCAAGGCGATCTCAAATATTAGAAATACCACACCTTAAAGATGACTGCAGGTTTTTATCAATGTATTAACCAACATGTTTTCTGTTTCAATCTTTGTTTTATTGTGAATTATTAAAAGCTCATATTGATCAAGTATTTAGCTTTTTCTTCTGGCTCCACTCCAATTTATTATTGTGGAATAACTTTAGAAAACAAATAAATTCCAATTATCAAATTGAGGTTAAGACTGCTGCTTCCAGTTCGGGATTGTATATGGTTTATTCCCATGCCAGGGAATTGCGTACCAGGCTTAAGGTAGGTTGTTTGGGGAGAAAAGGTTGTTTTCATTTTATTATGATTTAAAATGAGTTTGTATTCAAACACTATGTAGCTTCATATTATTAGAGGGTTGTTATTTGTTAAATTATAAAGTTCCCTGTGTCAGTAGAAATTACAGTAGTATCATCTGCATAGAGTACTGATTTACCAATTAAATTACTGAGTCATTTAGATACACTAGGAAAAGAAAAGTCCTGAATACAGATCGTTGAGGCATAACACTAATAATGTTAGTCTTATTAGATTTCATTATCCCATGCATGCCATTTATATTTGATTAAATTGAGCTCCATATCTCTAAAGCTATAATATTGTTGAACATAAGTTAGAAATGTTGAAACTGTGCAGTCCAAATCTCTTGACATTTCGTGACAACCAATACGGAGTGACTGAGCGGTTGCCACACTTCGCTTTGCCAGAAAGTTACGTGTTTGTTATAAATGCCATCGCAATGTTCACTTAAAAACTACAAGAAAACAAGAAGAGAGAGAATAATGGAAATGTAATACACAAATAGAGAAACAAAAACCATAGCTTTCTATGTGTCCTTTGTTATTCAAGTGGCACAGCTAACGGCATATCCTTTTTCACTTCCCTAGACACACGTAAAACAGTTGGTGTACTTCATGAGGATGCCTCGGCTGTAAGTTCTTGACATTTCTTGAAGTTAGGATTTTTGCAGTTTTTTTCATTGGCATACTTTTTAAATAAATTGTACACACTGAAGACAATATCCCTAACCGTAATGCTATATCAACTAGTGCTACTGGGTTTAATAAGTGACATTTTCATGAAATAAATAGCTTTATAAATGTTAGGACAAAGCCTATCACTGTAAGAACTGAGAAGCTACACCGCAGTTGAATTCACAACTGAGTCATTTAACTGTCCATTAAGCGCACCAGCAGTAATTTTGCTTTGTCAATGTTTTAACCTTGAGCTATTGTGTCAATGGTGCATGAATTCTACTGTTGATGCTTCCTCAAGAATGTATGACAGTTCGTGATTCTTTGTTTAAAGTTCTCAGTTGGTTTAAAGTGCATTCCAAGTAACGAAGTTTGAATGTTATAAAAAGAACAACACACTCTTCTCATGCAACAGATACGTGCTTGGTTCTACGACTTGGCATTATGCACATTGGTTTTCCAAGGATTATTATTCTGTGGAACAAAACCATACATGACGTTCATTAAAAAAATGTCATGTATGGTTTTCTAGAGCTGCGTCAGAGGGCTTTGAAAGGATTTCCATAACGAGTTTGTGGTTCTATTAGAAAACCTTGTGGGATAACTATTTTTAAGTTTGTTTATGACATGGAGAATTGCACATTGATAAGTGATGAGCATGTCTAGGACATAATATATAACATAACTATGACAGCAATGAATTTATTACTATTACAAGCATAACTATAACCAAAAGTCTGTTCAAAGATCATGAAAGATAACATAAATTAATGGCGAACCATTGGGTATAAAAATATGATTCTGTTTTATACTTGTTCAGGAAAACGTCACCTTTTATCCTAACTACTTGTTCCTTTTCTGAAATATGAAATTCGCATGCATGCATATGATATTGCAATTGGAGTTTTACCAGCGGTGAGGTGTACTGTCCGTATGAGACAATGTCACACTGCTGCTATTCGCTAGTGCCATATTAGTGGACACGCCTCAAACGTCAAGAGATTTGGACTGCATAATAAGTAAAACTATCCTTAAATGTTGCCATTTTGTTTTTAGGTACTGGCATTGACACTTGCCCATTTAATGCCACCTACTGGAGTTCCTGTCTCTGAACAAGATAAACATTTGCTGACCACACTCATGTTCTGCCTTGGGGAGTGGTGTATGCGCATTCCAACAAAGTGCCTGCTCGCCATATATAATGGGACCTGTTTGTTACTTACTGTGTTCAAGGTAAGGATAGTTTGTCGACAACAGTAGAGCCCAGATGTTAAGCAAAATGTTTTTTTACTGACTGGGTAATAAATCAAAAGTTATGCTAATATAATCATGTTTTGAGTTATTTTAAAGTTGAGAACCAGTTTTTATTTTGCCTTTTCTAAATCACTTTAACTTTTTCAGTTTATTTTCAATTTTTCCATTACATTCAGGAAGTTAGATTATGGGCACCCGTCTATCTTGGAATGACCTTTACGTTTGAATGTGACCATCTTTTGTATTGCAATGTTTGCTTTCTGCTAAGAAATAGTATTTCATTGCATGAAGCAATAGTATCATTTAAATACAATGCCTAACTTCAATCAACCATTGATATGTCAGTGAATTTGGTGCCCCTGTGTTTTCAATTGAGGGAACAGTTTTATTGTGTGAGTTTATGAAAGGAAGTTAATCATGAAAAAAATGTACGTTGTCAGTTAACAATGTTAACTGCTCCTGCTTCAAAGAAAATAAGGCTACTTCCAACAACCATTGCCACATCTAGCAGATAGTCACACTTTCCATAAGGTTTATGTAAATCATTAGTTGATGTGGCAGAGTATAACACAAGAACATTTATAACAATACCTTGTAGTAATGTGCAACAATAAAAACGTATAATTTCTATCATTATTAAATCAAATATTGGTTAATAAATATATTATGAATATTATATAAACGCCTAAACATCCAAGCTTTACTAATCAGTAATAGCATTGAACCGTTTTTCTCAACGTACTTTCTGAATATAATATCACATCTGTGCTGTCCTAATCTTTGCGTTCTTATTACCCATATCCAAAGTGGAGCAATCCCCCCCCCATGCGACAAAATGCCATTGTGATTGCACACCATGGGTAGCTGTACAACTGAAACAAAACATACATGTTATATCTACCATTTGCCTATTAATCAGTAGAGACATATTGGTCTGTTTTGGTGAATGGCAAGAAAATTCTTATAAAAGTCATAGAATCACTTTGATATAACTTACATCACAGACTGAAGAAGGTCAGATATCCAATTATCCAGTGGAATCAGTACCAGCTACTTTACATAATGAATATTGTACCAACAATCTAAGCAAAGTATAATAGAAAAGTTATATTTAAAAGTTACATTTTTACCATAGTACCTAAAAACTCTTCAACCTACAAGACAGTTCTATTTAGTTCACACTGGAAATAGAGAAAGACTGGTTCCTCCCATATTTGGACTTAAAGATCTTCAGGAAACAAAACCACCTCTCATTTAGCATTTTTAGAAGAAAATTTCAATCTAAAATCTCATCAACACTCCATTTTAAACACCCTTGCCCACAGACTTGTGCACCTTCCCCTCAGCAAAGAAGAATATGAGCATGAATACAAATACATCCTCCACATAGCAGAAGTAAATGGCTACAACACCAATATAGTCCACAGCAAAGTAAAAAAAGTTTTGGAAACAAAAAACATTACAGAAAATACAACCCTCTGTACACAGACACCAAAGCAACAATTCAAAAAATTCACATATCATTAGCATCACAGAATAAACAGACAATTCAGAACCTACTAGCTTCCCTGTCAAAGATAAAATTCCACAAGAACAAAAATCTGGCATCTACCTAATAAACTGTTAAAATTGTGACTTGGTGTACGTTGGTAAAACAAAAAGAAATATTGAAACCAGAAGGAAAGAACACTTCAGATGTATATCCAACAAACAGATGGACAAATCTGCCATAGCAAACCATTTTTGGACCACAAACCGCATCAAGCAGCCCAAAGTCAGACTCCTGAAATGCACCACCAATCCAACAGAACTTTTAATTTAAAATAGAGAGTTGAGGGTTGTTACACTACATCACTATGATAATCTTACTTGAACGCGTTTCGGGAGACGGTTTGTCCCCATCGTCAGCATTCTCTCTCAACTAAAGTTCAGTTGAGAGAGAATGCTGACGATGGGGACAAGCCGTCTCCCGAAACGCGTTCAAGTAAGATTATCATAGTGATGTAGTGTAACAACCCTCAACTCTCTATTTTAAATTATGACACATCACTGTTACAAGCTTCTAAATCTTCAAAAATTGAGAACTTTTAAGTTTGGAAAAACATACACATAATCAAGCAAATGAAAACGGTAATGAACTTTGAAATCCCGCCGCTCAACAATCTAAGCATCTTCATCATGGACATATCAGATGACACCACCTACATCTATGGACCCAAATTCCGGTCATGCTGAAGATGAAACCAAGCGGTGCTTTTGAAACATGTTCCATTAATTATAGTAAGTGAAGTTTTAGTATCCACCAACTTAAGATTCAATTAAATTATTGTTTTGCTTCACTGTCTCTAACTTCTGAATAACACTTTCTGTCAGTATACCATTTTACCTTTAAACTTTTGAGTCAAGTTGAAAATGATGAGCACTATAGGTTAGAAAATATAACAGAAAACAAATGTGACTCAGACAATCCGACCAGCAATCCTGCATCCGTAACAACAAAGTTCGGTTACTGCTAAACAACAGCTAATCACATTCATTGTCAATTAAGATTGATACTTTTCACAGAATTTATCAAAAACATTTAACACATTATTGGATTCTCTCCACTTTTCACCTTCCCCCCCCCCCCCATAGTGGCGGAGGATTCTCAGCCATGACATTCTCAAACACATGTACCATGTGGCAAAGAACACATCAACAACTTATCTGAAACCGGAAACAAACTACAGCACCTGCACATAGCCACATAAACCCTCTGCTATAACGGTTCAGTTAGTTACAGCTGAATCTGAACAACTAGGTTCTGTTTGATAAGTTGAATTGTTTCAATAATGGTTTGTTTTGTTTTTAATTTTTTAATTTCTCTGCACAAGAATGACCACAAAATTAAAATGTTATGAACTGAACCAAACTGTTTTATGTAGAGAAAGAGAGAACATGCTAAGGCAGAAAAGTTGTAGTTCACCCAGCAGGCAATGAGGTGCTCCCTTGTCACATGGTTTTGTTTACAACTCCTTTGAAATTAAAGCAAAACCACTTTAGGCTGAAACCTTTTAAATTTTGTGATGAGTAGCTATAGTTCTCAACAGAAGGCAGCACTTAACGATATTGCACATGTGCGACACAACCACTTCAGTTTAGTAAAATGGCAAACAAGGGCCGGTTGGTGCCAGGAGAGAAAATGAAAACTGTGAAAACGTTTTTGTATTCATTTTAATACGAGGTGGGTTCCCAACCCACACACAGTGTATAGACTAAGCACACAATTTATATTCCAGAGAATATCGAGGCTGTGAGAGTGACACAAATCCTTTTACCAAGTTGGACATCTCAACAATGAGCTTTGAATGATACTCTTAATAATTATAATTTAATTTTTGTGATTATGAGATTGGCAGCTTTTCTCAGTATATTAAATAACTAGAATTAGGTAAGAGAATATCTAACTCAGAAAATTGGACAAATTTTATGTTTATGCTGACAAACTTCTTTTGGATTTCAGTCAAACTGAAATATTTTTAAGTTGGTGAACAAATTGAGCAAAGCTGGATCCAGTATACAACTAAATCATTTCAGTGTCAGAGTTAACATACTAAATATTCATTTGTTTGGTAGCTTTGAATGTTACATCTGAGATTATTTCCAGGTACTGAACCAGCTTCTTGGTGGTAGAAATAGTACAAGTGATGGAACCACTGGTGGTCTATTCCAACCAGATCTGGTGCAAGATTTTGATCCTAACATTTTGTTGGATGATCTGAAAGAAGGAGTTACACCGCCAGTGGGCCGTCGATCTTCAAATATGGCTCAGGAGAGTGCCTCACCATCACATCATCCAAACTGTGGACTCTCAGTACAACTGGCTGCAAGAATGGTGAGTTGAAGATAAGACGTATATTGCATTTCTTGTCTGTATACAGTAAATATGTTTGAAATTTGGAAGTTGTTTGTGTCTCTCTGCGCAATAGAAGTTTAAGTGGAAAGGTGGCTGGGGGTTTGAGGTGTCAAAAGTTTTTGAGGAAATACATGTGTTATATTTTTGGTTAAATAAGCAATATGGAGATTTCTGGAAAGAAGAGTGGTCTAGAATTGAAAACATCAAGAGCAAAAAAATTATTGCTGTTTTAGAGGTAAGAGTTTATTTGGAAATAAATTTGGAAATTAGCTTTTGTAGGAAGAAATTAAGGCATTTCTTGCTAAAACCACACACGTCAATTGTGAGTAATCCTCAGTATAAAGAACCAATCTTCTCATTCCCATCACAAGCATTGAAATCCATTATTACTTTTCCACTTGCATACAATATTTGCAAGGCATTTCTTATACTAAATGCCATAATCTCTTTTAAAGTGTGTATTTTAAGTAGAGTAGTGTGTTTCCAGAAAAAGAAAGGTATTTTGGCAATTTTCCCCCCTTTTAATCCATATAAGCTGTTACCATTAATTATGACTATGGTTGTGGTAGAAAATATTGTAGCTCATCGTTAGGGTGTAGTTACAACTATGGACATGCATCACAAAGTCAGTTTTTTCACTTTGTCTCAGTTGAGTTCAGAAAGCTTTATTTGGGCCAGAACTAGAGTTAGAAATATAAAAGGTTATAAAATGTTCTTAAGGATTTACACATTGAAGCATTTGCTTAATAATTGATTCCTCTCTATATAAATGCTGACCATGATTGCAGCCCCAGGTCCAGGCTGTTCCAGGTTGGGTGCTTATCAGAGTACTCATGACTCGTAAGTGTCAGCATGCAGTAAACTCAATATGGAGGGGGGGACAAGCTGTTGTCACGGCTGAAAGAAGTGTTGGAATGAAGAGGCAGGAAACACAAGCACTTGTGCTATCACCTTTGCCCAATGACATGTTGGCTATCATGGTCCCTTCCAGCCGGGCTCCTTGCTGTTTCTGCATGCATGCGAGTACTCTGACTTGGCCAAGCAGAGTTGGAACAGCCTACCCTAGGCTGAAAAAGTGTGTTATTCGAAAGGTAGAATCAGACTGAAAAATTCTATGCCATAGCTGGGATTTGAACAATGCATCTTCAACTTCCTGTGCCATTGCTGTAACCAACTGAGCTACCATGTAGCATGCCCGTACAACATTAAATTCCCCAACTGACTCGCATTTTCTCCGGTAAACTACAAGATGCTCTCAAGTTCATTTTGAGATAACATATCTGATAGGCGACTTTCAATCCTGTAAATACTTTAAGCCCCGGACTTCATAATTAATCACTATTAGGTCAGTCAATGATAATTGTTTTTCCATACATGCTGTGTGTAGGCTAAAGTTGAGCCAAGATTTGAAGAATAGATCTTTGGCTTTCCATGTCATTGCTCTAACAACTGAGCTACCATACAACATAAAATTCCCCAACTGAATTTTGGGTTATATTTATGGACTTGGATTAAAAGCAGATAAAAGATTTTCAGCAAGTATCTTTTGATAAAGAATGCATCACATTGTGTAGCAGAGTTTTATAAAAGAATAAGTTCAGAAAGTAGATGAAGAAACAAATATGATTGGTTGGTCAATAACAAAATATCAGCTGCTGTAACTTGATAATTTGAGCCATATCTACAGAGAAGTAAACATGCTTTAGATGCACATTTTGTTTACACTAATAACGTTGTTTCAGGTGATGATGCATCTGGTGAATCATTTGAGTCATTTTCCTATGGGAATAGGAGCAGCACGGCTATCATCAATGGTGGTAGAACATGATGATGTTCCAGGATTATCAACAGACGAACTTAGTGCAGAAGTTTTCTCAGCACCCAACATTCAGGTATAGTTGAATATCTCTTAAAGCAAAAAAAGCTTCTTTTACCTGGTCTTCTCTTGCTTTGTTCAGGCAAACACAAGCACAGGTAAACTGTAAATACAGTGCATAACCTAACTACTCAAGGACAAGTAACAACCCCACAAGTACATATTCTACTTTTGTCTTTCCAGCAGGAAAAAGCCTTGTGGATACACACATATTGTACCCGTGGAGAAAAAACTTAAAGCTTTATATCTGTGATTTTTTGGTGTTCTTTTCCTATTTGTGTTCTTGTGTATATAACTGTATGCAGGTCAACAATCTGCTGAGGTTTTTACTAGGAGCCAGTTTCAAGTCTAAGTTACATTGGTTATTTTACGCAGCATTGTAGATTCTGTATTTTATATTACTTGGAGCAATGAGATCTCTTGTATTTCTTGGGCGTGGTACAGGAAAGGTAATGTGAAATAAAACTCACCCCCTTTTTTTTTTGATTTAGAAATTTGTTTTTATTTCAAAATTAATAATAGAGAAATTAATTTAGTTGTTTGCTTGAAAACACGCCAACTAATTATACATGATACATTAACTGAATTCTTAAGATGATACTGTCTGGAATATGGAGGAATACAGATGATGTTACCGGTCCAAAATGCTGAGAGATACTGATGACTTTGCTCCTGAAAATATGCCTATATATGCATACTATCTGCCTGTCGATTTATCAGCAACTATTCTTGTTTGTTCCTTTCTATGTTTATAAAAAGAGGCAAAATTTTTCCTTATTGACACTATTTATTAGGGTTGGCCATATATGCTTATTTAAATTTATAAATATAATTATTCACAAATAAAGCAACATGATAATTATATTAAGGAACATAGGTGAATAACAAACCTGCCAGTACACAATATATCAGGCAAGCTTTCTATTGAGTTAACATCAGGTATTATAACTGCTTCAAACTAACAAAAATTACGATGACAGAGTCAGGAATAATGAAGCACTATGTTGCTAAATGCTTTGAATTTTATAAAAGAAAGCAACAAAAAATAAATATTCAATAGAAAACAAATGTCTAGTGAATAGGTAAATAAGAACTTATAAAGGCACTGTGAAGCAGAAAAATGGAATAAGCTCGGGCTCCAGTGTTTTGTCTGAAAAACGAACCTGGAAAGTTCATGTATACAAAAGTAAGTAATGGGGCATGATTTTGCTCACCTATGTGTCATGTCAGAGAGTATGCAGTAAAGCAGTACTTCCAAGATGTGGTTTGTTTTTAAGAATGTGTTTGTTTTTTGTTTTTTTCAGTTATTTGTGATGAGTAACAGTTTGCTGATCTCACTGGTTGAGTTACCAGCATTGGATGTACCAGGTGGTGGTGTTACAGCTGGTCTGAAAACAGCACCCTCACAAGTACGAGTTATACTGAGAGATCTAAGTGGCAAAGCTTGTTGGGATGCATCTATCCTCTACTGCAGTCCAGAAAATTCTATTTCTAGCCGTCAGCTCATAGAGGAATACAATCGTAAGTTTCTTAAAACCCACTGGAATACAAGAAATGTAATTGCTCATGTCTCAAGAGGATAACAGGGTCTCAGATGTCAGTATGCTATGGGGAAGAAAAGAAATTTTGTGATAGTAAGAGGCAAAATTTCAGACTCATAATGAAAATGTTTCTAAAGTGTTCCTTTATTCTACTTTGTAAATAAATTTAGTTTTATCTCAATATGTAAAAAATTTTACTTACAAAGCAAGCATAAAAGTGAATGGAATTCTCTCTCTCTCTGCATTGCGAACTTTCTACTAGATGGCTTCAGACCCCCCCCCCCCAATGAAAATGTGCTATGGAAAAGTTAAATCATCTCATATAATTTAGATAGCTTTTCAAGTGTGAGAAATTACTGTATTTTCTTTTTCTCCAATAGCGTTAACTTTCCAATCTACAATATTAATTAGCCATTTTATGCTCTTATTAAAATCTGTTAACTTAAAATTTGAAATAAGACTATTCCCAGTTTGTGTCATCTTAATAGAATGATGCTTTCGACAGGTCCTTATTTCCAAGTCGGTATTAACAACACTATGACCATGATATACATACCTACACTAAAATATATTATGCTTTGGGATAATCAAGGTGTTTTCGTTTATGACTCAAATTACGTAAAAATGGATTACACAGCATTTTTTGTGAGTAGTTTATCAATTAAAAAGTATCAAAATTACAGAGTTATGCTCTTTTAGCAGTCAAATAGCACAGTCAAACAATGAGTAAATCCCAGAGATAAAATGTTTCCTAGTAAGTGGGATTTATGCTTATAATACAGCTTTAACCTCGTATCTTTCATTAGAAGATAATTTTAATGCTTTGTAAGTTTTTCACCTGAAAAAAGCCAAGAATGCTTTTAGCTATTGAATATACCTGGTGGGGACAGGCGTCTATGTAAGGTAAATATTTAAAGATGGTTTAGATGAATTTTTGAAGAAATCAAAATCCAGAGGTTATAATTATCCCTGTTATTGTTGTCGTCAAAAAAATGCACACACAGAGACACACAGACACGTTTGAGGAATTATTTACAAGTCATCTAAATTATTGTACATATGTTCCTTAAAATCGCATTGTAAAAGTAAATGAGTTAGGAAAATGGGTGTAAACCAGAGATAAAGATCAAAGCGCAGTAATAAATGTGTGTAACATATCTTAACAAATCATACATACAACCATAACTGCCACATGATGTGAAAGTAATGAGTAGAATAAGAGTGGAAACAAATAAAAGATCCTCTTAGAATTTAAGAAAAACAAGAGAAAATATCTAGAATGATAAAACATGATGGTTTAGTACATCTGAGCAAGTCCTTTGTCATGAACAATAATTAGGGAGATGTCTGAAACAGGAATAAAGGAGATTCTAATTAAATCAAAACTGTAGATTATAGTTAATTTTAGTTTCCCTTATAGGGAATGTTTGTAGTTTTTATAAATAATTTAAAATTATCATAAGAGTAAAAGGTGCATCAAATTACTCTTTTTAACTGTGTCTAGATAAAGCATAATTTTTCACTTATGTGAAATTTTCTGAGTTCGTTCATTTCCTTTGGCAACCTTAATGAAATATTATGTAAAGTCAATTGTAGTCAGACCTCTTATTTATTATAGATACCAGATATTGAATTCAAACTTCTATTCATCTATAATGTAGCCAAAAAAAATATATAGAACAAAAATTATGCTTCTCATAAATATGTATAAAGATAAAAAATTATGTAGTTTAGTGTCGTAAAGAATTCATAAAAATGTTATATTTCACTTTCATAGATGAAAGGAAAGAAAGTGAGTTATCAAGGCAGGTTTCAACTTCCACAAGATTAGAAGAGGCAATGCTAACATCGAGTTTCATGGGAGGAGAGCTGCATAGTTGTCCACCACAGCACACCCTAAGGCATCGTCCTGCTGAGGTTCTGCCAACGTTTGACAATGGAGCAGAAGACATGGATAATTTGGATGATGTATGTGTGCCAAAACATTTGTATTGTTTTGTTTGTGCAGTAAAGTCCAGGTTACAATAAGAATCATTTAAAATACCTTTCAAATGTGAAGAGTTTTGCTCTCCAGTGAAGAGACTCTGTTATTAACTATGTGTTGCCACTTCATTACCCCAGTCTTTTTATATTTCCCTCTCACTCGCCCTCTGCCTTGTGTAAGGTAATGTAAGTACCTTGCAAGACACATTTGCTTTGCCCACTGCACACACTTTAGCACTAAGGTGGTGAGTGTTTTTGAAATAGAATTGATTTCTTTCTTCCTCATTGTCGCATCTTTTAAAAAATGTGTATACTCTAAAAATAACATTTCAGCCCTGGCTTTGCAATATCTACCTTTTTGACTAGCTACTAAATTCACTGCTTAAGGCCATTGCACAAATTCATGCCTGTTCTATTGCTGCTTAAAGCAACACTGATTACTGATTATAAGTATTTGAACTCTGAAGGGTAATCATAAATCCTGCTTGCAAAAATGTGATATTCCGTAGACGCAGCTGTCTGCATACCAGGCTAAATGAGTGTTGAACTACAGAGTGGAAACAAACAAATTTCTGGTGCTTGTTCAATGTAATTTCTGTAGCACCATCCTGACAATAGTTTGCATTACAGTGCTATGTAATTACAAATATATGTGTACGTACAAATGATGGTCATTTCAGTGCCTGCTTGCCATGTTCAAACATATGGCTGTGTTTATTTATTTGTGTTACGAAAACTATTTGAGCTAAAAGTATGTGGTTTTCATGGTTGTGTTTCAAACAATACCTTCGACCTTCCTCATGGATTAATTTTTGCAAAATTAGAATATTTGGACCTAGCATATTTATTAGAGATGGATTCACTTGATGTTTGGCACTGCCTACCAGTGAGAATGCAATATGACAATGCTGCAGGATTCCCATTTCTTGACAGTCTCATGCTACTCAAGGACAGGCATCATATCATTTGAAAACCAGCTTAGATATTCATTTCACGATTTGAATTCAAAGAAAATATGGGGTAGTTCAATTATATTTGAACCCACTCGCGGCCCCTCTCTACTGCACGAGACAGCTGCAGTCGCTGGGGAAATTACGCCGGCAGAGGCAGACTAAAATCCTTACCTTATAATAGATGCTGGAAATGTTGACCTTCTGCTCTCAAACAGGCAGCATATCTCTTGTAAATATTCTCACTCACTCTTGAAGCTCAGCAGCAGGAATTCTTGTGATGAAACACCTCATTATGATCAGAAAATTGGAGTGCAGTGTGCAATAAGTGCTAGAAAAATAATAGGGCCCATATTCTTTGATGAAACAATAAATGCAGAGGGATATCAGAGGTTAATTCTGAGACCATTTTGCAGTCGCTTGGCAGATGAAGAGAAATGGTATGGTTGGTTCCAGCAAGATTCTGCAACAGCACATACGGCTGCCGAATCATTACATGCAATAAGAGAGCTGTTTGATGACAGAATAATTAGTGTTGATTTGTGGCCCCCTCGTTCTCCTGACCTAACAAGTTGTGATTTATATTTATGGGGTTCTTTAAAAGACAAAGTGTATTGTTCCAATCCTCGCACACTACAGGAACTTAGAGAAAACATTGTGCAAGAAATCACAAGAATTCCACGTGCTCTGTGTGTACATCAAGAAGATGCCATATAGGGCATGCAGTCTCCTTGCAAAGATTTGATTGCTACCACCAGGTAACTGTTTAAGTTCTGCCAGGTATGTCCATTCTTTTTTATCCTTTCCTTTATTATTTGTTACAATGGCTGATGCATTTGATGAAGCAAAGGCAGTAAGAGTGAGGGGAATAACAAAGAGGAAATTTACTTATGTACAAGAATTTATATCCAAGTTTGATATTGAAAAGGATAACATAGAACAAGTATATGGAAGACAAGTCATTACCTAAATTGCTAGATGACTGTGAAGCCATTGAGGATCAGCTTGAAATTAATTTGGAAACCCTGATGATCATTATCAGGATAGGGAGGAATTTATGGATAAATTCTACAGTATAGAGGCACAATTAAATGAAATAATTAATAGGAATTTTAAAAATCCCTTCACCTCCACCATCTGTCAATTCTGGTAGTAGTCTTGTATTAATCAAGCTTCCCAGTATAAACATACCTACATTCAATGGTAATGTGAGGTTATGGATTCACTATCGTGGCACGTTCACTATACCTTCTTCACTCTAGTTTAAAGGAGAAGTAAACAAAACTTAATGTAGCACTCCATCAAACAGACCACATGGTCGAGCACGTGGCAGTACCACATGGAGAATGGCAGAAACTAAGTATCCGCAAGAGGAAATTGCTTCAGACAGAACACGGACACGATACATTTTGCAGCTTGGGATCATTACCTTTTAAACATTTTATGTCTTATTCCTATATTTTGCCTTATCCTAAACTTCCAACACATAATGCTAAGAATAGACAAATAAATGTGGTGCCTGAACAGTTCTACATCTGTGAGGTACTGGATTAAATTATTCTTAACTTCATTTCTTAGAAGTCATTTATTTAATGGCTAATATCAGTATACCACCATTGCTTTAACCTTTTATGAATAGTTAAGAAGAGATTAGTACTACAGATTAAAAAGCAACAGGAAACAAATGCGACCCAAGTAATTCGAGCAACGATTCTGCATCGCTAGCAAAGAAGTTAAATTATTGCTAAACAACAGCCAACCCTATTGTCGATTAAAGGAGAATACTTTTTACAGTATTTGTTAAAGACATTTACAGTTGTCTTTTTTCCATTTTCTGCATTTATGTTTTCCACAATGGCAGAGGATTCTCAGCCATGACTTTCTCGAAAGTAATATTTTCTCAACGCATGGCAAAGAGTACACTGGTGGCTCCTCCAGAAACAAACTGCAGCGCTTGCACATGCCTCTTAAACTCTCTGTTATAACGGTTCATTTAGTTATAGGTGAATCTGAACAAACACATTTTGTTTCATAAATTGAACTGTTACAATAATGGTTTAATTTTCTCTGCACAAGAATAACCACAAAATGTTAGTTTCTGAACCAAACTTTATGTAGAAGAGACAACATATAAGCAGGAAAAGTTGTAGTTTTCCCACCACCAATGAGGTCTCTCTTGTCACGTGGTTTTGTTTACAACTCCTTTAAACTTAAAGCAAATAGTTGGTTTTGCATAATAGTTCGCTTACAAGAATCCAGAAGTTTCACTGTTTAATTTCCTCGCTCAAGGGAGAACCCAAGAGTTTGTTGGATAGTTTAGCCATAACTGAGGATAATTTTGATACTGCTTTGGAGTTATTGCATGAAAGATACAATAATGTTATTGTTGCCAACCATGTAAAGGCATTATTAAGTTTGTTACGTGTAAAAAATGGAAATAGCAGTGAATACAAATTGCTAGTAAATGAAGCAGTTAACAAGAAATGAGCATTAATATCTTTTAAACCTGATGTTCCATTGCATGACATGATTTTGGTAGAAGCTGTTTTGGATAATTTGAGGAAGCAGTATAGGCAGGAGTGACAGATAAAAACTGCAGCTGATAAATTTAATTGTCTTAAGGATTTACTTGCATTTATAGAAGTTAAAGCACAAGCTCCCAAAATAATTGATTTTAGAAATGGTGGTAACCAAGCTAAGGATCAGAAAACTAAGCCTGCATCTACAGATCATTTGCTACTAATGTTGCTTCTGCATCCTGCACTTACTGCCCATGAATTATCACACTCGTTGTCACATTGTAGAAACTTCAAGTGCTTGAGTCATGATGATAAGAGGAATTCTCTTAGAAGTCCAAAGATGTGCTTTTCTTGCTTAGGTAGTGCCCACAGAGTTTTAAATTGTAATGTAATGTAATTTATTTGCATCCAGTTATCAACTTTACATCAATTTTGTAAGTCATGGTGTGCTGTATGTAAGAGCAAGCATCACCATCTGTTACACTCCAGCAATGATCAAGACAGCGTTGACCAGTTTATTTCTGGTCAGAATATTTCTACTACACAAGCATAAAAAGCAATAGTTTTTATAGCTCAAAGGAATTGTTGCCCACTGTTACTGTGGAAGTAGCTAATAGTCAAGGCCACATGATGAAGTGTTGCAGTATGATGGATTCAGGAAGCCAAATGTCCTTTATATCTTCTTCATTAGTTAAGAATTAAGAAGCTAGGACTCCCCATTGCTGATAACAAATTTTCTATAAATAACATACCTGCTGCTAAGGTAATGCATACATCTACTGTTAATATCAGGTTGAAATACATCAACTCTAAATTTAAGGTAACTGTGCAGTCCTGGATAACATTGCAAGCACAGTTCCTGCTAGTCCTATTTGTTATGTTGATTGGAACCTGCTTAGTGACATTGAATTATCTGATCCTGATTTCTATAAACAAGGTAAAATTTGTTACTTGGTGCTGATATCTGTTATGATGTAATTCTTGGTCAGCCTAAAAGACACTCTGACTACACTACATTGATTAACACTCACTTTGGTTACATTTTGTCTGGCTAAATGCCACTGAATTCTGTTGCTGATCCTCAGAAGGTCATGAGTTGTCTGAGTAGATACGATTTACTCGATAACCAGCTTAGGAAGTTTTGAGAAATTGAGGAAATTAGCCGTGTTCCTCACACAAAAGAAGACAAATTCTGTGAATAACATTTTATTAAAAACACTATTAAGACTGAAGATGGCAAATTTATGGTGAGACTCCTTGTCAAACTAGATGTCACAATTGTTAAAACTTATTGAGCGGCAGCAAGACGAATGAAGTACCTCAAGAAAAGATTCAAGTTTAATAAAGTATTGCATCATTATTATGTACATTTTATGAAAGAGTATACTTAACTGGGACATATACAGTAATGTGAATCTCTTGAGGAGTCTAAACAGTTTATTATTCCACATCATGATGTGTTTAAGCCTACTAGTACTACAACCAAGTTGAGAGTTGTCTTTGATGGCTCTGCCTTGTCTTCCAATAATTTTTCTTTGAACAACATTCTTTGTGTTGTGTCAAGTCATTCAAGATTATATATATTCCATTTTTTATACTTTCATAAGCATGTCCAGTGGCGATATTGCAAAGATGTATAGGCAGATTGTTGTTGATCCTAAAGATTGGTGCTTGCAGAGATTTCTTTGGAGGTCATCAGAATAGGATAAGCTCTTTGCTATGATTTGACTACTGTGACATGGCATTAGTCCTGCTAGTTTTTTAGCAATCCGATGTCTGAAGCAACTTAGTGATGAGCATCAGAAGAATCTTGCTGAAGCATTACAAAGTGATATCTATGTTGATTATTTAGGAGCTGCTGCTTCAGTTAAGAAGCTACACTACTGCAAACCCAACTGATTACCTTACTAGCAAGAGCAAGAGCAAGATTTCCACTGAGAAAATGGTCGTCAAATCATGAACTTTTGTTAAATGTTTAGCTTGCTCTTTGGGAGGATTTGTCTCATTCAAGAATAATTGGCAATAAAACTATTAAAGCATTGGGGGTAAGCTGGCATGCAAGTACTGATTGTTTTATTTTTTCAATTACTACAAAGGTGACCAAGTGCAACACACTGTCTGCAATATTTTCCATGTTTGATCCTCTTGACTTGTTAAATCCAGTTGTTATAAAGTGCAGAATATTGATTCAAGGTATTTAGACACTAAAGGTCTGATGGGATGATTTATTGCCCATGTCTGTGCAACAAGAATGGCTCAAGTTGTATGAGCATTTAAATTGCTTAAATAGTTTATCCATTGATCATAAACACACCCCAAAAGAGTTGAACTGTGTGGATTCAGCGACGTTTCTGAAAAGTATATAGTGCTTGCTGCTATTTGACAGTTTTGTTTAATGATTCTGTACCAGTTTTCTTGATTACAGCAAAGTCTAGAGTTACTCCAATTAAACTGCAATCTTTACCTAGGTTGGAACAATGTGCAGCGTTATTGCGCTCTCATCTGCTGAAGAAGTGTTATCAGTATTAAAACTTGAAAACCGTAACCAAATTTTTCTGTGGACTGACTCCACAACTGTTTTGTGCTGTTACCCTCCTGCAAAGCTGAAAACCTTTGTTCAACAAGAGTATCTGAGATACAAAATGACACTGACATTGAGTGTTGGCACCATGAAAATCCTGCAGACCTCATTACCCATGTTGTATTACCACAAAAGTTGGTATCATTGGATTTATGGTGGAATGGTCCAACTTTCTTGCTGAAGATAGATTATGCTGCCCTGATTCAGATGATACCTCTTATGTTGCCTCTATACCTGCTCAGCTACCTGATTTTATTGATTGTGAGCAGACAAGTTCTGCTGAAGGAAGCCTTTCCCTTCTTGCATTTAAGTCTGGGAGCCTAAATGAAACCCTCAAGAAATATTCTGCGATTGAGAAGCTTAAGAGAGTCTTTGCTTATGTTCTACGACTTGCATTCAGTACTGGGAAGTCCCATGAGAGAAGAATTTTGGTGACCTTTGGAAGGCCAGAGTAAACCGCTAAGATGCACATAAGAAAGATAATAGGGGAAACTGTTAAATTTTGAGGAGTATTCCACCATGCTATGCCAGATAGAAACTGCTTAAATTCACAGCCATTGTGTCTCCTTACTGCTGTTCCTGATTGCCTGGATCCTTTAACTCCTAGTCATTTTCTAGTTGGTCATCCACTAATCAGTCACCCTGAAACTTCCCTGTTACATTTAGTTCCTGGTAGACTTTCCAAATGATAGAATATCCAGCGTACTTCTGAAAGAGGTGGTACCTCGAGTATCTGACGAAGTTGCAGCGATATCCAAGGTGGGCCAGCCTAAATTTCAGCATGTGTGAGGGTGATACTGTTCAGGTGAAGGAGGATGGAACACCTCCTTTGCAATGGAGACTTGGCCATGTCATCAAGCCGTATCCTGGTCAAAATGAACTTGCTCGAGTTGCTGATGTTCAGACAGTTAATGGTGAAGTCAAGAGGACCTTTGCCTTCTAAGGCATAATTTGTGTTTAGTGTAAATTTGTGTTAATTTTTTATGTATCATTGTTAATTCCTGTGTTGATCATAGATCGGGTGTTGAGGCCACAGCCACTGCATTTCTGAACACTGTATGTTGTGTGACATCACTTCCACCTTCTTAGGGAAGAATACACAAGCTCCCCATTTTGTTGTAGTTTGTCATGGCTTACTAAAAGACTGTTAGACAAAGACTTGTGCCTGGCATCCTTAGCCACGGCCCCTGAGGGCAAAGCAAGAAATATTTATAAAGTGTGTAATAGTATTGTCAGTTTTATATATATGTAATTAAAACACCAGATGCAACTGGTAACATGTGCATGGCAAGTATTTTGTTTATTGTACAGTCCATTCCCGCCACTCCAATGGCAGTAGAATATGGACAAGGTAAACAAAAGTATTGGGGCTGGAACAGGTCTAAAGGCTCAAGTCAAGAGGAAGAAGAAAAATTCTATCTCAAATTTAGTTTTATGCCTTCTGCATTTGGACATCTTGTGTACAATCAAAGAGACTAAAAGGAATTCTGCATATGTGTAAATGCCATCACATGAAAAACAAACCTTAGAAATGGTAGATTGGTAACTGTTGATAGATTTTACTTATTGTTTCTAGAAATCTTTCTCTTGCCTTGTTGATGTAAGTGATTATTTTCCTGCAGCTGCTCCAGTACCTGGGACACACAAGTCCAGAGTGCTTGGAAAGCTTGGACACACCAAGGAACATTCCTGCACCACCTCCCCCTCCACTTACTCAGGAAATAGAAGAGGATACCATTACAACAGTGCTGAATCAACGAAATGCTGAGCAGGAGTATTTACAGCGACATTCAATGGATATCATGTAAGAGAGAACCTAGCACCATAATCCTACCAGAAAGCAATTTCTTTTTCAAAATTTTAATAAGCTGATTCATCCAGGTTTAGAAAAATATTGCTTATAATGTACTGAACATGTTCAGGCAGCTGAAAATTGTTGTCCGTCCTATTTTGTTCATTGGATATCCATCACAACAGAAGTACATTTTCTGTATGCTAATCTAAAATAACAATAACATACATTATAATACACCAGGCTGTTTTATACAGATAAATAATTTTTTGGCTTATTGATTACGTAAAAGCTTATAAACAATGATGTGTTAATATATGACTAATCAGCCAGAAATTTGAAACACTAAGTGTCACTTAATTTGAATACCTTGAACAATGACTGTTTATCCATCATCAGTAGGTGTTGACTGGTTCCCGGTGGAAGAACTTGTAGAACTATCCAAAATGGTGGCATCTGTTGCCGACGTTAGGAACTTCCAGAGGAAATCAAGTGAAGTCAAATCGAAATTAAGTGATCCTTGTTTCTTAGCATGTGCATTGTTTCCCATGCATCCTAATTCAGCTGGCAGCCTTTAGGAGGTTATGCTGGGTATGTCTCGCGATTGGTTGACCAGAAATTATGTGCTACAGCAATTTGTCAATGTGTTTGTATTTTATGGCTCTCATGTGTTCTTTATAAAATACAAACAAATCGACATATCCGCTGCAGCCCATCATTTCTGGTCAACAAATCACAAGATCACACCCAACACAAAGCTCCTAAATGCCACCAGTTACCCAGCTCAATTAGATACATAGGAAAAAAATACTCAAGGAAGCTAAGAAACAAGGATCACTTAATAAAGTTTTATTTGCCGCCACCAAACCCCCTCTGAAGGTTCTTAAATCACCAACAGATGCCACCACTTCAGACAATTCTACAACAAATTCTTCCACCGGGAACCAGTCGGATACCCGCTGAGGATGGGTACAAATAATGCCCCAAACATGTTCAAGGTATTCATATTAAGTGATGTTTTCACATTTCTATGATAGTAATTTATCTGATTAGCCCAGAAAAAGATATGGAAAAAATTAGGAGGAGCTTCCCAAGTATTGAGTTTATAACAATGGGTGATTTTAATGCAAGAATAGGCCAAGAAAATGTTAGACTAGTAGAAACAGAAAATTCAGGGGTGTGGGAAAGAGATGAAGTACTAATAAGAAAAAGCGGAGATTCAACGGGTAATAAAGAAGGAAAACAATTATTAGAATTTTATAAAATAAATAATTTAATGATATGTAATAGAGGACAGAGAAGGAGAATTTACATTTGCAAATGCAAACAGTCAAAGTGTAGTAAACTATATGATATGCTTAAAAGTAATAATGTAGAAGGAGTTGATAGTGAAGTATTTCAAATGAAAATGAATGAGGAGTAGGAAAACTCATTTACGCTCTTCCCTTAAGTAGAATTAACTGGACATGTTTCGAGAGATCCTTGCTCTCATCGTGAGCTGCTGCCTACAGGCTGGTGGTTGTTTGTCCTGTATCTGTCTGTGTTGATCATCTGTAGTGGTATCTGGTGAGGGTTTGATGTACTTGCTAAGTTTGTCCTCTGTGGGATATCGAAATTCAGCATAAGGAATTCCTATGATTTAGTAAAGAATATTAAGAACATCTCACTCACACCAGGAGACACATTGGTTTCATTTGATGCAGCTGCACTTTTTCCCAGCATACCATTGGATAAATTAATCACAGTATTAAAGAAATGGCTGCAATCAATAGGTTTGAACACTAATGAAACGGAAGACTTAATCAAGTTAACCAGTGCATGCATCGAACAGAGCGAGTTTACATTTAATCAGAAAACTTACAAACAAATTTCAGGCCTGGCAATGGGAAACCCTCTTTCTCCGTTACTTGCAGAGATATATATATATATATATATATATATATATATATATATATATATATATATATATATATATATATATATATATATATATATATATATATATAGGATTTTTTGAAAAACACATCACAATAGTGTCGTGACCTATTTGTTATTTTAGCTCAATGGGGGGTAGAGCGGGTACCGAAGGATCTTAAAGTTAATATTTCACTTTATGCGAGGTCAGACGGGGGATGCAGCTGAGAGAAATTATGAAAATATATCAGAATATTCCTAGTAAAAGTATTATTACATGGTGTGGATGAGGGAAGGGACTATCTACTATAGTAATTTGGACATAATGAAAATGGATGGCTAGTGGTTTTAATGATGTAAAGGGATTACATTACCTCCTTGTTTCCTTGCCTGTCGGTGGGAACGCCATGCTTCCGCATGAACAGCGCACACACACTAACAACTTGCCTCTCGCAGTAACTTGCCTCGACTGACTAAACCCACGCTAACTCGGCGTGCCCACGCTATGTTAACTGGCTTATCCCCTCCACTGTTGCGCAATATCCGATCTGGGCAACCAGGCCACATACGCAATAATGCTCGTACGTCATATCTCCCCCTGGCTACCCAGATCGACGTCCCCATCGACACAAGGAGGATTTTTTGTGGTTCATGTGTAGACAATTACAAAGACAGAAAGACAGAAAAAAAAATATGACATACTATACAATCTGGTTAATTACAAAGGTAATATGGAGCAGAAATGTCTCTCAGAGAAGTTAAAGGTTTGGTAAAACCTATGTTACAGATATGTGAGGCGGATTCAAACATTTTGGAGTCTTGAGTGCCACCGACGATTTAGTTTAAGACATATTGCCTAATTATGAGTACCCCGCACACACTCACTACACCGTACTGCCACTGTTACATACGCACTACACTGCACTTGATTGTTCCGACGTAACTGTTTGTGGGTGGAATTTCCACATCACCCACAACGGCGAACTTTCAGCTGCAGAGTGTTTCTTGTGTTGCAAGTCGCTGAAGATGTGGGGGGAGCAATCACTAGCTTGGACTGCCCCCCAAAATAGTGGCTCCGTATGCCACTGCAGTGTAGTGGATGAAAGACAGCTCTCCTCTAGTGTATCTGGAACCTCTGGCATGTCTGTAGAGTGGGGTTACTCCTCTGGACACCCGAGCTCCAGAATCAGCAAAATCACTATAACATAAATCACAGAAGGATAGAAATTGTGCTGCAGAAGATCATCATACATAAAAAACAAGTAGTATGTCATTTACAGTAATAAGATTTGAAAATGCCAAAAAGTTTACAATCAATCAATTTTTTTAGTATGGGGCAAAGAAAGAAAAAAAATGACTACACATTGACATAAAAACTGAATTTTACAAGGGGTTACCATCCAAAATTTAACAAAAACTGCTTTAGAATCCAAATACAGAGACATAAAAGGGCCAGAACACATAAACATTATATCACTTACATTCATTGTTTACATACAATAACACAACACAAATATAGTAACTTGTTTGGGATCCCAATATTATATTTAACCAGCTGGTACTACTAATGAAGAAAAGGAATAAGTGCACTTATAATACATTCATACATGACAATGAAATGAAATCATTCATACTGACCATGGCCCAAATAATACACAGCACTCACTTGAATAACTAACCAAAACTACTATGTGCATTGCTACAGACTTCAAAAATAAATCTACATTACATATGTCAAACTACACCTCATTACATTCTTTCAACTACAAAACTCGTGCTTTACTGTCAAATATAAATTCTCCTCTACATTACTATCTCATCCACCTCATTATTATCATCATTTCAATCATCATCATCATCATCATCATCATCTTAGTTTTCAACTTTCTCGTACACAGTAATTACTGAGAAAATAAAATATCTTCACTGACATGTCTCATTCAACTTCCTGCAAAATCAAGAATACCTGACATAGGCATAGACTAAAGAAATCACATTAACATTTCAGGAATGACACAAATAACATAGCATTATACTGTTGCATCCACATCCTCCGAATCAAAATTAAGCTGGAAAATAGATGGTATTAAAACTCGCTATATAAGATGGTACTAAACTTGTTGCATAAACACAAAAAAAAGTTATTCTCATTGCATTCAACTCATTACATTTACTCTCTCGTGTGAATACATCACACACGCTATACTGGGCACGTTGCAGCAACACCAATAAGCAAAAATCTCTCAACTCATCACATCAAATCGAATTTCCAGGTACATGTTAGCCCTCCTGAAAACTCAAACATTTACACTTCAACCATCGGGGTTACACTTTGGCACTTCCACCAAAGCTGACATTAACTCATCTCATCTCTCGCACTACCACCATCGGGGTTACTCTTTGGCATTTCCACCGAGGCAAATATCCTATATACTACTCACATAACCTCACAAACATACACACATACAACTTGCCTCTCGTAGTAACTCGCCTCGACTGACTAAACCCACGCTAACTCGGCGTGCCCACGCTATGTTAACTGGCTTATCCCCTCCACTCTTGCGCAATATCCGATTGGGCAACCAGACCACATACGCAATAATGCTCGTACGTCACAATAGCATTCCCTTGGATTTTTAAAATTTGGCATAGATATGTAGACGATATATTCGCAGTAGTTCCAGAGAAACACTTACAGGATGCACTCAAACTATTAAACCTACAAGAAAAGTCCATCAAATTTACAAATTTACCTCCCATTTTTAGATCTGAAGATTATGAGGAATCAAAACTCAAGATTAGCTTCAGTATACATAGGAAGGCCACACAAAAAATAATAGCTACAATCCAGGCAGTCATAAATATGCATTTTTCAACAGCCTAGCATATAGGTTGGTTAACATTCCCATGAATTACACAGAGTGTAGAACAGAATTTGACCTATACTTTGGCAGTCGCCAATGGTTTCAGAAAATCCACTATAATAAAGAAAATAAATAAATTCAAAAGAAAGAAGAAGATTACAGAAGTCTCCACTCTCAAACCAATAAAAATGCAATACAGTTTCCACAGATTTACATACCATCCACCCTTTTATCACAAATTTGAAAACATCTTCCACATAAAACTTGCACTGTATAACAAACAGCATTAAAAATCTCCTAAGTTGAAAGATCAAATCCCTCCAGAACAAAAGTCAGGAATATATGCCATAGAATGCCTAGATTGCAACATGAAATACATTGGGAAAACCAAAAGAAATATTGAAACGTGCAAAAAAGAGCACTTCAGGAACATTCACCAAAAACAAATTGAAAAAATCTGTTACGAATCATTTTTGGGAACAAAACCACGAAATAGACCCGGATATCAAACTGTTAAAAGAAGTCTCTAAACCTATGGAACTATCAGCTTGGGAGAAAATCTACATTTGGAGGAACAAGAATATTGCAATAAATTTCGATATTCCAGCAGAGGACAAACTTAGCAAGTACATCAAACCCTCACCAGATACCACCACAGATGGCCAACACAGGCAGATACAGGACAAACAAACAACCACCAGCCAGTAGGTCAGTAGCTGACAATGAGAGCAAGGGACTCTCGAAACATGTCCAGGTAATTCTACTTAAGTGAAGAGTGTAAATGAGTTTTCCTACTCCTAATTCATTTTCATTTCTATATGATATGCAGTTATGAAAGGAGGAAAAGATTGTAGATTTCAAAATATTGAATAAGATAGTCGATAGTAGTCATTTTCCAATAATTGTGGAAATAGGTGGAAAAGAACGAGGGATAAAGGAACAAGAAGTAATACAACTAAAAACAATTAGAACTTTTAAATGTAGGGAGGAATAAAGGGAGGCATTTTCGATAGATATAAGATCCAAGGTAGGAAAAATTTGAAATGTGGTATAGAAGTTGCCATTAAGGATGAGAATTTAGAAAAAGCACTGGAGCTCATGGAATTAATAGTAATGTGGGAATGGAAGTGAAATAGAATGGGAAACGGAGAAATAAAGGATGGTTTGATAAGGAGTGTGCATCTGCAAAAAGATAGGTGGTTAGATGGTTAAACAGATGGAGAGTAACAGGAGAAGAGAATGATAGGCAAAATCTATTAGTAATTGGGGATATAAAGGTTTATTAGAGGAAAAAATGAAAGTGTGGCAGGATAAAATAAGAAAAATGGTGTATGGGAGTTAGTGAGGAGGATAAACAAGAAGGGAGAAATAGGAAACCAGATTTTGCCAAAAGAATGCAAGATGTATTTTGGGAGACTGATTGGGGAGGAGAAAGTGATGAAATTAGGACTAAGAGAGAGAATGCAAAGCAGTACAAAAAATGAAAGTCTAGACGGACAAATATTGATGTCACAGGTTAGCCAAAAGATACGAACTTTAAAAAAAAAAAAAAAAGGCAGTGGGAATTGATGGAATCCCAAGGGAGTTCTGGAAAATGTTCAGTAAAATGAAGGGAGGACTAAAAATTATGGCAAAATTATTAAATAAAATTATAGAAAGTAAAAATATATGAAAAGCTTAAAAATAAGCATGGTAGTACCGATATAAAGGCAAGGGAGGGGTGAATAAATACAGAGGATATCCTGGGGAAAATATACACAGGAATAATGGCAGACTACAAGAGAGGGCAGAATCAAAGGAAAGTTGTCTGAGTTTCAAGCAGGTTTTAGGAAAGGCAAATGAACAACAGTTAATGTATTAATAATCCAGACAATAATTAACAAGTATTTAAATGGGAAAAGAGGAACGGTGTATATGTTTTTTGCGGGTTTTGAAAAGGATTCAACACTATTAACGAGAAGCACTGGAATGGAAATTATGAAGAAAGAAAAAAAAAGGGTGTAAGTGAGGACTTTATTTTTATTGAGGGAATTAGAAAAATATATGAGGAAATAAAATATATATAAGATGTGATCAAAAAAAACAAAAACTAGGTTTAAGACAAAGATGCAAACTAAATGCCATCTTAATTGATTTGTAGATAACATATTAGAAAGAGTTAGGGAAAGTAATGGGCACTGCCCTGTATTAATGAACAAGGAGATACCAGGATTACTGTATGCAGATGACCTAATGGGAGGAGCTACCCGTGTATCTGTAATAGGCTTGCAAAAAGCAATTAATGAAATACACAAATTTTGTATAGAATGGGGAATGTGAGTAAATGTAAAGAAATCAAAAGTTATAGTATTCAAAAAAAGGAAATAAATTAAGTAAAGACGAACAATGGTGTCTGAATGGACAACAATGATAAAGGAGTTTGATTATTTAGGAGTCAGATTAAGTAATAATGGTGGGTGGGAAGCACATGTTAGGAAGGTGATGGTAAAAGGCAGAGCTGCTATGACAGGATTAATAATAAGTAATTATAAATTGGAAATGTTTGTTAAATGGTTGGAAAGGATATACGAAACATTGGTAGAATAAAAAATGTTGTGTGTAATAGAAATATAGGGGCTTCAGAATTAACCAAAAAAGTAGACCAAATATACAGATTATTTTGCAAAGAACTTTTGGGATAGGATAGAAGATATAGAGAAGCAAGAAATCTGTGGAAGTCTTGAAAATAAAAAGTCCCTAAGTTTATATAGAACAATTAAGAGAGATTGCGGGAGAGAGGTTATGATGACTTATGTAGCAGACAGGAAAGGGAGGGTTTAGCATGGGTGAGAACAAGGGCTATGTTCTTTAGAGGATTAAGTGGGAGAGAATCGGGAACATGCGCCATATGTGAGAAAAGGAAAATATGATACATTACTTGGTAGAATGTAAACAGAGAAATGGAGATAGGATGTTTGGGATCCAAAATGGAACAATATGAGCAAGGAAATAATAGCAATAAAAATATTAACAGTTAAGGTAGGAAAAAGAATAAAGGAAATGTGAGAGTTTTCAAGGAAATCAGGAAAAAATGGTTTAAGAAAGTAAAAAAAGCAAGGGTAAAGGAGCAGGAAGAGCAAGAGAAAGTAGAATAATAGAAAAGTAGGAACCAGGGAAGTTGAAAAGGAAAGAAAAGAATAAGGGCTAACTGAAAGCCAAAGTGCTAGGTGCCAGGTGCCAGGTGAAAAGCAGCCCTTAAAATGAAGGAAAATTGGACTAAATTTGTACTAGAATGTTAGTAGTTTTAAGAAATTACATAAAATTTATTTAAAAGTCTGTGTGTCGTTCGATACAAATAAATGTTCTATTATATTCTAATCTAAGTGATTTTTAGTGTTTCAAATTTCTGGCTCATATATAAATGATTTGGCTCCTTAATTATCACTGGAATTGATTACTCTAGTTGATCATGACAACTGTTATTTATGTAATATTACATTTTATTTATAAAACAGTCTTAATAAATCCAATTCATGATAATCTTTACCTGTTCCCTAAATGAGACTTGACGTATGTTACATAAAAAGTTTCATAGCAATCACTTCATGAGTTTTAAGTAACACATGTTGGCATAAAAATTCCCTCAGTATGTGTTTTCTTATGAAGTTGTTACCCTATTAGCATAAATGAGGAGCATCGAATCAGAAAGCACCAAGTGCGTAATAAAATGGTTTTCAGGAGAGAGAAAAACTGATGTGTCCTAAACTTATTGACACTTTTTAAAGCTCTGCATACCAAACTGTAGCGCAAATGCCACTTTCCTAAATACTGTTATCACCAAACTCATTTTTTTGTTTGATACCACATTTATAACGAAAAATTTTAGGAAACGATTATACTGAAACTATTAACATGAGCATTAAGAAAAAATTATATTTAATTATATTTCAATAAACAGTTTCAATCCCACCTACAAAAACAGTTTTATACTATGTTTTTTTGGGGGGAGGGGGAATCTTAAAATTTCATTTGTGTAACGGTATTACTTACAAATGTTTGTGTATGTGTGTTTACTTCATGTGAAGCCATCTTGTGACATCATTCATTTGTTCGGTTTGTAGCTCCATCTGGTGTTAGCAATTTGCGGCAGTATTAGTTTTTGTTTGAAAGAATTTTAAATTTTATTTTTTTATTTAATTCTGTTTCACTGTCCTCCGGCTAGCTATTATTTCTCGGTCGAACATGTTTCTAGATCAAGGTGTGTAAACGGAAAGGAATCTTTTATCCAAATATAACACTGATGAAGAAATTTGTTTTACACATTTATTGTCGAACACGTTAACTATCACATTTATACACTGATCTTAACACTCGCCAAACTGAAACTGTTATAATAACTTCTTACTGATCACTCTTCATTTACGTACTTCAACTTTTTGTATAATTAACCTTACAACACTTTAGATTATTCATAATTCTGCTGCACGTAAATTGTGAATCGATACCCGGCGTTTGCCGTACAAATACATTCGACGAACTGACTGACTGAAGACGACGTGTAGTGTACACAGATTTTTTTATGAACTGGCGGACTTTACCTCTAACCTACTGTTTTTATACTCCCACTCCCCGATATGCCTAAAGATTATAACTGAACTGCAATTGGCTAATAAAACGCGCCAACATTAGCGTCTATTTTTATATCCAATGAAAATTATGAATACATATGCTCTAGGGAAATATTCCAGAAGATTCTAAATGGAAAAATGCGCCAATATTACGCAACTTCCTCGTTTCCAATAATGATAAACAGCTCACCCCCTCGCTGCATTATTGCACGCTATTATTGTCAGTTTCAGTAAGGCATTAAAAACTTACTTCTCAACAATAATTACAGTCAAGAAACATCTCAAATCAATGTCACATAAAAATGCATATTCATATTACAATCATTATTTACATTTAAGTAATTTGTGATACAAATTACTGCATCATATGCCCCACTAGAAACATAATTATAAATATTTAGAACTTGTTTGGAAATTTTATAATTGTGTTTTTAGTCTCCTAAATCTTGGAACACACGCTATCACTTTCACTTAACACTTCACACGTATTTAACACACGATATGTTTTTCCTCTATCTCGCCACTACTTCCTGGCTCTGGTTTAATGTGTTTAGACTTTAATCTGACATTACAAATTTTTTTTTTTTTTTTTTATAGCAAATACTATACCCTGAATTATTTAATTACTGTTACCAAATTGTTTACTTTCTTAAGTTGTTGACAAAAATTTATACATTTAAGATTTTTGTAATTATTAAACATATTTACCAAAAAATATTCACCCTTTACATAAATATATTTACATCTCTTAAATCTAGGCACTGTTTCACATTTTCTGTTTGATACATAAGTATTTGTTTCAATTATTTTTACCCCATTTTTGTTATTTTGTACTTTTACTTTAATATCATATTAAGTTTCAATCTTTACGTTCTTAATCTCAAATACTGTTACAGTTACTAAAAATTTAATATTTTTTTTTAAATAAACATTTAGTTATGTCCAAAATTTATTTCTCCTTTCTTATGACATACATACATAATTAACCCTCTTACATTCCAATACATGGCTCTGCATTTCGTCTTTAACTATCCAGCATTTACTATTTATCATCTTTGTCTTCTGTTTCACCTCTATCGTCATTGTTGTATGGTTTCAGCATCTCAATATGGAACTTTCCAATGCTTTTTCGAGTTGTTGGATTACATAACTCATATGTATTTGTTCCATATACTTCAACAACTTCATATGGTCCATGGTACTTGAGAAACATTCACCAATAAAGTTTATTTGCTTTATCCGACAATTTCTTGGTTTTAACCAAAACTAAATCTCCAATTTTGATCCTCCATTCCTTTCTCTTCTTTTCTTCATGTTTAATTTTTCTTTTTATGGCCTTTTTCTTCATCCTCTCGAATGCTTTTCGGAACATCTCTTCTTCTGTTTGTGGTATCGAGTGCGCATCTGGAATGGCTTCTGGAATTTTCTTACACATTGTATTGATCTTCTTTCCTAACTTAAGTTCACATGGTTTGTATCCAGTCACATTGTTTACTGTCTCATTTAATAGATTCTGAACGAAATTCACGTATCCATACCATTGGGTTTGTTTTCGATAACACAGCACCCTTAAATAATTTGAAATTTCCTTAATTTCCCTCTCCACTGGGTTGGAGTTCGGTCTGTATCTTGACGAAAAATATTGTTTAATGCCATTTTCTTTCAGTCCATCCATAAATTTTTTTCCTGTGAAGTATGAAGCATTATCGCTCAATACAGATTGAATAGGTCCTTCTTCTATCACATATGACTTGAGTAGTCTATTCAAACATGCTAAACCTGTAGGTTTTCTCAAAGGGTAAATTCTTACATATTTGCTGAATATATCATAACAGACAAATATATATTTATTTCCAAATTGACTTGGAGGCATCGGACCATGAATATCAATACTAATTACGCATCTCGGCTTATCCCTTATAACCGAATTAGTCTCAAATGCATATGCTGCATTTATTTGCTTTGCCTTCTGACACAGATTACAGCACGATATAAATTTTCGAACTTTCTGACGCAATTTGGATATGTATAAATTCTCTAAAATCATAGAAGTTGTCCGGTCCGTCCCTGAGTGTGCTAACCCTTCGTGAAAATTCTTAATTAGTTCCTTTTCCATGCTTTTCGGAACCATTACCTTCCAACTAGGCACTTCTTTTCCATGCTTCTTGTATAATGTCCCATCCCGAATTGCTACAATTTCTTTCTTTGCCTCTTCAATTAGTGGTGCCTTTTCTTTAAGTTCTAATAATTTTGCGTCCTCATTTTGAATTTCCCCTATATTTTTCAATTTTCTAATTATTTCTTTGCTTAAAGGAATTTTAATTGTCAATATTTTGACTTCATTTCTAGGCCTTTCAGTATTTTCGGGAATTTGTGGGTTGTAGTTCAATCTTGATAGCAAATCACTGAAGGTATTATTTTTGCCAGGAATGTGTATAATCTCAATATCGAATGCAGATATTGCATGAATGTATCTAGCAAGTTTTCCACTACATAATCTACACCGTTGTATGAAAGTTAAGCTGATGTGGTCTGAATATACTTTCACCTTTTGCTGATAAATATAGGTTTTAAAACGAATTAATGAGAAATATAGTGCTCCGATTTCTAGCTGAGTCACTGAAGAATTTCGCTCAATATTTGTAAGTCCTCTAGAAGCTGTACTAATGACGTGAAAATCATTGTTGATGTCCCGCTGTCCTAAAATTCCGGCGTATCCTTGCATTGATGCGTCGACATAAATCTCATATTCCAAATCTTCTCTAGGCCTCTCGAGTAATATGGACTTAGCAAAGAGTTCTTTTACTCTCTCAAAACATTTTTGATGATCCTCTGTCCATTTCCACTTATTGTTCTTTCGGAGTAGCTGCCGCAGTGGTTCTATTTCAGCCGAATACCTTGGTACGAACTTACTCTGAAAGTTCAATACCCCTAAGAGACGTCTAATTTGTTTTACGTTCCTTGGTGGTGGAATTTTCATTATTGCTTCTATTCTCTTCTGATCAGGTCTTATACCTCGTCCATCTACTACATAACCCAGAAAATTTATTTCCTTGACACAAAATTTTGATTTTAGTATGTTCACAGTCATACCATGTTGTTGCAGTTTATTTAACACATAATGGACATTATTCATGTGTTCTTCAAATGTTTGACTAATGATTAGGAAGTCGTCAATATACTTTATTAGAAAGTCAGCTGCAAAATTTCCAAAGATACTGTGAATGGCTCTCAAAAATCCACTTCCTGAGTTCTTTAAACCAAAAGGATTTACACAAAAACGATACTGGATCCCTGAGTACTGAAATGAAGTGTAATCACGCACTTGTGGATCTAATTCCACTTGCCAATATGAAGCAGTGAGGTCAATGGATGTCAGAAATCTCCCTCTTGAAAGTTTCGTAATTAGTTGTTCAATTCCCTCATTTTGAAAATGATCAGGCTTCATATACTTGTTGACATATCTACCGTCTAATGTTAATCTCAAACTACCATCTCGTTTAATACTCCAGCAGATTGAATTTATGTACTGAGAATTGCTTTGCTCAATAATCCCATTTTCTAACATGCTATTTATTAGTTGTCTAGCTTTGTCCCGAAGACTTATAGATAAATTGTCATACTTGTGCCTATATGGTGGTACGTCTTCTACTTGAAATGTATGCTGATATACATTACATCTGCCTGGAATATTACTAAATACTGAACTATTGTTCATCAAAACATCATGAAGGATTTGTTTTTGCATTACCGTAATATTATAAGCTTCTTCACACTTGTGTATTATTTCCTCATTTCTCTTCTCTTCCCAGCTGTTGTCTGTCTCGCTCACATGGTCGTCTTTTGTTTGGATTGTAAGTTTCTCTACTTTCTCTGGCATTTCTGCTAGCTGTTGAAAATATGGCGTGGTATTCCCTTCATATTCTGTGACTACCTGCTTTATCTGACTATTTGTATAAGTCTCTGTTATTTGCACAAAAAACTCTTGGTCACAAAGATTTTTCTCATCCTTTGTCATCTCCATCACAGAAACTTTCTCTTTTATAAAAGGTACCTTTATTTCTCTATCTTCTTTTGTTATTTTTAACTCTTCATGTTTAAAATCTATACGTGCTTCATATTCATGTAGGAAGTCACATCCTATAATTATGTCACAAATAGATGGTTTACAATTAGAAACATAACCTCAAAATTCTCTCCGCCGATAAGTATGTTAAGTAGAGCTTGTGTTTTTATGACCTGTGTCATTCTTCCGATTGCAACACAACAAACTAAATTACTAGTAGGAAGAGCCATAATTTTGTTACCTTCATTAATCAAATTTATGTAAAATTTCTGTGAACAAATTGAAGCTGAAGAACCAGAATCTATAGTTGCAATGATCTCTTTCTTCGCAATTTCTATCCTAATATGAGGTGACTCGAAATTTTCTCCCTTATCTTGTGTTGCTGCAATCTTATTACAGGGTGTGTGTGTAGGCATATTATTTGTATTGGTAATGGATACTGAATTATTAAAGATGTCCTGAGAACCTACTACACAGGAGTGTATTAACAGTTTTCCTGGTTATTTCCATGTTCACGTACGGGGCTGCCATTCCTAACAGGCGCTAAATCTATCTCATTGTCGCTACCATTGTTTTGAGTTCCCCTTCCTCGAGTTCGAAATCCTCAATTTCTTAAATTATGTCCTCTTGGCACATAATTTTCTTGCCGTTCCTCAGATCTTTCCCGGTTATTGTTTTCCCTCCAGTGAGTGAAATTTCCCCTTTGTCTAATGTACCGCCTTCCATAATTTTGCCCTCTTTCAGGCAATCTTTCTATCCTGACATAATTTATTTGTTCCTGTCGACCTGGTCTCCCATCTATCCTCGATCTTTCAAATTGTGGAACGTATGATTGATACCGTTGTCTGGTATTATTTTCATGACGTCTGTCTTGTCCTCTACTTTGCTGATAACTACCTTGGTAATTTCGTCTATCTCGCACATCTAAAAATCTATGCTCCCACTCCCGAGATATATCTTCTTCCTGTTGTTCCAAAGCTGTCATTAATTCTGTCATCTCATAGATGCTACGTGGTTTTGCAATTAATAAGTAATTTTGTATCCTTAAAGGATAATGCCTTGTGAGCAAACTCACAAAATCTTCCTCATTGATTGGAGGTGACAAGTTCCTAACCTGACTTGCATGTTTCAGTAAGTAATCAGTCATTGATATTCCCTCTCGTGGATTAAATTGACCATGACTAAGCATTGCTCGAATTCTGTGCTGTACCGTAACATTCCAAAATCTGTTCATGAATAACCTCTTAAAGGATTCATATGAAATTTCACCCCCTGATACCATTTGTAACCAATCTAGAGTTTTCTGGTCCAAACATCTTTTGACAACTATCATTTTTAATGCTTCAGGTATCTTTTTAATTTGAAAATACTCTGATAAGTCTGCAATAAACTGTACTGGACTGGAGTTTTCATTAAATTTTGGAAGTGGAAAATCACTTAAGATATGATTGTAATTTTGAAAATTCCCTACTCCCATATTTAAATTCTCTAGTGTTACTTGTGCACTCTGAGTGTCAGCATTAGCTATAGATGAAGCTGCCGCATCACTCACATTAATTGTCATACCTGAGGAACTACCTCTATCATTATTTTGTACATCAGATACATTCACATCACATATATTTGCCCTTGAATTCAATTCTAACCTATTTACAGTACCTTGCAGATTTTCTATTGTCTGTTCCAATTTTTTATTATTCTCATTTTGAACAGCTTGGTGTTTGTTGATTTCAGAAGTTAGCTTTTGATTCAAATCTTTAGACAAATCTTCAATTTCTTCAGACAATTTATTTCTCTGTGTTCCTGACTCCTTCTGAATTTCAGATATTTCCCCTCTGAAATTAACTTGCACCTGAATTAAATCTGCATTTGTAGCCTCCATCATCTCTCTTAACTCACTTGAAATGCTACTCATTCGGCTACCTAACTCTGTACATTTTACATCAACATGTTCAAACTTAGTATTAACCTCACTTTTTTGGTTTGATATTTTCCTGCTCATTTCTGACATTTTCTTTGAAACCTCGCCTATCTCATTTGCTATCATTTCCTGATTTTCATTTCTCATTCTCATCATACTACTATCTAGCTCCATGAATTTCTTTTCAATTTCTTCCCTGTTTTGTTCTAAGCTTTTACCAATATCTTCCCTCAATTCTCTCTTATTCTGATCTAGTTTTTGTTCTAAACTCCTATCAATATCTTCTCTCAATTCCCTATTATTCTTTTACATATTCTGAGTTAGTTTTTCTAATTTCTCATCATTCTGAGTTAGTTTTTCTAATTTATCATTAGTCTTACGAATATCATCCCTCAATTGATCTGTAATACTCTTATTTAATGTTTCACCAAAATTTCTCAGCATTTCCATCATCATACCAGCATCAAAATTAACATTTCCTGCTATTCTATTCTGACTTTCTGCACTAACATTTCCTCCATCAAATACTACATTGTTTAAGCTATTTTCTGTATCCTGTATTGAATTACAGCTAACTGTTACATTATCTCCTTCCATAATTGTTTCTTCAATATTATTAGTAGACATTGTCTTCTTTATCCTACCACTCCTCAAGTACATTTGAATGTTGTAATTTTGTTTTCAAAAAAAATTACTATACTCTGACCTTTGTGATGCTGTCTGTTGCTGTTACTTTGATGTCCAGCTTCCTGCCCCTCTCTCCTAGGTTATATGTTGCTTCTGCGTTGTATTAATGATGAATCTGCATCGTCTCGATGTTTTTGTGTCCACTCATCCGCGTCGTTTGTCGTTCCTCTAGTTGTTTCTGGAATCTGCGTCTTCTCGATGTTTTTGTAGTTGAATTCCCCTGTTGCCTTGTAATCTCGGAATTACGATGTCCAATCATCCGCGTAGTCTGTCGTCCCTTTTGTTGTTTCTGGAATCTGCGTCTTGTAGATCAGTTCACTGCTCCATTCGTTCCACATCCTGATTAATTCTGCTACTTTCCTGGTTAATTCTGCTACTTTCCTGGTCACTCTGCCCCTTTCCTGGTCACTTTGCCCCACATTCTGGGTGCCAATTTGTAACGGTATTACTTACAAATGTTTGTGTATGTGTGTTTACTTCATGTGAAGCCATCTTGTGACGTCATTCATTTGTTCGGTTTGTAGCTCCATCTGGTGTTAGCAATTTGCGGCAGTATTAGTTTTTGTTTGAAAGAATTTTAAATTTTATTTTTTTATTTAATTCTGTTTCACTGTCCTCCGGCTAGCTATTATTTCTCGGTCGAACATGTTTCTAGATCAAGGTGTGTAAACGGAAAGGAATCTTTTATCCAAATATAACACTGATGAAGAAATTTGTTTTACACATTTATTGTCGAACACGTTAATTATCACATTTATACATTGATCTTAACACTCGCCAAACTGAAACTGTTATAACTTCTTACTGATCACTCTTCATTTACGTACTTCAACTTTTTGTATAATTAACCTTACAACACTTTAGATTATTCATAATTCTGCTGCAAGTAAATTGTGAATCGATACCCGGCGTTTGCTGTACAAATACTTTCGGCGAACTGACTGACTGAAGACGACGTGTAGTGTACACAGATTTTTTTATGAACTGGCGGACTTTACCTCTAACCTACTGCTTTTATACTCCCACTCCCCGATATGCCTAAAGATTATAACTGAACTGCAATTGGCTAATAAAACGTGCCAACATTAGCGTCTATTTTTATATCCAATGAAAATTATGAATACATATGCTCTAGGGAAATATTCCAGAAGATTCTAAACGGAAAAACGCGCCAATATTACACAACTTCCTCGTTTCCAATAATGATAAACAGCTCACCCCCTCGCTGCATTATTGCACGCTATTATTGTCAGTTTCAGTAAGGCATTAAAAACTTACTTCTCAACAATAATTACAGTCAAGAAACATCTCAAATCAATGTCACATAAAAATGCATATTCATATTACAATCATTATTTACATTTAAGTAATTTGTGATACAAATTACTGCATCATTTGTCACCCTTTCTGTAAACATCTTCATCTTCAATTCTTCTTTCAACAAACACAACTGTGTTTAAATAATCTCATTTCTTCCTCCAAACAGTCAAATTCTTCCTCATTCTGGTTTTTGCCACAATGCAGACTCATCCACAACCTTCACATAAACCTGCAGCTCAGCCTCACATCTTCATTCACTCCCGAACCTCTGTAAGAGTGCATCAACATCCTCCTCCTCTATTTCATTGACTCTGCTACGGAGTGCTAAACCTTGGATCTATGGTATGCACTCAAATGTAACTCCCTGTTTCAGTGGAGATATAAATGGTTTAGAGAGATGGCAAGAAGTTCATTAGGTTTGGATCTTATTGCTGTATCTGTAATGCAAGAAAAAGAGAACTTAACATTTTCTCACCTTTTTTTTTAAAACTAAACAACACAAAAAGTCATCTCAGTATCCTTTGCAGGCATTCCACTGCATTTATTTGCATGAGAATAATACAATAAATACGTTTTATGACATGACACAAGCTATTTACTTCAGTTTTACTTCTTTGCTTCTATTTGTTTCCTACATTTTCATTCTCTTTCTGGTATCTCTACTGTTGCCTGCAACAATAATTTCTTTTTCCATGTTGTAGTACTTTAGCAAATCTACTAATTGTGCCTCCTTGACACAGTTTCCTATCGCAGACCTTCAGGAAAGCAGATTTCCTTTCTTTATTCTCTCATTTAGAATGGTGTAATATTACTAACAAGACCCAAGAAAATATCTAATACTGTTTGGCAACAACAATGCTTTTCTAATTCCACACAATGCAACCACAGCAGTCAGACTGTATGTATACAGTGTCATATAATTAATCCTTCTATGAAATCTGAACCAAAATATATTTCAAAGCCATTTTACAATAGGGAGGAGTGCTATTTGAAACAAGTAATTGCACAGATCAATTCAGCACTATTAAAATAGGGTAAATCTGTATCTCAAAGCATTTCATCTGCGGGTGGACTCAGTGCATTTTGTTCCAATGCTCCTCAAATACAAGATGCATGTTTTCCTTAAAATTTACTTTTATTTAAGCTGAAATTTTATGAGCATTCGCTTATACTATACCCCAAATTTATGTGCTCATGAGCATGAATGTAAGAATTCCAGCATTCTGGCCAAGCTCAAAATCACTGTAACCTAAATTTCAGACTTGTAGATTTTTTTTCATAAAGCGAACATGTGCATAGTACCTTCCTTGCCAGTACTGCAACAACAAGAGGGAAATGCCAGGAAAATTGATTTGTGCGTGTTAACAGAAGACACCATCACATCACATAGCATCCTAAGCATCATGTGGTTATGTGTGTGTTGTGTTTCTTCTAAGAATTCTTCAGAAATCCACCATTATCTTATATTTGGGGCTATAATAGATTTAACCAGAGCAATCAACTTCTTTCAGCGTGGAAAAGGCATGCGAAATGGAGCAGACCCATGTACCCTCTATAAAATACTTCATTTTGTGGAGAGGGTCAGGTTCACAGTATCCTGAGAACAAATGCATAAGAACAGAAATGTATATTGTATATGTATTTATTGTGCTAAGAGTTTTACAATTTGATTGTCTATTGCACTTTGACCTGGACAATTAGAGATGGGCAGGGTGCCAACTAAGGGAAAAATAATGGAAAGAGCTTTGAAATTTTGGTTCAGAACTTTAAATCTAGGAAAATGTAATGTGTTAAGACAATGTATAGAATACCAAGAGAATAGCTTAATGAATGATGGATGGATAAGTAATTTATGGAACATTTTGAAGAAAAATGGGTTAGGAGACATGTGGAGAAGGAGAGAAAATAACGTAATAACGTAAAAACCTTTTTGGAAAAAGGCGAGGAAAAGACTGAAGATATAGAAATACAAATCATGTTCAGTGAGATTGCCGAAAAGAGCTCATTAGTTTGTTATAGGCCAATGAAAAATACATGAGGTGGGGAAAAATATATAGACATAGTAAATAAAGAACAGAGAGAATCTATTGCATGGGTAAGAACTGGAGCATGGAAGCTAAGAGGTTTAAGACAGGGTATTCCTCAGAACCAATGTCCAATATGTGGTGGTAAAGAAGACATTGAACACACAGTATTTAAGTGCCAAGGAACAGAAAATTGGAGAAAAGAATTTTTGAATAAGAAGTGGTTGAAGGGGGATAGAAATACGCTTATGATCGAAATGATGTGCAAGGACACTAGAAGCATTGGACAGTTTTTGTGTAAAGTTAAAAATAAATGGCTTTGGACAGTGGATAGAGAAAAGTAAGAGGGAGACGTCTTACTTTGAATGGAAAACTATAGTGAAGTAATCAATAAGTGAAAAGTGAAAAACCAGTGGAAACGGGACATGAAAAAACTGAAAAAACAAGATAATTTATTGACGAGAAATTGTAAAATGTAAATAAACTGTAGTGATTGTCTACTGAAATGTATATTGGTGAACATATGATTAGCGAAGTGGAAAAATTCAATTTTGCACATTGGGATGTCATTTCTTATAACTATCCAATTATATGTTTTCACCTACTTCCAATTGAGACTATATAATGCGGGTTAACCAATGCCAAAATTCTATAAAGTAAATGTTTTCTAAATGCACATCCGTTATTATTTTCAATTCCTCTTGTCATACCAAGTGCCATTCCTTTATTAACAGCATACATTAAACATGTTTGCTGTTTTTATTGTTCTCCATTAATTTCTACTGGTTTTTGCTATTCTTTGTAGTTAGTGCTTTTGTTGAATTTTGAGTCAAATGCCAGTTTTGGGTTGCATACAAATAAACTAAAGTGATACTTTTACTAGAAGAGCCAGTGCTGAATGAATCTGAGGTAGTCGGGATGCATATTTGCTGGAATTGCTACTGATTTCATTTTCCCTGCTTGCGATTGGAGAGAGCTCTAGTAGCTGTTTCATGTCATGGCCGCCTTGAGTAATTTCTACAGTGAAGAATCCAATATCCACAATATGGATCTAATATGCCATCCCCAAGAATGGGAATAAGAAAGTTAAAATGTTACCAAGATTTTCTTGTTCTGGTTTCCATTCTCTGTTATTGTGACTTGTGACTCAAGTCTTTTGACACACACACACACACCCTTCTTTTTTGTGATGTGTATGAATTTTTTTATTATGTGCTGTTTATCCACCAATATTATACGTTGGTCACTAACAATAAGAATCCTGTTCCTAGAAGTAAAAGTTTGTACTTGACTTCATTGATACCCCTGGCTTGTCTTTCATTGACAACCATGGTCACCAGCAGCAGAAAGCATGCAAATGTGTGGCCTACATATTTTTTTTAACTTTAGGCAGTGGCCCAGTGGAGTAATTAAATTATTGAATAACCCAAGATTAGAGGGACATTAGATGTACTGCTGCTCAATCAGGTTGACCTCACACTTAGAAACGCTGTTCCTAGCATTACCTTATATCCTGTTCTGCAGGCTTACAATTACAGCTCACTAGTAGAGAAATGTAAATATATTAAATAATGAATAAGACTTACTAAAATATCACTATTATTTTATATTTAGCTTGGCTGTTGAAATATGTTGCAATAAATTCAAAATAATTATATTCTAATAAGTGTCAAGCTTGGTGCATAATTGCCTGCAAATGGAAATAAACATTTGTTTTCAAACGTTAGCATGTACAATCAACAGAAAGCTTTGGAATCCAGGAACACCAATGGGATCTGATGACTCTTTATCCACTATCGTTTATTTTCAATAGCTTCTACAAACTATTCTTACAAAAATTTATTCTTCTATCTACTTCATGTTAATAGAATTAAACCTTTGCAGAAATAGTTTCATTACACTTTTCATCGTGGGTACAAGGAAGATAGAGGAAACTGAATTGGTGGGTGTTTAAGAACGAGATGCTATATGCTGTTCTACATTCCATACTATTTCCATGATATCATGAGAAACAACTGAATAGCAACAGTTTTTTAGCAAAATGGCAAACATTCAAACCAATAATAAGTAATAACAAATGGCTGAAGATACAAGAAAATTTAATTGGAATAAATCGTGTGTTTCAAAGAGATCTAAGTTTTTTGTGTAATGTGTTTTTGTCTGTATCTTAACATTTACCACTTATGAAAAATTACTTCTGAATGAAGAAGACTTTGCAGGCTATTTCCCGGAAATTCAAGATATGCATTTTATTATCATATAAATATCTTAAATGTGGTATTTTAATCAAAATTGTTTGACCCATTTTTTAGGAAATTTTGAAACACTTTACATGTAAAGGGTATTTTGAGGTAGAGGAATTTGCTTGAAAATCTTTGTCATATCTTTGGAAGATACTGAACTTAAATACGAAGATTGGTGTTTAGTTTTAGTTTTTGAGTTATGCAGTTCACACACACATGCAGATGTTTTTGCTAAAAATTTTCTTTCTCTTTTGTTCATGGGGCCTCAAAACATATATTTCTAGTGAGGTCTCAATATCAAATTTTTGGATGGAATTCAATACCTTCTCTAACTGCTACGTACATGGTAGAGAAAGTGAAAATGTCATAGGTTGGTTCTAAACAGATAATATCAGAATGCACAAAATCAGTTTTCCATGTTATTGGATACATTAATCAAAATGCTCTCCTGTTTCTATCCTCAGTTCATTATGTTTGTTTTTTATCGTGCATGACTTATTAACCTTCCCATTCCATTCCTGGCCAATTATGTGCGAGGCTTTACTCATTTATTAGTGTGTTCATCATTATTTGCAAACTTTCTGTGAAGTTATTACAAGGAAATATTAATTGTGTTCTACAGGATGTTAGCTGAAAGCATGAGACCTTTACCGCACCACCCCCCACAGTCTCCATTTCAGCATTGTCGATTGTTGTTCTCGCAGCTTGGCTTAGCTGGATGGGAAAGGCGCTCTCAGCTTCATCTTCTTGCAAAGAATGAAAAGCTTTTAAGGGAACTGCGCAATCTCGATAGTCAGGTATTGTAAAATACTTAATTATTATTCTTGTACCTTAGATTGGTCAGTTTCACCAATAAATAACTCTATAAGGTTCTGCGGGCAATAGATTGTGCACATTGTAGAGGCTCTTGCTTTTCACAAAGTACTGAGTCAAAAGTTTTTTAATGAAATTTCACAAATTTGAGTAAAATCATGAAATAATGAAGCCAATATTATTATATTGCAATATAATATCCAAATCATCATTTTGTGATTTGAGGCAAATTATGACAATCACATTTTTTAGTCAGTTTTACAAAACTTTGATACACTCATAAGTACAGATCACATTATTATTCCTTTCATTTTTGTTGTTGAGTATTGGAATTGGTTGTGTTTGTGAGACTCAATTTTTTCCCCAGGTAAGAGTTACACTTTTTCAGTAAAGGAAAGGAATTTTCATTATCAGTCCTTAGCTGAAAATGAAAGCAGCAGGTCTCAAAACTAGTCCTAGTAATTGAAAAGTAAGTGAAGTTGAAAATGTGCACTGGTTCAATATCAAAAGGTGTATACATTTTCAACAAAACTCTTATTAGTTTTGTTGAGAATATAAATACCGTTTAATGAAAATTCCTTTCTTCATTGCAAACACTGTATTCTGTGAATCAAGTGGTACAGAAAAGAATATGCTATAATCATATTAACAACTGTACTTCACATGAAAAGGAGAGAAAGCGTTTAAACAATAGCAATGATAGGACAGGTAGCATGACAACAAATGTAATAAACAACACTGTACTTTGAGAAGTTATGTTCACTGTAAATAAGCCTAAATTATATTAAAATTGATGTTTAACAGTAGATATGCTGTAAACAAAAACCTTTACTACTAAAAAAAGTCATAAAAATAGAAAAACACATGATAGAATTAAATAAAAATGTCAAAACATGTACCAAAAGGACCATAAAATGTTGACAAAGACTAGCAAAAATTTTCAAGTGTCTCAAATAAGATGATGTAGCATACCTTTGTGAATAATTGAATGCTAACTCTGCACCATACCCTTAGGTACAGTTCCTTTTGGGGACTGGTTGACAGAGTAAGATTCCATTCCAGAAGGTGTGCTTAACATGAATATCCACAATTTTTGCTGTAAAGACTTCAGATTAAAGCCAGAACTAAGAAAACAGAATGTACTCTTGTAATGCATCCACCACTTATAACAGCAACTGACTCTATAAGTCTAGGCCATAAGAACATGTAAATGCCAGGAGCAAATCTCTGAATGCCAAGAATAATGGATATACAGTGGAATTCTCATAAGTCCCGGTACCAAATTACCAAATATAATAAAAAAACGTTTGCTTAGTGCGCTTTCCCGGTCCCGCTTACTACGTTTGAAGTTTGACATCCTCATTCGCTGTTTTGGCCAATCCTTGATTGGTCCAGTGGGAGTAGGCGCTTAACACGTTCAAAGTTTGACGTCCTCATTTGCTACTTTGGTCAATCCTCGGTCATGGGTGGATACCAGCAGCCAATCACATGCATGTATGTAAGTATTTGTGTGACACGATTTGTGTGGGCAGGATAGAGAATGCTTTACCTTGGCATGGTAAACGCCAATAGTTTCCACTGTTGAGTGTTGACCAAACATACGTAGATTGTATTAACTTTTCATTTGCAATGAAAAAAAAGAAAGTGTAGTAAATAACCAACAGTGAAAAACTGAAAATCCTTGAAGTAGATCACAATCCAAATATGAAAGATGTGGATATAGTGCAGATATCCGGAAGTTAAACATTCCTCCGTCAACCTTAAACGCAATTGTTGGCAAACTTAAATTGATTGACACTGCTTTTAAAGAAGGGCAAAATGCTAAAACAAAACTTTCCTCTTGGAGATTGGAACGAAATTTGTTGCATGGAAACACCTACCGTATTCAAATCGTATTGAATACGCCAAAGATAGATTCGTCTATTGTACTCATAACACGATGCACGCTTATAATTTTGTTTTGCTTTTTAGCAGAAATTATCACATGTGTAATAAAACACAGCAAAGCCACTGTTGTCGCTTCCATAATTCACAATCTATTTTCTCAAAAACATTCATAACCTCAAAAATCCAAGTTGACCAACATAAAAGTTTGAATTATTTATTCTCAGGTTTTGTGTATCCAAATCCATTTGAACACACATTGAATTTAACATGGAAACACGGATTGTAATCAGTATGAAATTGTACTCGAAATCGATTTCAATTGCCCATGGGGACGTAGTAATTATTAGATTTTTATTACATAACTATGTTCTTAAATTGCAGATTTTGCATTTTCGTTAACACTTTTTCCTGGATATGACGTCCAAATCCTTAGGTCCTTGCAAAAACGTACTAATGAGATTCTACTGTATGCATTATAACATAAGAACATTTTATAAATGTTCCATTTCTGAAAATTTCCATATTTTTATATAGTCTTTCCATTTTTCAGAGGTGTCGAGAAAGCCACAAGATTGCTGTTGTTTATGTGGCTGAAGGCCAGGAAGACAAAAATTCCATACTCTCCAATACGTGTGGTAGCCAAGCCTATGAAGAATTCATCGCAGGATTAGCATGGGAGGTTAGTCTTCCATCTGCAAACTTTTTAAACAAAATCTTTTATTCAGTATTAGTTTAGTGATTATGAATGGTTTTGTATGTTTTATTTGTGTTTCACACTACGCTAAGGTATAACTGTTATATTCACAGCTCGTAAAACTTGGCAGAAAAATATGATAATAGTTTATCTGGAAAAATCATAGCCAAACTACTTCTTAGCCACAAGTCTCTAACCGTACTCCTGTCATAAATGCCAAAGGCAGAATTGGCTTGGTATCAAGGGAGGAGGAGGAAAAGCTTCCACTTATCCTGGCTGTTATAACTGTCATATCTTCATCTCTTTCTCTTTCCCCCCTCTACTATTTATAAGAATATGTAAACATCCTTAGAACTAAGTGTTTTGGTATATGGAACGACTTTTAGATAGATACTTTATTTGTACATTTTTACACAGTTCTTTTTACAATATTCCACTTATAAACTAACTTAACCTATGTACAAATTTCCTTGCCAGCTATGCTGCTCTTTTTGCCTGGCACCCTGGCCTTCTGGCTCATCTAAGCATCCCTTGCTACCTTTAATCCCTATTGCCCATCCTCTCCTTCCTCCATTTGCCTTTCTACCTTTCTTATCTCTCTTACTTTTCTAATCCATTTCTCTTTTACTTTCTTTAAGAACTCCCCCATATTCTTATTTTGCTTTTCTTCCTTTCTCATTAGCATTTTAATTGCTACTATTTTCCTATCCATTTTTTCCCATTTTTCTTCCCATACTTCTTGTCTCCATTCTGCTAATTCTTTGCATTCTGTCATATAATGCTCTGTGCTTTCACTGCCTCCGCATAATTCACAAATTCCGTTTTTTTTTTTTTGTTTTTTTTACCTCTTAGCCCTCTCAGATACATTGATCCTGTTCTCATCCATGCAAACACTCCTTTTTGTGCTCTATTACAATAATCCACATACCCTTCTTTCCCCATTTCCTTTTTAGTAATCTATAGAACCCTAGTGACTTTATTCTCTAAGCTTCCCAGAATCTCTTGTCTTTCTATGTCCTCCACTCTGTTTCTTACTGTTATCCAGAAACCATTGCTATTTCTTTCTCCTGTTCTCCAAATATCTCCCATTCCTATCTTCTCCATAATTTTTTCTACCCCTGTCCACCAGCTATTTTTATTTTTCATACTCTTTTGTTGTTCCATGCATATCTTTAAAATTTCCTCTTCATCTTTTCTCAGGCATCTAAACCAGAATTTTAATATCCTTTCTAGTATCACTCCCTTTCTTCTTGTTCTTCCTAATTCCACTAATGCTACTTCTCCTGTGCTGATCTTGGTAACCCCAAAAGCTCTTTACAAAACATTCTATAGCTCTGATCTATTTTTACTTTCTCTACTACGTATAGTAAGTAGGGGAAGTATTGCATTCCACCCAAAAATTCGATACCGAGATTTCACCAGAAATACATGTTTTGAGACCTCCTGAATCCAAAAAAAGCATTTTTGGAAACATGTCCGTGTGTGTGTGTGTGTGTGTGTGTGTGTGTGTGTGTGTGTGTGTGTGTGTGTGTGTGTGTGTGTGTCTGTGAACAGCATAACTCAAAAACTAACAGTCGGATAAACACCAAACTTGGTATTTACGTTCAGTATCTTCCAGAGATGCGACACGAAGATTTTCAAGAAAATCCCCCCACCCCAGACTACCCTTTACATGGAACATTTTTCGAAAATTTTAATTTTCTCAAAAATGGCTCTAACGATTTTGATGAAAATATCATATGTTTAAGATAATGTCATGAGAAATGAAATGTATATCTCGAAATTTCTGGGAATGTCTCCAAAAGTATTCTTCATTATGAACGATTTTTGCATAACTGGTAAACCATAAGAGATAGACAAAATTTTACTACACAAAAAATGTAGATCGCGTTAAAATACACAACTTATATCATATACATTTTTTTTGTTGAGTGAACCGTTTTCAAGATATTGCTTGTTATTTCCTTAAATTTTCCAATACTTATACTTTTTCTCAAATTCGTTATTCATTTTTTTATGTCCTGGACATGCAAAGAGAATGGAATGCGCCACATAGCAACCAGCGATAAAATATTTGACTATCGCTTAAAAGTTACCATATTCCCCTTGCATCTACAAGAAAATTACAAATAAGATTGACATCTCGATATCTCGATTAACATGAAGCATATGGAGAATAGGCGTTTGTAAAAATAGATTGTACAAGAGTAGAGAAAGTCATGTGAGTGTAACACATCAGATTTTTTTGTTTAATTCAGTTTCCCCCCAAATTTCTACTGCATATAGCATTCTTGCTTCTACCAATGCTTCATACATTCTTTCTATCCATTTAGTTGACATTTCTAATTTATATTTGCACATCCTTATTCCTGTCATTGCTGCCTTTCCTTTAGCCCTAACCTTCCTGCTATGTGCCCCCCATTCCCCATTACTGCTCATCCTCGCCCCCAAATAATCCATCTCCTTGGCAACTTGTAATTTTAAACCCCCCATCTGCCATTTCTCTTCTCTTTTTAGTTTATTTCCTCTTTTAAATACCATAACTTTTGATTTATTTATATTTACTTTGATTCCCCATTCTTCGCAGAATTCATGTATGGAACGACTTTTAAGTATATTGCTTGACAGGAAGATGACAACAGTATTGCTGTTGCAGCTTGTCTCAGTAAATTGTGAACACTGGTGCATATTTAAGTGATTTGGTGCTTTTCGTATATATATAATAGGTGTCTGGAACATTGCCTAGTTACTCTTGCACAGATTAACCTTAGAATAACAACTGATGTCTTTTTTTACAGGTGGAATTGGAATCTCATACAGGATTCCTTGGAGGTCTTCAACGCAATAAGAGCACAGGGGAGACTGCTCCATATTATGCAACATCATTCTTGGAAGTAATTTTCCATGTAGCAACACGTATGCCTTCATCAAGTCAGGAATCTCTTCTTCAGAAGGTATTATTATCTTTAGTGCATAAAAATGAAATAAAGTGTATTAAGTAACTAATAACAATTTGTGTAACAAATAACAAGTAACTGTGACAAAACTCCATATAACCTTTCAAGATATTTTGCTGCAGCATAAGTGGGAAATTTTTCGCATCATGATGTACTTGTTTACTTCTCATCCAGCAGCAGCAGCAGCAATCACAATGACAAGTGGAGTATTTGTTGATATCTTAATTTGATGCTAGCACTGATTGATTCAAGCAAGTTTACAAAGATGTTTCAGTCTGAAACTAAGTATGAAGTATGCAGATAGTGCTATATGAGATACGAAAAGGTTAGTTTTAGTTCCAGGTTGCTTGTATGGAATACAATCCAAGCAGAAGTGAAATGAAAAATTGTCCTTCCTTATTTGTATTGCTCAGTAAACTTTCACACAAACATTTTGTGAAAAAGTAGATCAAAATACAGCTAGCGTTAAAAATAGAATAGCAGTTTATGAGGGTGATCCCAGAAATAATGCATAAGCACTCCCATCTCTGTGGAGATGTGATTGTTACATGTTGTGTTACTGATAAGAGACATTCTGAACAAATTCTTGCAGATTTAACAGTTTGCTTAAAATTCTCTTTGTCTGCAAGCTATGGTGTTAACTACTAAGGCCATATTACTGCCTTGGAACAAAGCTCTACCATTGAAATTGAAACTTCAGGTGGACATATACCAGCAGAAATCTCTCTTAATTGCTTCAAGAAGAGTATGGGAGTCCAGTAGATACAGCACCAATTCCTAATTGTCCAGATATTTTAGTGAGGAAGTCAAAAATCACATACAGATTTCACTGCAGCAGTAATTGCAAAGAAGCTAGACAGATGACTTGTGAAGGGATAGCTCATAAATGTGGTGTATCAAAATCAGCAATACATTGCATTTTAACAAAATATTTTCAGAAGAGAAAGGTTAGGTGCTGCTTCTGTATTGAAAACTTGCATATGGTCAAGCAAGCCAGTAGGGCATTTATTGAGAAATTATAATAGGGAAATGCTCCCTCACTAATGAGTCCACCTGAATGTGAACTTTACCCCAGACTGAGAAGAACATTTTGGTGTTAGGTTTCACAGCTGTGCAGCTGTGACCCAACACATCTTAGAACTAACTTCAAAGAATTAAGCTAAATAAAACTACTGCTGCAACTTAGAAAACAGTAATTTCTCCAAGGAAATAGTTTCAAGTTATGTTGATATATATAGTAGATTGCTGCAGTTAAGTAACCTTATGGATTATTGCTCATATATCTAAATGGTATGTGCATCTAATTTCATGTTATACAGGGCTTTCAGAGTTACCTTTACTGCTCGCAGAGGGTTTTTTTGCACCTTGACTGGACATGCAACAACTGGCCACATTTGTACTCTGACGTTGCTTCTTAAAACTTTTTAAAATCTTAGTCTATAGCAAATGATAGAAATGTCATCCTCCTCCAACTAAACAGGCAATGTAGTGGGTAAACACATTCCAGTTGACACAAATAGTTTGATCAGTAAAGATTTGTTACGTACATTTTGTCCTTCAAGCTACCCCATGAATGCAAATCACAGATTATAAGATCTGGGAAGCCAGAAGTCTTACACCAGCACTAGCTTCACTTTACTGATTTTACTCATGAAGACACTTGTGCTATATAAGCAGTAGTGGAATCGTGTTGAAACTATTTGTTTTCTCTTTCCCTGTCAGCTGATTAAAGAGTGAGTCAGAATGTTATTTTGGTACCTATCTCCATTCACTGTCTGCTTGTAAAAATGTGGACCAATTATGTCTCTTGTGCTAATTGCACACTAAACTCCAATCAGGCAACTGGCCATGAGTGGTTAGTGTAGGTAGACTTGGCTGAAATGCAAAACCCCTCATATAAATGGTAAGATGTACCATATTGGCTCAAATATAAGACAGTGTTTTATACCTTGAAGTGTGCTTTCAAAATTCATAGTCATCTTATAGGACAGGCTAATATTTAAAGACATTCATTTGCATGAAGACTTGACTGGCTTGAGCAATGGGAATCAACATATTGTGCATCACAACTGAGCTCAAGGTTACAAATAAGCCAGAATTTCTTGAACTTTGATGATTATTTATGACATAATCCATTGATGCTTGGTTTGGCATTGTCATATTAATATATTTAGTTTTGATTAGTGTTCCAGTCATGTTAGAAAGGAGATGTCTTCGTCACATCAGTTGAATAAAGGAGAGAGAAGAAGTTATATGAGCTTCAAATTTGGTTTTGTACAAGGCAAAACATACTAATAATGCATATGCTGCAATGATGTTCAGTGTTTCTGAGTGTAATATACAATGTTGATGGAAAGATGAAAAAAGCTTATGAATGCTGACCTGTAAGGAAAGCATTCAGAGGACCAAAGATGGAAAAGTTCATTGATGCACTTGTCACTCAATTTGTGCAGGAGAAATGAAACCAAAGGTTTCCAGTATGCTGTGAATATTTTCTAGTTGCATTAATTATTTTAGTAATTTTTTCTATGGAAAACCTTCCAAATTTCAGGGTTGTCTTATATTCAGACCGATACAGTATTCTGGAAGTGTGATGGTTTCAGTTTAAAATATACTTTCTGTATCACTCAGATATCCCAAAAAAATCTTATGCAATACATTCGCATTTCTTTCTCTACCCTCTTATTATCTATTATGGGTATGCAAACTATTCTTACTAAAGCTTATTTTTGTACCTACTACATTTTAATCCAAATAAGCCTTTGCAGAAATGGCTACATTACACATTTCATTATAGATATAAAGGGAACAGCGATGGCCAAATGTTTAAGAACTAGATGCTATATTCTGGCCTTAAAATTCCATACTATTTCCAGTAATAATGAGAAACAACTGAATGTTGACAGGACTTAAAGAGAATGGCCAAGAAATGAACAATTTGAACCTTTAATGATGGATACTCAGAAATGGCTTGTGCCACAAAAAAAAACTTATTTGAAATAAATTGTGTGTTTTAAAAAGATCTACCTTTTTTTGTGTTTACTTTTTTGTCTATCGCTTAAAGTGTACCATTTGTACAAGATAATACAAAATTCCTTCATTGGCTCTTCCCAGAAGATTCAAGATATACATTTTATTTGGCATGTAAATATATTTCATATATGGTATTATAATCAAAATCCTTAACCATTTTTAGAAAATAAAAAATTTTGAAAAATGTCCATGTAAAGGATAGTCTTGGGGTGGGGAAATCTTTTTGAAGATTTTCATGTTGCAACTTGAGAAGATACTGAACCTAAATACCAAGTGTGGTATTTATCCGACTTTTCATTTTTGAATTATGTTGTTCACAGACACACACACACACACACACAGATATTTTTCTAAAAATGCTTTATTTGGATTCAGCAGCCTCAAAACGTGTATTTATGCTGAAATCTCTTATCAAATTTTGTTTGTGGAATGCAATACTGGTATATACTTGATAGAGAAGGTAAAAAAAAAAATAAATAATGTAGTAAGTTGTAATTGCAAGAACACCCATAAATTTAAATCACTGTCTGGAATTTAAATGACTAGCAGTAAAAGAGTTAAACACATGTATGGTCTGTCATTTCATACTTTAATGTGCATACATTTTACATTTACAGAGGCACTGCCTCAATTAATATACTCATATTTAAAGACAATTATTTCCCATTTTATTTCATAGACGAGACATCTGGGAAATGATGAAGTGCACATAGTGTGGTCAGAACATTCGAGAGATTATAGACGTGGTATCATTCCTACAGAGTTCTGTGATGTGCTTATTGTTATATATCCACTGCCTAATAGACTGTATCGTATACAAGTATCCCGCAAACCTGAGGTAAGCACATTTTCTTATTCTTACATTCCTTTTGTAATTTTTAGTAACAGAAAGTGTTGCAAAAACACTACTTAATTATTCAATGCAAACCATATTCTTGTGTAGCGCATTAGATTGTTCTGAATTCATTAAAGCTGTCTAGTTTGATCTTATTGATATACATGATTTGTATAAATTAGCCTAATTATTAGAAAAGAACTAATTCTCTCTCCCTCTCCCCCTCCCCCCTCTCCCTCTCATACATACAAGCACATGCATTTTTTTCCAAAACTGGGGTAAGGTTCAGGGCCCTCAAAACACATATTTCTGTAAAATCTCAATATGGTGGTTTTCAATGGAATACTTGCTCTACCAACCACAGGTAAGTGGTAGAGAATATAAAAATAGGGGAATCATCAACATTGGTAATCCACCAGTTTGCACCAACATATTTCATAATCTCAATAAAATCAATAGAAGTTGTGTAAGTATTGATAAATAAGAACTAGGCAAACTATGTGGGAAGAAGATGAATTAAAAATTATGTCTTAATGAACAAAGAAAACGCACATGTTCCTCTACACCATAAAAGCTTACAATTGCAGCAACATGTGGATATGGGTTTTTCAACAGCATAACGGATGTAGGCTTTGCATGGAAAGAATTAAGATCCCTTAACTGTGTGCTACCCAGAGATAATTTTAAGATGCCCCTCCCCAATACCCATTGATCATAAAATACCACCATTGTATGTTAAAACATAAGAGGCCCGATTGCAGAAACGATGATTAGTCAATGATTAAACAGTGTGTGACTGCTATGTTGTGTAGATGTTTAGCATTAAACAGTCTTAAGTCTGTGTTGAAGTATCAATATTTAAACACCATCAAGAACACTGTTTAACCTCAAATCCGGGGCACTCCTGTTCCTGGATGGCACTTAAGATTAATTGGCAATTTCATAAACACCAGAGGCGACAGGAGTGCAACTGAGTACAACAATGCAATCTGCACAAAATAATTAAAAGAAATGAAACATTTCATATGCATGGAAGATTTCATACTTCTGTGTTCTTCATGGTTTACACATAAGATAAGTTTGCAATAGTAGGTGATATATAGGAACACTCAAATTTCATGACTAATGCAACTCACAAAACTTTTAAAATTATGGAACACATGCCTATAAGTAGAGACCTGCAAATTTCGTGATTCGCGTAAATGCATGACTATACACAAAATGTGTTATTACCTTAAAAGTTGGTTTACGGGTGTTTCAGCCCACGAACTACTCGCTGATTTCTTAAAATGTCCAACTATTCATGAATTTTCACGCTTATGCGTGAATTTTAATAAAATTTAGGTTCATTATTCTTTTGACAATGCAAGCATAAATCATGCACTTTTGATGGTTAAAGGAGAAGAAGAAAAAAAATGCGGAAGATGATTGCCTAAAATTTTGGTAATTCTTTTTTCAACACCATTTGGAGCACTAAGTAGGAAAATGTGAAAAGCAAGTTTTCTTGTGTTCTTGCAGGCAAACGAATGTACTTGAGCACAACAAATCTGGAAACACGGTCCTTCTATACTTATGAAAGTAGCCTTCAGAAGTATAAATGCATATCAAGGGATAAGAACAGAGACTTAACTGACATTTTTAGGAAATTATAGTTTTTAACACAAAATACATCAGAAAAACATTGTGAATGTTTCTGTGGAGACCTTGCATCTCAATAACAATCACAAACTTTAAAATACATGACTAGCATTATCTCATATGTGGAGAAAAACTAGTTTATTTGAAAAACTTGTGAGAAAAATAAATATATTTAATAAATAAACCAAAATGTAAAATGTTCAACTTCCAAATAATGTAATAAACATGCAGCTGCCAAAAATTATTACTGTTATAAAGAAACTGTGATAATTTGTGTTTCTTGCCCTGTCCCTCCCTCCTGTTACCCAAGAATTTTCACTTATTTACTCAAGAAGTTTTTATCTTTATTGCCCAAGAATTTTAAGGATGTCTACTGAAGAATTTTAGGGTCCTTCATATAAGTAAGTGTTAAGTCCCTTGTACACGATCAAACTTTTTTTTTCAATTAAGAGTTTACAAGAAAAATTGTCGAACTTTTTCAATATGTGACAAGATTGGACAAGAGTTGACAATGTTATAAATGTGTATTGACAAGTTGTCTTTAACTGAAACCCTTCAGAACACATTGATAATTTATTACGCACAAAGCAATTTATTATTTGCTCACGGTAGATGTAACAATTTACAATGAAATATTGTTCTAATATTATGTAACACTTCCACATATTATATCCAATGAAGTCACATTACGATCATGGAATACAATGGAAATAACACCAACTCATAGGTTAACCACACTTTATAACATTGAATTAATGTATACTTAGTTCAGAAATCTGCCTGGCAATTATTTCTTCATATGCGTTCATCTGCTTCATCCTGTTGTGGTAATCCACAGAGTCCTAGACATACGGACATGACCAGCTTATGTATAACCTAATCAGTTCGCATACGACGTGCCTTGGCCGGGTAACCGTTTTTGTTTACTTTTTGCTTTCAGCCATGTTGCAGATTTCGTGATGCACTGTAAATAGTAGCATTTCATTGGCTAAAACCGTCAAATCTTTGATTGTTTAGAGCATGTCCTTATTTGCTTTCAAAACTTTCAAAGACTTTTAAAAGTATTGGAAGCAATTTGACAAAAAAAGTGGTGAAGCTGTTACAACTCTTGAAAAGCCTTGTAATCTATTGAATTTGACGAAAAGTTGATGGTGTACAAGTAGCTTAAAATATTTCCATATGTTTCGATCACACATGAGTCAGATGCATGTCTTGCGTCATTTTAAAAAAAAAAATTAAAGTTTTGCAAGTTTCAAAAGTCTAATTTGAGTGCCTCTAGTATTATATCAGCAACATTATTTAGCTTAAATAGTCAAATCATTCTAGGTGCCATACTTTGGTCCATTATTCAACGAAGCTATAGTAGATGATAAAGTACTGCCAGGATTAGTACGTGCGTCAGCCATCAGTGCATCAAGAGCCAAAAGGAGTATGTTGCGGCTGTATCAGAATTAGTAAGTAAATCACTTTTTGTTATGGAAATCATACATATTAAATCATGCAGATATGTAAAATGAAACCACAGTCTGTTCAGTCTGTAGAATTGCAAGTAAAATTATTTGTTCTGATGTTTGTAGAACTGTTAACAATTTATTCCAAACAAAAAAAAAAAAAAAGATTGGTATGGATGAGTGAAATATAAGTAATTTTCTTTCATAGAATATCATAAAGCCAACCATAAGCCACATATCAACCGAATAAAGAAATACAACTCAACTGATTTACATAAGAAAAACTTACAATTTCCAGAACATGTTTCGAAGGCAACTTGCCTTCATCCTGAGCTTAATTGACTCTTAGATGCTAAATGTATCAGGGATGGGATAGGCTATTGGTCATATTTGAAAAGTTACTACCTGTGGTGCTACTGATCTTGTTTAATTTAGCAGTACAGGTGGCCCTATTAGTACACATATACATATGAATGAATGGCAGTTGTAGCTCAGAGCATAGCATAGAGCTGTTGTTCTGGCTGAAATTGCATGTTTGAACAAGGTAATCAGAGCATTCTTGGAATCAGTTGATAAATCAGCCTTTGTTAATTATTGTTTTTCCATACATGGTAAGCTAAAATTGGAAAGGTAAAAATCATTCTGAAAGATTGAATGTCCATTGGTTAGATAGCAGCACATTAAGCCAAAGATGTGTGGTTCAAACCTCAGCTTTACATTGAATTTTTTTTTAATCTGGTTCTTTAGCCTACACACAGCATGTGTTAAAGAACAATTAACATTGAGTGACCTAATAGTGGTTAAGTAAGAGACTTGGGGCTTGAAATACTCAGAAAATTGTAAGTAAACATTGGGTATGTTATCTTAAAATGAATTTCATAGCACTTGTTGTTTAATGAGAAAAATGTATGTCAATTGTGAATGTATTGTCATGCTGGCATGTTGCTCGAGTAATTCAGTTGGCACAGTAATCCACATCAATCCTGACTAAGGCATTGAATTTTTCTGTCTGATTGCCTTTCCAACAACAACAATAACACAGATAATGTTTTAAAGCAAGACAGAATTAAGCAGCAGATAAAATGAAATCATATCAATGCAAATTACACATAAATCAACTCAGTTACTGTCTCAGTGTTCTCAATCATTCTTCTATGACAAACCAATCAGAAGATCTTTTCTCTTTATCATAGTCATAAAACTGACCACAGTTGTACTCGTTTGTTTATTGCACATTAATTAAAGAAAAGAATTCTTTCTACATTTGCACTGCAGGTAGGAATTGTAAAATAAAACTCGGTTAACTTGAGCAGCTCTGAACAGCTTGTAATGTTAGTAGCAATTAAATAATCTGCGCACTTTTTGTGCATTGGAATATCAGAATTGCGGATCTTTATTTGCAGATTTGTTCAGCTTGCAAATCTTAAAAAGGATGATCATGAATTCTAAACCAACTTACCAAAAAAGCATTCGTAAAAGAGTAAATGTCAATATCATACCTCTAATCAGAAGAGCATCACTTTTGACTTCTAAATGCTTTTTACCAGCTGAAGCACTATTAAAGAGTGACACTTCTGCACTCATCAAGCACTATCAGAGCATAATTGAAACTGTTTTGTAATCTTTGGTTTTTGAATAAAGTCTTTGAAACAAAGACTGAAGCTTCAGTTGAAAATTATTATTCAAAGTTCATCTGTGAGGACTTTTTTACAAGTATAGACATATTCATTAAATGTTTATAAATACAGACAGCAGGATAGGCCCTCAAAATATTGACATAGCCTGATAAAAATAGACTCTGACAAACCTATACTTGCATTACTTGAATTAGCTTTGCCATGATTGCTACCACGTAACTGAGAACTTCATTTGGTTTGTCCATTATAAAACTGAAATAAAGCACTGAGATAAAGTGGTTCTTTGCTCTCCAACTGCCAGGAATAAACTAAAACTGATAACTAATTGTTCTTCCATATATGCTGTGTGTAGGCTAAAGTTGGAAAGGTAGAATCAGACAAAAATGCAGCCTTGGCTAGGGTTTGAACCACAGAAAATAAAATTAAATTGAGTTTTTATTTATGTACGCTCTTTAACTATGGTACTTAGCGTCCCATACAATATTGGGCGTGAAAGACCAGAAATTTTACTCAGAGGCCTCTTTATCAGGCTTGAAGTTTTTATGTGCCATAAATCTATGACACGGTACCATCGTCTTTACTTCCCTTCTGAAGGAAGCCATCAGCCTCTGCTGGGCTTGAATCTGCGACCTCGGGAATTGAACCACAGATCTTCAGCTTTGTGCTATTGCTCTAACCAATGAGCTACCATGGCAACATGCTGGCATGACACTAAATTACCCAACTGATTCCATTTTAAGCACTTAAGAGATTGTAAGTCTCCATTGGGGTATGTCATCTCAAAATGAATTTGAGGACATCATATGGCTTACCAGGTGCATTGTGCTGTAATGGAACTTAAACACTTCCCATACAACATGCAAATTTTAAGGTCCGTGGATGGCACCTAACTAGGAAAGAAGAGCACATATGAAAGGAAGGCAGGAAATTCGAATATAACACTTTTTTCAAGATTCGATAATTTACTTTCAGTTATCAAAGTACATATTTTTCTTTTAACGTGATATAGTTCTTGTTGGCTCCCTAAATTGTCTCTGAGTAAACAGTTAAATGTATCTTACTTAATTCATTGGCATGATAATTTTCGCAGTAAAGTCTTAAGAATGCTTGGGCTTCCACATAACAAAATAAACCCAAGATCTGTGTGTCCAGTTCACTAAGTGTTTTTATATGTTCACTCCATTTAACAAGTATAACACTTAGATAATGCTCATTCAATTTAATGTTAATCTAAACTTTGAACATTTTAACAAAGATAAACCTTAAAATTGTAACATGAGATAAAGCTTATTTGTTTTCCCAAATAACATCATTACATTAAATTAAAAGCTTATGTAACCTTTAACGGTTCCCTTTCTTTGATTCCTTTAAGAACTTTGCAAAGAAATATTTTGTGGTTTTTTTTTTTTTTTTTTTTTTTTTTTTTTTTTTTTTGTGTTAACTCTTGAACAGATCTCTCTAAAAGTGCCTAACTCTGGCTAAAATTTAAATACAATTATTACCAAAGGGAATTTAGTTGAATACTCACCGAAACAATACATAGATAACGAATTTAGAGCCATAAAGGAATTTTGAAGTTTTAACTCAATGCCATACCCTACACGTTCGTCTGTCGTGTTGCGACCTGTCAGCCTCTATACACTTTCCTTTGGTGTTCATGTCACCACTCACCATGCCGGGAGTCGACTTGAATGCAGCTTGCAGTTTTCACCACTAGGGTAGCCTTTTATGTCATAGGCTACAGATGGAGATCACCTCGCAGTTGCTACCACATAACCAGGCTACAGATGGAAATGCCGCTTCTCTCGGCATATAGTGGTCAGGTAGATTAATCCATGGTAAGCTTTCGGAGAAAGGGGAGCCGAAATGGTACACAGGAAAAATGTGACTTTAGTGCCATGCTGCATGTTGCCATGGTAGTTGGTTAGAGCAACAGTACAGAAAGCCAAAGATCTGTTGCTCAAATCTTGGCTATGGTATTGAATTTTTTGGTCTGATTCTACCTTTCCAAAGGAAAACTGATCAATATGTTTTGAGGACTCTATTAACAATAAGTAGGAAGAGCAGATTAAGCACTGTTGTAGGTGTTTACCTCCACTTTATATATCAGCAGTGAGCTGTAAATGTTCATTTCTGGATGGTACAGCATATCTCAAAATAAAATTTATTATATTAAAGTTTTCATAGTAAATAGAAAGTATGTTGTGGACACATTGTGAATAGCGTAACATTTATTTTTAAATTCTAAGTCACATGATCCCTCATAAAAGTATATTGTTTATGGTACTTGAGAACCATCCTTTTTATATCTTTAAATATGAATTCAATTCAGATAGTTAAATTACCAGGTGAGTCAGCTGCGCCTATTTATTTTTTAATTTATGCAACGTGCTAAGCGACATATGTGACTTATGCCTTTCTTGAATGCCTTCTAATGGCTGATTTGCATAACACTTTATAGAGAAGAGATACATAACTCAGTGCATAAGTGTTTTATGAGACAGAATGTAATCGCTATGTATATCGATGCAAAAAACATCCCACCCTAACACTGAGAGCTACAGTAGCAATTTTAGCCAATTTTACAAACTTTTATTCTTTAGCATACATCCATGCACCCCTTTGAAAATGCCCCTGAAGGAACAACCTACCACATGCATCAGTTGACAAAACCATTTGAAAACAAAATGGCAGATCTACGCAGATCTATGCAGTGCGACCAATTGGATTTAAGCTGTTAGTTAATATACAGCCTTGTCAAAAAATGCTAAGTATTAGTAGATAATTTCTCTTATTTCACAAACTATGGTGTATTTCAGATCATACAGTAATTGTAATGACAGATTCAGTTTATTTGTTTGAATTAAAACTACCAAACCGAGCTCAAAACACTGTATGATGCTGCAAAAAGCATGTAAAGATTCAAGGTGGGACTAAGTTCTGCGATTACCAATTCATATAGGAACCTCAGCTTGCAGGGTAGCATTGGCCAAATGGTATCATGGTTGCTCTAACACTGTGCCACTTTAATTCGGATTCAAATCCTTCGGGTGAATTTCAAACTTTTTATTACCTTTTTTTTTATCTCTCTGGGCCTATAATTTGATATTATGATATAAATAACATTTTTGATAACATTATAAGTGTGTACAAAATAGAATAATCGTCATGTTTTCCACCGCAAAGAAGAACCACCAATAAGCCCAAAACATATACAGGCACAACTATACATGACGAATGCAGGCAGATTACACCGCGCATGTTACAGCATGCAAGAAGGTCTCTCCGGCAACGTACACAAATGTGCGTTAATGAAGGGGGTCATCATTTTGAACATTTACTTCCTTGATGAAATCCACGCTTTTTAACAATTTATTATTCTGTTTACCTGAACTTAGCACATTTACAACTCCTTTGTCAATAGAAGTGAAACATAAGGTTTAAACATGAAACAAAAATTGTCGATATGCGCCCCAGAGAATGAAAGCTAACTATGTAACACGGTTTACAACACCAGATACGGTACAGATTATTACAGTAAACATGATACACAATTATCTGATTGTAATTCTTATGTCTTTGGCTCACAGGAGAGCCAGTAACAAAAATAAATAAATTAGTACACTAAAATACAGAAAATAAACACAAGGGGAGAGAAGAAAAAAAAGAACTAAAACAATTTTATGTTTGTATCAGATTCGAACCTCCGAAGCTAACCTTTGCTTCACCACATTCCGGCAGCTAAACCACTCGGCCAGAACCCACGTAGTTGATCCCGCTCTTCGGGAAAACATTCCTCTATCTCCTTGCATTATATCCATGAAACGCCATCATTTTTAAGGCTTTTGTAGCTCTTTGGTTCTCATTCAAGCCTTTAATCATTAATGGGGATTGCATATAGTACCAAATAGAAGGGCAGAGCTACAATAACAGTTTGTTTGCTAAAAGGGTTAATGTTTTCACATTAGACTATAAACTGCGGGTTGCATAGATACGAATACCTAGGGGCAGCTGACTCATCTGGTATATTTGGCTCTGCCTTATCTTAGCAGAATGCTTTGTGAAATTGAATTTTTATTACTGGTAGGTTTTCCAAAGGATAAGGTTACATCAACCTTGTATATGTTTCAGTTATGAGGAACGAGCGAAGTCTCTGGAGACAGTGGTTCGTAACCACAAGGACTCAACCACATTTGAAGAGTTTGCAGCACAAGTTTACTCGCCTGTTCAAACTGTGTCACCGTTCTGCCCAGGCCCCACAAGATCCTCAGGTACTAACACAGATCGGGGTCAAGTCCTCAAGGATGACTAATGTATTGAAACTTAGCATACACAAGGTATGCAGTATTGCTAATGCAGGAAAGCCTTTTACTTTTCAGTCCCTCTAAACTTTTCAGCAAGGATATATTTTCCTTTGGTCATTTTATTGTAAAATACAGTAAAACTCTGCTTTTACATTCTCTCTATCCACATTTTCCTGTCATTTTCTGCCAATCATATTTTTTCTCCCACACCTGCACTGCTTTGTTTCCATTAACTTATTTAAGGAATCTTTACTATAATTAACATTTCATTTGGTTGCTTCTGTTGCTCTTTTCTTAGGCTCCTTGTCCACTTAACTCTTACATTTCCTAAAACTGTCCCCACCATTTTAATCATTTCTGCTTTTGGTCTTGCCAACATTTTGATTGCTACTAATTCCTTGTTCAACTTATCCCATTTTTCATTCCAATTATCATCTCTCCATCTTTTAACCTTTTCATGTTCTATTAACCAATGGAAAATACTACCCAATTTGTCATGTAAAATATATCTCCCTGAGCAGTTATTTGCTAACCTTTTCAGAAATGTTACTCCTGTGCGCATCCAAGCAAGACTTATTTTTTTCAAATTGATTGCTTATGTCTACATCTCCCTACCACAATTTCTCTTAACTAAAGTCAATGAACCTTTATCCTCAAAACTGACCCATATCTCTTGTTTCTCTGTGTCTTCCAAACTCATTCTCACTTCTATCGAAAATCCACTGTTATTGTTTTTATCTAATAGCCAAATGTTCCTCATGCCAATTTCTTTTAACATATTTCCCATCTCCCCAAACATCTAGTTGCAAATTTTACTACTATATGTCTGACTTTATTGCTGCTTCTTCCAATTCTAAAACACGTTATAATTTTCCAGCCTGCCAATTTTATATCAATGTGCTTTTCCAATATTTCTTCCACTATTTGCTCTAAACGTTTCTCTCTAGTTTCCTCCACTCCAAATATCACAATGTTGTGTCTTCTTGTCTCCATTTCCAGTTTCTTTTCCTACTTTCTCTGCAAGTGCGTAGTTCTTCGTGCACTTCCTTAGTCATAGTATACAGCATTCCTTTCATTTATTCTATCTTTCTGTCAATATTTAATTCTATTTTTTTCAGGTCCACTATGTCCTCTGAAATTATTTTTAACATTGCTATTAGCTGTGTCATAACTTCGTGTCCTGGATTTAATTCTACTCCTCCGATGATCAGTAATACAGCCAGTATTGCCAGCAACCACAAGTACCCCCTTCATCACTTGTTTACCTTTCTCTTCCTTTTTCACATTCCCATTTATATAGCACCCAATTCTGGCCCGATACACTTCCAAATCTACACCCATTTTTCCAGTCAATCTTCTCCTCACAGAGCGCCACGTAAACACAACTATTCGCTTCCACTACTTACGTTAGACTCCCAAAAAGAGTATATTTGTATCATAGTTAATTCACCCAGACTTCTTATCAGTACAGACCTTTTCCCTTTTTGCCCATCAAATCTAAATCTATTTTGAGTCAGTGAACATCGTGACCTAAATCAAGGATTGCTAAAGCTTGCAACACCACTGTCAGCCATGCAATCTGCTAACCATAAGATTTTTATCATTGTCCAACACAATGCCTCAAGTGTAGGAACAGCTGATCAGTCATAGCATTAAGCTTCAGCAGGTATGTGTAGTTACTGTAGTGCCTTGAATATCGTGCTTCTTTGAACTCGTCTCATCATTTATGTTTTTCTCTCCTCTCCCTCTCTCTTTTTTTTTTTTTTTTTTTTTTTTTTTTTTTTTTTTTTTTTTTTTGTTTTGTTTTGTTTTGTTTAGCCTCTCCACTGTTTTCTCACAAAGGTAATCCAAACCGAGAGAAGTATCAGCCTTCCATTTCCTGCTTATGGAGTGAGCCAATATTGCAAGGTATATCATTATGGTCACTAACTCCTGGTACAACATACTCATATTGAAACTTGTGTTACTGCACTCACTAGTTGTGTTATAAGGTTTCGTTTCCATAAGTTTTTTTCTCTTACTTCTTTTTATACACCTATTCTCTAGCTGACTTAGAATATTCCACGGAACTGCCCACTACTTTCACTTGGTGAAAATTATGATCTAGAACAGCTATCATTGATCTAACATTCATGCCTAGGAATGAAAAATGTATTTATTTTGGGACATACTTCAAGTGCTCATTGTGATAGGATTCAAGGTTTCCTATATGATGAAAATGATTATATGCGCAATGTCACTTAAAAATCTTATCTATGAGACTGCACAAGGCATTGTATTATGTGGAATTCTTACATAGCAAGTTTGTGTTTTTAACTTTTTTCTCACACGACACATCATGAGCACATGAATGAAATTTCTCAAAACATATCCAAATATGGAATTAGTAATGTGATTTAGAATTGACATGAACTTTTCCTTCAGGAGTAAACTGTCACTTTCAGAAGTAGCATATGCCCATCACAGATGATTATAAATAGAATGCTTCCATTCATGAAATACTAATGATTTTTTAAATCATTTTAAACATTTCTATAAGGGATTTAGCAAGATGCCATACATCAAATTCGTGGGGTATGTTTAGAAATTTCTATTTCATCAAAGCTTTAATACTCATATGTCTGTCTGTCAAGAACAATTTTAAGGGCAGATTTTATTTCATAGAAGTCAGTATATTTTCGCAAGCAGCTTTCTCAATATCACCACTTACAGTTCCTCTTTGTATAATTATGACGTTTAATATTTTATCTATTGCAAATTCATTATAGAATATGTCACATATTTAGCAGAAAACCTGGGGAGCTGTACTGTCCATCTCCACATAAATATAAATTTGAATTATTCATGGCAATTGCAAAATTACTTTTTTTCTTTTAACCAAGTTTTGCGTATAGAAAGGAAAACAAATTTTTTTATTAAGTGTACAAAAATATGATTCAGAAAAAAGTAATAGTTTTATTGCTTTTGAGAATGCCAAGAAGCAGTTAAATGTCATTCCACAGGTACTTGCCTGAAGCTGTGCATAAATTACTTTTAGACTTCCACTTTTGCCTCCAGAGCACCACTGTACTGATGTCAGCCCATTCATGCAATGAGTTGTAATCACATTAATACCTCTCAAGTGTTAGATTTTCTTTCAGTGACAGGCCCACCACAAATATTGAATAGCACAATAACATTTGCACATACAAACACAAAAGAATATTTTCTGGACATACCTACATCATCTACTCCATCTTCACTGGGGTTTATAATTCTCGTCATTTACGGCTGAAGATTCACCTTCCTCATCACTCATCATTGATTCACATTAGCACCTTTTATAGCACTAAAAACTTCAGTTCCCAACTCACACTGTATTTCAGCCGCATTCTTCAACTCGAGGCGTAAAGAAACAGAAACTAGTGTAGGTTCACTTTCTTGCTGAGAATTACTTACTGAATTATTGACTAGTTGTAGCACTTGCTTTCTTTTAAGAAAATTTGAGATTTTTGGGTGCAGGTTTTTCTTCTAGTCATAAAAATTTCAAAGGCACCACATTATCTTTCAGCCTAGAGCTTTTTGAATTCCTTGTTCTTCATTATTCTTATTTTTATAACATCTGACTCAATAAAATCCCTTTCTTTGAAATTAATTCCACATACTTTAGCATTTTTGATTGGCACAAAATTTTTGGGTTACATAGCAGCAACCCATTTGTTATACACACACCCATTCTTATCTGTATCAGGAAATTAGTAATAACCAACATTTCTGTTTACGCCAGAATTATTTGCACAACCGCCATAAGCACTACACACAGGCATTGTTGACCTTATACCTCACAGAATACTGTACAATCACAAACTAACAAGAATTAAATACAATCCAAGGCGAACTAATATAAGTGACAATAAGTAGCATCATACAATCCTAGCCTTATGATGTCACCACAAGGTGAGCATTAAACATAAAAGTGCTTTCAGAATGAAAACAAGGTCGTAGAACAACGCTGTTTTCAACAATGTGCTCAGGGTTGTTTATATTTTATTGTTGGAGGTCTTTAAAAATTTAGTTCAGTATTCCTTTAATCACAGGAAAGAACATACCTGTTGCAGGACAGGGACATAGTATCACTATAAGCTATCAAAAATTAGAAGCAAAATGCAGGGAGGAAAACTGGTTATATTCCATCAGTCAGCATGGCATAATAAATGTACTATATGTCAACATTCATTATATATTCAATGGGTTTTTAGCAGTCTGCCCTGTTTTCTTAAGTGTTTGCATTAATGTAAGTTTTTACTTGTCTTAATACAGTAAATGCCAATGAAGATTACATATTATGTCCACATAGAGGCAGTTCCAACACCCGTTCTTTTCTTTTTATATGATATATAGAAAAGATGTTCTTGTATCAAAGGATGTGCAGATACTTCTATTATTTTGGCTTGGGAAGCATGCCTGTGTTGTAGTCACTCATCAATAAAAAAAAATGCCAGTGCAGGAGTACGAGGTGTGATCAAAAACTTTCCAGAATGGCTTCACAACAATGCTGATGCTGAGATTTCTTTAATTCTTACCCAGACTGTACATGGAACGTTCCTTCCCGATAAAAATGAGAGGTCACGTGATTTCCTGTGACCATGCTGTGACGAGGTAGATGCTCTGAAGTGAACACGTGTTTTGCATGTGCTGCGATTTTTCCGCGTAGCAAAAATGTCAGATTACGAAGAACAAAGAGCGAACATCAACATAAACTTGGTAAAATTGCAACAGAAGCCTATGAAATGTTAAGAACAGCTTATGGGGAGGAAGTTATGGGCAAAACTTAAGCATTTGAGTGGCTTTCGAAATTTAAAAGTTGTGCGACATGAGTTAAAGATGCAGATCATTCGGGGAGACTTTGCTCCAGCAAAACTGATGAAAATATCAATCAGGTGAGGAAAATGGTCTAAAATGATAGGCACATTACAATAAAAGAACTTTCTGACTTATTAGGACTCTCCTTTGGAAGTGTTCAAAGCATTTTGAAAGACAATTTGTACATGAGAAGAATTGTCGCCAAGTTCATGCCCCGCCTGCTTTCAAATTACCAAAAGGAAAGCCGTGTGATTGCCTGCACAGATCTTAAAGAACAGCTACAAAATGACCCACAGTTTATGGAGAAAATTATTACTGGTGATGAAACATGGATCTATGGGTACGATTCAGAAACGAAGCAACAATCCACAATGGAAGAGTCCTTCATCTCCACGCCCGAAAAAGGCCAGACAAGTTCGATCCAAAGTGAAGTCAATGATGATTGTGTTTTTTGACATTAAAGGCATTGCACATAAGGAATTTGTGCCACAGGGTCAAACAGTGAATCAAGTGTTCTACAAACAAGTGCTGCAAAGATTAAGGGAGAATGTGCAATGCAAATGGCCGGAGAAATGGAGGAGTGGTGACTGGTTCCTGCATCATGACAATGCGCCCGCGCACAAAGCCCTTTCTGTTCACCAATTTTTGCATAAAAATAGGATGAATACTGTTCCTCATCCCGCCTATTCTCCAGATTTGGCAGCAGCGGACTTTCTTCTTTTCCCGCGACTTAAAATGTGGCTCCGAGGACACCGTTTTGAGGACATTGATGTCATCCATCACGAATCGCAGAAGGCTCTGAACATGTTGAAAGAAGAGGACTTACACAGGTGCTTCCAGCAGTGGCAGAAGCGCTGGGACAAATGTATCAACTCCCAAGGAGACTACTTCGAGGGCGACAGTGCAGATTAGACAAAACAAACTGTTGTGTAGTATTTATGATGTCATTCCTGAAACTTTTTGATCATACCTCGTATACAGTAAACATTTTGCACAGTATCTAACATTAAATGAAACGTCAAACCACTATGATGGAGAATTAACAGCTATAAAATCAGCATTACAGAACATTTTAGACCATACATAAAACAAAAAATAGTCATCTTATCAGACTCAAAATCAGCCATAGATGGGATAGTAAATTACAATAATAAAACAACAAGAAATATTAAAAAAAATAAGAAGCCTAATTAAAGCAATTGAAACTAGAAATCATGTTACTCTACAGTGGATCCCAGCTCATGTCAGACTTTTGGGCAATGAACATGTGGATCAATTAGCAAAGAAAGGTGCAATACAACAACCTGTAGGACAAATAGAAATAAAAAAACAATTACATAACATTAAACAACATTTCAAAAGACAGCAGAGACTTGATAAAGAAGATAAATTAAAAGATAAAGATTTTAAGAATATTAAAGATAGAGTTGATATACAAAAAATGCCAAGGAAGACTCAGTGGTCTTATTTAAGATGGCAACTGGCCACAATTGCCTCGCAGAACACCTCTGCAAGATACGATGCCTACCTACACTCAAATGCATGCTCTGTGAATAAGATGTCATCCAGAACAAACAGCATCTCGCCAAATGCAAAGGCCTTAAAAGTGATAACTTAACGACTTTATATTGGGAAGCCAGAGGGAAAATGATGCAGATCAATTAATTCCCAGTGCCATTGGTGAACAACAACAATTTCTATTATTTTGTAAAATACATACATGTTAACCAAAAAGGGGTCCAGCCATAGATTGTATTCTCGGATTAGCCTTAGGTACAAAGGTTATCCAATAACTACATTTCTCTATTTTGTTTCTCTGCAAAATAAACCGCTCATGACATGTGTTTGATTGGTATGTATTGGCAATGCTCACACCGGCTTACAATACATGCTGCAGTTTCTTGCCAGTACGCTTCCAGTCAGCATGGAGTTACCACTACAAAGTATGTATGCTTGTGAGCTGCCACTGTCATTCGTTTTTTCGCAGTAAAACAGGTATCTGCTTTGATATCTATCGAGAGTTAACCTCTGTCTATGGGGAAAGCTGTATGAGCATTCAAATGGTTCGACATTGTCATGTACAGTTTGTGGAAGGGTGTGAAATGTTCATGACAAACAGCGCATAGGGAGACTCACTACAGCAACATGTGATGCCATTATTGTAATTCGCAATGTTGTGGAGGAAGATCATTGCATTAAAATTTACAACATCCTAATGTGGCTACCTCCTGGAGCTGCAATTGGATGTTCATCCATCGCAAAGATGAAGACCATCTTCACTACTGCAAAGTCTGTACAAGATGGGTGCCACACTTGCTGAGTGATGTTCACAAAAGTAAAAAATAAATGGCTTTGGACAGTGGAAAGAGAAAAGTAAGAGGTAGCACAGCTTACCTTGAATGGAAAACTATAGTGAATATGTGATGGTTAAGTAACCAATAAGTGAAAAGTGAAAAACGAGTGGAAATGGCACATGAAAAAAACTGGAAAAAAAAAAAAATTTATTGACAAGAAATTGTAAAATGTAAATAAACTGTAGTGATTGTCTACTGAATGAGTGACTAGGGTCAAAGTGCAGTAGACAATCAAATTTGTAAAACTCTTAGCACAATAAAGCAATAACACTATAACACAAGCAGCAACAGATGGATTTGGCCAGGATGTTTCTGGAAATGCGCCAGAGAGTGGGAGATCTGCTCTTCAAATAGCTTGTCACGGGGATGAGATCTGGATCCATCACTCTACTCCTGTGAGAAAACATCAGAGCATGGTGTGGAAGAAACCTGGCAAAAGTGCCCCAAAAAAGCAAAGGTGTCACATTTGGCAGGGAAAGTTATGGCAACTGTCTTTTGGAACTGTCAGGGGGTTTTATTCATTCACTACATGCCTCACAACACAATGGATGCAGAGAATGTAATGACTTGAGGAATCTTGGAGCTGCCATCAAAAGAAAACATTCTGGACTTCTGTTTCATAAAATTCTCTTCCTTCAGGACAATACTCAGCCTCACACAGCTCAAGTAACCCAGGCGAAATTCGGAAGATTCAACTAGGAAATTTTCACGCATTCTCCATATTCACCAGATCTTGCCCCAAGTGATTTTCACACATTCGCCCAACTCAAAGGTCATCTTGAAGGTAAGCACTTTAACATCGATAATGAAGTCAAATCAGAAGTGAACAGCTGGTTACAAGTATAGGACCCAACATGGTACAACACTGGTTTTGGAAAAACTTGTGTAACGTTACCAAAAATGCTTGGAAAAACATGGTAACTATGTAGAAAAGTAACAAGGATTGTACAATGCAAATAAAATTATTTCAACTTGATAAATTTGTGTAATGTTTTTCATAAAATAGGGGAACTTACTTATTGGATGCCCCCTAGTAAATGTTGTAAATTAATACAAAACTTGGATTCAGGAAAGTTATGGTTAACTGAGGCTTTGGATGTATTAGATTCAATAGTTTAAATTGATTATTAAAAAATAATTTAAATAGTTCACATTAGTTGAGTTCACCCCTTATATCTTCAATGCCTTAATTGGTACATACAGTATCACAGGTGATGGCACCAAGGATAAATGAAATGAAATGAAATGACAACTCGGAAGGAAACTTTCCTGGCCTCCCTGGCAATTATGAGGACTGAAGAAAATCTGGAAATCAGCGTCAGTCAGGGAGGATGGTCCTGGCAGGATTTGAACTGCACCCCACCTGTTCACAAGTCCAAGCCTTAATGACCTCGACTACCTGTGTCAGTACCATAATTGTTTTTGTTATAAGAATGCTTCTCAAGCAATTGAATTTATTATACATGATTTCTTTCACTCAGAAAGGCACATAAAATGGTTTAGAAGTGGAAAACATGCTTAAAATCTGAATAGTACACAAAAGTAATAATGTCGCTTAAAAGCTTTGAAAAATGCAATGATCAACATAAATCAAATGATTCATATATCACAATTAAAATGCCAAATTATCTTGAATATGACAGAACCCAGCAGCTGCGTGTTTCCTGTTAGCATATCTGAGCTGCTTTTATAATTGCTACAGCTTATAGCAGAATAAGTATTCCTATTGTTTATTTTTCTTTATTAATTTTGCTGTTTCTCCTACAGAGCATTATGGTAATACATACATACGAGGGTGGTCTGAAAAGTTTCCAACCTAATAAAGTACAAGACATTTTTTCAGATTTTTTTTTTTTTTTTTTTTTTTCAACATAGTCTCCTTGTAACTCTACACACTTCTCCCAGCAATGCCCCATCTCTGTAATCCTTCCAAATAGTACTCAGCATTTTTCTCTGCAATAATTGTTCACAAAGGTGATTGCCTCTTCATTTGACGAAAATCTCTGTCCTCCGAGCGCAATTTTCAGATGAGGGAACAAAAAGAAGTCGCTTGGGGCTAGATCTGGTGAGTAAGGCAGATGGTCAAGCAGTTCAAACCGTAATTCGTGGATTTTCACCATTGCAACCACTGAGGTGTGAGACGGTGCGTTGTCTTGGTGAAACAGGATTTTCTTTTTCTGCAAATGTGGCCATTTTTCCGCAAGTTCTTGCTTCAGCTTGTCAAGTAATGATGCGTAGTATGCTCCTGTAATGGTTTATTTCTTTTTGAAGATAATCGATCATGACTATCCCAAAAAAACAGTCGCCATCACTTTCCCAGCCGAAAAAACAGTTTTTACTTTTTTTGGAGCTGGTTCCCCCTTTGCAGTCCACTGTTTGGACTGTATTTTTGTTTCGGGCGTATAATGGTGTATCCAAGTTTCATCTACAGTAATTAATCAGCACCAAAACTCGGATTTACTGTGCCTAAACTGCGACAACAGAGCGTTGGAAATGTTCATTCGAACACATTTTTGGTCAAACGTGAGCAAACATGGCACCCAACGCGCGGACAGCTTTCTCGTGTCTAAATGTTGATTTAATATGTGACAAACACATTCTTTTGATATGTTCATAGCCTCTGCTATCTCTCTCACTTTAATTCGGTGGTCATCTAGCACCATTTGGTGAACTTTGGCGATGTTTTCGTCGGTAGTTGCAATTTTTGGATGTCCCAAACGTTCTTCGTCTCCCAAGCTCTACGGCCACGTTTAAATTCAGCTGCCCAAAATTTCACTGTGGTAAATGATGGTGCAGAGTCCCCATACACAGAATCCAACTCATCTTTGATTTGCGTAGGCGTATTGCCTTTCAAAAACAAATATTTAATGACAGCTCGATACTCGATTTTGTCCATTTTCATAAAAACACTCACATCACCTCACTCAAACGACCGTTACATAACAACTGAGCAGCATCCAAAATGGCTGAAACTTTGGTGAGTAACTGTCAACAGATGAACAACGAAATTCACTAGCATTTATTTACGAGTGCTGTCATCTTCATGTTGAGGTCGGAAACTTTTCAGACCACCCTCGTATATAGAATTACTTCTTAATAAAACTACTACTACTACTACTCACCAGGTAACATGGACATTGCTGTCACATGAGTTAGAAAAATAACAGGAGCTTTGTGATTACACGTATTCGACTTTGATTTAGATGTTATCATTACATACAGCTGTATGGCAAGTTATCATCAAATTTCAGGTGGTAGCAGTGACTTGTCTAAATACTTAGTTGGTTTGTTTACTTTCCTTATTTATTACATAATGTGTACAGCAATATTGGTTATGTACAGGTTTCACTATGTCAAACCTTTTCCTATATTCCTTCCATTAATTCCAATACCTTCTGTTCCCTAAAAAGCATAAAAAGGGAGTTTTACTGTAGATGGTCCAGCCAAGGGGCTTGCATCATTTTTACTGACAAGGATGCTATGCCCTGAGCTCATTTATCTGCACTATTACATGAGCATGGCTCTCACAAGGCTTTTGCTTTCCCTTGCTTGCTAAGCAGTACTTTAAGATTTTGTTACAATTTTGCCGTGAGCAAATAACACCTTGTTATGGCTCTTCATCACTGGCAAATTAATTTGGGCTCTAATTTTCTAAGCTTTTACACAAAGTAAATATTATTAACACAAAAGAAGCATTGTATCGTAATGGCGTTTATATTTGGTAATTTTCATATGAGAAAATATGTGTTACTTTCTGTTTCTTTTGTGTCTGTATTTTGCTATTTAGCATGGAAGCTCTTCTGTCATTTCTAAGCTGCCTTGGACCTGCTCTTATGCATGAGACTGCAAAGCTTCAGACAGGAAACTTGTAAAGTCGTTCAAAAACCACAAAGTTGCAGTTTGATGTAGCAAAGTGTGATTAGAGGTCGGAAAATGCAATTCACATATTAAAAAGTATGCAGCTTGTAAGAATCTTAAAGGAAGCTGGCATTTTACTTGAGAAACCTGTATGCAGCAGTGCTATTGTATTATTTTATAGCACATTATGTTTAATTTGTAGCCTTGATGTTCACAAATAGTAGTTACATTGTATTTTAGGCAGCTTTTTGCACATTTGCACATGTTTAAAGCATTAATTCATTTGTCACTAATTGTGACCCCAATAACTTTATTGTTAATGTAAGTTCAAAGAGAATTATGAAGAAATAACTTTTGAATCAAACTTTGAGAAAACTTTTTAAAGAGGACCTAGTATGCCAATATTTTCAGTATGAGAAATTTTTAGTAAATTGTTATATTGACATTCAACATGATAGCAATAGTCTGAGGCTGTGATCCTTATAGAGTTAAGACATTTCATGTATTTAATAAGAACATTGGTAGTAAAAGTCAAATGATAGTAACAGAGATCCAATCCTTTAAATAATTATTCCAGAGTTTATAATTCATGAAGTTTAGGTTAAACTGAGGTGTTAAAAAGCATCACTTCTTGTTTATTATTATATGGAGGCTGTTTCAGCATAACCAATAAATTATAAACAAGTAATGTTTTTACTAGATATAGCCAACTCAGTTAAATACAGACTCTTCCATACTTTGACTCAGCATGAAGTTATTTATCTTTAATAGTTTATGCATAGCAGTGATTGCAGCTTGGAATAAAAAGGTGTTTTAACAATAACTTATGCCAGCTCTGTTCAAAAAATATCCAAACATTCAAAATTATGTGCCAAAGAGGTGTAATGCAAAAAATTGTTGGTATCACTTATTTAAATTTGACTGCCCATTTGCCGTGCAGTATTATTTTGTTTCATACTACTTTCTTTGCAATGCTTCCTGTGCAAACTTTCATATCAAAGCATTAACATTCAGTTTGCATGTAACTTCTTAAACACTTTACTGGGTCTCACAAGAGAATGCAAAAAGGGCAATAATTATTTAAGCTGTCCCTAGTGCTGTGACTGATTAAAGCAGTTAAGAAGTGGTTGATAACTAATGCCAGAGATACACATTGACAACATTTGAGTGTTCATGTGGTTCAGAATTAATGAACTTAATACCCGACTATTCAAAAAATTGCCAAAGAATGTTGCATTTCTGAGAGATCATACACAAAAGATATTCCTAACAGAAAAGCATGGTATGCTTCATGCTACAGCTAAGTTTGTCCTTTGGCTGTTGATACAATAACAGAAAGATAGGTGGATTATAATATTTCAGGAGCCTTTGAATCACACTAATGAGAAAAACATCACCGCTTTTTCCCCACATTCATATAGCCCCCTTTAATTTCTATGGTCATATCAGGGCTTTGACTTCATAAACAACTAATGTTGTTAGTGTTTTCACCCGCTGTAGGTTTTTAAACATTGAGTTTTATACTTTTGTCATGAAACATGCTCAGTTTCACTCTCATACTTCCAGACACTGCAAGAATAGGCCCACCCCAGCTGGGAATCAAACTTGGGACCTCTGGGTTGAAAAGCCAAAATGCTGACAACTTGATCACAGAGGCAGTCAATGAATAGAATAATTAGTGTTAGTGAAACATTGGTCTGTGGCAAGGGAAACACAACAGACATTGAAGGCCTACAACCACTCCCATACTCCTTCCATCAGCAGAAGTGGCCAAACTGGTTTTGTCAAAGTTGTAGTCTGAAATCGTCATGTGGCAGTCAGCAGTTCCAGTGTTCATTTGGGAGGCATAACTCAGGAGAAACTAATGGCAGGTCTCCCCACAAACCTCTATTGTATTTGTTATTTCGAATTGATACAAAGTTGCATACAAATGTAGCAGGTAAAAGGAGGAATACCTGGAAAGGAACCATGCTTGACACCTTCATTGCCTACTGTACAGCCCTGAATCTGTGAATATGTTCAAATGAAAGTTCAGTCATCACAGTTGCTGGTGTAACTGCAAATTGAACAGTGAGAACTCAACTCTGAAATAATATAATGCTGTGCAGCAAATGGGAGGCATCTTGTCAGAACTAATTAGCGCTACTAAGCACTTTTTTATATCATGCTTTCCGGCACAATGGTTTTGAAAGTTTAGATAGGTCTTAGCATACCTCACATGCAGAGAAGAAAGAGAAGGGTAGAATAGCATTAAATCAAATATAATTTAAGGATGTAACAAAGAATTATACAAAAGAAAATCACTTCATTATTTATAATGAATATGCATGTGCATGGTTGAGTTATAATATTTCACAACTTTCCATATTATGATTCTTTGTTTTTCTTGCAAACATCTGTAAAAAAAGCCATGCTGTTCAATATACTTTTCCGTCTGTTAACATGGGAAGAGAAAAATAAATGCAAGTTCATAAAGAATCATGGAGACACTTTATTTTGTGCTTGTGAAACTATTTGTGTCAAACTGGTGATGGCGTTTATTAATAAGAAACTTTTTTTTTTTTTAAGAAAAACTGCCAAGTTTTTGCATGTAAGCTAAGCTGCTTTTACAGAGAACAAAAATGGTCTGACCCCTTAATAAACAAACCAAACAATTGTAGCCAACATCTGTGCACAGCCACTCTTAGAAAAAAACTTGAGGAAAATATCCTTTTGTTGTAATCAAGCTGGCCAGAGATATGTTTATAACAGCAAAGGCTTTCTTAGATAAAATAACAACAAATAACCTGTTATTTTCAAAACAAAAGTTATTGATAAATAAAGTGGTGTATTATCAGATACCAGGAAAACCATTTCTCTTTTTCTGTAAATTAACTTATTCTGATGTAGAAGTATTGCAGGTAGGCGCTCTCTCCTAAATGTTACATTCCCCAATAAATAGAACTGTCCTAGGCCAATAATTGCGGCCAAACTGAAGATTTGTTGGAGCTATTATTATATTGTAACAATCTAACCGACCTATCAGAAGGTATTGGTGAAAATAGTACAGATCGTGTAGTTCAGGCATATTTATTTATTAATTTGGCTCATAAATGAGCTTTCCTAGTGACACAAAATAAAGATATATATTTAATTATTATTAAGTTAATTATTATTTAATTATTGGCTTAAAGTTAGCTATATTAAAATCATTATCAATACAAAGAACCTAAACAACAGCAGCAAGGGTCGCTGACGGCAGCTAAAACATCTAGCAAGTGACTGAGTGCTGCCTGCAAACTCCAACAGACTGTACAAGGGATGGGGATAGTTTATCTGCGATGTTACTGCCCAAAGTCCAGTATTAGTTCAACCTAATTTCCTTATGTCCTGACCTAAATGCTTGGAAATTCCTATAACATTCACTTTGATATTCTGAGTTATCATTAGATGTGTTATTCCCATTGTTCTTATGATATAAATCCATGTTCATTCAATCTAATATGCAATATTAATCATGATAATTAAAGCATAATTATTAAAATTATTGCACCAGAAGATCTAAAAGTAAAGCTTAAATATTTGTTAATACCATAGATTGAAGTAAACAATATCATAATGATTCAAAATATTTTTAAAAGCCTTTGCAAAGCTCAGTATTTCTCAGTTTTAGGTTAGACCATTTTTGCATACATCTTCAACTGTTAATAGCTTCCATTTTTAGGAATGTTGCTGCAGAGGTCGACGTGTCATGGCATCAGACAGTGTACAGTGTACAGTGCATCAGACAGGCTACCTTGTAGAAATAAACATCGCTAAAATTCTGCAAATGTATGGCATTTGGCCTTTTAAATATGCAAAAGTTGTTACACCACTTCCAATTACATATTCTGGCATGATTTATTGAATTCTGGTTATGTTATCTAGGGTTACTTCTTCAATGTCTGTCATCTCCTCAAGAACTCGATCTTTCTTCTACATACATCTTCCAGAACTCTTATCTTCCCTTCTTTTTTACATGCATTGATGCAAAACAGCCTTTATTAAGGTTAAAAACTACATCACAAAAGAGCAAGTATCAGGTGGCCATAATTAAAGAGGAGGTGTTTGAGGGGTCATAAGTAAACAACAGTGAGGCCAAATAAATTGAAATTTGATGTATATATGTTTTAGTCAATGGGCATTCCATTCTGAGAAGAAGAAAAATAGTTCCAAAAATTGCAACTAGAGAATGAAATGTCACTGTACAGGGAGTCATCTGTCGCAAATCAGTAATGGTGATGGAACCTGTTCGTAGGTTCTTTGCAATGGAATCATTGTTATTTTGGTAATAAAGCTTGACAAACAAAAGCATGATCACATAAGCAAAACATTGCGTACATAAGTGTGTGTCCACTAAGTGTGAATCCAAGAATGTCATGATACTTGCACCACTCCCATGCAGAGCCATTCGTCCTCTGGTGCAATTTTTTTAATTTTTTTTTCTTTCTTTTTTCTTCTCAGAGTGGAATTTCCACTATCTGAAATGTATGTACACCAAATTTCAGTTTATTTGGCCTCTTGTTGTTTATAATCCCTCAAAACCACCTGTTTAATTATCGCCATCTTGTATGTCTTTGGGCATAATTACAGTAGTATTTATTTTTATTCATGTATTATATTTGTTTACTACTTCGCACTAATTCTGTGGTATTTAGTCAGAACATAACTCTAAAAATTACTTTTGTTTTAGATATGGCTATAGCTATATAAAAGAATCAATCCTCTTTCATTTGGTATACTCTTGATATCTCCATCTGCACCCTAGCCTTCACTACAGCATTGGTCTGAACCTGATAACTGTCAAAGTTATGATTTAGTTTTGGTTATATCCTGATATGGGCTCTTATCAGTATACAAAATGGTATTGACTAAACCATGGTTAACCTTGCCTTAAACAAACACATGGAATTATCATGTTGGGATCAAATTAAGAGTAGAATAGATGGAATGTTTATCTACAATTACATACATTTCTTGTAATTCAGAGTGACACATTTCCCTACGGGCCCATGCTGCGACTTCCAGGTCGTCTGCATGCATTCGGGCCCTAATGTGACTCCCTCCCATCTTTTTCTCTTTTTATTTACTCCTTACTCTTCCTAAATATTTGCCATGCTCCTACTTCTTTCCTATTTTCAACATTTTTATTGCCATTGCGTTTTTTATCCCAAATAACGCCACTCCACTTTTGTTTTCTTTACACTGCATCAAACAGTGATTCTCCACACGTAACACACACTTCCCTGTTATTGTTCCTCACACCTTTGGTATAGAATACTCCTGTTCGCATCCATGCAAATCCCTCTCTTCCTTGCTTGTCACAACTTTCGACATACTTCTCCCTTTCCTATTTCTTTATTATCTTGTACAACCTCAGAGAACTTTTATTCTCAAAACTTGCCCATGTCTCTTGCCTCTCAATATCTTCTAATCTCTCCCTTACTTTCTTTCAAATTATTTTCACCCCTCTGCCATACATCCCTCATACCAATCTCTTCCAAAGTTTCTTTCAATTTCTTCCTCCAATTATTCAAATTAAATGAGAAAAATGAAAATTTTACTTAAACAATACCTAAAGTTCAAGAAACCCCATGCTGATATTTGTAAGACTTGTGATAGTTTACACATAAAAGTTAAAGCACCTACAGAAGTAGAAAAGCACATGAGAGGTGAGTGAAGGATCACCAAAACAAAGCAGGTTTCCATTATGAATGCAAACAACATGACAAAGTATTGGCAAAGAACTCTGATGGAAAAATTGTAGTAGCATATGTGACTTACAACAATTTTTTTTAATTCCAGACCTAATAACAAGTGTTTCATCCTCTAAATGCTCCTTTACAGTTAGAAATTTTACTACAGGAAAAACGTACTATTACATGTGGCACAAGTGAATTGCACTATGGGGTGCAAATGAGATTGCTTCCTGTTTGATATTATTTCTTATAGAGTTACCATATTCTGTCGAATCTGTGATCATTTATTTTGAAACAAGTTTAGGCAAGAACGGAAACTTATTCATTGCATTAGTGTATAATGCATTGCTACAGAGAAAGGAATCTTTAAAAGAAATTCATCGTAAATACTTAGTTCCAGGCCACACACTTAGAGTGCAACTCTGATCATCCCATAATCGAAAAGACCAAGAAACATCATGATGGTGCTGCAGTTGTTTTCCAAGATTGGATGATGGAATGCCAGCAAAGTATTTAGTAGTAATTCAGATGCTTCAAAATACTTTCTTTTTATCTTTGAGCCTCATGAAAGGTTTTTCTCATCAGAAGGACCACTGATACTGAAAAGAAAATGCATCTCTCTGGCACAGTATTTTCTGGTTGTATGTCATCAAGTAAATTGAAGAATTTCAATTCAAATACTCATTTCAGAGTAAGGAATCTTTCAGAACATTAGGAGAAAAGGATTACTTTAAAAGAAAACATGAATTTGCCTGCTGTGTATGATGAACCAGTGAAGATTCAAAAGAAGCAGCTTGGTGATCTTTCATTAGAGCTTATTGGTCTTCTACACCACAGATTCTACCAGAAACTTCATGCTTCAGAGGATGCTACAACTTATGTGAGTGATAGTGATGAGTCCATTTAAAAAGAGTACTTTTTCTTTCAAACTAACAGAAAATGAATATGTTTAAATACATCAAGCAAGTTATGTTGTACTAGCAAATAAATCAGCTCAGAACTCCTTTAAAGTAAGATACATGTCATTTATTACAAAAGTGACAAAGTTATTGCTGCTTTATATTGATATCTAATGTAGGTTTGTATTAACAAAGTACGAGGGCTGATCAACAAAGACTGAGACTGATTTTTTCCTGTAGCTTCCGTGATAGTTTCGTATCTGTAACATAAATATTTGAAAAGAGCGGGTTTTTATGTATAATGTTGGTAGGCGGCAGCACTCTCGTATTGGTAGGTTGGTAGTAATGCTCTATTTTGTTGACCCTACGTGCATTTCGCATACCAGACAATGGAGGTGATGCATTTTTTAAATCGATTATCACCGGTGATGAGTCATGGCTGCATCATTATGATCCTGATGGAAAACAAGCCAGTACAGTGTGGAAATCGCCAGGTTCTCCAACACCAAAAAAGGCAAAAGTTGTTCTATCTGCAGGGAAAGTGATGGTGATCACATTGTTTTGACTGTAATGGAATGATTTACCAGCATGCAGTTCCCCCTCACACTACTGTTACAGCAGCATACTACACATCAGTATTGGCTACACTGAGGAAGCACATTGCAAAGAAACGACCAGAGCTTTCTCGGACTGGGTGGCAACTTCATCGTGACAATGCATGGCCTCACGTCGCAAATCAATTCATGCAGTTTCTGGCTCGATTCAACATTACCTGTGTACCACATCCACCTTATAGCCCCGATCTTGCACCCTGTGACTTTTTATTCCCATCACTAAAGGCAAAGCTTAGGGGTATTCGATTTGAGAACTCTGAAGCAGTGCTCAAGAAAAGTGAGGCGATTCTCAAGGACCTGACAAAGAATGGTCTGCAGCATGAGTTCAAGGACTGGCAGAGACGCTATAAAAGGTGCATTGAAGTAGGAGGGGACTACTTTGAAAAAGATCATGTAAACATTGAATTGGAGTAATAAACATCTGTGAAAAAAAATCAGTCTCAGTCTTTGTTGATCAGCCCTCGTAAAATATGAAGATAACATGTTCAGAACAGGTATAACAGAATTTGGTCAGACCATAACTCCATTTATTTTTAATTAATATCATTTAGAAGCTATGTACTAACTTAACCTCATGAATATAACTAAACAACATGCTAATGCAAATTATTTCCACTTGAATTTGTTTCTTTACAAGATTTCCAATTTTTAAACTAAAATTGAAAACAAAAATGCACATTTCCCAAAACATTTTTGGAGTTCTCATGTTCTGACTAAACACTACAGAATTATTTAGTAGTATTGCATTTGTGTACTACTTCACAAGAATTATTTAGCTGAATTATATTTGTTTAGTACTTCATGGTAATCATTGTATTACATTTGTTTAGTACTTGGAGATAATTATTTAGTTATATTACATTTGTTTACTATTTGCCACTAATTGTTTACTTGTATTGCATTTGTTGACTACTTTGCGGTAATTATTTAGTTGTATTACATTTGTTTACTACTTTGCAGGAATTATGTAGCCACATTACATTTGTTCACTACTTTGCAGTAATTATTTGGTAGTATTACATTTGTTTACTACTCTGCGGGTAATCATTAAGTTGTATTACATTTACTGTTTTGTGATTTTCTATTACTGCAGTGTATTACATTTCGCAACTCTACCAACTATTTCTGTGTTTTGTAGTCACAGCATTTTTTCTGCTTTACAGTTGGTACTAAATATTCACATTAGCATCGTCTGCCATGACATCGATCTCTGCAGCAACATTACCCATTTTTCTACAGGTCCCTGCACATAGCCTCCTTGCATGTCATACACACTTTTCCATTCTACTGGAAGGCAGTGCCTTCCCATAAAGTTGTTCTGTTGCACTGCTGTTGCTATCGGTATGAACAGAACATATCAGTTGATTTGGATCCTGGAATAAGAAGATCCAAACTTTTGAATCTGAATAAGAAGATTGTAATTACGGATCAGTAATTATGATAGCCTCTGATAAAAGTGTTGATAAAGTTACATGGCTTTTTATTTTATGTCATAAGCTTACATAGTCTTGCTATTTTCTTTTTTGAGCACACATTTATGTTTGTTACTATTTATGTGTTTCTCATCTTCACATATCTCCTTTAATTTCATATGACACTTTACAAGAAATCTGATGTGTTATATTCACATGACTTTCTTACTCTTCTCCAAACTATTCATACAATTCTTCTGTCTACTTGTTAATCATGATAAATTTTCATTACTGTTATACAGATTTCGTTGTAGGTATAAGAAAGATACAAGAGTCTAAAGCTGTAATCAGATTTTTAAAAAGCAGGTCACTATGTGGTGGCTTTAAAATTCCATTCTTGCTGCATGATGAGAAAAAATGAACAGCAATTAACCATTTGAGAAAAGACAAGTATTGAAAATTGAAACCAATAATAAAGAATATCTCAGAAGTGGTTAATGCCACAAAAATTGTATTCAATATAAATGATGTGCTTTAACGAGATATACGTTTCTCTGTAATAAGGTGTCTATCTCTTATGGTTTATTAATTATATAAAAGTCATTCAGAATGAAGGACTTCACAGACTATTTGCAAAAATTTCAAGATATACATTTCATATGTCATGCAAATTCTTTAACATGTGATATTTTAATCAAAATGATTAAGAGCCATTTATGAGAAAATGAAAAAATAACGAAAAATTATTTTCTTGAAAATCTGTGTGTCAATGTTGAACTTAAATAACAAGTTTGATATTCAATCAATTTTTTGTTTTCGGGTTAAGCTGTTTACAGACACAAAAGTTTGTTTTTAAAAATGCCATTTTTGGATTCAGAGACCTCAAAACATGCATTTCCAGTGAAACCTCCATATCAAATTTTTGGGGCAGAATGCAATACTTCCTCTGTTTACTATAGGTAAGTAGTAGTAGAGAAAGTAAAAATAGGTGCTTTTTAATTATGTGTAGTACACTTGCTCTTTACTGAGAGCATAACTGTAACAAACAGGTGTGATGACCTTTCAATATCCCTCGTATAGAACATTGTAGGATATGTTTCTCAGATTGTCTGATGTGTCCCTGGCAGAGATTAAGGAGGATGATTCATAGTCCTTAAGCGACCAACGTACTCAAATCTCACTTGAGTGCCAATATCACAAACAAAACTCATCTCAAAAGTGAGTAGTGAATAAGTGAAAATTGAGCAAGATTTGAGTATTTTTTATAGTGAAGTCTGGTGTAGACGATTTACTCAAAATATTTTTTTGAAGACTGGGTACTGCAAAAGGTTCAGAAACATTATTCAAACATGTAAGTAATAGCTACAAATGTGAATGTTGTTGCCATTCTGTGAAATTTGCAAATTTAGAAATTGGAGGTTATGTGTAAGATTAACAGCAGTGAAATGAAAAACCCAGCAGGTTTGCATTGCAGAGGGGCGGCATAATTACTGGATCAATATGGACTTCTAGAGCTCCTATTTCCAGTCTAGGTAAATGACTTGAATATAAATTCATAATTGTGCATGTTTACAAAAAAATGGGTTTACTTGTGTGCGTGTATGATGCAAACATAGCTGGATGGCATTCAAAACAATATTGTTGTGGTCAATAATCAGAAAACAGTATCAGTAAATAATAATGCTCTCAATGTCATTGCTCTGATTCAACATTTTTAGTTGCATTTAATTGCCATCAGAAGTGTGAGGTGTAAGGAGAATTGGTTCCTAATGCTCTCTTCTTACCTAACATTCTAAAATTAATGTTTGTTGATAACAGCTGTTTTATCTCAAATTGCCAGTGATGTTGGCAACAACTGAAAAGTAATTTTCGAAACACAAATTAATAAAAGCTTTTTAAGGAGTACAAGGACAGTAGCCAGGGGAGGAATTAGGTGTTGTGAGCACAGAAAACTAAATATGCCACAAACTTGTATCTACAGAAAATGGTGAAAAATCCATGTCACTGAAATAGAAATAAAAGTTGTAAATCTCAAGTTTGTGTACACATGCATGTATAGGAATCAACTTGACTTCTGACCTGCAGAAGCAAAACAACAGGTATTCAAATATCAGTTTGGTGAGGTGTGTAATATATTTACTTGATTTTATTTTAAATTCATTCTTTAATAATCTGCTCAAGAAGGTTGTGCATCCAACAGTGTAATCTAACTAAAATTTAAAAATTATGTAAACGTGCGCATAAGGAATGTGGACACTTTGCTGGGATCTGTTTTTACACATGTTTTAAAAATCTGATGTGATACACATTTATCATATAAAATCAAGTCAGATTTTCCCTACCAACGATAAATACACATACATTATGTATTATAGTATTCGTATAAAAAGTGATTCTTCTAGTCATGTTACAACATTGAAAACAGTATTCATATGTTTATTCTGGTTACAACTTTCAAGCATATCTGTTAAATGACTCTAAGGATGGAATAATTCAACATGCAATATTTCGAAAGTAGCAAATACTATGAAAAAATTTATCTGACACAAATTTTGTATTTTAATTATCTCTATATTTTTCCTACCATAATTTTTTATCTATTTTTAAGGTTTCCTTGTAATTTAAAAATATGCAAAATTCAATCAAATTAAGGGAGACTTCATAGGTTACTCCCAGAAAATTAAAGGCATGCATTTTATTTTTTGTGTTAATATATTAAACACATGACATTTTAATCAAAATCTTTAGAGCTATTTTTAACCAAAAATAAGAAACATTTTGTCATATAAAGGGTAGTTTGAGGTGCAGGGATTTTCTTGAGAATCTTTGTATTGCATCCTTGGAAGATATATCAAGTTGGTATTTAAACAACCTTTTGTTGTTTACTTAATGCTGTTCAAAGAGAGAAGCCTTTTTAAAAAAAAATATATATATTTTTTTTTTTTTTTACTTGAATGACGTGAAAACATGTGTTTCTGGTAAAATCTATCTCTATCTGTTACCTCTACTTAGTACAGGTAAGTAGCAGAGAAAATAAAAATTCAGAAATACTTCAATCACAAAACCAAACCTTTGGACTTGAATATTTATGTTGGTGTGTAAGCAGAGGAAGATGCTACACATTTTAGGCATGACTCGGTGTCAACCCACTGAAGTATATCCCAGATACTCTAAGTAGATCTGCAAAAGGAAAGTGAACTACCACAGTGAAATTGTGCAGCACAGGTACAGACCATATAGTTTGGTTCGTTGGTTGACATTACCTATGACAATATCTGTTACAATACTTCCATGGCATGCAAGGCCCACTAGCTCTGGTTGGGTAGTGGCAATTCAGCTTTACAAGTGGGGATAGGTTCAAGTCTAGCATTCCACTTATTTTAGTCAAGTTTTATAGAAAGTATCCAACTGTGTCACTCTCTTCATTCCCAACTTGCCAATACTTCTGCTGCCAATAACACTGGTCCTTTCCTTTTTCCTCTTATTGTTTTGTGAAGATAGTATTACAAACACTACTTAATTTTAATGCGCTTAAGCTTTAAACAATACTGTCTTAATTTGCAGATGGAAGAAAGGATTAATGGTAGAAGACAAAAAGGAGAAGTAGTTGAGAATAATGCAGTATTTTCTTTGCTTTCTACTTCAATCTTCATGGGAGTGATTACAGCATGTTCTCTTGACATTTTTACTACTTTTGACTTTTTTAAGTATAATATTTTTTTATATAAACTCATAAATTACACTAACGCCTATTTCACATATATTAATCCATACATTGTATTTCTGTAGTGTCAAACTTTTTGAGGTAATGAGATGTTTTCTAATTAGAAGCATATAATCACCCAAAAATAGGATAACTTTTTTGTGGGCTCTGAAATGTACTACTTAGGCAAAAAATGTAAACAAAGGTAGCTAGCAGACTTTCGAAGTGTATTTTGTCTTTCATTTTGATAATTATTCTTTCACACTAGCCATCTGTAGGCATTAGGTTGGAAAGTTGAATTAGTGTAAGTTCTGTTTAGCCCCTTAATGGACTCATACTGATGTTTCTGTGCGCAAGTCTTTAGCTTTGTTCTGACATCAGTATATTGAGTTTTAATGACAAATCCACACCAATAGCCAAGCAGATGTGTACCTGTGAGAACTGACATGATTCAAATCCCACCCACAAATGTGTAACCCCCGCCCCCCTGCTAGATAAAGGCAACCTACATATGTGATAATATAATTTCCAATTGCAAAGTTTTATGCTCACACACAAACATTGCAGTACTCTTCTTTGTTTTCACTTAATAAAATCAGGTGTGCAGTTATTTTCAAAATGAATAAGTTATGTTATGATATTTAAGTATAAGTGCCTTATAATTCAGGTACATATTATGCATATAAAAATATGTAGTATTGCCATTCATCCAGCATTAGCTTCACTTGCAAAAAAGAAATGAAATAAATTACGAAAAATATATGCCACCAAAGCACACAACAAGAATGATAGTCATCTTCCTGTTTATTGCATATCTTGAAAATGAATGCAGAGGAGCAGTTTCGTGCACCTAGGTATTATTATAGTGCCAGCCAAAATAATAATATTGTATTACATTATATACAGAATATAACAAAACTTTTGGAACAACGGTTTTTAATATAGAGTCAACTGAAAAATGCAATGCATTTGAGCATGTTCTCCACTCTCCATGCAACAGTCATGTTCAAATCCTGGCTGTGCCATTGAATTTTTCAGTTGACTCTTTACTAAAAACCGTGCCCCCAAAGTAGGTCTTTAAAAAAGTATAAATAATTTCCTAGTTGTAACCTCCTGGGACAAATTGGGTGTCAAGTTCCTCACCACAAGAGAATCCAATAAACATGGATCCTAAAATTAATATTGCCTAAGAAAAAAAATGCCAGGCATTTAAAGGAATATCGTGGTCTTTGTTGCTGCTTGTTGATATTTGCTATGCAGTAAACAAAAGATTAACAAGATCTTACATCATTTCCCTCTACAGTAATTATTCCAATGAACAAAGACTTATAAATAAAGAAGACATCTACCACCATCCTATGAGTAACCAAAATTGTAAGTTTCGTTTTGTCAGAAGTACACAAGTACTATGCTTTTATTGTGCTTAAAGTGGGATTTCAAAGCACATCAAAACAGCCAAACATCAAAAATTGCTGATTACTTGGAGAAAATGGAAATGTTTGGTACACATTTAAGAAAAAAAATTTGCAGGTAATAACAGCAGACAATGATACAAACTTAGTAATAGTAGTAATTTATTGCCCATAGACTCAATTACAAGTTTCGAGCATTGTCAAGTACAAGACAACTTGAAACCTTCAAGACAGAGGTATGTACTTCATTAATTACTAGCGTTTAACTCAGCTGTACATTTTCAGAAGAAATTGGGGTATTAAGAACAGACACTGAAAGATTTGAGAAGTAAATGCATAATTATTGCCCAATTATTTTCAGAAGACCAAATTATGAAAAGTAATGCGTACTGCAGCTCGCAGAGAATGCAACAAAATTGCTGGACAAAAGCTAAAGGCATCACCTCGTCAAACAATTTTTAAAAATTGTAATAAATAATAAACATGGGCCTTCAAATTAATATTTTGTAAGAAAAATCTGTTTTGAAATAAGTGTTATAGAAGGATATCTTATTATGTAAGCTCTTTGCTGTGGGTTTATAAAATATGTGTTATTAAGTTTTAAACATATTTGCTTCTCTGTACATTTATTTTTTCTTTGTTTTCTTTTCTAGTCCTTGCAGTCATGAAAGAAAACTATAAAATTTCACTTTTCTATGTGGCCTTTAACAGCAAAACATGGCAACATTCCCAACATCTGCTTGGATCAATCCAGTCCTTGTGTTAATACATCAATTCAAGAAGCTTTTTACTTAGAAAATAGTAATTTTATGCATGTTTACTTTCCTTACCTTCTCTACTGCTTACTAGGCAGAGGAAGTATTTATTGTATTCCATCAAAAAATTCAATATTGAGATTTCGTCTCGCAAACAGATTTTAGGTCCCCTAAACTAACAAAAAAGAAAATTTAGAGAAAAGGATCATGTGCTGTGAAAAGCTTAACTCAAAATTGAAATCCAATAAATGACAAATGTCAACTTTAGTTGGACAGCTTTTAATGATTGTGTGCAAAGATTTGCAAGAAAACCATCACCCCAAACAGCCCATCAAATGGAAAAAATGCATTATCTGTGTCTCAAGAATGGCTCTATGTATGTGATCTTTGTATGACAAAATCTTTAATTTTCTTTGTAGCCTGTAAAGGACTCTACATGCTCATAGATTCGATATAAGCTGGAAACCATAATAGACAGGCAAAAGCTTGCTTCAAAAAAGCATATAGAGCTCATTAAAATCTACAATTTTTATCAGATAGCTTTTTTATTAACTTTAGCTGACCCCAAAATATTTGTTGTTCCAGCTTTTAACTTTTCCCAGATTGGATTGTTCATTCACCAGAAGTATATTGCATTTATATACATGGTTTTGTCAAATTCTAATTATATTAATAAAACATGAAGGAAGATTTAATGACAAAGTATTCACCAAAAGCCTAATGTTACATTAAACCATGATGCAACGTCTGTAGAATGTGTCTGAAAAGTGATGTGTGATATTAAACAGTTGCATTTTGTTTCTGCATCATGCTTGCAAACAAGGCCTTAACTTGAGAGCATTTCTATGCAGACTTTTATCATGACTCACTTAAAGTGAATAAGTGAATAGAGAAAGTCACTCTAGTGTTTGAGATATATATCAGATTTCTTTTGATTTTAGTGTGACTGTCCAAGCCAGTTTGTTGCATCCTGTATATAATATTGAAATGTTAACAGTTAACACTTATCTAGATGTACGTATACTGTTTCATAATCACATTTGCTGCAAATAGCTTCTGTGTGTTTATAGACACTCAGTGGCTTATAGAGCTGCTTTACATTATGTTTTATGTGCAACATTTTTCTTGCAATTTATAAATTATGCATTCTCCAATTTGCATCCTTTAAAAAGGGATTCAGGATTAAAATGATTTTTAAATTTACATTTCACTACTTCCCTTGCTTGATAGCAAAAGACACTGCATAGATTGCAAAGTTGAATCAGATGTGAAAAAATATCTAATATGGTGCATTTACACGTCTTTCTCTACTCACTTCTCTAAATTATTCTTACAAAAGAGTATTCTTCTAACTTTTTCTTGTTAATCAAGATAAACTTTTGATTACACATTTCATTTTAGGTAAAAGGAGGAGTAGCGAGTCAAAATTTTAAAAAGAATCACAGTGTGATGACTGAAAATCCATGCTCCTTCCATGACCATGAAAAAAAACAAATACCATTTGAAAAAGTATAAGCATTTGAAAATTCAAAGCAATAACAAGGAATATCTCTCAAAAAAAAAAAATATATATATATATATATATAAATTGTGAGCTTTAACGAGATGTACATTTTTTGTGTAGTAAGATTTTGTTTATCTCTTATGGTTTACCAATTACACAAAACTCATTCAGAATGAAGAGGACTTCACCGACTTCAATTTTTCATTTTTGAATTGTTTTTCACAGATACACTCGCACACATACCTTTTTCTAAAAATGCTCTTTTTGGACTCGGGGAGTCTCAAAATGTTATTTGCGGTGAAATCTCGGTATTGAATTTTTGGTTGAAATGCAGTACTTCCTCTACTTATTCTAGGTAGGTAGTAGAGAAGTAAAATTCAATGCCATAACCAGACTCAAACAAAGGATTCTCGATTTTACATGCCAATGGTCTACCACTGAGCTACCATAACAAGAAGCCCTTTTGCTTCTTAAATCCTCTCACCTGATTTAAGTATCCTCCACTACTGAATCTGTGTGTTGAGAGCAAATTGCAGAAATGTCATAAACTATGAAGCTTTTATTTTTATTAGTTCTTTAAAACTATTTTAACCCAAAAAGCAATGGAGAGATCAGATGTAACTCTGTGCAGCCGAAGTAGTCTAAATTCTCTGTAGTCTATACCATGATGATGATAGTTGTTTTACATTAGCTGCATATAGGCATTAAGTTGCAAAGTTGAATCAGACTTGAAAATCTTTTTGTTAATAACTCTAACCAGGTACATCTTATTGAATAATGACTAATAAAATGGGCAAAATTATATACAAATGAGCACAACATACATTCATGTAATCTCTTGAATATGAGACAAACATGTTAACCCCATTCCATGTAGATGGGCTATAACAATTTTCTCTTTGCCTTTGTACATACAGACATTTTCTCTTTACCTTTGTACATACAGACAAGCAATTTGCGAGTGACAATATAAATCGGAGGCACCAACTTCCACAAAATATTGTAGGGGGAGGGGCAGAAAGTACGTTATCTCTCCAAGTTGGAACCTATTGTATAAACTGTAGTTTCTGCAATAGAACACCAATGTTATCTGGTGACAACCAGAATAAGTAATTCCAGGAATCAAGAGCATCTAGAACAACATTTAAGAATAAAGTAACGTTTCTGAATGCATGGGCAGCGGATAAGAACTGAAATGACTCACCACAGTACCATGTGTTTGCGTTACAGGTACATCTTTGAGCTCATCTCGCAGTCCTGAGCCGAGTTGTACCACAGCATCAAGCTCAACATTGGCTGCAGCTCTGCTTGACTCCCACCATCATCGTCTTAACTATCGTTCCAACAATTCAGGACTAGACAGTCGAGTCAGAGGTACTTTTCTATACAAATATTCTTGTAGGTACCTAATATTATATAGACAGAGTTAATACAATTCCTAAAATAACTCCATAAGTTAAGGGGTGATTAACATAAGTATACCATGAAAAACTCAATTTTTTTTCTTCTGGATTAAATTGGAAATACTTATTACAAAATGTATCACAAAGTTTGTTTTTCATTGATATTGTGATAATTGCCAGAATTACAAGCATTTAAGAGTCTATAGATTTAATGGGCATGGCATTTAGAGTTGTATAACTTGCTAACCAATTTCGCTTTAAATTTTCCACCCTCTTGCATGAACTACTTCACTCACATTTTTGTTTTGAAGTTGCTGTTTTTAATAAGTGTGTGATTTTTTTTTTTTTTTCAACCTTTTTGCATAATGGGTAGAGCTTCTGGTTCGTGGACAAAAAAAGCTTACTGCTAATCAGCATACTGAAAATATAGAAAAGAAACCGATTGCTTCAAATAACAGTAATAATGATGTGAAATCTTCTGTTTCTTCTCTCTCTAGGCTTAGTGCACTGGTACAAAAATAAGTTCTGGCTCTAAAGGAAAACTTATAATAATATCTGACCCTAAGCCTATAAATACTAATGGTTATGGGCTAATTTCATTACCTTTATTAAATAGTGTATTGATTAGTTAATGTTTATGTGCTGAATGTAGTGTTGGACATTTATTTGTTGAAGAAAAGCTGGAATCTAGTAACGGTTGGGCAGTATGGATATGAATAATTTTAGAATATGATTATGCCCTAATCACATATTATATTACTATCCGGTGCGCTTTTTGTCGTTGTAATGCTTGTTTTCTCAACTATTAGTTTTTCTTCACATAAAAGCTTTTCATTTCAAAACTATTTCATAGAATTGCATGAAAATTTTTCCTAGTGTATCTAGATACATGCTTGTTAATGTGAACCACCAACTTTTGCATAATATTCATATTTTTTTCATAAAAAAATTTAAATGTGGTAAAATATTTTATATTTTGTTTTTTTATAAATAACAATTTGTAATTTAAAGGCAACTGACCCTACTAAAAAATTGGTGGTTCAGATTAATTCTGAATGTGTTTTTAATAGGTTGTACAAGTATGAAGTCCCTTACTTAACAGCATTAAGTGAGAAAGGTAATTAAAACTACAAATATGTTTAATTATAACAAGTAATTAGTATAGTTGGTAATATGAAAAAAAAAATGTGAAATTTAAACTGTAACTGTTTATTTCTAATTAATAGATAGCTCCATATTACGTCGGATATACTTGAATAATTTAGAAGCTACAAATTTTAGAAAGAAGTAATGGGAAAGCGAATACTCCAGCAGTTAACCACTCCTTAAGTAAAACTGCAAGAAAACTATTATTCTTGCACTCTAGGGTGATAATCATTTCAAAGAACAGGGATGACCAAATTATCAGTTTTAGTGTCTATCCAAATGGCAGAGCACATGCGCACACAATCAGTAAATATTTGGATTTTATGTTTACCAAACTAATGCAACTTTCCTGGAGCACTTAAACTGAGAAGCAGCTTACGCAAGTTATCTTGTTTATAAACACACATGCTCAGCACACCAACAGCAGAATGGTATTCTTGCAATAGAATTATCCAACCTAAGATTGTCCTTTGTTGCAAAGGAAGCTACTTAGTTCCAGTTGGTGCTGTTGCTATGAGAGAATGATGTGACTATTCCTTCTCTTGATTTCCAGCTTTGGCTAGCAAGCAACAAGCACCAACAATATAATGCTTGTGTCCAACCAAACTCTTAATTTCATTTATTGTTGAACATAGTTGAGCACAGAACTATTTTAAAGCTTTATTTCTTGGTTCAGCATATAAAAGTAAATATTTTCAAATATACTATGGTTATTTCAAGTCTAAAGAAAAACAATGTGTAAAAGTATTATTGTATGATTGTCTTATATTTTCACTTCATCTTAAATGATTTAATCATTGGCATAAATAGATATTAAATATCTCTGCACAACGTGTTCCATATTTGGAGTATAATACCTTATTGGTGCAGAAGGTGCATTTATTCTTTTATTACATTAGAAAATATGTAAACTTTATAAGCTGATCCACATTACTCCATTGTTAAGCCTCCAAGATCATTTATTTTTATACTGAAGGCTCTTGCTTTCATAGCTGCTTTTTACTTTCAAACCTTTGATGCATTATTTTTAACTACACTATATAGTATTACATACAGTAGGGCACTAGTCTAATTCCAGTGAAGTACTGTCATTTGTGCATAATGGAATTAAAAGGTTAATATATATTGTTTTATCACAAGATGTTAATAAATTAATAGAACTAACTTCATGGGATGATCACTGCCTAACAAGAATCGAGGTAGCACTTATGAACATTGTCTACAAATATTTCTTTTTTTGCAAGATTTGGTAACCCTGTTTCATGCATAGGTCACATTGAAAATAACTTACTACTGGTATGCAGATATCATGAAATACAACCTTATAACAGATTTATTAAATAAGATACTGCAGTCACACATCAACTAAATAATGTAGGAAACATCAGACACCACTACAAAAATATACACTGAGTTAAAAAAAAATATTATTTTTAATTACACTGAAAACATAACGCATCACTAGCATCATGCAGTAGGTTTTGTTGGTCTTAAAATCAGTGCAGGAAGAATTTAACACAGTGAAACCAATATTAAACATTTAAAATTTTAAATTGCACCATGAGTTTTAAATCGACCAATTCAAAATTTTGAAAGTTTTGTTTGTCCCATTTGCATTTTCAGATACAGCTGCTAATGCTTGTATATGTTAACATGAGTGTCTGTTATACTAGGTTCATTTATTTCCAGACTTTCCCACCAGTACTTTTTTTGTTGTCCTCCGTGGTGCAGTGGTTACCATGCTAGACTCTAGTTCCCGAGGTCGCGGGTTCAAATCCAGCAGAGGGTGACAGATTTTTTTGGGCATAAAAATTCTTAGCATGGCATGGAAGTAAAGCCGGTGGTCCCGTGTCGTAGATTTATGGCACGTAAAAGAACCTCAAGCCTGATAAAGAGGCCTCTGAGCAAAATTTCCGGTCTCTCACGCACAATATAGAATGGGACACTAAGGACCACAGCAGTAAAAGAGCGCCCATAAATAAAACTCAATTTAATTTACCAGTACTTTTGAATATCATACCTAGTTGTTGGCAAGCATTGCTGGGCAGGACATACGTAGGGGGTTGGGATAGAGGAGCAAAAGTAGTTTTTTGCTCTTGCCTGTGTCATTCTTAGTAGATGCTAGGCAAGGAGAGGGAGCCTAACTAGCTTTCTACTTTGGTTACTACTAGTCAGTACACCACCACCTTCCTATTAGGAATCCCTTTTCAAAATGTTCCATTCTTGTCACCCATGTGCCACATGTATGCCACTGTTTTATAAACAAGACACTCAGCAGAGGTAGCTGCAGTTTTTGTTTCTTTTGTTTCTTTATTTTTTTAGTTATTACACAAGAACCTCGTTTACCCAGCCCTTATTAATCCAGAAGCCCGGTTTATCTGGATTCATGTTTTGCTTGCTTTTTCACGAAAATATGTTCGTCCTTTGATAAATGCATACAAATGTATACAGTTGTAATGTTTGCATCAGAGGTAGGTAGAGTTCACCATTGTTCACACACTTAAAGCTAACAATAAGTACCATTATAATCAATGTCATAGAACAACAAAACTAAAGTGTATGAGATTTTATTGTACTTGACAAAGATTTTTAGAGATAGATAGGTAGATACTTTCAGCTTCTCTTTTATTTAGGGATTTGACCTTGCCTGAGAAGAGTGCACAAGTGAAATGGCATTGAAGCGAAAGAAAAATGTTCTTTCATAGACAGAAAGTTGAAAGCATTAACAAATAAGTGTTTGTATAGATTAGTAGTGTCCGAATTATCCAGATTACCTCTGGTCCCACCTAATCTGGATAAATGAGGTTCTTGTGTATTTAAGTTTCCTTGATAGTTAACATAGCCAGATCGGAAAATATGTTCACAATAAAAGAAGCAGTTGAACCACCATTGATAATATTTGAATGAATGAACAAATGAATTTATTTGTATGACTTGTTTTACATAGCTTTTATAATTTTTTTCTTTTTTTAATTTACCTAACATAAATTATGTACAAATTAAATTAACCTTGTTGCTACCTCGGCTTGCATGGCACGCCCTGTCTGGTAGCTTATGTTATCCCTTCCCTTTTGTCTTAGTTTCCCCCCCTTCCCTCTGTCTTCTTTTATTATACTCCTTCCTTTCCTTGCCCATTTTTCTTTTGCTTTCTGTAAAAATTCACTTATGCTTCTAATCTTCCTTTCTTCTTTCCCTGTTTTTATAGCTACAATTTTCCTCTCCATTTTTGCCCATTTTTCCTCTGAAACCTTTTTTCTCCATAACGCTAACTCCTTACATTCCATCATATAATATGTTACACTTTCTTTTTCACCGCACATTTCACATATTGCTTTATCTCTATACCTCTTACCCCTCTTAGAAATAATGGGTAATATTAATAAAAGCGAGCTATAACTCATCAGCCATGGCTTGTAGCAAAACCAAGTCATCAGTAGCAGCGAGTCAGGAGTCGCTTCCCTTCCATGCTGAGCCTTGGCTCTATGATTGCGAGTCTCTGACTCGTGTTTCCCCTCTTCCTGATTGCAAATGCATTATTGTTGAGCGACAGTAAACATTCCATTCAGTTTAGGTATTTTTGTGGCAGAAATACTGAAGAAAGCAAATCAGTTTGCATTGTTTTATGAACTTATTAGTCAGCCACAAAGAGATAATGAGCAAATCTCAGCTGCCTGCAGACAAGCTGAAAAGTCTTCTGCTATGACCGAAGTGCAGCAAAAACTAAACGAGAATCTGAATCTTCACCTAACAGAAGACCAGGTAGCAAAGGAAATAAGCAATGTGAAAAGTCGCCTAAAAGTGAAGACTGATCTACGACAACCAGGCAACAAGCCCATAGCCCTGAAAAACTGGGAAAACAAGTTTTTAGACCTAATTCAAGGGGAATCAGATCCATCTATAGTTTCGTTAAGAGGTAAGAATGGTAAGGATGACTTTGATACTAGTAAAGCTCTGTTTTATGAAATAATTCAAGGTTACAAAACTTTTTGCTGTTTTTGAGGGGTTGCAATAACGTGAAATAATGCTGCCATTCAAATTTAGCTGCTTGTAGTGCTGCAGCGGCTGTTGGGAATTTGATACAGTTTCTCGATTTTAATTTAATGCCAGAAGAAACTTCCCAAAATATATTTGAAACTGTACCTTGTGAAGCGCCAACGTCCTCTTCCACGCCAGACTGGAATCCGGGGTCCCCAATGCAGTGTAGAAATATTCTCATTTTTCCATCTCTAGTAAGGGCCTTTCCTCTTGTCTCCACAGTTTCTGGAAGGAAATGCCGGGCGAGCCACCTCACGTTTTCTTTCTCAAACCTATTAAGTTGTTTATAATTGTCTTCAGAATCCCGGCACATTTTATAGTATTTTCCTTTTCTCAGGTTGATGTTCACTTGAAACTGAACCTTCGCCTTCAAGTTTGAGACAGCTACTGAGGTGGCTTAAGAAATCGTAAGCCATGGCTCTTAAAGTGAAGTCACAGTTCCATTTTATTAATACCATTGGCTAGAGCCATCACTCGCTAGAAGGAGGGGTTGAATCGTTGAAAAATCGAAGGTCACGCTAAGCTTGAGTCGTTGCATTTTATTAATACGAAAGTGAGTCATGGCTCAGAAATTGCGAGTTTTAAGTCATGGCTCGCTTTTATTAATACCACCCATTGTTCCTGTTCTCATCCAAGCTACCCCTTCTTTTTCTTGTCTCTTACAGTAATCTACATATAGTTCTTGAACCCAGTCTCTCTCTATTTGTTTATAGAATTGTAATGATTTTTTGTTTTCTAAACTTCCCCATATCTCCTGCCTTTCTATGTCTTCTATTCTGCTTTTTACTAGTTCACCTACATCACTTTCATTCCTTTTTCCTAGCAAATTTTTCCATATCGCCTGCCTTTCTATGTCTTCTATTTTGCTTTTTACCAGCTTACCTACATCATCCTTTCTTCTAGCTTCCGTATGTCTCCCATTCCTATTTTTCTCCATAATTCTTCCTATTCCTGCCCACCAACTGTTTGTGCTCTCTAAGTTTTTTGCTGCTTCATGCAAAACTTTAAGATTGCTGCCTCTTCTTTAAGCAAACATATGTACCAGAATTTTATTATTCCTTTCCCTGTTTTTCCCAGAGCTTTTTCTCCTAAGGATATTTATCTTGGCGCTGATCTTGGTAAATCTAATAGTTCTTTACAGAACATTCTGTACATTTGATCTACCTCTTTTGCTTTTATCTGTATCCCCCCCTCCCAGATCTCTACTGCATAAACCATTTTATATTCCACTAGCCTCATACATTCGTTCCAGCCTTTTGGTTGTCATTTCTAGCTTGTTTTTACATATTCTTATTCCTGTCATTGCATCTCTCCCTTTTGCTTCTATTTTTCAACTATGTGCCTCCCATTCTCCTTTGTTATTCAGCCTCACACCCAAATATTCAAATTCTTGGACCACTTCTAATCGTTTCCAGTTTAGTACCCACTTTCTCCTTTTCTTGATTGGTTCCTTTTTTGAAAACCATAACTTTTGACTTGTTTATATCTATTCTGATTTCTCATTGTTCACAGAATTTCTGAACTTCACTTATTGCCCTTTGTAACCCAACTACTGTTATAGATCCTACCATTAAATCATCCGCGTATAATAATCCAGGAATTTCTTTATTTGCTATTATCGGTCAGCGCTGATTTCCTTTTTGAATCTGTGATTGTCAGGTCAAACACAGCTGGAGTTGCAGTGCACAACCTAGTGGTGATGATCATGCAATAAAGATGTTTGAGAATGTGGTGGGTGACTCAATCAGATGTCCTCTGACATATTGATAATCTCATCAGTGCTGATACTGTTAGTATCTCTGCTTTAATTTTAAGCACCATGAAACTGGTTCTCGTAATAACAATGTCATTATTTCAAACCTTTGCTTACGAAAGTCTGGAAATAAATAAACACCCACTACATCATTGGGTTCATGTAGCATACTAACAACTTATTTTGCAGTGATAGCATCCTTTCTGTACAGAGCTCCCCCTTCGGCAGACAAAAGGTTACCTGAAACAAAAGAGCAGCTGAATAATTGGATAGGTGATGTGGCTTACCTTTATTGTAATTTATGTTTTATTTACATGAGGGCTGTTCAACAAAGACTGGTGCTAGTGTTATCAATCAATTTATTATCAAGCTGTAAAAGTTCAAATTTCTGTTCCATTCAAAGCAATCTCTATCTAATACAATGCACGTATCCTGTTGGCACTCCTGAAAGAAATGAAATTACTGATTCATTGCAAGCTGCTTTAGACCACCTCTAAAGTTCTAACTGCTTGGATTTCACTGTCAAGTCAACTTCCCTTAAGCTCATATTTTTTACCCTTGTATTGGAAAGAAATTAAGTGGATTAGGTCCTGTTGTAAGGTACTTAGATATCTTTCTCTGCTAGTAGCTTGATGACAGCATTACATAAATCAGACACTTCATGATGCAGTTTCTGTTATCTAATAAGCATCCTCTGTTTTTGTTTTCTCCTTTTGGGGGAGAGAATAATGTGATCCTCCATTAGTTGGTGCAGAACATACTTGTATTACTCAGCCATAATTGACAAATGAATAATGACAGCTAGAGTTTTGATTTTTGTAGCCATCTTTAAGTGATTTGTGCCTTTGAAAACAAGTTCTATGGGACATCGGAGATGTCCTATAAGCTCCTCTTAGTTCTTAGGTTTCTGAAGCATTTTTGATTAAGGGGAGACTGAATGGTGAAAATTGACAATGACATTTATAGTTTTTTGTGCAGTCTTATAAATTGGAATTTCCTATTTAATTTAATATATATTTTATCATTGTAGACACAATATGGTACAGCTCCTACACATTTTAGAGTACAGAGGTAAACTTAAGTTATCTTTTAGGGAAGTTTTCCTCTAAGTGGTACTACTGTTAAGTATTGACAGCTCCTGTGTACTCGTCATGTGGTTTGTGTGCAAATATATGCAACTTTGTTTTCTCCATTTTTGCTTTGAACAGAATTTTCTCTGAATGATATTTTCCAGTATAAATAACCTGTTTTCTCAGAAACTATGGAAGATAGCTAAATTAAATTTTAGGATTATAAAAGCAACTCTTAATGCCACTTTGGATGTGCTTTGGTGTTAATAAGAAGGTTGGTTAATTTTTAAAAACATAATTGCTCATACATTTTAATCAAAAGATAGTATAATTGAGAAAAATATCTTATGTTCCTTAATAAACAAACCTATACAGAAGTAGATCAGCAAACTTAAAAGGCATTCATTTATTCTACACAGCTTTCGGTCATGCTCTATGAAATCACTCGATCTTTACAAGATTTAACCAGTCTGTGACTTAACGCCACAGTACTTGTATTGGCAGTTAGTTCAAACATCAGTTTTGATGGAACCAAATGCTCTTACTATGAGTTTAAACCAGTGGAAGTTGGTGATGGAGGACTCTAGGGCGACACTCTCCCCATAAATAAATGCCCGTGAAAAAAAATAAAAACAGGAAAGAAAGGATGACATCAGATGTCATTGCATGTACCAATTTCTGCACTCCCCGATTTAGTTTATAAATTTTATTTTGTTTGAAATGTTTTTGCAATGCTTACACAGCAAGTAGCGCAAATGTTTTCATTACAAAGTTAATTTCACACTACATCTAGTCCGCCCTGGTATCCTCGAATTTGTGGATACTGCAAGAGGTGAAATGTGCAGTTGGAAATGCTTGGAATGAGGGCAGGAGATGCAGAGAGGTAATAGCAACTTAGCGGAGCCCGAGGCACTTCACTTTTGGTTCTTCCTTATGCATGTAGCATCATTTAATTTCACTGCCGCTACCATATGAAAAAAAATGTACTTTGTCCTGTCTAAAATGTAATTCTGTTATGTGAATTGCTTTCAATTTATTTAAATTCCTGAGTTATCTGCAATTTAAAGTATAGCATTGTAGAGTAAAATGATTTAGAACAGAAAATACATGATCCCCCTTTTACTACCATCTGTGTTGGTCACTCTTGTTTGCGCATCACATAATCACAATGCACTCGCCCATACACAATGCTGTGATTCACACACGTACACGTTAAAAGCATACAGGGTTTGGATAGGGATTTGTACCCGTTGGAAAATGCATGTAGTAAACTGAAAATAAGAAGTTATATACAGAGTATTTTAGTTTACATGGGTCATTTTGTGTACATTTGTTTTTTGGTAAATTATAGATTAAACCTGCTGTGTAAAGTGTGCTTATTATGAAAAAATTACTTGCCACCCTCCCAAACTTGCAAATCCCAAACTTGAAAAGTGGCCAAACCAGCCACCACTGGTTTAAACTGTCCTTTTGGACATACATTCATAGATTCCCTGAAGTTTGTCCTCAGTTTATTAACATCTTTTATATTTAGTAGTAAATTGACTTCCTTATCACTAAATAATAAAGAAATGTGTTTCAGGAGCTGAAGGCATTCGTGTGTGGTTTGCTGGCAGTGAATCAAATTCAACAGATGTGGGTTTACATGGAATTTCCCCTCGGCCTTTGAAAAAACTTTCATTTAAGACAACAGCTCGTAGATCCTTAACAGCCAAGTCTGAATCAGTTTCTCTCACACCCCCAGATAGTCCTACAGCTAGAAAATCAAAGTAATCTTATTATATGAACAAAAGTGATAACAATATGTTAAGCTAACAATCTTGATTTACCTTCTAGCGCTTAAATCATCAGTGCAAATAAACTGATGAAGCAATATTTCATTATTACTCATGCATTGATTTTGCTAATGTATGGAAACGTTCCAAGAGATTGCAAATATGACCGGTGGCGTATTTTTAAATAATTTTCATATAATATTTAAAGTATAAATAATTCAGGACTATATTGTTTGCAGTGTTGCACAGTGTTTTAGCATTTATATCACAGTAAATCTAAAGACTATTTTAAGAAAATGATCATAACTTACGCAAGATCCAAAGGAATCCAAGTCTTAATGAATCTTGTAAATAATCTTTTAGAATGTAACATTTAAAATAAATATTTCTTATGGTGTATTAAATAATGGAGACTTTATAAAGAAAAACACTTATGGTTCGGTGTGAGAGCAGGATATTTATTGTAAAACGTATGTTAACATTAGTGACATGTGAGGTAAGCTGCACAAAAAAAAACTAAAACAATGAAGAAAAAAAACAATTTTGTACTATAAAATTGCATATGAGAAAAGTTCTAGTATAGTATTAAACACCAATAAAGGGATTATGTTGCTGTGTCTGTAGTACTTACAATAGAAAAACTTAAAAAGAGCAACAAACAAAGGATTGTGGTTTTAACCGGTGGTAAAATCTCTGTTAAACATACAGAGCTTCACCTTATTTATTACTAACTGAAGTACACAGTTCATGTTACATTTATACAATAAACATACAGGCATTAAAATTCCACAGTATAAAATGCTATCTTAACTAGCAGTTGTTTGCCTGTCAAGATTATAAAGTAAATATGATTAATAGAGCTGATATAGCTAAACTCACTTAATTTGAAATAAATTACACTTCTGCATTGCTTAATATAAAATAATAATATTCAGTAATAGCTGACTCTGCTAATCATATTTGCTACTTATACTGTATTGTTTATTAATCTCAGAAACATTGTTATTAAATTTTATAAAGTTTTCTGTCGTTCATTATTCGTTGTACCTAGAGAACTTCCTGTTCCCATTAATGAGTTTTCCAGTTCTTCGTAATCTTCATTCCTCTTTTCTTTTTTCTTTCTCTTTTTTTAAATTTGTCTTCATTTTGATTTTATCATATATATCACATGTTTTACAGGTGACTAAGGTGTTCAAATTAAGTGACCTTTGGTTTAGAAAGAAATTCAATGTATTCAATAATACATAAAGTAATCCTTCCTAGGCATAATTAGTTTCGGTGCTGTTATTTAGTTTTTAAAGCACAGATTATACAGAACATCATCACTACAGACAGGTTTTCTCATTGTGGTGGTGGGAATATATGGCAAAATTTAAAAACCCTTATGAAGTAATTTCCCTTTGAATAAAAGCATTATTATCAGAGAAAGATAAAGGATAATTGAGACAGTAGAAGTGCATTAAATTACATGTGCCCAAAGCAGAAATTCAAAGACGAACCAAAGGATTTTTATTTTTACAATTGCTGAGAGTATAGAAACTAGGCAGTTATTATGATATGGTCATGTGAAAAGAATTGAAGAGGAAAGGTGGCCAAAAAGAGCTTTCAATTATAATCCAGGGAACAGAAGGAGAAGAGAAAGACTTGCAACACAATGGAGAGAAGGAATTAGAACGGCTGCGCTCAATTGGGCTATTTGGAGAAGATGAATGGAGCCGCAGAGTAACATGGTGATCAAAATGAGGATGCAGCAAAGGCCACTTCTTCTGAGGCCACTTCCAGTGAAAAGCGTCATATGCAACAAAACTACTAATTTATTGCAATAAATTGTCAGAACTTGAATTAAGTACTAATTATCTATGTAAATTTATGATCAGGATTTTTTCTAGGTGGTCCCACGTGTTGACTTCAGTTGTCAGGACACCAGCAGCATTTTGGACCAGATTCATCATTGTTGCATACACTTGCAAGTTGTATGCATAGTGGAGTGGAAAAATGGCTTCTTATAATGGACCTAGAAAGACACATAACCCCCAGATTGTCTGGGGGATCACACTTACCATTGGTCAACAGGTCCATCATTCCCAACTCTGAAATTATAGTGATCACTAGTTATTCCCTCATTTAGCCATTGAGGGACTATTTGTAGTGCCATGGCAGACTAGCGCTAAAGTGGAAGAAGGGAAAAGAACCCTTGAGCTGTCAAAGCTAAATCCTTTAATTCTGTTAAATATAGAATATCATTTAAACCTAAAGAGAGGACATTTACAAATCTCTTTTCTCACGTGGTAGATCTCTGAATTATGAACAAGTTTGATGCAGAAATAAAATTACAGGCTTAAGTCTTAGCACACTTCTGTATCATATTTCCAAATGCTGTCCTATTGTGAGATACTGAGTTATTATATCAGTTTCAAACTACTCCGCTTCTCAAATAATGGGAAAGCCAAGAAACTACACACCAGCTGCGCAGTGTTTTTCCACTGGACGTTTGGAAACATAATGCACTGCTGCTATAAACAAGGTCACGCTATTGGCGTGGTTTTGCTCTGCAGTGTGAAGGGAAGTGTTCAGTTGACGGTGATGTGATGTAGTTCAGTTATTACGAGTTATTTATTATTTTGTCCTGTACTTAGGCACAAAGTATATTATGGCTTAGTATATGTTTTCTACTGCACAGCATGTATTTATTTATGTTTTATATGCGTTAACTCAGCTTGCCAATGAAAGTACAATTTGCAGAAAGATTTCCAGGTACAAAAGTTCCAGGCCATACAACAATCCATGAACTTAACAATAAACTTCAGGCCACAGGAAGTGTTCAGGCTAAGAAATCTAAAAGACTGTGTATGGTTCTTACTGAGGAAACATTAGACAACGTCGATTATTTGGAGAATTCCCTCCAAAAATCACTTGGGCATCTTTCACAACAGGCAGGCATTTCTTATGGCTCCGCGTGAAGAGCTACCAAATTGCTGAAGTTAAAATCATATAAAATAACTGTGGCACATGCTCTTCAATCAGGCGATGCTGTAATTCGGCACTCATTTTGTGAGTGGAGTCTCAATAGATCCATATTTTTTACGGACAAGGCTTGGTTCCACCTTCATGGATATGTGTGTACACAAAATAATTGTTATTGGAGCTCTGACAAACCTAATATTGTTCATGAAGTAGCCCTTCCTGATGAAACAATTTGTGTATGGTGTGCCATGAGCGGAGAAAGAGTTATAGGACCAATTTTTTTTCAAGTCAACAGTTGACGCCCGTACATAGTGAATACAATTTTGCCCCCCCTTTTTTTATAGAATTAACAGACAGCCTGATTTACATTTTTTTTCAACAATACTCTGAACAGCTTATACAGCCAATATATCGATGAGGACGGAATTATTAGTAGAGATTTGTGGCCCCCTCAGACCCCCGACCTATCCCCCCTGAGATTTCTATCTCTGGGGTAACTTAAATAATAATGTGTACGAAACAAACCCATACAACCTGGAAGAATTAAAACAAAACATCCGCCAGGAAATTACCAGCATTTTTCAACGTGAACTACGGCTAGTGATGGATAGTTTCTTAAAGTGGTGCCAAAAATGTATGGACAGTTTCAGCATCTCCTTTTATAAAGTTGGTAAGTAAAGCCCTTAAAAGTATTTTTAACAATGTTGTATGGTTTCATCTGTGCCTTTCTATGATAGCAGCACCGAGGACGCGGACAGGAAAAACACCACACAGTCGGTTTGTAGTTTTTTTGGCTCTCTCTATAATTCAAATCACTAAGCTGCTTTTCCAGCTGACAAAACTCATCATAAACAGAATTTTTTGATGGATACATCTCATAGTTGAATTTTGGGAAATGAAAATTCTGTGTCTAAGAACGTTAATGCAACAGCTTACAGATGTATCTAAATCCATACTTCACTCTGTAAAGTGACTCATTAAATTATATAAAAATATTAATAGTCAAAACTTTATATCAAAAGTTAAGGGAATAAACAGAAGATTCTAAACCAAAACACACATCTGATTCCCGATCTAGCCTGTAAATTTTCTGTAGCCACATTCAAATTGATCATAGGTCATGACTTTTTGGTCCAACATCTGCGAGTTGGCCTTCATGTAGCTTACAAGAAGAAATTGATTTAAATCACCTTAAAATATGTGCTTCAGTAGTCCCAACTGAAAATATACATAAAAATCTTGATGTGTTGCTTTCACATGACTTTTTTACTCACTCTTCTACAAACTGTTCCTACAAAAATTTATTCTTCCATCTGCTTGTTAATTACAAATAAACCTTATTTACACATTTCATTGTAGGTATAAGAAGAATACAGTAAGCTGAAGCAATAGTCAAAACATAATCAAAGCTGGTTGCTATGTGATGGCTTTGAAATTCCATTCTCTTTTCATAATAATGAAAAAAATAATAAATAAATAAAAAGGCAAATGGCTATTTTCAGTTGAGAAAAGTATAAAGTATTTGAAAATTTAAACCAATAACAAAAGCTTCTCGGAAATTGTTAATGGCACAAACAATTTTGACAAATTGTGTGCTTTAACAAGATCTATATTTTTTATTAAGCAAGATTTTGCCTACCTCTTAAGGTTTATCAGTTATACAAAAATCATTCAGAATGAAGAGCACTTCACAGGTATTCCCAGAAAATTCAAGATATATATTTTTTCATGCAAATCTTTAACAAGTGGTATTTTAATAAAATAATTAGAAGCGTTTTGGAGAAAATAAAAAATTATGAAACTTTTTTCATGAAAAGGGTAGTTTGGGGTTGGGTGATTTTCTTGAAAATCTTTGTGTTGCATCCTGGGAAGATGCTAAACTTAAATATGAGTTTGGTGTTTAACCGACTTTTTGTTTTTTAATTATTATGCTGTTCACACGCACACACACATGGACCTTTTTTTTTTTTATAAAAATGCTTTGCTTGGATTCTGGGAGTCTCAAAATGTGTTTCTGGTGAAGTGTGTATTAAATTTTGGGGTGGAATGCAATACTTCCTCTACTCACTATAGATAAGCAGTAGAGAAAGTAATATCTAATTTGCAAGAATATTTTTTAATACCAGAATCATAAACAGCATTTATTAGTAATGAATTTCATCCATGATATATTCTGTTTTTATGGCATAAATTTTGTAAGATTACCAAGTACACAATTATTACAAAGCATTATATGAAGATCACAAATCATACTATTAGTGTTAGAAAACTCAAATGTTTTGCATTCACGTGACTTTCTCTATTCACTTTTACATAATATTCTTAAAAAAGTTTATTCTTGTATCCACTTATTAATTGAGATAAACTTTCATTATACATATACACTTTCTGTTGTAGGTATAAGGATACAGTAGACTAAAGTGATGTCAGATTTGTAAACAGTGGGTGGCAATGTGATGGCCTTGAAATTCCATGCTGTTTACCTGACCATAAGAAAAATTGAAAACCTACTTACATAGATAAAAACCTTACTGCACAAAAAATACAGATCTCATTAAAACCCACAGTTTATGTCCTATAAATTTATAAAACAACCCTACATATATAAATATACAAAACAACCCTTATATATTTGTTTTGGAGGGGTAGCATTAACCATATCTCATATATCCATTGTTATTGGCTTGAATTTTCAATCAGTTACACTATTCATTTTTCCTCATGGCCATGCAAAGAGCGTGGAATTTTAAAGCCATTATATAGTGATTCACTTTTTAAAAATTTGACATCACTTTAACCTACTATCCTTCTTATACCCACAATGAATGTGTAAATGTATAATGAAAGTTTATCTTGATTAACAAGAAGTAGATAGAAGATTAAGTTTTTGTAAGAAGAGTGCATAGTGAAAGTTGTGTGAATGTGACATCAGTAACAAAAGCTGACTCATGTATGTAACCAAGTTCAAATTGCCTAATGGTAGAGCACTTCTAGGCAAACATTTAGCATAATTAAAGTGATTAGAACAATAATCTGTAAATTAACTGTGCAGTCTATAAGGAACATTGTTAACTTGTACAAACTTTTTTTATTATGTATGAGTATTTTACACACAGATTTTTTCCTCTTCCTTCAGAATGCATGCATTTGCTGTTTGTGTATCGCTTCCAGAAGCATTGTAAAAACTATTCTTGGACATTATAGTTGTTCATTGGAACACAGAACAGGTAATATTGCACTTCAGGACAATTTTGAACAAATGGTAACTTCAACAACAATTGAATCTTGCTCACTTGTATATTTATTGTGTGCAGTTATTTGTTACTTTTCTGAAGATAACCGTATCATGTTTTCTATGGTTGTATTTCAGATACTTTTTATAACTTGTGCTATATCTCCCTGTTCCTTCATATTCAAACTTTGGATTGTTAAAATTGAAATTTAATGGTAGTAATGCCACAGATATAAACCTGCTGGAGGTCAGCTAAGGATACTCATTTGAATCAACTGTGAAAATTTTATAATCCAAAAAGAGTAAGTACATAACATATAATATTCATAGTACTGTTTTACAATACTAGAAATCTAATTTTAAAGGAAAGCCCTTGAATGATATGTGCAATGTTAAAAGAGGTATTATGTTTTGTAGTACCTATATACGGATAGTTGTTACTATCATAAAGTTGTTATACTGTTTTATATCAAAATAAAACACAAATAGTTCATAATTACTGCCTTAAGGCCATATGAAGCTGCAATTTTTTTAAGGTTTTCGAGCGCAGGTTTGGGTACAAATAACCTGTCTGTCTTATCTCACTTGATTTGAACATATTTATACATAAAACTGTTTAGACATGCACAAAAATGCTTGGTTGCTGTTGGAGGGCATTTTCATTACTTATTTTGTGGAAATATCCGTTTCAAATCATATTATTTGTTTCTAACCCTAAATTTAAAGTAACATTCTTAGTAAAATAAAAATCTGATGTGTTACACTCACATGACTTTCTCTACTCTTGTACAAACTATTTTTTCAAACGCTTATTCTCCATATGCTTCATGTTAATCGAGATGTTAATCTAATTGCTAATTTTCTTGTAGATGCAAGGGGAATATGGTAGGCTTTAAGCTATAGTCAAATATATTAAGAGCTCAATTTTTGAAGATTTAGAAGCTTGTAACAGTGATGTGTCATAATTTAAAATAGAGAGTTGAGGGTTGTTACACTACATCACTATGATAATCTTACTTGAACGCGTTTCGGGAGACGGCTTGTCCCCATCGTCAGCATTCTCTCTCAACTGATATTTGCCGGTCATCGTCTGGGGGATGTGTGTGGTTTGTGGTGTTCTCTGGTGCTGGGCTGATGAACCTCCAAAGGCTGTTGGGTGGCGGCAGTTCAAAATTCATTAGGTGATTCCTGTGTTTGACAATATGTATTTTTTCCCAGATGTCCAATTCATTGCTGCTGTTGATCGGTTTTAAGAGTTTTATGTTTGGAGTGATATCATGGTTTGAAGACCAGAAATGATGTGCTACTGCTGATTTATCTTGCTGCTTTTGGTAAATGCATCTCATATGCTCTTTAAGTCTTATTTCAAGATTTCTTTTTGTTCTTCCTATATATACCAGGTTACATTCATTACAATCAATTTGATATATACCAGCTGATTTATCGTTGGGGATAGGATCTTTTGTTCTGTTGCATAGTAGTTTCTGTATGTTGTGGTTATTCTGTGGAGACAGGGTGATGTTGTATTTTTTGAAAATCCTTTGAAATTTATGATGTGTCCAAGGGTGATAAGTGAATTTTCTATATGCTTGTGGTTTTTGTTGTCTGAGTAATGTAGTCATTTGTTGGATGTATTTCTGTCTTTCAAACCTTTTTATCTTCTTATCTATTGTTTTTTTCTGGTATCCATTCATAGTGGCTATGTTGATAATGTGTTGGTATTCTTTCTGGTATTCCTCTTTCTCCATTGGTATATGTACTAACCTGTTTGTAATACTATTTAAAATTGCATGTTTGTGGCTTGTAGGATTGTAGCTATTATTTTTAATGTAGTTTTCTGTGTGCGTTGGTTTTCTGTAAATGCCAAACGTTAGTTTGTTGTGTGCATTATTTCTGATGATCCTGATGTCTAGGTAAGGTAATTGGCCATTTTCTTCTTTTTCCATTGTGAATTTTATAGATCTTTTTTGTAAATTTAATAATTTCAAAGCATCTTCTGAAAGTTTTTTTGGAACAATAGCAAAAATATCATCTACATATCTATACCAGGTTTTGAATAGATGTGGGAAAGATTTTGTAATATGGGATTCAAAATGGCTCATATATAGTTCTGCTAAAAATGGTAAAAGGGGGTTTCCCATAGTTAGGCCTGAGGTTTGTTTAAAGATTTTTCATTCCATCACAAAATCTTTAAACAAACCTCAGGCCTAACTATGGGAAACCCCCTTTCACCATTTTTAGCAGAACTATATATGAGCCATTTTGAATCCCATATTACAAAATCTTTCCCACATCTATTCAAAACCTGGTATAGATATGTAGATGATATTTTTGCTATTGTTCCAAAAAAACTTTCAGAAGATGCTTTGAAATTATTAAATTTACAAAAAAGATCTATAAAATTCACAATGGAAAAAGAAGAAAATGGCCAATTACCTTACCTAGACATCAGGATCATCAGAAATAATGCACACAACAAACTAACGTTTGGCATTTACAGAAAACCAACGCACACAGAAAACTACATTAAAAATAATAGCTACAATCCTACAAGCCACAAACATGCAATTTTAAATAGTATTACAAACAGGTTAGTACATATACCAATGGAGAAAGAGGAATACCAGAAAGAATACCAACACATTATCAACATAGCCACTATGAATGGATACCAGAAAAAAACAATAGATAAGAAGATAAAAAGGTTTGAAAGACAGAAATACATCCAACAAATGACTACATTACTCAGACAACAAAAACCACAAGCATATAGAAAATTCACTTATCACCCTTGGACACATCATAAATTTCAAAGGATTTTCAAAAAATACAACATCACCCTGTCTCCACAGAATAACCACAACATACAGAAACTACTATGCAACAGAACAAAAGATCCTATCCCCAACGATAAATCAGCTGGTATATATCAAATTGATTGTAATGAATGTAACCTGGTATATATAGGAAGAACAAAAAGAAATCTTGAAATAAGACTTAAAGAGCATATGAGATGCATTTACCAAAAGCAGCAAGATAAATCAGCAGTAGCACATCATTTCTGGTCTTCAAACCATGATATCACTCCAAACATAAAACTCTTAAAACCGATCAACAGCAGCAATGAATTGGACATCTGGGAAAAAATACATATTGTCAAACACAGGAATCACCTAATGAATTTTGAACTGCCGCCACCCAACAGCCTTTGGAGGTTCATCAGCCCAGCACCAGAGAACACCACAAACCACACACATCCCCCAGACGATGACAGGCAAATATCAGTTGAGAGAGAATGCTGACGATGGGGACAAGCCGTCTCCCGAAACGCGTTCAAGTAAGATTATCATAGTGATGTAGTGTAACAACCCTCAACTCTCTATTTTAAAATATTAAGAGCTGGTTGCTATGTGGAGTATTCCATTCTCTTTGCATTACCAGCACAAAAAAATGAATAACGAATTCCCATTTGAGAAAAAGTATAAGTATTGGAAAATATAAGGGAATAACAAGCAATATCTTGAAAATGGTTCATTCAACAAAAAAAATGTATATGACATAAATTGTGTATTTTAACGTGATATACATTTTTTGTGCAGTAAAATTTTGTCTCTCTCTTATGCTTTACGAGTTATGCAAACGTCGTTCACATTGACGAACACTTTTGGAGACATTCCTAGAAAATTCAAAATATACATTTTATTTGTCATGAAAGTATCTTAAATATATGATATTTTAATCAAAATCGTTGGAGCCATTTTTGAGAAAATCAAAATTTTCGAAAAATGTTCCATGTAAAGGGTAATTTGGGCTGGGGGGATTTTCTTGAAAATCTTCGTGTCGCATCTCTGGAAGATACTGAACCTAAATATCAAGTTTGGTGTTTATCCAACTGTTTGTTTCTGAGTTATGCTGCTCACAGACACACACACACACACACACATGGACATGTTTCCAAAAATACTTTTTTTTTGGATTCAGGAGGCCTTAAAACATGTATTTCCGGTGAAATCTCGGTATCGAATTTTTTGGGTGGAATGCAATACTTCCCCTACCTACTATACGTAGTAGAGAAAGTAAAAATGTAATGCTGCACTTCAAAAATAAAACATTTTGAAGTATAGCCCACAGTGTTACCTGGATCAATTTTGGTGTAATTTGACACTGTATGAGCTCAGTTCAAGCAAACTGAGCTATTTTTACTGTTTGTAGGATACTTAAATATTGTGATGTAGTGGCTATGGCCCAAGGTTATTGGGAGGTTGGTGTAAACAATGATAACTGCACTGGCCAGCGTAAACACCGGGCGTACTATCGGGAGATAACTGCAACTTTCTGGAAGCTTCTTCTCTCTCCTCCAGAAAGTGTGTCGTAATAGTTCTAAAACATTTGAGAACCTTGTGGAAAGCTTTCTTGTGCAGTCCAGTTAGATGGTGTTATTCTGCACCAAGACTTCATGGAAGAAATATTACAGCAGACTAGCAACCAGCCAGCGACCCTCAATGCTGCTTAACTTTGGTTTAAACAGCTTTTTCCACCTGAGTGATCATACACTACAGCTGCAGCCTAGCAGCCAGCAAGTGACCACAGTCATTGCTGCTTAACTTTGGTTAACCAGTCTAACTCAGCCACCTCTTCTGCAAAGTAATCCTTCAGGGCAGCTTGAGGTGGTGCAAGTCTACTAACAGTAGGCATCTAACATTATGTGACTTCATCAGTAGTGGGAGACCAACAGGATCACAGCCAAAGCCCTCCCGGCAGAATTTAGGCGCATTTAGGTATCCGGTCCTTTATTGGTCAAGCTGCTGCAGGTAAGGCATCAGTCTAGTCTACTTGTGGTGCGCAGGCTCGACCTGTCATTCAGGATGCAGCCATCCCAGCACTAGCATTAGCACTGGTGCTCCCACCGTGTCAGCCTTGAGCTTTCTTCAGGCTGGCGAACCATCCAAGAAACCTTGCTGTAAACGCCACAAGAAGCACGGAAAGGGCAAGGCTAAACGTCTGGCAACAGCCAACCAGCAATCTGACCAGGACCCTCAACGCGCTCCAACACCTGTGTGTTTAGTTGAAATTTCTGACTCCAAACTCTCAAATTGCAACTGTGATCACAGTGACGTCACAGTAATTTCGGCACACTGCGACAGAACCGAGGCCCCGTCACCATCTTCAACATGGAAGCAGATGAGGCCTGCTCATTTGGCATGTCCAAGATGATGCTGAGTTTCGAGTGGTAGAGCAACGCGGGAAGCGGAAGACTACCCACCTGAAGGCGTAGGGTGCGCTTGTTGGGCGGCACATTCCGCCAATCATCGTGGACGACTTCCGGGGTTCGGGGACTTCAAAGGAGGTCATGCCGACCCTTTTGGGGCCGTTCACGGTAACGAGGAAGAGCCGCTTCGTCTTCCTGCCGAAGCACGTTGAGGATTATCAGCTCCTTCTGTCTCCCTAGACAGGAGAAAAATCCCTCATTTCACCTACGGCCTGGACGAGGCCAAAGACATCCGGCGGGTCATACGGACTTCCCGTGGACACACCAGTGGGCAGCACAAATTCCGTGTGGTGAAGCATCTCACCAAGCCCGCTGCTGATGGCCATACAGCCAAAATCCGCGTCTCGCTCTTTCTAATAATTATGGAGCGGGCTAACGACCCAGAGACCAAGATAGATGGCGTCAGATGCTTCTGCTTTCACCCAGATGTTACCTCCGGGCATCCAGAAGCTCTGGGATCCTCCCCAATGGGGGTTTAATCATTCCAGCCACTTCTGTTACCGCAATCTACGCTGCCTTAGGTGCGATGACCCCATCACAAAGAGGTCTGCCAACGTGCCCTCACGAATGTGCCCAATGCGCAAACTGCAAGGGCGAGCACATGCCATGCTACGCGTTTGCCCAACAAGGAAGGCTGTCATCTCCAGACAACAGCTACCATTCCAGAGGCAGAAGCAGGACTCGCAGTCAGCCAGGAGGGCGCCTTTCCACCAGCAGCACCAAGACCTGGCCTAGACTTCCTCAGCGGCAACAGACATCCAGCAGCACAGCTCGCTCAGATTGTGAAACAGTCCCCGCATGCCCCACGGGTGTCTAGCGCATCGCAGACACAAAACCACACCAATCCCAGCTCCCCGAAGCCCAAAACACTCTTTAACTCCTCAAAACCAAGGAGGCGCCGGAACACTTTGGAACCCGAAGCGGCAGGGAGGAATGGTGCCCCACGCCAGCAGAGTGCTGATAGGACTGACGAGGAACCTGCTCCCCCTCGGACAGCTCCCTCCAACAACCCCAATCCAAGCCCGGTGATGCTGAGGTGGCTGCAGAACCGCGGACGCAGATCTATGAGCTCCTAATCAGATTCTTCACCGCCAACGTCCCGGCTGGCAAAATACTGGTAGCCATGGAAGAGCTCGCTCTCCTGAACATCGCCATCCCGCTCGCTCAGAATGACAAATCGAACGACGTTTAACACTTCGTTTCGGTTTGCGTTCTGGAGTGCCTGCGGCCTAGCCGCTCAGAGGGTGAGTTGTTGCATTTTGCCCGCACCCATGCTTTAGACGTCTTTTTAATCGGCGAAACACATCTCCGCCCAGACAACCGCTTCCGTCTTCCAGGTTACATTTATCATAGCACGGATCGTCAGGGTCGCCCAGGAGGCGGCGCGACTGTCCTCGTGCGGCAGAACGTGGTACATCGCCCTATTCAGTTCCCACCTCTTCAAATCCTAGAGGCTACGATAATATGCTTCGACCTAGACGGTACGGAGGCTATGGTAGTCTCTGTGTACCATCCCCCTACGAGGCAGTTTGTGTCCAATGACTACCTCACAATCCTTGCCCTACATTGCAGTGCTATTCTGGCCGGCGATTTCAATGCCAAACATCTGCGTTGCCATTACGGTCGTATTCTCAAGACATTGCAATCATTTGCTTAATAGACGCGGACTCCCTGCTTCAAGTGCGGGTCCCTGGCAACCCATACACCATCCGTGAGGAGGACTCTCCTCTGTGATCGACTTCGCGATCACCAAGTAGTTCCTATACCATCTCACCCTCGCTTTAATCAACGCACTTCATGCCAACTACAATCTCGTGTTGACAGAAATCAGCATCAGGGTTGCAAGCCATGTCTCATCGTTTCGAACCCGAGAGTTCGACTGGAATTGCCTCCACAGTTCCATACCACCGAACCCTGGAATCACAGACATTCCGTCCCTGTAGGCAGCAGTCTCTTCTTTCACCTCCATAGTAACACAACCTGACAGTTTATCTCCCAGCCCTCCTACATACAGACATCCTTCCAGTTGACTTAACCATTCTCATACGCCTATCCCGGCTGGAAGGAGACTACCAGCGTCACCGCACGCCACACAATCGAGCCGACAAGTTCACAGCCATCTACGTGAGCACCTGGTGTAAGCGTGGGAGGATACGATGACCAGATTGCGCATCGAGAGTGGAGACGTGTGGAGGATAACCAAAAGCTTCCGCAACCGTCGAGGCCAGTACACTTCGCCACTCCAAAGCATCCAAGGCCTCGCCTTTGATCCCCAAGCCAAAGTAAATGTGTTTACCGACTATCTTGAACGTACTATGCATCCAAGAGATGACATCTTCTCCGAACATGTCCACCGGGAGGCACCCCCACAGACTGTCCCACATTCAGATACAGAGGCCGAAGGATCGAATGGAGGAATTCGATCACCTACCTGGGACTGAAGCTAGATATGGATCTAACCTTTCGAGAACACATCCGAGACAAGTCCGCTGGGGCGCAGGGAACTATTGCTTCCTTGTACCCTATAAATGGTCCGGAATGCCTGTACGCCTAAAGTTACACCATTTTCAGGCCTGGTTACCCCCTCATGCTTTACGCCTGTGAAATCTGGGGCATGTCCGCAGACAGCTGGCTGCTATGGCTACAACAGGCGCAGAATAGGGGACTTCGGTCCATCTATTCTGTTGGCCGCACTTTCCCGCGAAACTACTGCATCAAGCCTCGTTCCTCCCATACACTGGAAGATAAAATTAGGCGCCAGGCAACAAAATTTTACGGAGTTTGCCTCCACACCAGAATGCCCTGGCCAGGTCATTCTAGGGATTATAATCCCAGAACTTGCCGCTTCAGGCGACATCAGGTTCCCGGTATGGGCTGCGGGCACGCCAGATAACCATGGAGCTTAACCTATAGCAGCTAAAGCTGACCTCCATTTGCCGAGAGCTGATTGGGTTAAACTCCAATCCACCAGCCAAGGAAAGCTGAAATTTTTAAAGCCATTCCCACCAGGGTGCAGAAGGGACGCTATATTCTAACAGGCAGCCTTCGAGGAGCAACATGCTTCCTCCTTTCGTTACCAATCCATTCTGAAAACTCATCCCAAAATAGAACACCTTAAGGTTAAACCCTATTGAGGGTGGGCACACAGCAAAATCACTCAAGCTGAACCTCAGCCTGCCAGCAGCAAGTGATTCAGTGAGTTCAGTCAGTTGTGAGAGTTGTTGAATCAGTGTGCGAGCGAATTAGTGATTGCGTTTCTGGTGCGATATCAAGAGCGATTCTCCGAGTGAGTTAATGACGATTGTGATGTGCAGCGAGTGCTACTGCCAAGCGAGAGACTGGAGGTCTTGTGCTCAACTCCCTAATGAAGAGAACCGTCCGGCGTGAACAGGCTGCGTCAAGAAGGAAGTGAAGTGACAATTGAACTAATTCATGTTAGTGAAGTGATCTCCCAGTTAAGGTGAACTAACAGTGGCAGTGAGATCGGAGAAAAGTGACGGTTGAGAAACGAGTCACATTGGTGTCAGGAATGGAATACAAAAGCCAAGATGAAGGAAATGCTTTAAAATCTATTGGTCATGCTGGAGGAGATAAAAAGCTACATAAAGAGTGTAGTTTCAACATAGAAAATGAAGACGGAAATTAAACCTGCACATTCTCCAGCGGCATAGGTTCCATCCCTATCACATCTCGCTCCATCAAGAGCTGCATGGAAACGCTTTTGAGAATCGTGTTAACTTTTGTACGTAGGCATTAAGACATGATACTCCAGATTCATCATGTATCTTGTTCAGTGATGAGGCAACATTTACTAGTCATGGCTAGGTAAACCGCAGAAACATGCATATTGGTCTGTTGACAATCCCCGTTGGCTTCGTCAGGTGGAACGTCAGCGTCCATGGAGTTTAAACGTGGTGTAGGATAGTGAACCATCAGCTCATAGGCCCTTTGTTCATAGAATGAACAATGAACTCGCACAAGTATCGCAGCCTCCTGACAGACCATCTGCCACAGTTGCTAGAAGACGTTCCTTTGCAGACTAGGAGGAACCTTTGGTACCAAGATGATGGCCGTCCAGCCCATAGTGCACGAAGTACTACAGCTTGCCTTAACGGATTGTTTCCAAATCGTTTTATTGGACGAAGAGGACCTGTACCTTGGCCGGCCCGTTCGCCGGATCTGATCCCTTTACACTTTTTTACTTTCTCTACTACGTATAGTAAGTAGGGGAAGTATTGCATTCCACCCAAAAATTCGATACCGAGATTTCACCGGAAATACATGTTTTGAGAATCACTGAATCCAAAAAAAGCATTTTTGGAAACATGTCCGTGTGTGTGTCTGTCTGTGTGTCTGTGTGTCTGTCTGTCTGTGTGTCTGTCTGTGAACAGCATAACTCAAAAACGAACAGTCGGATAAACACCAAACTTGGTATTTAGGTTCAGTATCTTCCAGAGATGCGACACGAAGGTTTTCAACAAAATCCCCCCACCCCAGACTACCCTTTACATGGAACATTTTTCGAAAATTTTAATTTTCTCAAAAACGGCTCTAACGATTTTGATTAAAATATCATATGTTTAAGATATTGTCATGACAAATAAAATGTATATCTCGAATTTTCTGGGAATGTCTCCAAAAATATTCTTCATTGTGAACGACTTTTGCATAACTGGTAAACCATAAGAGATAGACAAAATTTTACTACACAAAAAATGTAGATCGCGTTAAAATACACAACTTGTGTCATATACGTTTCTTTTGTTGAGTGAACCGTTTTCGAGATATTGCTTGTTATTTCCTTAAATTTTCCAATACTTATACTTTTTCTCAAATTCGTTATTCATTTTTTTTATGTCCTGAACATGCAAAGAGAATGGAATTCGCCACATAGCAACCAGCGTTAAAATATTTGACTATCGCTTAAAAGCTACCATATTCCCCTTGCATCTACAAGAAAATTACCAATAAGATTGACATCTCGATTAACATGAAGCATATGGAGAATAGGCGTTTGTAAAATTAGATTGTACAAGAGTAGAGAAAGTCATGTGAGTGTAACACATCAGATTTTTCTGTGAGGAAAGCTGAAAGACACTGTCTACAAGGATGTACCAACTACACCAGACGATATGAAACGACGTATTACTGCTGCCTGCAATGAAATTTCCGCTGAATTGCTAGAACGTGTGCAGCAGTCTTTCCATAGCAGACTGAAAGCGCGTATTGAAGCTGCCGGTGGTCATTTTGAACACAACCTTTGAAGGGCTATGTTCTCTTTACTTGTAAGAATCCACAGAAGTATTGTAATTCCCTTTTGTTTTTCTTTAGTTTGTGCTACCACATGTGCAAGTGTCTGCGTAAAAGCTTCAAAATATGATTTCTCGTAAACCACTTGAACTAGAATCTTGCAACAAACGCCACCCTACCTTTATTCTGTTGATGTAACCAGGCATTGCTCCATTTAAAAATTGTATGTTTGCTCAAAAAATACACTTTCTCAGTGTTATTAAAATCTCTTTATTGGTTACATGTACGAGTCCCTGACTACCAATCACTGCTGTGAAAACTGCACATCAATAGCACTTCCCATTTCCGAAACATTTGCGGTGCAAGTTTTAGGGATTCACCCTGTATAAGCGAGGCTTCTCGCACAGTCCAGTCAGTTGCTAGTCGAATACGAGAGAGTTGTTGAGTCAGTGTGCGAGCGAGTTGAACAACTGTTGTAACGTGGAGCGAGAGACTGGAAGTCAATTGTTCGACTCCCGAGTGAAGTGAACTGGCCGGCGTGAAGAGGTTACGTCACAAGTGAAGTGACGAATTAGTTCACCTTGGTGAAATGAACTCCCAGTGAAGGTGAACTACATAAAAACGAAACAGTGGCAGTAAGAAATGAGAAAAATCACGGTTGAAAAACTGGACGAAGTCACAATTTTGTGCTATCAGTTGTTTTCTTCTTCTACAATTCATGGATTAAACACCATGCCTCTTCTGGCTTCACGCCTATCTCCAGCATGTCCCGGGTTGCCCTCAATTTCTTCCTCATTTTTGGTGTTGATTAATGGGTATTAATAAAGTACCTACTATTCATTAAAATGCGTGTAGTTACAATTCAGAGATGTTTCAGTGCTGCTAATTATCATCAGTGAGTAGCATGCCAATAAAACTCCAGCAGGCCACTTGCATGGCGTGAGGGTACCTAGAGCGCCTGACATTTATAATTCCAAGCTCTAATCTTGGCGAGTTATCTGGATAAGACTTTTTCCGGGCTTTTCCCTTGCCCTCAAAGGAGGAATGTTAAATAACTCTAAGAATTCAGGACTCAGTATCATTTTGGCATTTCATTTATTCACCTTCTATGCGACCTAGAAATTAAAGGACGCCAAACTATAAAAAACTAAATTTCAGCGTATCTCTACAGAAGTACACACCGTTTATTGCGTATTTAATGTTTTCTTTGATTTGCAATGCAATCTTTTACTGCCCATTGTCATTTGAGCTCTATTTGAAGTGGATAGTAATTTAGTTGGCACCAGTCGACCAATGTAGTAAACCAGATCAACTTTTTCATCGTGATTGGCCAGGACTGGGTGTGTTTGACTGGCTAGTCAGAAATAGTTTTGCATAAAGCTGCCATAGTCTTACCGCCATGTTTTATGGTTTTGTAGTAAGTTCAAGTCAGATTTCAACTTAATTCCATGGTGTAATAAAATGTACAGTAAGCACTTTCTGTTACTAAGGGTACAATTATGAAGTATGTTTACCACTGGCGGATGGTGCCTAAAATGACAGGGGGTTCACCACTTTTACTGCATTATGATATTTACCTTTCCAAATCAGCACTCATTGAACACGCCACTGTTGTGTTTTTCCCTCGCTCTGCCGATGTTAGGATTCCCACTTTCTTTTGCCCTTTTGCAGCGTAGACTTTTGCTGACTTGTTTTGGACAATGGAAATGCCAGTTTCGTCCTGGTTGTATACTCTTTGTGGAAGGAATCCATGTTTGGAAAAAACAGTCTCCAAATTCGTAAAAAATCTGCCAACCTCTTCTTCATTAAAGGAAGTTATCCTGCTGATACTTGTTCCTTCAGGTTGGCGTAAACTAACTTCGGGATTACGTTTTAGAAACACATACAGCCAGTCTTTTCCAGCGATTTTAGTTTCATTACTAAAGTTATGCTTCGCGTTATTCATGGAAGCATAACTGTAGGTTATTTTCCGCAACTGAATCGGCGTTAGACCGTAAAACATGCCAATTTTAATAAATAGGTTGCAAGCTCTTTTTCTTGCTCTTTATTGAAAATAGGAGTCCGCCCCAGCGATGAATTTGCTCGTTCTTGGGCTGGCATCTTCATTTGGTCCCTCAAAGTTGACTCTGGAATGCCGAATTGTCGACCTGCCTGTCGAATTTTGCACCCCTGCTGAATAGCTTTCAAAGACCTTTCTAATTGCTCGGGGGTCCAATTCTTGCGTTGAGTTTTCCTTTCGTAACGCCTTGGCATCTACAAAAACGGGAATTATTGTTGTCATTGCTGGCTATGTGGGGGAAAGCCGTGCGCCTTTACCACGCTGCGTCATTGTTACGCACTTATGCTTTATTAACCACCCACACTGTAAGTTCTTCAGCTAAATAGTAGCTTATACTAATCTAATACCTTTACGGACTTACCTTGATACGGTATTCGTTTGCTCACTAGTAGAACACTGCAGAAAAAGCTTAGTCAGTACGGAAAGTTACAAGCGACTACCATGAAAACAAATGTGTCTCACTGTGGCTATCGCAAGATAGGAGGGAGGGGGTTTCGATAGGTGCACGAGCTTTATTAATGCGTCTGAAGATGGCAGCACCTTGCAGAGCATCTTTCAATTCTCTGTTCTCAAGAACTGCCATTGCGCAGTTTTCCCCCGCGCGCGGTATTCCCCCACCTACCCCTAATGTAATTACCTAATGGGCGAAATACATACGGGTCGTGCACACTTGAAGAGATGCACTGGCCCTTACCATCCATCTCTCGACAACACGTTTACGTCAGTGCCACCAGGTGGTAGCACACTACTGCAGAGGTTTCGTTCATTTGAGAGTGCAAGGGCGGGAAATTGGGAAGCTCCGTTCACTTTTCATATTGGCATAAATTCCGCTAGATGGTAACATACTGAACTGTTATACTAATTCACTCAATGTACAGCGGAATTTAGATCTGATGTGAAAAAAATGAATTTTATTTGTGGGCGTTGTTTAACTACTAGGTTCTTAGCGTCCCATTGAAAGACCGGAAATTTTGCTCAGAGGCCCCTCTATCAAGCTTGAGGTTCTTTTACAGTAAAAAAAACAGCGTTTTCGAAATGACTGTTAAGAACAGGTCGGACTCTCCCCAGGGCATGGGATTGGCGCTCCCGGGGTCCCGAGCTACACTCTCGATTGGGTTCCTCTAAGAGGTGAGAGGACTTATGCTAAACGCTCAATCAACTTTGATCCTCAAGTGTGTTTGACCAACTATCAGTTACCTCCTCGAACACAGTCTGACGGATACCGCTGCGCAGGACGGAGAAGGGGAGTCGCAAAGGGTGACTGGGTAACGCGTAACTCCCAGCCCTTGAGTATCATGCAGGACTGTTTGTATCCGCTGATAAAGGTCAGTCCCGGGGAAGGGCCATTACATGAGATTGGGTCCCCTTGTCTGTAAATTAGGTGAGACCCTAAGGTGAGCAAGGTCCATGTCGGGACTGTCACCTAAGCTGGGGTGGCACCCAGGATGTGAGCATGCCATCGGAGACATTTGTAATGGTGGAGGATTTAAGCGCAATGGATCCTAAAAAATAAAATAAACGACAAAGACATTGTAAAAGCAGTAGTCGAGTCTTGTGGTCCTCGCTACTTAGTGATTCATAGAACAGAGGAAGGAAGGAAGGAAATTTACATCGGTGAATACTTTTATAGTTAAAACGGTCTCAATAAAACTGCTGGTCCTGCCAAGTCATGCATTAGAAGTTGCAATGGCACGCTCCTGGTTGAAGCGAATTTAGCATCCCAGACAGCGATTGTCTTGGAAGCAAACTTATTAGCAAGCTTTTCGATTCGAGTCAAATTCCTCGCGCGGTGTTATAAACAGCCGTGCATTGGACGGTATGAATATTCAAGAAAATCTTGAAGATCAAGATGTGACATCTGTATATCGGGTTCAGCGGAGAGAAAGAGGTGAATTTGTGACTACTCGTACCTTGTTTCTTAATTTTGATCGAGTAGACCTCCCTCAAAGGATTAAGGCAGGGTATGAAACCGCAGAAGTTAGGCCATAGATCCCCAACCCGCTGAGATGCTATACATGTCAGCGCTTTGGTCACATAAGTGATTTCTGTTACGGTGAAGCTACCTACGTTGTGAAGAATTCTCATACGAGGAAGCATGTATCAGCTCCAACGTGCGTTAATTGTAGTATTGAACATCCATCTAGTTCCCGAGAATGCCCGCGTTTTACAGAGAAGAGGGCGATCCAAGAGATCTGGGTTAGGAGAAGGTTTCCTTTTCGGAAACTCCTGCGCATCCGCCATCTCTCTGTCCGAAGTCCGGTACCTATAGCTCAGTTGCAGCTAAACCGGTACCGAGTCGGGAAATCGCAACTTAAACCAGCGATATAAACGGGGCCACTATTTCAGAAAAAATTCTCATATCCAAAACACAGCTAAAGCCTTATAAATCAAATCCAGCGCTGAAAATCGGTTACTCAAAAGATCATATTAGTAAAATCACCAGAAAACCATCGATCTCAACCAATAAGACTGGCAAGCCGATAACATATAATGCATCACCTAAAAAGTTCAGGACCAGCTATGAAAGAACAGATTTCCTAAAGGAAATTGATAAATCTGTACCCAGAAATCGAAGGGTAAAAAAGTCCACGAACATCTCGGAGATCCACTTCTGAGGAATCTTCCGGGAGCAACTCAGATCGGCGATCCAATCTTCGCTGATCTCTACTTCCAATTTGTTCGAGATTTTCGAACCGTCCTCAATGTAGTGGACTCTTACGATTGAGAACGTATCCCATTATGAATACTATGGCAATCTTACAATGAAAGATACGGGGAATTAGAACACGTTGAAGAGCTTGAACTCCTCAACAACAATAATCCATTGGTCGTATGTTTACAAGAGACTAAGCTCCGTCCGCAAGATAGCTTTCAACAGGCTGTATACCCCAGTAGGTGTGATCTTACATCCGAAGAGGGTATTCCTGCGCACAGAGGCACTATGATGCTCATCAGAGATGATATATTTTAGGAATCTGTATCCATACAGTCTAGCATCCAGCCAGTGGCTGTAAGGATTAAACTAACATCCATCCGATTTATTATTTGTAACATTTATCTGTCCCCATCTGATTACCTCTCCCTCACTGATTTAGAGGATCTAGTTTCTCCGTTACCAACACCTTTTCTGTTGCGTTTTCACTATCCATGATAGATAGTTTCCTAAAGAGGTGCCAAAAATGTATGGACGAGGGTGGTCAGTTTCAGCATTTCCTTTAATAAAAGCCTTTAAAAGTAGTTTTAAAATTGTTGTATGGTTTCATCCACGCTTATGATAGCAGCAGACGACAACAGGCGCCAAGAATGCAGACAGGAAAAACACTGCGCAGCCGGTTCGTAGTTTTTGGCTCACCCTGTATTTAGTTTTGTATTTACAGTCATCAATTTTCAGAACTATCTGTATAATGTTCTTCACAGTTAATCCTGCAATAGTTTCACACGTTCATTTGCTAAAAAATAATAATAAACAAACAATAACTTCCCCATGTAACACATACCTTTAATTTCACCTTATGAAGCATGACATCTAACATAGTGTCTTTGGATGTTGCCTCTAAATACGGCATGTAATGTTTTTGAGCAAATTAAACATTTCAAATTCTCTCCTTCTGCACAGCAAAATACTCATCCTCCCAATCTGCACAAAATTTCAGTTTTTCAGAAAATTATGGTTTAGTAGACAATGGCATCATGAGCTCCACCACTACTTTATTTACTTCCAACCACCCTCTCATCTCTAGCTAGCAACACTGACCCAGGCTGTGTGTGATTTCAGTCACGTTACATTGTGATTACACTCAACAACAGTTGTGTTGAGTTGTAACACAAGCTTTGCCCACCTCTGGTTTAAGCTGTAGTTATGGAATAGGTTCTTGCAATAAGGGGGGGGGGGGAATGCAACCTTTCAAGCATATCCATCAGGTGACTGACTTGGGAAAGGTAAGCTTGCAACATAAAATATTAAAAAAACACGGCTACTAAAAAATGTGTTTTACACTTGTATTTTAAGAAATTCTGCATTTCACCTGTAGTAAATATATTTACTATTCCCAGTTATACAAAATTTGGTCAGTATGAAGAAGACTGCAGGCTATTCACAGAAGATAATATATAGCATTTTATTAGTCATGCAAACATTATAGTATTTTAATCAAAACCATTACAGCCATTTTTGAGAAGATAAAACAACAGTAAATGCTCTATGGAAATGATAGATTGGGGAGGGGGATTTTCTTGAAAATCTTCATTTTGCATTCTTGAAAGATGAACTTAATTACCAAGATTGGTATATCCAGCTTTTTATTATTATTAACAATAATAATAATAATCATCATCATCATCATCATACTGCTCTCTCTCTCTCTCACACACACACACAAACACATCCACCTCTTAAGACATTGGTTGTGTAGGCAGTCATTGCCAAGGTGAAGGAAGATGCCTCTTCTTTATCTTTTTTTTATTATTATTATTATTATTAGTAATGTTTAACACCCATTCTTGTTACATATGGCAGCACACTGGTGATATATGCATTGAAATGATATTTGGGAAAGGAAGTTTGGGAAGGAAATGTTCTACACTAAAGTTTAGAGTGCTTTCCTGACATTTGTCAGTTATGAAGACTGAGAAATACCTAAAAAAAGTCTCAGTCAGGGAAGACGGTCCTGGCAGGATTTGAACCAGAGACTTCCCATTCATGAGTTCATGCCTTAACATTGGCTACCACTGTCAGTAAGATGCTTCTGATTGACATTTTTGAATACCTGACGAGGTAATGTGCAGTCAGTGTGCTTTATTCCTTGCATGGTTTTGTATTAGCACTTGTGCAAAATATCTCAGCCTCAGTTTCTTTCTAGCACTCACTGTCTTTTCTTGACTTAAAACATGTAGAGTATATTTTGAGAAAGGAAACAGTGTTATAAAAACAGATGTAGGAAGAAAGGAACAAACAAAACGTGTTCTTAAATTTTGGTAATATTATACAACCCTAAAAGCTACATTTAATTAAATTTACAACTTTGATAAAATTGCAGATATACAGAAATTCATGTGATGTCAACATTCCTTCAAAGGAAGCAGATACCTGCTTTCACAAGAAACTTCAATTGTAACTCTGCTTGATTGAATAAGCTACTGAAAATACATGCATGCCCTCCTTAAAATCTAAATTAATTAAATATATTTAAGAAACACAACACCAAAGTTTAAATCCAGCGAACAAATGCTATTAATACACTGGATGCATAGCTTAACTTATAAAAGATTAGTGAAAGTGGCATATTCTTTAGAGATCAAGGAGTCATTTTATAACAGTTGCTTAGTTGCTTAAAATAGTAATCAAGTTCCGAGTTTTATTAAATGCTAGTCTTTGTTTATTGTTTTTTTTTTTAAAGCTAATGATTAAATGAACCTTGAAACATTTATTTATGCAATAAATAAAATGTATTAAGTTATGTTACAATGTGTTAAGTAATGTTACAATTCCGACTCACCTTTAAATAAATTCAATACACATCACTGTTTCTAGCTTCTTTTCATTACAATATAAAATGTATTAAATTCTATTTAGTGAACTGGACATTACTTCTGAAAGTTCATTGTCAAATAATCTGTGAATCCAATAGTTGTTGGTTTATCTACATATTGCAACTCTGTATAAGAACTACATACATTCTATAATACAATGAAAGTGCTGGCTCATTTATTATTTTGTTTTTGCTTTACTTCTTAATGAAATTTGATTTAATAGCAGCAACCTAAATCTTTCTCAAGACAATTCTCTTAAACATACAGTATCATGTTTCTATATTCTATGCTTATATTATTTCTATGAATAAGTAAAAGTAATAACACAAAAAAACAAGAACAACAATAATAATAATAATAATAATAATAATAATAATAGTATTAACAACAAAGTTGATAAGAGTAGCACATATAAAGGGTTCTGATTCCAAATGAATAATGCAAAATATTTAGTTTTGAATTAATAATTTCCCCTAGTTCAGCAAATGTTATAAATTATTGGATTTTCACCAGTTTCTTAAAATGCCTTTATTAGATTAACACATTTTTGCAACTGCTAAACAAAGTAATGGATGCATTTTGTTGTGTGTGAGATGTTTATGACTAGACAAGAATTTCATGCACTATAAAATCCCAAAATATGCATGCATTCATGCACTATCAAATCATGAAACATGCACAATCAAGTGAAAAATACATTAAAATATGCACTTTTATTTTTATTAATGTTTGTAGCAATGTGAAGTGGATACAGCATGCTAGTCGACTTTAAATTGCTTAGTACGTCTTATCTGAAATTATAATACACCTTACTGTTACTTAGGTATGATTAAAATGGATATAATTTAATTATTTTAAATAAATTTTGTAATATTTTACAAAGAATAACTGCCATAGAAAATATTCAAAAATACAATAGTAGTGCTTACCTCTTTACTGCAACAATTACAGAATTTGATATCACCATCAATCTAATAAAATCCTTTCCTTTAACTCACTATGCAAAGAGTACACTTTTGGAAGCTTTAATTGGAGACATATTAAAACCACATTAACACACCCAAAGAGAAAAAACAAAAATATTAACCACTTATGATGTTCATACACTGCAAAGACAATTTAGCGAATGATTTCAACTTTAGAAGAATCTAAATTGCTATTCACTATGATATGATTGGAAAAAGGAGAGAATATTCAGAACTACCCCAAAAGTTGCTTTCAAAGGACAGGTCCCAAGGTTGACCATAGAATAAGTGTCAGTTTTCCTATTCAGAATTGTAACTAAACAGTTTCGTTAATGTAATTTTGAGTTGGAGTAATACTCCATATTCCATGTATTCCTAGTATTTACCTGTGTTCCATTAAACAAGACAAAATATACCAAAGAATACAATCATATAGTTCTCACTGCAGAATATAATTGTTTTAGGGCAGAATTGGTCGAAAAGAAAGTTGGTAAATTCAAAAGACAACAGAGAAGCAGACAGATAAGTACACTTTCCCCAATTAGCAACAAAACCTCATCCAGGAAATTTGCATACCACCCCAGTGCTATATACCTTTCCAAAAAGCCTTCAAAGAAAATAACATTCCTTTGGCAATACAGAACAAATTCAATGTACAAAATCTCCTGAAAACACAAAAGCAGACAAAAATTCGGGTGTTTACCGTATAAATTGCAAAGACTGTGACAACTTTTGCATTGGAAAAACTAATAGGAATTTGAACACTTGGCTTAAAGGGCATTTTACAAACATTAGAAACAAAGAAATAGAAATGAAAAAAATAGAAACGCCACCTGCAGTGGCGTACCATTTTTGGAAGGAGAACCATGAATAGAACAGGAAATTCATTTATTAAAAAGTGTTGAGGGTCCAACAGCATTATCTACATGAGAAAAAAATCTTCATAAAGAAATATGAAGGAAAACTCAATTTAACACCACATTTGCTGAGAAGCCAAATTTCAAGTTCATCAGGTCACCAAGAGAGACACCTCAATCGCCACCAAGGAGTTCACCAAATCAAAATCCAACAGTCAACATTAGCGATGATGTTAGGAAGGTCCTAGCGAAACATGTTCTAGATAAATACTAGGATTAGAAGCATGGAGTATTAGTTTGACTCAAAATTATATTAATTTTATGCTTCATTGTATCATAGTCTATATACATTAAGAAACAGTTCATTCAACAACAGCCTACTTCCCTGAAATAGCATGCTTTTTCTCTAAATTTTTTGTCTGCAGTTTTCTTGAATCCTCCATATTTCCTCTCTACTATTCTGAAAATATCTGACATAATAAATAATCTATGATATGCAGTGTGTAGAGGGTCATTGGTAAGGTATTGTAAAAGTGAACTTCCATTCAGGGAATGTGTTATTGTTGGTTTTTTTCAAGGTATATCCTGATTCCTGAAGCTAAAATATGAGACATAAAAATCGAGAAACTTAACTGTCCATTCAAAACCATTAAAATATGCATTTAAACTGAATATAATGTATATTATATATGTGAGTAAGCTAATAATTTCTTAAATATGTATTATGCATGTTTTTATCCCGAAATAAGCCAGAACATGAAAATATGCATGGAAAAAGTATACATTTGGACCCAGAAAGTATTGAAATGGATAAGCACTAAGTTGAGCTGTGTCCTATGTTCCTATAAAAACATGCATTTGCATGGAATTCTTGTCTCTATTTATGACACAGCAAATGGGCAATTTCTTTATTTTCTTAGCAGTTGCATAATATATTTTGTTCCACACTATGTTGAAATTACATTATATTGGGTAAACTGGAATTTATTTTGAAAATGCAGAGAGGTATAACATTTCCTACCTTTAAATAAATATTAAAGTGCACTCTATTTTGTGTTCTTGATGTGGTTGGAAGACTTTGGGAATTAGGCCAGGTACACTAAACAAAAATATTTATTGTAAATTTTTCCTTTACCCAATTATTTAAAAATGTAAAATAGTCAAATGAGATGTATTTAGTTTTAAAAATGTTCTGCAATGTGTACTTTTATATTCACATTGTAAAATATATATTTTAATACATTTTTCCTTATGTATGTAAACATGTGGTGTAGAAATTAGCTAATGGTGTAAAGTATGAGGGTGTTTTGAAAAGTTTTCCTCCCAAAGTGATAACTGAAACAATATGAGAGATACAGACATGAAACCACTATTAAAGTAGTCGTTGACTTATTGGCCTTTAGCACACTTGGCAATGCAAGCTTACCGAGTGCAAAAAGGCAACATACATGAACATATGGTTGAAACAGTGTGCTAGTAATGAATTCAGAGTTGTGGATATGAATACAATAAAAGATGGACAAGAAATCTGAAAGATGTTAATCCACAAGCGTCTCGAGCACAGCATCAAGTGCACATGGACAAGTTAAATAGTGCAAATGGACATGTCAAGCAGAAAGACATAAACTGTAATTTCAATAGAGCAAGTTCATCACATCAGCCATTATTTGCTTGGCTACAAGAAACTGTGTGAGCAATGGTCCTAAGAATGCAGACTCCCAAAATGAAGCAATAGAAACAGCAGTGTCAAAAACTTTACTGAATATGCTTTAAGATTGCCCTTTGCCAGATTGTTACTGGTGATAAAGTCATGGGCTCACCATTATGACCCAGAGAATAAATGAGTCAATGGATTACAGACACAAGGGTTGACTAAACCCCAAAAAATACAGTGATTATTCCTGTGACTGAAGTGGGAATGACCACCTTCTAGAATTGTGATGGCATAGTGCACACAGAGAATTCCTAGAGCATGACAACATTGTCACTTCTGACAAGATTTTGACAACTATGTGGAAGGTCCATGCTCAACTACCACTAGTTCATCCTGGAAAAGAAGCAATTCTCCATCACGACAGTGCTTGACTACACACAAGTCAACAGCACATGCTACATTATGGAGTCTCAAATTTCACGAGGTTTTGTCTCATCCTCTGTATAGCTTAGTCTCACACCTTGTAACATCTTGGTCTTCCTAGACCTGAAGGACCTTTCTAGAACATCTGAAGGCTCCAAGCAGCAGTGCATTTATTGCTTCAGCAGTGTCTTTAGATTTCTTCGCCAACAGGATGTAAAAATTTGGCGTGTATGGACATGGCAACTATTTGGGAAAATAAATCACTGCCTGATAAGAGGATATCCAAGCTGTAAGCAGATATAAAATTCAGGACAGTATCTTGCATATTGTTGCAGTTATTGCTTAGCAGACGAATTTTGGTTAAGCACCCAAGTACTGGTTTTAGTTTAAATAGTACATTTTGACACAGCATGTCAGGAAAATCTGTCTCTTGGTAATCTGAAGAACTATCATAATTTAAACTCTCATTTCTTATTAGCAATTATAAACTTTACAATTTTAGTACTGTATTACCAGTGAGCACTTTATTTATCTTTGTGATGTATATTTACAAGGACTGTCCAAAAGGAAACTGAACTTTTAAAAGCCCCTAAGCATTGTAGCTTATTTTTTTGCCCACCAGTATGGCATAGATGAATTCTTCAGTAGAAAAATGCTGTTTACTGCACCACTGTAAATTATTTCATTTTCAGTTTATCACCATTAAAGAGTAGCAGTATTCCATGCTTGGTGCAATTTTCTGGCTGCATCAAATTATATTTCTAGTTGAACAAGATATTTGTGGACACTATAAAAATGTTTTAAGAGACTTATGGTGAATGAATGCATAAGCCATACATAAAATAGTTATGAATTGTGCTAAACCCATTCTTTGTAAACCACACAAAACCATTTTTTTTGTGTCATTGTTCATTACAAGTAGCCTGAAATGGCTGCTGCATCATGAATTCTTCGGTGCATTTTTTGCTCCTTATTCAAGAGTTTTTCACCCAGTAGAACCCAGCTGTTAAGCCCTAGCCCACTCTATTCACCTGATTTGGCACCTATAGATTTATTTTTGTTTCTAAAGATTAAATCTGTTCTGAGAGAATGTCATTTCTTGTCCATAAAGGACAAAAAATTCACTATTGGACCCAAAGGGTGCTCTCAAAATGCGTTTTGGTATTCATTCCAAAATAGAACAAGCTCTGGAAGTAATGTACAAACAGAAGCAATTACTTTTAAGGGGGATAAAACTCATTAAAATTATTTGGAGAAAGTTCAGTTTCTTTTGAGACAGAACTTGTCTACTACTCTTTCATAATATATTAAACAATAAGGAACAACATTAAAACATTTTATTTTATTTTTTTTTATTATTATTTTAATTTTTTTTTGAGAGAAAGGTTTCATTTGGCTTATGTGTTGCTTACTAGTACCATTAGTACTTATGCTACTAATAAGTATCAGGATTGAACTTTAGACTTATGGTAGAGGTTTAGCCCTATGTTGTGAGCGCATGTGCTTCTTCATGTCACCTTTCTGGGCAAAGCCACGTCCACATACAAGACAATGATGAGGCTTCTCTCCTGTATGAGACTTTGTATGGATGCTAAGAGCATTCCATCGGCTAAATGCTCTATCGCACTTGTCACATTTATATTTGCGAATACCTGCATGCAGTTGCTTGTGCTGATAGAATACACCACTTGTGAGGAATGACTTTTGGCATACATTGCATTTAAATGGACGCTCCTTGGTGTGTTTAGAGCGACGATGATTGTTTAAGTCACCCTTGTTATTGAATCTCTGTGAGCAGATTTCACAACGATAAGGGTAGTCACGTGTGTGAGTGCGCCGGTGAGTATACATGGCAGGACCCTGTGGGAAACTCTTTCCACAGACATCACACATGAAGGGCCTCTCTCCAGTATGCTGCCGTCGATGGATGACTAAACCTGAGTGATGCAATAATACCTTCCCACATACCTCACATGGGAATCTGTTCTGTGGCTTATGTTGCTTCATTTTGTGTCGACGTAGTTCTGTAGACATAAGGAATATATTTGCATGCAAATACTCTTTATTAGGTATTTAAGACTTAAAGATATTTTTAACAGATAGTACAACAATAAAAGAAAGTTATGAAAAAGAACTTAAATAAATAAGTGCAATATTAAATTATTTATCTGTTTGTCCTTTTAGTGTGGTGATCAGCAATTCTGGCGGCATAAAAAGGAGCCAGTTGGATTCCTGGCCAGGCAGGGGATTGTTTAGTGGTAGAAAACTTCTACCCTGGACTTAAGACTAAGTGTATGTGATATTTCACTCCCTTACAGCAAAGGCAAATCACCACAGTATCACCTTGACTACCATGACTTTAGGTGAGTTGTTACTATCACGTCCAAGCCAGTGAGAGTCATTCCTTCAGGCAGAGTATCCAATATCATCATCAATAAAATAATTGCCTTTCACTTTGTCCTGCTTTTCCAAATATAACTAAACAGCTTTGTGTTCAACTACAAGCCTTTCAATTTGGATTAGGATTACGCTACAGAGGGAACACTTAGCACCTCAACCCACACAGGGATCTTTCATGCATGCACCCTCAGGAGGAGTGAATGAGATGAAGAACTGCAGGTGACGTATGGAATGCAGGATCAGCCGACTGAGCCGCACAGAGGTTCCTAAGAGTTACAGATTTGACAACCCAGCTGGAGAGCACTCAAGGCAGCCCTTCCAAACCACCAGAGGGTGGCTCACAGGCTCCCCTCCAGCAGAGACCAGGTAAAGTGCAACCCAGCTGCAGATACTCGAGCAACCTCCATCTGATGGGGTGGAGAAGAGGTTCCAACATGCAAAGCCATCTACACCATCTGTCTGCAGTCATCCGACACACAGCCCCATAGTCAACCTGCAACATGGAGGAGGAAGATGAAATGAAAAGGGAAAGAGGGAGAGAGAAATTCAGGGGAGACAGTGATCCTTCCCAGCATTTGCCTAGTGACCTGGGTAAACCCCTGAAAAACCCATGGGTCAGGAAAGTTGGCTCTGGGAATTGAACCCACGGCCTCCCAATTGTGGACCACAGATGCAACCATCTGAGCCATCCCGCTTGGTAACCTTCCAACTAAACTGAATACAAAAGTTATTGACAAGCACATATTATGTGCTTTTACCAAGTGAAGTGCCTTTTATGACTTGGTTTTAAGTGTCGGTTCATAATGTGAATCCATTATGTGGAAGAAGCTTAAGAAGGGAGTGCTGCTATAAATCTGGAAGCAAAGAAGACCACTTTTACCAAGGAAAACATATCAGTAATGTGATATACTCCCTTCTCATTTGTGCACTATTTTATATATTATTATATGAGACTCCCAGTATGTGCTAATAAGGAACTAAAAATGTATAAATTACTTGGACATGCAATCTCTGAGTTGATGAATTTAACAAAAGTGCTGCAATATCAATATAGTGTAACAAACTTGTATGAAGTTTTAAGTGAGTAGCAATTTTTTGTAAAAAAACTTAGCTTCTAAAAGAATATTGGGAGAAAGAAGGCAAAAAGATACTAACTATCTGAATTACTCAAAGAAAGCTGGGATTTTTTTAATACACCTTAAGACATTCTGTTTCATGCTTCTGAATTAAATGAATTGAGCTGCTAACAACTTTCAGTTTTTAAAATGTTTTTCTCTGAGCAAAATTAATTGCAGTTTTCACCTAAAATTTAAGGTGAAGTACTCAATATTTTAACATCTGTTATGTATCTGTTATAAAAAATATAGTTCTAATTCAATATATTTTACGGACTATCTGAGCATAGAATGTTTTACCTTTTATAGTTTTTTAGAAAAGGGTTATCTCAAAATTATACTTAGAAACATAGTTTTGAGATAACTAAAATTTAACGCAAGAAATGTGACACATTTTAATGAATTTTGGAGAGTATGGATTAGCTTCATCATCTGCTAATCCATTCTTAGGCTAGCCTGTGCTACATGTTTGAGACCTGAGAGAATAATAACATTTCCCTTCAAAGCATTCTTAAATGTATACTAAGAATTTCAAAGAGACATAATTTTTAAAATGTTTTTTAAAAGGTTAACTGCCTCAAGTAACATCCAACTTGTTCTGAATGAAGAACAATCATAAAATTTATTTTCAACTAAAGTATAAAATGTCAATTGATCTTTTTGTACTTCCTGGCTCTCCTTAGACTTTAAACAAACAAAATAATATTAACATTTACCTGAACGCCTGTTAAAGCTTTCTCCACAGTCTTCACACAGGTGAACCTTTGGCTTGTTATTTTCTGTAGTTGCCGAGTTGTTGTGCATACTGTTGTAATGAATCTGAAGACCTTTCCATGTAGCAAAGGTTTTCTCACACCATTCGCAAACAAACCAGGTGGGGATTGAGAATGAGCTTAGTTCATCACCTTGAGATTCCAGGTGATATTTTTTGTGGCATTTCATCAGATTGTGTTCATAAAACACCAGGTCACAGAATGTGCAGCCATATTTGTTTGTTCCAACATGCTTTGGTCTGTGCTGTTTTGATTGATCAATGCTTGTGAATGATGCATCACAAAACTCACAACAGTAAAGTGTGCTCACCTCTATTTCTTCTACCTGCTTCACGTCTCTGTCATCCAGCGTAGCATGTTTCCCACAGTGAAGTATAGCAAAGTCTAAACTAGAAAATACAGCACAACAACTGCAGCACTTGTAGCATGTCTGTGAGACTGTTGGTTTACCATGCAGTTCTTCTACATGGGAGTTTAATTTGGAAATACGGGAAAAGCTGGCATTGCAGTGATTGCATTCAAAGGGCTTAGCTAAAATCAGGGAATGAGTTGCTTTGTGTTTTCTGAGTAAAACTGAATCATTAAATTCCTTACCACAGATTTTACATCTAAAAGGAAGCTTAGGCACTTGGCATTGATGGTTGTTACATTCTGCTTGTGATGCAAATACTGTACCACATTTGTTGCATGAACTTGTACCTTCATGCATCATTGTCATGTGATTGAACAATAAATCTTCATTCAAGAATTCCTCTCCACACTGTGTACAAGTAAGACGTTTAGCCACACTGTGAAATTGCAAATGAAAATTAAATTTCTCTCTGCTGAGAAATGTTTTTATGCATTCATTGCACTGGAAAATGCTGTTAGTTGTTTGGAAAGAGTAGGAGTCATTTGCTTTTGGGATATCAAAATGAAATGTCTTTAAATGCTGCTCTACCTCAGTTTCAGATGCAAAAGCACTGTTGCAAAGAATACATGGATAACAGTCATCACTTTTGTGACAAGTTGTGTGTTTTAAAAGATAGTTCCAGTTTGGACAGGAATCTGCACAGAAGCGACATGAGGGCATGTTATTAAGTTCAACAAAGGCTTTTTCTTCCAAAGTAATAGAATCTTGTGCAAGTCCGTTTCCAAAGTTTGGTTCTAATGCATCATCTTTTGTCAGTACTTCATGACCTTCTTGTTCAAATGGTAAGTATGACTGTACATTTATATCACGGCCTGAGGCTATGTTATGAACTTTATTTGGTACAGTGTTTGCCTTTCTCAGCACCATGTGGCCTTCTGAACATAAAGGACAACAGTAATTTTCAATCTTTGAATCAGAATTTTTGCAGCTAGATTGAGTTTGTTCATTTCTGTCAATGTTATTGTTCCTGTAATTAGAGGTCACAAGGTTGGAGTCTATCTCAGCATTTAGTAAGCCCAACTCCATCATCTGCTTTAACTTTTCTTCTGCCTTAACACATCTTTCAGCAAAACTATAACAAACATTTACCTTATTGTTGCAGAAGGCACATAGTTGCTTTGGTAGAAGATCTGTTACCTTAACCTGTAACACAAAGATTAAGAAATAAGCCTCTTCAATGAATTGAACTGCCTTTGCAAAAATTATATATGTCAAAAAAACTAATTTTTAGTATGATAAAAAACCCAGCTCATTTTTGTCATATCAGTTGAAATCCTATATTGCCTTTTTACTTTCTTTACAGCTTACCATGATAGAGTAGTTATAGCACTCCACAAAAAAGCTTTGATATCAAGATTTCTTTGAAAATGCAAGTTTGGAGGTCCCAGAATAAAAAAAAGAAAGAAAAATATTGGAAAAAGGTATGTATACACACATATGCAACCAAAAGTCAGATAAATACCAAACTTTATAATTACGAGGGCTGTCCCAGAAGTACTTGACCTAACAAGGATTATACTAAAATGTTGGGAAAATAACACCTTTATTTCTCTACATAGTCTCCTTTGAACTCGATACACTTTTCCCAGTGATGTTCAATAGCTTTGGTACCCTGTTTATAGTGAGAACCGTCAAGTTCTGCAAAATAGCCATCAACTGCAAACTTAACCTCTTTATTGTTGGCAAATCTTTTACCACCAAACTATTTCTTCAACTTTGGAAACAGAAAATAATCAGAGGGGGCTAAATCTGCAAATAGGGTGCATGAGGAAGCAATTCAAACTTTAACTCATTGATTTTGGCATGGCGATAATGGATGTGTGAACTGGTGCATTGTCTTGATGAAGCAGAACTTTCTTTTTCGCTAAATGCAGCCGTTTTTGCTTGATGTCATCATTCAAACCCTGCAATAAGTTTGCATAATACTTGCCTTTGATTGTTTTTCCTTTTTTAAGATAATCAATGATAATTATCCCACGCGCATCCCAAACAACTGATGCCATGACCTTACCTGCAGAGGGAACTGTCTTTGCCTTCTTTGGAGCTGATTCTCCCCTTTCAATTCACTTCGTCTCAGGTGTGAAGTGATGGACCCATGTTTCATCCATCGTTATGAATTGACGCAGGAACTTGGCTTTATTGCAGCGAAACAATGCCAAACACTTGACTGAAACATCCTCACAATGCTGCTTTTGTTCCATTGTGAGTAAATGTCTAAATTTTCAGTCCGTATGTGATGCACAGCACTTTTTGAAATGCCTACAATGTCTGCTAGCTTGTGCACTTTCAGTTGACGGTCATTCAATACCATTTTGTGGACTTTCTTCACAATTTCTGGCATGGTCACCTCATTTGGTCGACCACTGCGATGTTCATCTTGGCAGCTCATATGGCCTCGCTTAAACTCTGCCATCCAATATTTTACTGTTGTAAACGAAGGAGTTGACTCCCCTAAAGTAGAATATAGCTGTTTTAATATTAGTTGGACTATGGCCTTTCAAATGAAGGTATTGTATCACATAATGATGACCAGTTTTATCCATGTTTACAAATTTGCTGAAAGCGTTCAGTATTGATGGCTGCCAAACAATTACTAAACAACATAGCATCATCAAACTTCAAACTTAAGCTTTATAAGCTTGGCACTTTCTACCATAGTCATTTGTTTGAAACAACAACTGCTATCTATATGTCAGGTTGGGTACTTTTTAGACTGCCCTCGTAAATCAGGCATTTTTAAGCATGTGAAAACAATTTTATTTATGGATACTCTTTAACTGCAATGATTCTTAGCGTCCATTCTATTTTTGGCATGGAAGACCATAAATTTTGCTCAAAGGCCTCTTTATCAGGCTTGAGGTTCTTTTACGTGCTGTAAAACTATGACACAGGATCACCAACTTTACCTCCCTTCCAAAGGAAGCCATACTAAGGATTTTTACATCCAAAAAAGTCCATTGCCCTCCACTGGGTTTGAAGCCATAACTTTAGGAACCAGAGGCTAGCATGGTACCCCTAGACCACAGAAGACGACTTTAAGGATCTGGGTGCCAAGGTAGCATAGTGATTTCAATTGCGATCTCATACTGAGGGTCTGTTGTCCAATTCCCCGTTCTAGGGTGGTGATATTAAATTGGCCTGTCTATGCCTTCATCTCTGACTAGCTCATGTGAAGCATCCACAGGGCCCAACTTGGTTCAGAATCCATAATAAAAGCTATAGATCCTCTCATTCCATCACCATCCTCGTGATCATCACTAGACACTGGATTTGTAAGCAAACGCATATTTAGTTATTTTTTACTTGTGATTATATGGTATTAAGTTTTTAAATATGTTTCATGTTCTTCTGCACTTATAAGTGAAGTTTTGCAGTGCATATAATTGCATATTTCTGATATTGCTGCGCATTTCATAATTTTTCCATACATCAACTTATAATAAATGTCTTTTTAATTTTTTAATTTTAAAACTAATATTTAAACACACTAGTGACAAAATAATAAAAGATCTTACTATGGAGACACCCCTATGGAGATTCACAGTAAACTTGGTAATGCTCCTTTAAAGTATGCAGTAAAATTAAGTGCTAAATTGTGCTCCTCAAGGCTGTGAGATCATCATTCTCTCAGTATGTACCTTCCTGAATAGATATCATGACAGTAATTAAGTTCTCAAGATTTATTTCAAAAATGTGTTCACCTGCATTGAAAGAGATACCTGCTAGAAAGTGTAAGGCAGCAAATACCCAGAATTTATCCTTTCTTGTGGCAGGCATATAGGTTTTCCACTAACCTATATTTTAATTCAGAAATAATTCTATTACAAACAGGAGCTCAACAAGGTGATCCTTTGGGACCAATGCTTTTCAGTCTTGCAATTGAGCCTCTAATTGAGAAAATGAAGAGTTGCATTAACTTGTTTTATCTGAATGATGGAACTGTAGGAGATGAACCAAATAAAGTTCTCACTGACTTCCAGCAACTTGTGGAAGGTTGCAAATCTATTGGTTTAAGGATTAATTCCAAGTGTGAACTATTTTTACTTTCTCTACTACGTATAGTAAGTAGGGGAAGTATTGTATTCCATCCAAAAATTCGATACCAAGATTTCATCGGAAATACATGTTTTGAGACCCCTGAATCCAAAAAAAGCATTTTTGGAAACATGTCCATGTGTGTGTCTGTCTGTCTGTGTGTCCTGTGAACAGCATAACTCAGAAATGAACAGTCGGATAAACACCAAACTTGGTATTTAGGTTCAGTATCTTTCAGAGATGCGACACGAAGGTTTTCAAGAAAATCCCCCCACCCCAGATTACCCTTTACATGGAACATTTTTCGAAAATTTTAATTTTCTCAAAAATGGCTCTAACGATTTTGATTAAAATATCATATGTTTAAGATATTTTCATGACAAATGAAATGTATATCTCGAATTTTATGGGAATGTCTCCAAAAGTATTCTTCATTGTGAACGACTTTTGCATAACTGGTAAACCATGAGAGATAGACAAAATTTTACTACACAAAAAATGTAGATCGCGTTAAAATACACAATTTATGTCATATACATTTTTTTTGTTGAGTGAACCATTTTCAAGATATTGCTTGAATTGCTTAAATTTTCCACTAATACTTTTTCTCAAATAGGAATTCATTATTCATTTTTTTTTTGTCCTGGTAATGCAAAGAGATTGGAATACTCCACATAGCAACCAGCTCTTAAAATATTTGACTATCGCTTAAAGCCTACCAATTCATCTTGCATCTACAAGAAAATTAGCAATAAGATAAGGATCTCGTTATCTCGATTAACATGAAGCAAATGGAGAATAAGCATTTGTAAAAATAGTTTGTACAAGAGTTTATAACACATCAGATTTTTTTTCTTGAAGCAGTAGAAACAACCACCCTTGAAAAACTAAAGGTTATGAAAACTTTAACAGATCTCCTACTCATATGGCATACTTTCTCTTAAAAAATTGTTCTGCCATTCCTAAATTCGTGTATTTCATGTGCGCTACTCCTTTGTGGCTTTTCCCCGATCTGCTCACTGAAATGATGAATTAATCAGAAATTGCTTGGAATTTATATTGAATACATTTTTGGAGGATATAAATTGGTGTTTGACAAGCTTACCTATTGGTTTTGGTGGTCCTGGAATTCTTACACTAAATGATGTTTGTTTACAGCTTTCCTAGCTTTGGCCCATGGTGCTTCTCACTTCATCAAGCCTATTTTCATTGTACACGGTGATGAAGTCGAGACACGTAATATGTCAGAAGCTCTAAGGGACTGGTCCACCTTAAACATTTTAATTCTTTCTGCTCATCTTGAATGGAAAAGCTGGGACCTGATCAATTCCAAGCATATCCACGAGACACTGCTTGGATCAGTACACACCCCAGCATAAGAGCATGTTACAACGCTATCCAAGAGATAGCAACGAACATTGGTACCTTCATGGACAACTTGTCATTTAGGATTGCTGCAGCCCTACAAATTGGATCTCATATATGCCAGCAACATAAGTGTGTATATGGTGCTACTGTTGATGAGTATGGACATCATGGTTTGAGCTGATTCCATAAAAAAATGGCAAGAGATGCCACTTGTGTGAATACTGCGACCCCTTCACATCTACACTCTACCTCCCAAATATCTGGAGCAGCTGCGGAGTCAGCTGTGACTCTGAAATGGCAGAAATACTGCAATATTACCAAGGTTACATCTTTATTGCATTTGCTATTGAACCTTTGGGCCATGGTGTGCAGAAAGCAAAGAACTTGTTCATGAAATTGGCCAACTTCTAGCAGATATTTCCAGCGATTTTCATTCAACTGAATATTTATGGCAATGAATAGCTGTGGCCATACAAGGAAATTCTGCTAGCATCATGGGGACATACCCAGATTCACCATCATTGGAGGAAATTTTCTATTTAAATAAGGTCCTCACCGGCCACATTTTATCACAACTGGCACCTGTTTCCCAAGAAACATCAGATGGCTCTGTTGTGAGACCAAAGCAGTACAACAAACAGGTGGAAGTGAAAGTGGTGGGCCTGAATGGAATCCGGACCTTGTGATATTATGGATGGAATTGTTATGGCAATCTATGTACACAGTTATTCTAATTTAATGGACCTATTTAGGATATGGCCATAATTATTATTTAATGTTACTGAATAAAACTCATGCCAAATAAAATTTAAAAAAAAAAAAGTGCAGTGTTTTAGAGAGAAGTCCTGTCATTAAAGTTTTGGGTTCTGTGGATAAATATCTTGTAAGTGAAAACTTATTGCTTCCGGAAGAAATTTTCCCAGAGTTAATAAGTGTCTTAAAATTTTGCCCAGTAACAGACCTGTGTTAACTGATAAATGTCATAAACCTACATCTGAGCACTTGGAGAAAATTATTATTGTATACTGCAAATCAAATTACAATGACCGGAATGGTGTATAAGAAGAATGTAGTTATTGTTGTCATCTAATGCCTTGTGTCTGGCAATGAAGTTATAACTGTCTTGCTCTCCAATATTTTTTGCATAGAGTAGGTGTTGAATAAGGAGCTGAACGCCGCTGAAGATGATATTTGTCCTCTCCTCTTGAAGGTCACACAATGGACAAATTGAAGAGTCAAAAATTCCAATCCTAAGGAAGAATTTAGGTCCACTATCTACCTTCTTTAATACAATATTACAATTATAGCATACATTTAAAAATGTTAAAATCTAGTGCTTCTATAAACTAGCTCTCTCTCTTACTTTAATCCCTAGATTGTATGTATAGTATAAAGCTACTATACCATCTCTGTACTTTCCGGACTGAAACCATTGTTGCCCCCTTTCATAGGCTCCTTGTATACTTATCTCTTATATTTCCTAAAAATTTCTCCACTATTTTAATTGTTTCTGCCCTTCGGCTTGTCAGTATTCTAACTGCTACTATTTCTTTGTTTAAATTAGCCCATTTTTTGTTTCATTTATCATCTCTCCATCTTTTAAGTCGTCTTTCGTGGTCTAGGGGTACCATGCTAGCCTACAGTTCCCGAGGTTGTGGGTTCAAATCCAGCGGAGGGCAATGGATTTTTTTCGGGCATAAAAATTCTTAGTATGGCTTCCCACGGAAGGGAAGTAAAGCCGATAGTCCGTGTTGTAGTTTTACAGCACATAAATGAACCTCAAGCCTGATAAGGAGGCCTCAGCATAATTTCTGGTCTTTCATGCCCATTAAAGAATGGGATGCTAGGAACCACAGCAGTTAAAGACCATCCATAAATAAAACTCAATTTAATGTTCCTTCTTTTAACTTTTTCACATGTAATACATCTCCCCGAGCAATCATTTCCTATTTTGTTTAAAAAAAAAAAAAACAGTACTCCTAAGCGCATCCAAGTGAGACCTATTCTTTCAGATTGATCGCATATGTCTACATGCTTCTTCCTCCCCCAAATTCTTTTAAATGTTTTATACAAAGTCAACAAACTTTTATCTGCAAAACTAGCCCATATCTTTTCTTTCTCTGTGTCCTTCACCTCTATTCTCATTTCTTTCCAAAATCCACTGTTATTGTTTTTATCTAATAGCAAAATGTTCCTCATGCCAATTTTATTTTAGATATTTTTAGTGCATACAAATCCAATGTCTAATCATCATCCTACTATCAGAGGTAACAGACACTGCATTCTGGGTACCTCCAGATAATAAATGGGTCCATCTTCTAAGGATGCAAGGACAAGATCCTCTGTGGTGTGGGGGTAGCATGTCTGCCTCACATTCAAGAGGTCCTGAATTCAAATCTTGGTTAGGGTAAGTTACCCGGATAATATTTTTGCGGGTTTTCCCTTATCCTGAAAATATTAATATCAGGTAGCTTTAAGCGATATGGACCCCAGGCTCATTTGAGCATCATTTCACCCATTTCATTCATCTGATAAGACCTAACTGGTTAAAGGGATGCTAAACTACCGGAAAAAAAAAAATCTTCCATACCAAACAACACTTTATATGGTAAAGATTTTATTCTTTGTTTTTCCAAAAGGTTTTTATTATTTGTTTTTCCAAATGTATCTCCAGTAATTTTGAGTAAAATACATATGTTTGAGATATTGATATGACAGATAAAATATGTATTTTAAATCTTCTGTTAAAGAGCCTTAGAAATGTTTTCCATTCTGATTGAGTTTTATATGACTGTAAAACCAGAAGAGATACATAGCAACTTAAAGTAGGGAAAATTTAGAGCTCATTAAAATGTCCAATTTATGTCAAATAGGTTTTTCTTGTACTATGTATTTCCAAAATATTAATTATTGTATATTTAACTTTTACAGATTGGTCTACTTCAGTTGCCGTCTATGAGTATTTGGAACTGAAAAAATGTTCTACATACATAATAGGTAGAGAAGGTATTGCACTCCACCCAAAGAATTTATATCAAGATTTCACGGAAATACATGTTTTCATGTTCCCTGAATAAAAAATTATAGATAAAGGTCTGCATGTCTGAGGACAAACAAAAAGTTGGTTAAGCACTAAATTTGGTATTCAAGTTCAGCATCTTCCAAGGATGCGACACAAAGATTTTCAAGAAAATCCACCCAACCCTTTACATGGAAAAATTGTTTAAATTTTTATTTTCTCAAAATGGCTCTAAATATTTTTATTAAAACACCATAATACATAAATACCATTTTCATGACAAATGAAATATATAGCTTGAATTTCTTGGGATAGCTTCTGAAGTCCTCTTCATTCTGAATGACTTGCACAACTGGTAAACTGTAAGAGATAGATAAAATCTTACGACACAAAAAGATGTAGATCTTATTAAAGCACACAAATTATGCGAAATGCATTTTTTTGTGAAATTAACCATTTCCGAGATATTTTCCTTGTTATTGGTTTCAACATTAAAATACTTATACTTTTCTCAAATGCAAAGTCTTTTTACTTTCTCTACTACGTATAGTAAGTAGGGGAAGTATTGCATTCCACCCAAAAATTCGATACCGAGATTTCACCGGAAATACATGTTTTGAGACCTCCTGAATCCAAAAAAAGCATTTTTGGAAACATGTCCGTGTGTGTGTCTGGCTGTGGGTCTGTGTGTCTGTGTGTCTGTCTGTGTGTCTGTGAACAGCATAACTCAAAAACGAACAGTCGGATAAGCACCAAACTTGGTATTTAGGTTCAGTATCTTCCAGAGATGCGACACGAAGGTTTTCAAGAAAATCCCCCCACCCCAGACTACCCTTTACATGGAAGATTTTTCGAAAATTTTAATTTTCTCAAAAATGGCTCTAACGATTTTGATGAAAATATCATATGTTTAAGACAATGTCATGAGAAATGAGATGTATATCTCGAATTTTCTGGGAATGTCTCCAAACGTATTCTTCATTGTGAACGACTTTTGCATAACTGGTAAACCATAAGAGATAGAAAACATTTTACTACACAAAAAATGTAGATCGCGTTAAAATACACAACTTATGTCATATACATTTCTTTTGTTGAGTGAACCGTTTTCGAGATATTGCTTGTTATTTCCTTAAATTTTCCAATACTTATACTTTATCTCAAAATCGTTATTCATTTTTTTATGTCCTGGACATGCAAAGAGAATGGAATGCGCCATATAGCAACCAGCGTTAAAATATTTGACTATCGCTTAAAAGCTACCATATTCCCCTTGCATCTACAAGAAAATTAGCAATATTGACATCTCGATATCTCGATTAACATAAAGCATATGGAGAATAGGCGTTTGTAAAAATAGATTGTACAAGAGTAGAGAAAGTCATGTGAGTGTAACACATCAGATTTTTTTATCTTTGTTTCATCCCCCCCCTCCTGGCCAAGTGAAGAGAATGGAATTGCAAAGCCCTCACATAGCAACCAGCTCTTAAAAGACTTGACTATATCTTAAGCCTACTGCATTCCCCAAATTCCCATTGTATCTACAAGGAAATATGTTATAAAAACATTTCTACAAACGTTTATCTGGATTAACATGAAGTAGAATAAACTGTTTAAGAATAGTTTTTTGACAAATGGGTAGAGAAAGCCGTGTGAGTATGATATATCAGATTTTTTTTCTTTTCTTTTTAAAGGAGCCCACAACAAACAAAAACCAACTTATGACATAATTTGATGTATATGTGTTCTGCATCCTGCATATAACTAAGTCTGAATTGCAGTGGTGGTTTGTGATTCAAAATTCTAATGGTAAACATAATGCAAACCAATAAGAACAAATCACAAAATGCTGTGAACATTTTTAAGTAAAATATTCTCCTTTGTTGTTCAGGGAATATTTTCTCATATCAAACATTTTTCAATTCCTTTGAAGAACATGCAGTCGACATCTGTCTCTATTATACAGAGTGGAAGATAACCTATGATCATTCTTTTAAACCATGAAAGAACATGTTGTTTTGAGTATTTTTCCTTAATAATATTTTCCCATAAAGCTTTCTATTTTTTTTTTTTTTTTTTTGCACAATATTGCAACGCAGCAAATTCAGCAGGTTCACTTTACATTCAACAGGTTAACTTTTAATTCTTCAGCTGCTGCTGCTATGGCTACAAATAAATAAACACTTTCTGTATACAAATAAACAAAAAACTACACATGGCTGTAACATAACCTAAATACCATACAGAATATGAAACTGAGGAAGCATTTACAATATTTAATAGGAACACTTATTTATAAAGGTAAACAAAAAAAAATCTGATGTGTTACACTCACATGACTTTCTCTACTCTTGTACAATCTATTTTTACAAACGCCTATTCTCCATATGCTTCATGTTAATCGAGATATCGAGATGTCAATCTTATTGCTAATTTTCTTGTAGATGCAAGGGGGATATGGTAGCTTTTAAGCAATAGTCAAATATTTTAACGCTGGTTGCTATGTGGAGTATTCCATTCTCTTTGCATGTCCAGAACATAAAAAAATGAATAACGAATTTGAGAAAAAGTATAAGTATTGGAAAATTTAAGGAAATAACAAGCAATATCTCAAAAACGGTTCACTCAACAAAAGAAATGTATATGACATAAGTTGTGTATTTTAACGCGATCTACATTTTTTGTGTAGTAAAATTTTTTCTATCTCTTATGGTTTACCAGTTATGCAAAAGTCGTTCACAATGAAGAATACTTTTGGAGACATTCCCAGAAAATTCGAGATATACATTTCATTTCTCATGACATTATCTTAAACATATGATATTTTCATCAAAATCGTTAGAGCCATTTTTGAGAAAATTAAAATTTTCTAAAAATGTTCCATGTAAAGGGTAGTCTGGGGTGGGGGGATTTTCTTGAAAACCTTTGTGTCGCATCTCTGGAAGATACTGAACCTAAATACCAAGTTTGGTGTTTATCCGACTGTTCGTTTTTGAATTATGCTGTTCACAGACACACACACACACACACACACACACACACACACACACACGAACATGTTTCCAAAAATGCTTTTTTTGGATTCAGGAGGTCTCAAAACATGTATTTCCGGTGAAATCTCGGTATCGAATTTTTGGGTGGAATGCAATACTTCCCCTACTTACTGTACGTAGTAGAGAAAGTAAAAATAGTTTTTATTTATGGACACTCTTTAACTACTATGGTCCTTAGCATTCCATTGCATATTGAGTGTGAAAGATAAGAGAGTTTGTTCAGAGACCTCTTTATCAGGTTTGAGATTCTTTTATGTGCCAAAAATCTATGACACAGTATCACCAACTTTAACTTCCCTTCCAAAGGAAGCCATGCTAAGGTAAACAAAAGGCTTGAGAAACCAAAGTTACAAGATTATGAATTTCTTTGTGAATTATAAAACAATATGAATGATTAAATTAAGACAAGAACAGAAAATTAATAACTTCTTTTTTAATGTTTAGGGAAATTGTTCAAAATGTGTATCCCTCACCAACACACATGCTTCACAATGTTTTCTCCATTTCTGCTTCACTTGAAGTATGTCCGGGTTGTTTATTTATTCTGCTGCTCGAAATATTCTTTCTTGCAACGTTTCCACATCAGGCACTTCTGTAATGTATATGCAGGTTTAAATATCACCCCAAGGAAAAAAAAGCTATTGGATTTAGATCTGGCAATCTTGGTGGCCATCTTATTGGTCCATTCCAAGCGATTGGTGTTGCATAGATGGCCACACATGGCTCCACATGTGCACAAGTGCGCTGTCATGCAATAGCCACATATAATTTTTTAGTGCCAGAGGAACATCCTCAAACAGAACTGGTAACGTTTCTTGAAGAAACCTGAGGAAGAATCCACAGACCAATTAATGTTTTTCCTATAATTCCTGCCCAAACATTTACAGAAAATCTGTGCTGAAAACTATCTTGTCTAATTGTGTGTGAATTGTCGTAAGTCCAGGTGTGTGCATTATGGTAATAAGTTACTCCATTTCTGGTAAATGTTGCTTCATCCATTGGAAGAATTTCAGGGGAAAGTCCCATTCTTGTTTAAGAAACCATTTGAAAAATACTACCCTTGGTGCACAAATCTGCTTCAGAGAGATACTTGACACTTGTGATAAAGTGCAGCAATTCTTGTTTTAGTGCTCTCAAAACAGCCCGATGAGATATGCTGACAGTGTGCTGCTTCCAGGATTTTCTTACATCTTCTTACACCTTCCTTACACTAAGTGAAGAATTTCTTCTTCTTTTTGTATCTAGAACTCCGCTGCATTACGATGTGTTTCACCATAAATGAGTAGCATTTCAAGTTACTTGGCATTACTAAAATGAGCCATTTTGTAACTGATAATCTACTGTTTTGAAAACAAGCCATAAGCGCAATAAACAAACAGCTGAAGTGTGTTTCTTTATAAACAAACAGCTGAAGTGTGTTTCTTTTGATCTTACAGTGTTGTCATGTGTGTACTCTTGTGGCTAATGATGTAGATTCATCTGAGCCAAATTTCCAAATCTTATAATTATAGTAAGAGTGTGAATTGTTTTAATTTAAAATGTATTTAAACATGCAGAAAATATTTATCTTTCAATCTCCTCTAAGAAATGTTTGAAAAAGTATTTAAGTTTCATAAAATCTTCACTTAAAATAGAGTTAATATTAAGCAATTTTCGCTTTTTTTCTCAAAAAGCTACTTTAAAAACAGCAAAACTGCAATAAGATTTTTTTGTTCTATTCATTACAAAGAGCCATCCTGTTCACGGATGATCATGGGTCACCTTCCATCCTGTACATCAACTATCATAAATACATAATTTTTTTCATAATGGTTCACATATCTGCTGAAGATGCATCTGTCAGTTCAAGTCAGAAATTACCCACCTTCATGGTGGGGAATAGCATGTCTGCTTCCTAATTTAGAGGGCCCCACTTAATTTCAGTTGGGGTGAGTTCTTTGGATAGCTTTTCTTTTCTTTCTTCTTCTGTTCCCTTTTAAGACAAATACTCCCAGCTCAGTGAATACTGGACTCATTTAATACACACCATTTCCTTAGCCTCAAGTTGTGAAAAAAAATTATAAAGTGTTGCATTCACATGATTTTCTCTACTCACCTTTCTACAAACTATTCTTACAAAAGCCTTATTTTTCATCTGGTTCTTGTTAATGAGATAAACTTTCATTACACATTTACACATTCATTGTAAGTGTAAGGATACAATAGGCTATTCGTTGTAGGTGTAAGCATACAGTAGGCTAAAGCAAGTCAGTTTTTTAAAAAGTGAATTGCTATGTGATGGCTTTGAAATTCCATGCTCTTTGCATGACAACAAGAAAAAACAAATAGCAGCTTACCACTTGAAAAAAGTATAATTAAGTATTTGAAAATTCAAACCAATAACCAAGAATATCATTGTGTGTTTTAATGAAATTGGTTTTTCTGTGTAGTAAGATTTTGTCAATCTCTTATGGTTTATACCAATCATACAAAAGTTATTCAGAATGAAGAGAACTTCGCAGGTTATTCACAGAAAAATTCAAGAAATACATTTTATTTGTCATTTTAATCAAAATTGGTAGAGCCATTTTTAAGAAATCCATAAGGGCAATTTTTCCATGTAAAGGATGGTTTGGGACGGAGGGATTTTCTTGAAAATCATTGTGTCATATTTTGAAAGACACTGAGCCTATATTTCGTTTTTGAATTATTATGCTGTTCACAGATATGCACACATGCGCAAGCGCGCACCTTTGCGCTTGAATTCAGGAAGTCTCAATATGTGTATCAAAATTTAGAATGGAATGCAATACTTCCTCCGAGAGAATAAAAAAGATATAAATCTTAACTCTGTATAATAATATGACATGATGTTGCAATAAGGTCAAAGAGATACTTGGTTTTATGTAAACATAATACAGGCTCCTCTTTTCAGTTCTCCAGTAGTGTACATAAGTTTGAAACTAATATAAAAGAATCACTGAGTTGTAAATTTAATTTAATTTTCAAATATATTCTAAGAGAAATGGTTTTGTGCATTTTGTATCCTTAGTTTGTGTGTAGATATAATTGGAGAGCAGATTAAAATGTCAGGTATAATTATATTATTTTTAACTCTCTACATCAAGCTCAAAATTGTATTTGGACTTCTTCCACCAATGTCCCTCTAGCTAATGCCAATCTTGATTTCCAGTCATATTTTTGGTGTTATGCATGTTGCATATTTTTCTGACTCGGAGAATCAAGGCATTTTTTCATTCCTGATTTATATCAAGGTCTATCACCTCTACTGTCCCCAACTCCACCTAGTGCTCACCCCTGATATGTAGTACTAAAACTATAAAATCTGTCATATATAATCCAAGTTAATGCAGTGGAACTTTATCTAATGAGCCAAAAAGTATTGAACTATAACTTCTAGCTGTACTTACAGATACTGGCAAACACTGATTGATTTTGTCTGCCAAATGTTGCTCTCTTCCTGCTCCACTGAATATGTAGATAGCTTCATTGGCACTGTTTGCACAAAGACGGCACAGCTGATTTTCACATTCAGCTTCATCCCTGTTCAAGACATTCATTATGCCATTTGTGGGTTCCATCTGCATTATTATTTCGTTACTACCTGTAAGAATTTTAAGTTGCAAGTTATGTTCAACATACTTGCAAAATTGTGTATTGCATTTTTCTAATTTGACAGTAGAAGAAAACCAAGTATCTACATACAGAATTAAAATGTAAGTAATAATGGAATTAATTGTTCTTCCACACATGCTGTGTGTTGGACAAGGTTGGAAAGGTAGAATCAGACAACTGAAAAATTCAATGCCATAGCCAGGATTTGAACCATGGTTCAATTCTCGGCCATGGCATTGAATTTTTCAGTCATAAGTAATAATGACTGGTGTATGTGTTCTATTATAAAATTAGCAATTTATTAAGAATGTTAACAGCTTAAACATTACTACAAACATTAAAAGTAAAAATATTATGTTTTCTTTTTAATTCCCCAGTAAAAACAGTAAAATGTAGGAGGTTCTGCAAGTTCACATACAATTTGAACTTCTCTCTCTGCCTGTTACTCATTTAATAAATAAAATATTAATATATTAATATATATTTAAATAATATATATTATTTAAATATTTTAATATAAACACATGGGCATCTCTAATAAATATTTTTTGTTTTTCATCTATTTAATGGCATATGTCTGCATTATTTATCACCTTTATTGGATGTCATCTAGGATCAACTTTCTTAAATAAATTAAATTCAATTGAACTTTATTTATGGACACTCTTTAACTACAATGGTCCTTAGCATTCCATTGTATATGAGTGGGAAAGATAAGAAATTTTGCTCACAGGCCTCTTCATCAGGCTTGAGGTTCTTTCACATGCCGTAAATCTACAACATGGGACCACCGACTTTACTTCCCCTCCAAAAGAAGCCATGCTAAGGATTTTTATGCATGAAAAAAAATCCATCACCCTGTGCCAGGTTTAGCTTTCTTAAAGACATTTGGACCAGTTAACCAGTTATAATTAAGCAGAGCAATTTATTATCTATGTTTTGTATTTTACTACTATAGTATTATATTTATTGTCAAACCAACCTGCTATGATTACAGGCAAGGTAAAGCATTTTCATTTATAATGCATTTATAGTCAACATAACATTTTGACATATTTACTTAAATTAATACTTACAATTGTTCATAATTTAATTTATAAATTCCATCTAAATGACATTAGTTTTTAATTTGTATAACTGAAGCATTAGATGTTATACGTTATTTAGCCTCTTGTGTGATTATTAAAATACTACTGATCTTAATGGGTAATTGGAAGCTCTTCCAGGTGTCAAAGAAATGTGAGGTATGGTTCCACATGCTCCCACTGTTAACCTTCCTACTGCTACCTTCTTAAACCACTGTGTGGGCTCTATGCAGACCCCATACAAAGGTTTTAATAACACCTCCTTTATTTATTCTGTTTACCTTGAACTTAGAACTTATTTTATTTAGAGCTTTTGACACAATTTTAAAGCAACAATTGTGAATCTACGTTTTAGACTTCAAAGAACCCATTGTGATAAGAATGCACATATATGCTTGAAATAAGGCATATACTTCAACAATATTTGTTTTATGCCATTCTTTTTTTGATTTGAATTTTTTTGCATTCCATTCATCAGAATTTTGTTCATTGTTACTATTATCCTCTGCAGATATTTCTGCATCTTATGTCATACTTGGATTTTTACATTCCTGTACATCAGGAATTTCCTCTTCTACTTCTACAGCATTCCCAGTCTCTGAATTCAAAGCGTATTCAAACTTTATTTCAGTTTCATCTTCACTATCACCATCATATATAATATCTAAATTATAACCATACAATACAATATTATCTAAATCTTTAGGATTATTCAAATCATATATTTTGCATTTCTGCTTTGACATGTCTGCACTTCACACTAGCAACCAGTACACTATAAAAACTCTGGCTCAAGTTCCCAACAGCTTCAGCAATATATCAGTCAACAATGTATTTTCAAAACACGTTTTAAGCTAAAACAACCAGAGAGTACAAGGCAATCAACATAAAACCTAAAAAAATCTTTGAAGTAACATCATCACACAAACTGCTATGCAGGGTGCAAGTATACCCCAGGTCTTATTTTATTTTTGTACAGTTATGTGTAATGATTGTTTCAGGGAACTTGACATGATACTAAAGAGTATTAAATTTGCTTCACATTACAAAAATCTTGAATTTCTAGCTTATTATTAATCATATTTAAAATCAAAATAATAACATTCCAACATCTACAGCCTCCTCAGTAACCTACTACTTGTTCAAACACAAATCAGATGCAAGGGTTTAAAAGGGACAAAAATAAAAAATTTTACCATAAGTGAAAAAAGAAGCACTTATTAGGGAACAAATGACAAAGCTTTAAAGAAAAGAAATGAATGGTTCGATTTAGTGGAAAATATTGAGCTTAAATTTTATACCAGTATAAATTAATGACAAGAAATGATGAAGCCCACCTCTGTGGTGTGGGGTTAGCGTGCTGCCTCACATTCAAGAGGTCCCGAGTACAAATTAGGATGAGTTACCCAGATAAGGTTTTTTGGGGGGTTTTCCCTTATCCTGAATGATGAATGTGGAATAACTCTAAGCTCTATGACCCCGGGCTCATTTGAGCATCATTTGACACATTTCATTCATCGTCTGATAAGACCTATCCAGTTAAAGGATGTTGAACCTTAAAAAAAAGATGATGATGAAGAAGAAGAAGAAGAAGAAGAAGAAGAAGAAGAAGAAGAAGAAGAAGAAGAAGAAGAAGAAGAAGAAGAAGAAGAAGAAGAAGAAAGAAAAGAAAAAAATCTGATGTGTTACACTCACATGACTTTCTCTACTCTTGTACAATCTAATTTTACAAACGCTTATTCTCCATATGCTTCATGTTAATCGAGATATCGAGATGTCAATCTTATTGGTAATTTTCTTGTAGATGCAAGGGAAATATGGTAGCTTTTAAGCGATAGTCAAATATTTTAACGCTGGTTGCTATGTGACGAATTCCATTCTCTTTGCATGTCTAGGACATAAAAAAAATGAATAACGAATTTGAGAAAAAGTATAAGTATTGTAAAATTTAAGGAAATAACAAGCAATATCTCGAAAACGGTTCGCTCAACAAAAGAAATGTATATGACATAAGTTGTGTATTATAACGCGATCTACATTTTTTGTGTAGTAAAATTTTGTCTATCTCTTATGGTTTACCAGTTATGCAAAAGTCGTTCACAATGAAGAATACTTTTGGAGACATTCCCAGAAAATTCGAGATATACATTTCATTTCTCATGACATTATCTTAAACATATGATATTTTCATCCAAATCGTTAGAGCCATTTTTGAGAAAAGTAAAATTTTCGAAAAATGTTCCATGTAAAGGGTAGTCTGGGGTGGGGGGATTTTCTTGAAAACCTTCGTGTCGCATCTCTGGAAGATACTGAACCTAAATACCAAGTTTGGTGCTTATCCGACTGTTCGTTTTTGAGTTATGCTGTTCACAGACACACACACACACACACACACACACACACACACACAGACACACACACACACACAGACACACACACACACACACAGACACACACACGGACATGTTTCCAAAAATTTCCGGTGAAGTCTCGGTATCGAATTTTTGGGTGGAATGCAATACTTCCCCTACTTACTATACGTAGTAGAGAAAGTAAAAATTATGAAGCTTGCATGACAGCACATATTTTGGGGGACACCATGCAGCCACATGGTGCTTCTTGGTACAGGCTCATATTCTTATCTCTCAAAGGGGTGAGAGACAGTTCATAATTCATAATTCTGTCTCAAATTCCTGTGCCACAAATCATTACATACTCTAATAGCCCTTTTAAAAATTAAAATTGTTTCAGAAGGATTATGTAAGTCATGATTCCTGTGCTTTGTAATGTCATTATAAGCTAGCATTATACCATTATGCATGATTAAATCAAGTTATGTGTCGTTTAATTCTTTTAATAATCCTGTCTTATAGTACAAAATACTTATGGCTGCCTCTGGGGTGTAAGGATTAGCATAGTGTTCTAAATCCAGAGGTCTCCAGTCAGAGCAATTTCTCTTTAACTACCCTGAAGTCTGGAAGTATGAATGCAAGTATGTTTATATTTAATAAAGAATTAAAACCAAATGTTAAAAGCGCCAAGTTGGTCAACAACATTGGGCAACTGTTTGCAAGGTCAAAAGGTAAGATCACAGCAGTCGAAGGTGCCTATATGAATGAACCAAATGGAAAACAAAAAAACTTATGTGCTAGATTTACATGACTTTACTTACTCACTCCTCCATAAACGATTCTTACAAACGTTTATTCTTCTATCCACTTCTTGTTAATCAAGATAAATTGTCATTACACATTTAGCTGTAGGTATAAAAAGGATACAATTACAGTAGGCTAAAGCGAGTCACAGTTTTAAAAAGCGGATCATTATGTGATGGCTTTGAAATTCCATGTTCGTTGCACGACTATGAGAAAAAATTCTGTCTTGCATTCACATTACTTTCTCTACTCAGTCTTCTACAAACAATTTTTACAAAGCTTATTATTCTATCTACTTCTTGTTAATTCCGGTAAACTTTCATTACACATTTCGTTGAAGGATACAGTAGGTAAAGTCAGAATTTTAAAGAATGGTTACTAAGTGATGGCTTTGAAATTCTATGCTCTATGCATGATCACAAGAAAAAACTGAATAGCGACTTCCAGTTGAGAAAATTACAAGTATATGAAAACTCAAATCAATAATAAGGAATATCTCAGAAATGGTTAACTCCACAAAACAAAATTTTATTTGACATAAATTGTGTTCCAGATCTGCACTTTTGGTGTAGGAAGACACATATACACATGTTGTCATGCAAATATCTTCAGTTTAGGCTAAGAATACTAGTTGTGTTAAAGAGCTAGTATTTAGTGCAGTTAGCTAGTTAGTGTAATTTAGGAAAAATAATATCATTGGCTGCTCATGATATGTTAATCAAAATCGTTGAGCCATTTTTGAGAAAATAAAAAATAATTAAACTTTTTCCACATAAAGGGTAGTTTGGGGGTTTTCTTAAAATCTTTGTATTGCATCCTTGCAAGTTGCTGAATTAAATACCAGGTGCAATACTTAATGGACTTTTCGTTTTTGAATTATTATGCTGTTCATAGGCACTGGAGCGCGCGCGCCGGCCTATTTCAAAATGCTTTTCTTAGATTCGGGGATTCCCAAAATACGTATTTCCGGTGAAATCTCGGTATCGAATTTTTGGTTGGAATGCAATACTTTCGCTGCTCACTATAGGTAAGTAATTGAGAGAGTAAAAATGCAGTAAAATAATGAAAAGCCCCAGAAATTAATCAGATGTGACAAAGTGAAGGGAAAGCCTTGCCTTCTGGAAGCCGAAGGCCCTACGTAGATGATGCCAATCTAGGTCTTCTGGAAATACGTAAAAGTTGATCAGATAACTAACTATTCTGACATAAGCATAGTTAACTATAATTTTTAGCAGCACAAACATCCTGCAGTTTGCTTAATTTCGCCGTTTATTACCAGCATACCTAGGATGCAACTTCGAACTGAATGCGTGATCTTTGGTAAATGCATGAAATGGAAAAAGAAACTCTAACAAGAAAAAAAAATGGCGTACTAGAAATGGGGAAAAATTATTTGATAAAGTAACGTAAAATGTGTATGTATTTACAGCGTATACATGTGGTTTAAAAAATACAGCAGAAATAAAACTATTTTGGTCACGGTTTGAAAATGCTCGGAGCTTTTCTATTATCGGCCATATTAGCTTTACAAACAGAATAAAACTGGGTTGGAAAATGAAATTTAATGTAGCTGGTAAAGTACAAATCTGTCGAGGAAAATATAAATCTCCATTGCAGAAAAAACTTATTTCACATGGGAAAAAAGGTAGGTACTACAAGCAAAATGCAAACTGTTAAAATCTCCATAGTTCAGGATAAATTGTGCTTTCTATTTATATTGTATGATTGCTAGCATCTACGTTTACCGTTGTCTTTGTTCACATTAGGATTTCTTCTCTATCTTTAAACATCTACTGTATTTATATACAAATTAGCTTGTTTTAAAATGTTCAGTAGCGATCATAATTCTCACCTTCATCAGCAGCTGCATTTTCTGAGAAGATAAATTCATTTAATGAATCCATCATGGCATTTTATTAGTAGCTTCCATCAACAATGTTGCGAAGCGGACACATCACCAACTAACAGTTCGGCATTTCCCTATAAAATTTTTCTGAGGCTTTCGCATGAAAAAGAACATCGCTAAATCACCTGAATGACCGTATTATCAAAATTATTTTATGATTATACCGGATGTAAAATAAAATATTCAAAATTGCTTAAGTTAATGCGGGAAACTCCATTAAAATCACTAAGCATTTCAACAATTGACAAACCATAGGTTTTATTCTGACAGTCTCTGATTGGTGTTAGAGCATTCGCATAATCGCATTAAAGAAATCTGCTAGCGACCTGCAACAAGATATTGCCCCTTAAAATCTAGGGTTCACTAAAATGTGTTAAGCTACGCCCGTGCAAAACTGGGGCGAAAGCAAACACCTTTTCGTTGTGTTTTTGTATGCATTTGAGCCATTTCATAAAACTCGGGGTAATTTAATATTTCTTCCGAAAAAGTGCTTTTCCCTGGTGGTTGATGCCATCTTAACAAGAACACAAGCTAATTATTTTGTGGATGACACAGTCCCGCGCTGTTATCACCGATTCAACTTCCGTCCGACGAACTTGTCACATTCATGCTGAATTCCTATTATACTGATCAATCATGTCGCTCTATTGTGAATTAATGTTAGGGTAAATGGCTACTAATATTAAGATTTATACAAACAAGTTTAATGCTGGCGGCTAAAGCTTCCTCGGACCCATGGATACATCCATACCCAAATAAGGGTACAAAGTACAGTGCAAAGATTTGGCAGGAAAAGCCAAAGATCCGTGGTTCGAGTCCCGGGCATGGGCCTGAATAACTATATAGCTTGATACAGAATTTATTAATGTACCTACAAAAAGATAATTTGTATTAAAGTTCCAAGTGTTTTATAAACTAGAATTGCTTTCAAGATGTTTTTACGCAGACACATGTAGGAGCTGTGAACATTCAAATATCCAAAAACTGTTAGTAGTGTTGGAAGCAACATTTTTGTAGTTTGGCCTTGACCTATTAATGTTCTGAAAACAGAAAGTCTATTGTTTAAAAGGAAATCTTTTCATCACAGCCAAAGTCACCCATGGAAAGGAGGCAGGAGGGCAGATGAGACACATGCTGATGTTCCTGGATTTTAGGTCCCCATAATAAGCATGAGCAATGAAATCATGATATGATTTTATACTATTCTATCCTATCTAAATATCACTTTTGATCTTCAGCAATGATCCAGTACCATGCAACTGCCATAATTGTAGTGTTGGATAAAAAACTGCATAGTTCCAAACATGAATAAGTTTTTAAAATGTTTTTATATATGATAACATTCAAACTCATTTTTCTAAAAACAAGGAGTAAGCGGGAGTTAGACTGGGGGGCACCGTAATGCCATCTGCACGGCACGAAGCAGAAGATCTAGTTGCTATGCACTAGGGTCTCTGTGGACACAACGAAATGGGTGGTTACAGGGATGAGACCTAGAAGGCTGTCTGCCACACCTCAATCTAAGAGTTATCCACTAAGAACGGTCGCGATATGACCCTGTAGTTAAAGTGACATAAAATATCATGATAATGCTTTTGGGGTATACCATGTTTCCATTTCACTGTTATTTTTCATTTTCCAGCAAATGATCTTGTTTCATGGTTTGCATCTTTCAGGGCCACAAGCAAAGCCGAGGAAATGAGTTTCTGTCATCTCATCGAGCAGGATGACTCAGGCTGTAACATCTTAGTCTCGCATTCAGGAGGTCATGGGCTTAAATTCCAAGGTGGCTAACCTTCTGGACAAAGGTTTTTCATGAATTTCTCTGATCATTAGGCAAATGCTGTGATGGATTTGTATGTATATCACCTCCTATATCTTTCATTCAGGGCAGCATGTCAGGCACTGGACAGTAGTATGCAATGTATGGCAAATGTGGCAAAGTTTCTATCCTTCTGTCCAAATGATAACACTAGAAACTTTAAATCCCTTCTGCTCCTTCTACCAGAAATATTAACACAAGGTGTTAATGAACAGTGAAGTATTTTCACTGTATGTAGAGGAGTCGTATACAAGTCAGAGATATAGAATGTTTTAAGTTACAGTTAATGTAGTCATTTCAAATTTATGCTCAGAAATTCATGCTAAACTTAAATTAGTTCTAAAATACATATTTGAATGCATATGCACTGACTTAAGGGGACAAGACACTTTTGGCCCCCCTAACTTACAAAGCTAGGTATATCACCCCTCCCCAAACAACTGTGCTTATGGAGACAAGTCAGCTAAGAGCCACTGACAAATTTCCTGGTTTCCCTGTAGATGCCACTTGTGGTTTGATGTATTTAGTGATGAAATCCTTGTCTTTTGGAAAACTAAAATTCATAAGATGGCACTTGTTCTTTTGTATTCAGAGTTTTTCCCATATGGTTAAATCTATTGGCTTTTGGACCACCTTTATTAGTGTTACCTCTTTTTGGATATTGTGATTTTTTGTCCAAAAATGGTTGCCAATTGCAGACTTTTCTGTTTCCTTGTATTTAAAAAATTTTAAGTGTTCTTTAAGCTCAAACCAAGCTTAAACATGTTTTTGTTTCACTTATATACATTAATTGGCAATCCTCAATTTAATTTGGTAGATACCTGGCATTTATTTTTTGGAATTTTATCTTTGGTATTGGTTTTTAGACTATATTTATTAATTGATGTTAATTTAATGTTCCATTGTTCAATTTTTTTTTTGTTTTTTTATTTGTTAAATGCTTTCTGTGATTTTTTGTAATGTTGTAGGAGTTCTTATTTTCTTTTTGTTTTTTAATTTTGCTCTGTATTAAATCCTTTGAAAAACCATTCTTGTCTCTGCTTTTTCATAATGTGAGGTAACTCTCAAGAAAATAGTGAAGTTATCAGTGTGCGTGAGATGCATTGAAATAACTTTTGCAATTATATTACTTTACTGCATTTTTCTCTATATTATTGGTACTTTAAAACATAGTATTATTTTTCTTCAAACTTTAACTTAATGAACCATTTGTTTAATTTTCAGGCAGTTGAAAGCATCTGTATTATGCTATGATTGTTGCCTGTTGCCTTACTAATTTCACCAAACATTTTATTAATACCCAACTTTATTGCACAATCCTGCCCCTCCCCCAAAATATATAACAAGTCACTGCCTATGTCCTTATGCCTCATTAATAAAATAAACTTGCTTGTTAATAATTAGACATATTTTTAGATTTTAAGCTATTGTTCCCTTGGTATATTTATCAGAAAATATATATTTTTGCATTTCATGTACATTAGATGTTAATATATGAATCCTATTAAACCTAGCAATGGCTAAGTATTTTCATGGGCAAGACCTGAAAATGGTTAAAAATAAAAAAAAAAGATCCTGTTTACTTTCTCTACTACGTTTAGTAAGTAGGGTATTGTATTTCACCCAAAAATTCGATACCGAGATTTCACCGGAAATACATGTTTTGAGACCCCCTGAATCCAAAAAAAGCCTTTTTGGAAACATGTCCGTGTGTGCGTTTCTGCTCAGAAACGAACCGCCGGATAAACACCAAACTTGGTATTTAGGTTCAGTATCTTCCAGAGATGCGACACGAAGTTTTTCAAGAAAATCCCCCCAGCCCAGATTACCCTTTACATGCAGCATTTTTCGAAAATTTTAATTTTCTCAAAAATGGCTCTAACAATTTTGATTAAAATATCATATGTTGAAGACATTTTCATGACAAATGAAATGTATATCTCAAATTTTCTGGGAATGTCTCCAAAAGTATTCATCATTGTGAACAACTTTTGCATAACTGGTAAACCATAACAGATAGACAAAATTTTACTACACAAAAAATGTAGATCGCATTAAAATACACAATTTATGTCATATACATTTTTTTTTTGTTGAGTGAACCATTTTCGAAATATTGCTTGTTATTCCTTTAAATTTTCCAATACTTATACTTGTTCTCAAACCCGCTCTTAGAATATTTGACTATAGCTTAAAGCCTAGCAATTCCCCTTGCATCTACAAGAAAATTAGCAATAAGATTAACATCTCGATATCTCAATTAACATGAAGCATATGGAGAATAAGCGTTTGTAAAAATAGTTTATACAAGAGTAGAGAAAGTCATGTGAGTGTAACACATCAGATTTCCCCCCCCCCTCCCTCAGATTGAACTTAGCGCTACCAGTTATTTGGTATGAATTCACGGATTTTGTGAAAAGACAAAGAAATGCATGTTGAGTATTCTCTCTAAAAAAATCTAAGGAAATGCTGCTTCTACCAAAAACTAGATACTGAAAAACATACTTTATGTGTATACATGTGTATTTCAGAAAGGGAGACAGAGAGGGGGCACTTAATGGAAAATTTATCTATCTACCAAAGTTTTTTCACATAAAAAAGATGTTTAATTAACCTTCTCTTGTCATCCCTGAAACATTGTAAATGAACTTTTTTGGTATATTGTTTGTGTATGTATTCCATTAGCAGAATTTGTGTGTTCCCAGTCGACTGAACTACTACTATAAAAAAAAATACACACACACACACACAAAACCTTACTATTGAATTTAAGTAAAATAACTAAATTCATTGCGACTGAGATGTGGTGAGAAAGAAAACCTGTTTGTGTGCGTTTTTTTATATAGTACATTTCAATTCTTCTTTTGTATTTTTCCTCACATGAACGGATTACTAAACTTTTAGGTACCTATATAAATAGGTGAATGTTGTTTACAATGTTGTAAATAACTAAGCCCATGTTGCTTTGTTTGAAATCATTTCAAAACAGAAATTTTGCATGAGGAATGTAATGTTGGTTAGAGGTCTGCATTCTCATGAAAACAAGGCCACCTTTGTTGTCACATACAGTTTAGCCGAGTAGACACAATCAAATAGTTATGGTGACATCTCAGTCACTTGCAAGCAACCATAATGCTGCTGTACTCTGTTGGGCGCCAGTTGTAATACAACTGCTGGTGAATCATTGTTCATCAGAAGGAGATACTAATACAACATTCAAGGGGGTGGTGAATTATGAAATAGATGTATTCTTTTATAAACTGTAGCAATTCATTTAATATAACACTATTATACACCCAAATTGTTGGGTATTACACACCCTATTTATCATTTGTACATAATTTATTATCTGGATTAATCTGAAGTTCTACATTTTAACTTTTGTTTTGTAGTTTTAGGTTTTGTTAATTGGGTACATCACATCAGATAAGTTTCAGTTTTGTGTACCCTTTCAAAAATTAGTTGTTTCTATAAAAGAAAATTTGATGTGATACAATCACACAACTTTCTCTACCCTCTATCATTTAAAGTGAGTATACAAAATATTATAATTAAAGCTTATTTTTATATCTAATGTGTTTTAATCCAAATAATAAACCTTTTGACGGGACCCAGCTTTGATTCCCAGCTGGAGGGTGGGAATCTTTCTCAAGCCAAGATTATTCCCTGTCCTCCCCAGAGTCTAGTAGTATGAATCAGTCTGAATGTGTGTGTGAGCAAGAAACCCAGCAATAAGTGAATACAAGTTAATGCTATTGCCTTGGGCCACAGGTGGCGAAAACGTGACTCGCGAGTTATTTTGACACACAGGCGCACGTTCCCTCTCTGCAACCGTCCGTTTGATTTTCACATGCTGCTGAGTGACGCCCGTGCGTGTTGCATATTTGGTGACTCGCGGAAGGAAGTCGTTTTTGCCACCCTTGCCTTAGGCAATAAGTTCCATAGGAAATGCCGCTGATAAGACCATGGTAGTTAAAGGTAGAATATAAAAGGAACAAACAAAAACCCCCCCAAAACCTACCTGCATTGCACATCCGGCCACAGCCATTTTTATGCATTAGTTCACACACATTCACATTCCTAGACTCTGGGGAAGACAGGGAACAATCTGACTAAGGAAAATTTCCTACCCTCCAGCCAGGAATCAAACCCAGGACCCCTCATACAGCAGGTAAGATCAGGATTTGGGTAATGAAATGAAATACAAATGCTTTAATAAACATATATTCTCATGGCTTTATTCATACTGTACAACCGGTCTTCGTAAGAAATTTTAATATATGTATATATACAAATAAAAAATGTAAATAACTATACAAAGACTTATGTCTATTCCAAGGAAGGCAGGTAAAACGCTTGGTTTTTATGTTTCAAGTGTTAAACTTAACTACCTTAAATGGATTAGGCAGTCTCTTAATGGCAGTCTTGAGAAACTTTGTGGACTGGAGGTACAAAAAACTTGTATGACTAAATAACACAACTATTCATTGCATTAACATTAATATACATCTCCACTGAGTCTTACACAGATATTGGTCATAAATGGTGTACATTTTACTTATTTTGGCTTACAATCAAGAACATAATTCTGCTTTCATATGCTGATATTTTCATCTCTAAATTTCTCATTCAGTGTGCAGCTATTAGCATAACCTACAATTTGTTTTTACCAAACAAGGATAACCACACTTAAACATCATAAGATAAGAATACAAGAAGAAAAATTAGCACTGATGGTTGTAAAATAAAAACTTTTGGGAGCACAAATATGAAGCAGTTTTAAACATTGAGGTTCTTAAAAATAGTTTTGATGCACTTAATTATTGTGAATGATAAAGCAAATGCATTATTATTGTTTGGTCAATGCCTCCTAGCGAAAATGCATGCAAAGTAGATAGAAAAGGATAAACAAAAGAAAAGAGTAAAGGGCCTTTAGTATCAGTAAGTACAAAGTACTTAACAGGTTGTAAATTGATAAAGAGAGCTAAGCTCATTGAACTGCATTAGCATGTGATAAAACACCATTAGAGTTTATGACCCCTTGTGAGTAAAGCGATTGATCTTATTAGGTCAGTTTTGGAAACAGTGTTTTTTAAATTAACTTTGGTGAAGCACATCTAATATAAAACTTTACGCTCATTTATAATGAAGCAATTCCTAAGCTAAAAGAACAATTTACTTTTAAAGCAAAGGATGGAACAAACCGATTTCAGAAGATATGAATCTGCACTGCTTTATATGAAGGTCAGGCAATAGTGATGTTGCAGAGCCCCTGTGATGCAAGACTGTAGCAACTGAGCAGTTGCTGAGAATGAGTAAATGGGTATGGAAGGAAAGGACCAAATCACATGTAAAAAACATAGTATGAATTCCCATTGTGTTACCAGCCCTTCCCTTATCACTAATTCTGCAAGAAACCTTGTACCATAGCCCTAATCTCTTCCACAAGATCCTCTCTTCCAGGAGCAAGAAAGACACATTCTCTGACATCACAGCAGTGGCATCTATTGAAGAGGCTCAAGGGCAGTGCCCCCCCAGTAGAAATTGAAACTGTTATTTTTTGGTTTTCCATATTTCTATTTCAAAAGCTGATTTTTAAGAAGACGTTCTGATAGCCTGGTCTGCTTTCTGTTGTTTTTGTTGGTAACCATGGTTGTCTCATTCTCTTGATTAAGACCAGCATAGGGTTCAGGAAAACCAGCATGGGTGTCAAGGAATGCATGGAAACTCTTGTTATTATTCTTTCTGCAGCATTGACAAGGTTGATGTTTATTGCAAATTACTTAATTGCACAATTATTCCCATAATTTTTAGACGTCAACAAATTTGTAGAACCAAATGTTGCTAGTTTTATACACACAGAAGTGACTCGCAGTTAAAATTGCCCGGCTTCAAATTGGAGATATGAATGCTGGAAATGACCACACCCCATTTCAAACTCTGAGCAAGGAGGCGCCTATACCCGAAGGGATGAGGTTCTTTGTATGGCTATATCCGAGCTTACAGTTCTCTGACCTGATGAAGTCTGGTCAGTTAGTAACCAATTGGTATTCAGTTACAGTATTGTGCAATAAAATGAAAGTTTGTAAATTAAAAAGGGTTGTATTTAGTTTAAGCTTACTGGAAAAGTTAGAAATTAAAAACAATGACCTACCAAAGCCATTGTGCAAGTGTAACCCCAGCATAAAAGTACAGGTTCTTTTACTCGAAAATTTGATTTTCATTGTACAAAAAAGTTTTGTGGCTGTGAAGAAAAAGATGTGCTTTTCTGCTCCGTGTGTCTATTGCACGGTGGTGGTGGTATGCAGACAAAAACAGAGTGTGACTTGGAAACATCTGCAGGGAATATTAAGAAACATGATGGTTCTTCAAAGCATTAGGCTAATTTAGCCAGTTTTCAATTTCTAGGAGCGTATAATATTAGATCATCTTTAAATAGTGCCTATGAAGAATCCCTAAAAAAGCACAACAAAACAGAGAAAAAATATCATGAAGTTCTGTCAATAACTGAGTCATTAAATTGTATGTTGCATGTAATCTTTCTCTTTGCAGTCATGACAAAACCACTTCCAGCAATAAAGGTGTGATTTCATAAATATTACGCCTATGTAAGCAACTCAGTCTCCTGCTCTTCACAGACATTTCAAAAATGATACTGTTTTCAAAGGTACCTCTAAAATCATCCAAAATAAGTTGTTAGATTGTATGCTCCTTGTTTGTAGGAATTTAATTTCTGATCAAATTTAGCAGTCTTCTTTTCCCGCAAGTACGGTTAATGATACAACAGATATATCGAACACTGTGCAGACAGTGCTAGTGTTTCCATATGAACTCGTACGGTCATTAGCACAAGCTGCCAGTGTGTGAAGACACATGAAACGTTAAAAGACTCATCCTTTGAGCCCAAACCTTTCAAACCTCTCTATCTTATTCCTGCTTCCATGTAACTGTCGTGACCTAGCTTCGCCGACTGGGCGATCCTGGGCAGTGTTCGAGCTCAGTAGACTTGCATACTAGCATATCTCGCATCATCAAGCGAAACCTGGCCAGGCCTAGCCTATCACCGACACCCTCTGTATCAGACCTCTGTAGTAACAACACGCAACCATGGATGATGCAAGGTCCGCAACACATGTGTTCTCTAAACAAATATATTACACTTTTAACCTTTAATAGTCCAGTTTTACATGGTAGGCTTCAAAACATTCTTCTAAGCATAGTGGGACCTGGCATTTCCGGCATGGTCATCGTACTTCTGCTCACTTTTGTGTTTTGTACACACTTTGCAAGGTCTTGAGGGGAACCTCTTGGATGCTGTTGGTGGTATGGCTTTTGCTTTGCAGCCTCGGGGGTCCTCAGCAAGGGATGGTCTATCTGAAGATCTTCTACTGGGAAGCGTCACTCTTTGCAATCCCTCTGCTACATTTATTCTGAGGGGAACAATGTAGTCTGCCTCCACACGGTGTTCCCTGGGTAATGCTAAATGGACTACAACACAGGCATGCTTCCCAAAATGCAAAGGCCTTAAAAGTGATGACTTACAGACTTTATATTGGGAAGCCAGAGGGGAAAATGATGCAGATCAATTAATCCCCAGTGCCATTGGTGAACAACATTTATTCTGTACCTGGTGAAGTTGATCTTCTTTACATGTATTTGCTGATATATCACAGATGCACTGAAGAGTGCTATGTCCACTAAATAAAAACATATCTTGCAGTAGTCCTTAACTGTATGCTGCATTATGGGAAAACTGGCGAGAACCTTGTCTTGTTGGTCAATTGCTAGCATTCCTTTATTGTAATCTAGAACACATTTTGGTTTGTGCACCTCTTCTTCTCCACCATCCTTTAGTCTCCTTTTCTTCCTTGCTGGTTCCAAGCCAACATTACTGTGAACCACTGAAAGCATGCAGACATCTTTCCGGTCCTGTCACTTCACAGCCAGAATCTTATTGGTGCTTCTGCTGATGGCCTCACCTTTCTGCAGTTTTGAAGTCTTGAATTCCTATGGCATGTTCTTTCGGTTTACCAATAGCATATATGTTGTGCTGTAACAAAGATTAAAACAACTGCGGAGAATACCAGTTATCCAGGTATAATGTAACCTTCGTTGAAAATAGGTTCTGCCAAATCAAGAACAACAGATTCATTTACAGAATGTCCTGGATTTAGTTCTTTATCATTTCCTGTGTATATTCTAAAAGAAAGGCAGTATCCTGTAGCACTTTCACAAAGTTTATACACTTTTATTCCAAACTGTGCTCTCTTTGATAGACTGAATTGCACACAGCTCAGCCGAGCCCTAAACTTGATGAGACTTTCATCTACTGCTACATCTCTACCCACAGAATATATTTTCAAGAATTTAGCTTGCAAATAACTGATTACTGGTCTAACTTTTCTTAGGCTGTCATCTTTGTTGGCGATGTTGTCATCAGAGAAGTGCAGAAATCTACTGATTGCTAAAAATCTTTCATGGTTATTGTATTACTAAATATAGGTGTCTTAATTACTTTCCTTATTCACCACTAACCTCAGATTTTTCTTCACTTGACCCATAAGTATATATACTGTAATATATGCCTTCATTTCATCCACAGTACAGTCCTCCCAAATATCATCTAAGTTTAGTTTCTTCATGCTGTCATGCAAAAGCTTGTTTGCATAGACATTAGTTTCAGTTGCAATCATAGCATAATATTTGTCACCCATAAATTAATTTGCCACATCATAAGCTGAAGGATTGTTTCCTATCTCCTTGCAGTGGCCGCATTTATTCCCTGAATAGCAGTACATGCAATGATTTTTACCTGATTTCATCCCATTTTCCATGTCCAATCATTTTCATTCCCAGCTGAATGCACCATTCTCTGCATCTTGTTCTTCACTGCTCACAACTTCAAAACCACCACCACCTCTTTCGGAACTGAATTCCCCAGAATCAAAGTTAAAATCTTCATAATCTTATCACTTTCTAATACCAATTTTGTTATTTCCTCATCTGTTAAACGTTTCGATGCAGCCATCATTACTTGGCGTTTGATAGTAATGTTTGAAGCGCAAACACGCGAAGACGATCGAAAGTTTTCTATATTTTTGTATATTTATCTCTTAAATGTCAATGTTACCAATGCAAAATGCACAGAGAATCAATGCAAAAGAGCAGCAAATGAACATCAGGTGCCATCTGTGCATTAACAGGAAAACTACAACCAGAAGTGAGACTATGGAACTGTTCCGTGGTGCAGCGCTGAGTCCGCGGAACCATTCCGTGCTACATAGCCAATGGGTTAATTTCATAATTTCTATAAAAATAAAGCTTGACATCCCCCACCCTTTACTACTAGATTAGTAGTAAACGTATTTATAATGTTATTCTATTACAAAAAATATGCTAACACACTAAATGTAAAATTGATTAAACTTAAAATGTGTATGATTAGTTGGACTCGCCAAAATTCTTGCAACAAAAAAGTGTCAGCACATCAATATTCTCTGCATTTCTGTAGCAGCACAAGGGAAATCCGATATGAAATACAATACAGAAGGTGCATAAGGCAATATTGTATCAATGTCAACATGAATAGCAATCATAATATTATTGACACACCCTTAGTCGATAACTCAAATTTCATGTAGCATGAACAGAAACAATATTAGTTTTACCACTGGCAGCAGAGGTAGCAACCTCAGATATGACATTGTAGCATTATTAAAATACAGCAATATAGAATAGAAAGTAATACAAGAAAAACCATCAAATGCTCATTCTTTTTTCTACATAGCAACAAACACTACATATGTTACAGTGTTGATAATAACAGAGTGTTGGAGTCACGCTTGATCTGAGAAAGCCTGGTAAAGTACAAAGTAAATAGTGTTATTCTAGTTGGGTATTTAATTTTCCTTCAAGTTGTGCAAGCCTGTACATTTCTGGTCAAAGCTTAGTACAGGTTAAGGTGTAGGCAATGGAACACATGTTTGCATTTGCACTATATTACCAGTCATTGCTTTGTATAGTTTTAAATGATAGAAGAATGTTTGCTTGTGTACTCCTTTTGAGTTAAAATTAAAATGTGTGAGCATTAGATTAATTTAAATGAAATGCAGCTGAAAAAATTATTCTATAATCAATGAATATTTATGCATAATACCTACATTCAAACAGATTCATGCTAACAAGGTGTGTAAGCAATTTGTGTACAGATTTCTGTTATTCAACCTCCAGCAAGAGCTAAAGTTAGAAACTTGTCAATAGATTTAAAGAAACGGGATTGCAAACTCGTAGGCCTAAACACAGGGTTCTAACAGAAGGAAAGCTGGAGGAGTGGGACATTACTTGAATGTTCTCCTTAGAAATCTTTACATTGTGCAGCACACAAGTAGTAGGCATTTGGAAACCTCATCCCTACAGCTACTAAACTTTTAAAAGTGAAGAATTACAGCCACATGACAAAAGTCGAATGAATTTCTATATCTGAGTTTTACTAAACATTCATAAGACTGACCCACAATTAATCATTTTCTCTAATTGAAGCATGGTTTCATTTATGTGGTTACTTATGTTATTTGTGGGGAACCCTAAAACACAGACCCTATAAAAAATAACCCACACACTGTAGATGAACTTAAACATAAAATAAGAACAAAAATTAGAATTATAGAACCTTTGAAATGTGTGAATGCCGAAGGACAACCTTGAGCAAGTACTGTAACAGGTTAGTGAAATAAAGTGATTGTGTGCATATCATTGATCAAGCATGCCATTTTGTGACATTTGGCGTCATTATCCTTTCTCGCTCCAACTTCGTGTGTTGGGGTGGTCAAAATTTATGGCGATACAATGCTAACAGAATAGAAGCTCCTGGGATAGTACGTGCTCGTGTTGTGAAGTTATTGTGCCTTAAATATAGCAGAAAACTGTTCCATTTCTTTCTACGTGTGGCTGCCTAAATGAGCTGCACTTAAAAACCGTACATAGCGTACATTAAGTGCTGCGCGACGAGAAAGTGCGTTTAAAATACCGTTGCACCCTGTGTAAACAATGTAAATACGTGTATAGGTTTTGTGGAGTGAGTAAAACTGTGTTCTGTGTCTGTGTATTGTGTATGTTCCATGTGTTTCGTGTTTAAAACATTGTAAAGTGCTAAACCTTAAACGCAAGTGAAGTAGCGTGGGACGCGCCAACGCGCCCCAACGCAGAGCAGGCATCTCCCAGCAGTCTTTGCGGCTGGGGGCATTGGCCTCGAACTTCCAAGATGGCGTCAGGCGCATCAGCTGCCGATGCTCACTCTGCGACTGCAGGCTGCGAAATGATCGCCTCAGGCAGTCAGGCGGCCATATTTATAGGCGCGACAGACCAGGCTGCGGATGACTACGCCCCTCCCTCTCCTCGCCCATTGGCACAGCCTCCGGCCAACAGAGGCGCATCTACAATGGAAACCAACACTGGGAGGAAGTGCTGAACGCAAGATCGTATCGGCAACTAGAAAAAGAAGTCCGGGATCTCAACAAGGAGATTAATTACTACCAGAATCTCCTTCACACAATGGAGGAAGATGGTAACTACAGGAAAGTTGCCCTAGACCTAGCATACTGTCTGCAGGAACATGCTATCAAGAAAAGAGAGCTGGTGGACCTCGGTGAGGGATGGCGCGCGGCTCCGGCCCGCAAGCGACCTCTCCGTGGCAGCGGCGGCGATACTGACTTGGACGCGGAGCGTTCCCGACCAAAAACTGGGAAAAAAAAGAACAAGACGGGCCATCTCTCACAGACGCCGCTACCGACAAACAATAGGTTCGCAGCTCTCACAGACAACGACGAATCAAGCGACGAAGAGATAGAGGACTGCGCTACCTCAAACGCAGCCCCTCGCCCCCCTCAATCTCAACCAAAATCCCAGCGGCCGGCACGCACACCGCCGCCTCCACAACAACCACAACCATCCACTTCCAAACCCGCAACCACCTCTGCACCCAAACCGAACCAAAAACCACCGCAAAATCCAGCAGACCAGAAGCCGCCGAGGATCATCATCCCACGGCCGCAAAGCCACAACGGTTCTCCACCTCCTCCGGAACTCGCTCCCGGCGCAGAACTTCAAACTTCAAAATACAAGAAACTGCCTTAAGCTCTTCCTCCAGAGGAAGCAAGATGTTGCAGCCACGATGCAACGCCTGAAGGACGCCGGCGTGGAGCACTACAGCTTCACCCCCCGTGGAGACCAACCCCTTCGCTTCGTGGTGAAGCGGCTCCCTGTGGACCTCGAGGAGGATTTCATCAGAGAGGACCTCGAGGCGAAGGGCTACACCGGCGTCCAGGTCCGGCAAATGCAGTCCCGTGGGCGGCCTCTGCCCAACTTCCAAATTTCACTCCAACGGACCACCGACAACCAGAAACTACTGCAAGAACGTGAGGTATGTCACATGATGGTTACCGTGGAGGTCTTAAAGACAAACCAGCACATCACCCAGTGTTACAACTGCCAACAGTTAGGGCACACATTCAGAATGTGTCATATGACCTCCCGGGGCGTCCTCTGCGGTGGCCTCCACCGCTTAGCTGACTGCCCCAAAAAGGCCACGCAGGACGTTCAACCCCACTGTGCAAACTGTGGGGAGACGCATCCTGCCAGCTATCGCGGTTGTGAGACGTTTCGAAACGAACGCCACCGCCGCCAACTGGCATCTATGGCCAGGAGCCCCCCAGGTGCTCAGCCAGGGCCACGCCCCATTCTCAACCCGGCTCTGGTCAAAGACGGCGTCTCTTTTGCAGGCGCCGCCAAGGGGCAAAAGGCACCCGTGCCACCACCAAGTGGTCCCCCCTCTACTAGCCCCCCCTCCCAGGCGCCCTCCGGTGACCTGGGTGGACTAAAAGACCTCATAGACCTTTTTAAATCTTTTAATCTCCCGGCACTTTTACCGAAGGTGCAGCCTTTTATTGCTAAGTTTAAAAGCTGCACTAGCACCTGGGATAAATTAGAAGCCGTGATATGCCTCCTCTCAACAATTTTCGACTAAATGGCCACTGTAAGGGGAGGCATAACATTAACTCGCGCGCTCCTGTGGAATGCCGACGGCATCTACCGGCAGCAGCACGAACTTGAAAACTACCTGCGGCGTAACAAAATTTATGTCGCATTTATTTGCGAAACAAAATTAAAACAGGAGTACACTTTTAAGCTCCGGGGTTACCAAATTTTTCGGAATGACAGATTTGCCCGACAGGGGGGTGGCACCGCCATATTGTTAAAAAACTCAGTTGCTCATGCTCCTGTTACGCTGCCAGCTCTGGCAGCGCTAGAGTGTACGGCTCTTAAAACTCGTATCAATAACACAACGGTGATGTTGGTAGCGCTCTACAGGCCCCCTGACTCCCCATATTTTTTACCAGACCTCGAACAAATCCTCAATTTAGAGGAGCACGTTATAATTGCAGGAGATTTCAACGCTCGGCACCCATGGTGGCATTCACGCCGAGCAAACGCGGCTGGAAATCTCCTGGTTGAACTTATAACTGAAAATGACGATATTGAGGTTCATTTCCCCCCAGAACCCACATTTTGGCATAGATCAGGACACTGGGACCCTGAAATTTTGGACTTCGTGCTGACAAAAAATGCGGCTCTTTCACAAAATTTTACAGTGTATCACAGCTTAGACTCTGACCATTTACCTGTGCATTTTGAAATCTGCGGCACAGTCACGGCCGGTTGGAGCGGCCCGCCGCGGAGAGCAGAGACAAACTGGCCAAACTTCACGTCGGACATGCACAGGATGGCTCAGCCTAAGCTGTCATACTACAGCGAGGCGGACATCGATGCCGCCATTGAAAACTTCACTGCCTCGCTACGCACAGCCAAAAGAAACGCTACCACGTACACCACAAGTCCACCTAGTTTTTGCACGTACCCGGAGGTGGAGCAGCTCATTGCCCGGAGGCGGCGCCTGACGAGACTTTGGCGGCTTACTCGCCAGCCCGAATACAAAGTTGCAGCAAAATGGCTACGCAACATCATTCGGCAACAAATTCAACTGAACAAAATTGAACAGTGGGAAAATAAAATGTTAAGTACCACACATTCGGACAATTCTCTATGGAAATTACTAAGGGCATTCAAGGTCTCCTCTAGCGTCAACTCCGGCACTGAGGCGCTTCACACTCCCTTCGGCCTGCACTTCTCCGGTGAGGAGAAAGCCGAGGTTTTCGCCGACTGTCTCCAAGACAGATTCTCTGAAAATCCTACGACGAACCCCGCACAAGAACGGGAGGTTCTGACATGGGTACAAAATTGGGTGGCGCAGAAGCATGAGCAACAACTGCCTATCATAACGCCGCTGGAAGTGTACAAGCTAATTAGGCATTTGCCTAATGGAAAAGCCGCCGGCCTGGACAGGGTGACTAATGAGGAACTCAAGCATCTCCCGAGAAAAGCCCTGGTGCAGCTCACAAAGATTTTCAACGCCTGTTTGAGGCACAATTACTTCCCTACCACTTGGAAACGAGCCAAGGTAATAATGCTCCCGAAGCAAGGGAAAAGCACCAGGCAACCACAAAATTACCGCCCCATTAGTCTCCTGTCTGCTGTTGGAAAACTGCTCGAAAAACTTATACTTTGTCGACTTCAAAAACAAGTTTCGGAAATACATGAATTATCAAAATCTCAGTTTGGCTTTAGAAAAGGTCACTCCACAGAATTACAACTATTACGCTTTGCGGATGACGTCACTGAGCAGTTCAACAATGATGCTTCAACGTTGGCGCTATTTTTGGACGTAGAAGCCGCATTCGACCGGTGCTGGCACAATGGCCTACTTTACAAATTGCACCACAATTTTCCCGGCCTTCAAAATTTCATGTACCTCATTCAGAGCTTTTTAGAAAACCGGCGCTTCTACGTCCAAGTGGGCCGCTCCTCTTCTCGGGAGCGAGTTATGCGGGCTGGCGTCCCTCAAGGGGCTATAATGTCCCCCTTTCTATACACATTATTCACCAATGACTTTCCCGTGGACGCCAGATGCAAAATCGCAATGTATGCTGACGACACTGCAATCTACAATCACCACAAAAATCCTCGTTTCGGTCTTTTAGAAATGCAGCGGTATATTGACCGCTTCCTCTCGTGGGCCACGATTGGAAGATAGAAATTAATGCAAACAAATGCCAGCTGATTTATTTTTCACGTAAGCTGCGCCTTCCGGCCATGGACCTAACGGTCGGTGGTCAAAGATTGCACTGTCACCAGCAAGTTAAGTACCTTGGTGTCACCTTGGACCGCACATTGCGGTGGACTGCCCACCTAAAAGATAGCGCCAACAAAGGGCGGCAGCGGTTAAAGTTATGCGCCCCCGTCTTCCGCAGCAAACAGCTGAACTTGAAATCCAAACTTATTCTGTACAAATCCTTCATTCTGTCGGTGGTTCTCTACGCATGTGTGGCCTGGGCAAATGCATCTGCATCTGCAAAAAGGCACGTTGAAATCCTTCAAAACCTCTCCCTCCGAAAAATCCTTCGTGTTCCTCTCCTCACATCCAACCGAACCATCCTCCGTGAAACAAACATGCCCTCCATCCCTGATGCCATTACCAAACGTGCCTCGTCGGTATGGGCGCGCATACGGGGACACCAGAACCCCTTAATCTCCAACATTGGCAGTGGCGAGCCGAAACACAGAAAGCACAGCCGTATCAAAATGTTTTAGCGGCAACACGGCTCGCCATTAAGCGCGCCCATCACACCAGGCCCCAGGCCACCCCAATTACTGCAGAGGCCGTCACCACGAAACAACCTTCCTGCTACAAGCTGCCGCACAGCAAAACTGCGGACTGTAAATATTGTGTAAATAGTGAAGTGTTGTGTAATTAGTGTATATATTTCGTGTGATAGTGTTTAGTTTTAGTCCTGGGACGTGCTTCGCATGGCCAGATGTGTGTATGTGTGTGAGAGCGTGTGTGTGTGTGCGTGTGTGTGTGCGTGTGTGTGTGTGTGTGTGCGTGTGTGTATGTGTGTACATATGTATATAATGAAAAAAAAAAAGAAAAGTGTCTCAAAACAAATTTGATAAAACAAAAACTGATAAAGACTACAAACTAAAACTGTTCTCGGTGGCCTAAGGCTGGCCACCGCATGGGTTTTTCTTCTCTTATAAGTGAACATAATCTAATGCTAACAAGCAAATTGTAAAAAAAATGTAAACATAAGCCTGTTAGCCGGGTCTAATGTACCGGCACCAGGTAATTTCTTTCAATAAATAACCTTAGCACCTTAGCAAACCAAGAACAAAACAGGGGGAGGGGTTAAACCTTGTGTCCCCTCCAATGGCAACTCTGCCATAGATTAACAAAAGTTTACGAGTAGAATACTCTGAATATTACAGTTTCCAAAATGCCATTGTTTACTTGAAACTCCACCTACTTTCTCGGTTCAAGCATGATGGAAACTCTCTCTATATATCACATGACTTGAACTTGTGTTTCAATTCCTCTGCTCCCCCCAAAAAGCATGCAGTAATCATTAAGTATCTTCCCAACACCAAGTTTGTGGCCCTAGTTTCTAAGGATATGGTATGCTTTCAATTGCTGCTTTTGCACATTTCTGTGAGACCACAAAATTTCCCTTCACGTCATTTCCAAAACTCATTCCCATCACTCATCCATGATAACATTGTGCCAGTATTAATTAAATATTAATTAACATCTGCCAATAACATTGCTACATTTTATGAAACTGGGCAGTGGTAGAAAAACTGTGGTATATCCTTGTTTGTTTTGTTTCTTTCTTTTTCTTTTTATGGCAATTAGAGCTACACTATAAAAACAGTGAGTCAAACTTAAAAACTGGTGTTCAGTGGCGTAGCATGGGAAACAAAATTAGGTAGACATTCTCGCTCATATTAGATACCACTATTACTACTGTATTAGGTAAATAACTAGTCATTAAATTACTATACCAACCAACAAATGTAATTATTAGTTATTTGTAGATCAGCTATGTGTGCTGGAATTTCATACTTGCAAAGATGTCAATAATGCAATTTTTGAATCCCTTGTTTCTGCCGAATAAACGTGTTGCAAATAGTTCCTTCACCATAGGCATGCCTTTTCCAGGCATAAAAAGAAGGGGACTTGGCATGAGGAAAGTGGTAAAGGGAGAGGGATGTGCAAATCATTCTGAACATTGCTCAAGATAGGCACAAATGGCAAAGAGTCTCTCCAAGCTCCAAAGCATGCAGTACATGATGGTAGGTGGAAGTAGTAGTTGTTCACCAATGGCACTGGGGATTAATTGATCTGCATCAGGTTCCCTCTGGCTTTGCAATATAAAGTCTGTAAGTTATCACTTTTAAGGTGGTAGGTGGAAGTTACCTTAATGCATTTGCACAGTTACTGTTACTGCTTACAGTTTTTTTTATCAGAAGCAAGTAGAGAAGACATACCAGGAAAGGTCTATTTAAGAGGGATGGTTTCTTTCAACAAGGAAAACATATCTTTTTCGGTGTATAATTAAATTTTATTTCAATTTGTAAAAGTCAAAAAAGAAAAAACCTGAAGCAGTATTTGTCTTACAATATGAGGTGGATAGTCTACCCTGCCTCTGCTGACACTACGCCACTACCAGTGTTATGTCACAAACCTAAACATATTTCAGTACTCAACCACTCAATTTCCATCTCTTTATCTTACTTGTGCTTTTACACTATGGTGTTATTTACCTTGCTCATGCTTATCTCCTCTATGAGTGAAGAACAGCTTCTTCAATCATATTTTCTTATCTGATTATTATCACAAATTATTTCTCTCTCTCTACTATCAAACTGACCTAACTGTGAGAAACTAAATCTGTATCACATGTTTGAGGTGCAGCTTGTACCTTACAACAGGCAATGAGATCAATATCTGTGCATTTTGGGCCAACTAAATGCAACTGGTAATGCCTTAGCTAAATGAAACCCATTTACCTGCCAATGTTTGCCCCAGGTTCATCCTTGAAGCGATCAACTGCATAAAGACAAAGAGCCAATCCCCCCCTAAATTTAAGCAGTATGCATTCAGAGATTAAGGTTCAAGCTGGCAGGAGGTCAAAGTCATCACTAACATGCACCATGGGTACATGCACATCTTCTATCACAGGTTTTGCCTTGAACTCGCAGATGCCAAGCTCCTTCATCTTCCACTCCCAGTCCATTTTCTGCACAGCATGGAGTGATTCTGCCTCATTATGATGCCTCAGCAACATTGACTCCTGGCATTAAACAAACCAAGTTTAGTTTACATTGTAGACTGACATATATTACAACCTGTACTTGTTTATACAATACATGGAAAAGTATACAGTAATCAATTCTGCCCTTTCCTTCCCAACTTCATCACAAAATAACAGTTTGTACAATAATAGGTTGATATAGCATGCCTAGACCCCTAACATGTGTCAACTTATTCTCTATGAGCAACCCTGAGCAATTTACTATACTTGAATTAATGTAACTTCTCAATTCTGACAGCTAGCTCAGTGTGCTTTCCGCACATGTATGTGGGTCTGTTGTCATGACAACCAGGGGTTGACCTTGAAGTAGCCAATCGCGTTTAAGCCCCCTCCACACCCTTCATCAGAGCTTAGAGGAAGTGTTGCCACATGGCAAACGTTGTTTTGTTTGATTTATCAGATACTTATGTTATTTGGAGCACAAAATTTATATTATGTTTTGATAAAATTAAGAGGTTTTAATCAATGATTTCAATGTAATGATTTAAAATCTTATTTAATAATTTTTTTTTAGTATTTTACTTAGTGTAGTGCGATATTTTAAAGTTTAAATTTTTCAAGTCCTAAACGTGTAGCTGTAGTATAGCGAATGACCATTATTGTGGTGAATTAATATTTTAAAATATATAACCTGTGCTGAAATTTCTGTGTGATTGACAATGTCTGATCCCGAGCAAAAAGGTAGGGGAAGAACCACGAACTCGTTCCCCAAAGAAAAAAATGCGCTAAGCTTAGACAAGGTACTGCAATTCGCGGCCAAGCACGTGAGATATTGTGTGCTTTAAGGGCATATTTAGAACTGAGAAGAGAAAACGATGGACCAATGATTGATGTAAATGAAGTCATAGATAGGACAGCTGTTATCAATATAGGGAAAGAACAAGAAACAAAAAAGGAATACGCTGAGAAATCACAGTCTGGATCTTCAAAAGTAATATTAGAAATCCCAAGAAAAACCTGACATTGTCAAAAATTATTACAGATCTAGGTGCCTTCCAAGTAGATGCTATTCGTTGCCATATGTATAGTTATTATGAAAAAATTATTATTATGAAAGAACACAATTACTTCACACTTTTAAATGCAAAGTTTGTCTTATCTAATTGAGAGTTAAAATAAACATAAGACTAAAAACAAAAACTTCAAGAGTAAATATGGTACTAACTTGAATAATCTGCTATCTGAAAGTTTCGCAATAGTATTAAAAACATTTGTCGAGTAGCGCATTTTGGAATTTTAGAAATATATATTGAAAGTGAAAGGGAAAGATCAGCTTTAAAGCTTTGTTCTATATAGTAGTATAATATTGCATACGGACATTTAAAGCATCACGCAAAGGAATTTAAAAGATACAAAATGGAAGAAAAGCACTAGAATAAAACAATACAGGGTGAAAAGGTATTAAAACTATTAATATTTAATATGCGCTTATTATACATAGCACGAAAATGAACATGAGCATAATGGAATAGTTGACAGACGTGTTGTACACTGTACCCTTAGAAGTGTATAGAGATGTTTAGTGTAGTATATTATTTCAAAATTACTCATTTCGTTAGGCACAACGAAGAACTTTTATCTTTGTTTAGCTCCTCTCCTCTTTCACTCGATACGACTGGCGGGCGGACGAGCCGACAACACTGCATGTTTTACGCGTGGCGTAGCTGAAACGCACATGGCAGGAGAGCAACTGTCAGAATTGAGAAATTTACGTTAATTCAAGCATAGTAGTGTAAGCATGATTTAATAGAATTGCAGTTAAAGAAAGAAAACCAAAATAACAAGACCATTCCAAAACAACCCGGTATATCTACAAGTATTTATGCATAAAGCAAAATACTCTTGGTCTAACGTTCTTTAACTGATTTGAGTGCTTTCACATCAAGTCATAATTGTCTGTTATGAAATATTGCCGAGCAGCATGAAAATGTTCACCTCCTATGCCCTACAATTCCCATCTTACATTCAGCATGCACGTATTACATCTAAATACATCTAAAGAAGTGAAACCTGCTTAACCGAACTAAAGGGGGCAGAGCCACTTCAGGTAACACACTTTTTCAGATAATCCAGGTAATGCACTTTATCAGATAATCAATGGTTAAGCAGCAAAAGGAAGAAAATAGTTGTGTTATAACTTTACTCATAAGCACTTTTAAACAAATAAATAATTATACTCCAAATATATGTAATAACGTTTAATAAAGAACTACTACTGTATACAGTAAATATTTACAAAGACTATTTCATAAAATCAATAACTTTTTTCTGAACTTTCTCTCACAAAGCTTACGAGTAGCTATATTGTACCACTGTTTGATAAACATATCTGTTGGTGTTGATTCACTGCAAGGCAACCTAAATACAAAAATTTTAGTTATTGATAGTGCCTTAGTTCAATATTTCCCATTAATTTTGAATACAAATTTGCAGTCTTTCTTATCTGTTTCTTTGAATACCTCAACCACTGTTATTCTATAATTTATGGCTTCGAGTTTCTGTTCAATGCTAACTACAACACATTTTCTTTTCACTGATATAAACCACACTGACCAACACCAACAGCAAAATAACAGTGGGCCTTTGCACTGAATGCATGTGCAAGCAGTTAACACGTCTTGATATAATGGAAAATATTTCCTGGGATGTAGGTTAGGGGTGAGGATTAACTGTTTACAATACCAACTACCTGTATTAGAATTTACGGTTGCGGCAAAGAAAACCAATTGTCTCAACACTACCAGCACAAGTTTGAGCATCTCGTATTTTTTCTTTCATTCTTTCTTTCTTTCCTCTGCCATTTCAGTTAAGCTGGGTCTTACTGTACTAATTTTATTACTCATGTTAAAGAAATTCATATCCATCATGATTACCATCTACTATTTCTATGATGCTAATGATAATATAATCCAAAATGGCATCTCCTCAGGTAATTTCCTTTCACATGTGTAACATAAATAGGTTGCTAGGCATTCATTTTTTAAGGAGTAGTACAGTATTTTCCTTTTTCATTCCATGCAAAGATACTGTGAAGTACATTCCGAGAATTCTTAATCTGGATAATAAATTCATTCATGCAACAAAGTGAATTGTTTAATGGGTATCAATCACAGAAACAAGTTCAGTGTTGAAAACAGTACTTTGTTAAAGAATCATCAGCCAGATATGTTTCAACAAGGTTTATAATCTTTGCTCTCTCATCAAAAGCATAATAATGCACTGATTGACATCACCATAAGACTTATAAGCTACAGGATAACTTCATGTGCACAGTCTGATAAAATACAGTTTACAATAAAGGAAACAAAAGGGTCCTCCCACCATTTATATGCTGCCTTTAACTTCTCAAGTCATATTGGTGGCTTTTTGCCTTTGGAACAATTGGTCATTGGCAATGTTGTTCACCCAGCTCCTTTTGTATTAATCTTTTGGGTCTGTTTACATTAAATTCACACACATATTTACACTCTTACTCATACTTCTAAACTCTAGATAGGATGGGGAATAATACTGACTATAGAAAAACTCCTATATTCCTGCCAGGAATCAAACCCGGGACCTCTGGATTTGGAAGCTAGCATGTTAACCACCAAACCACAGAGGAAGTCCAGAAAAGACTGTGCATACTATATAATATACCTTTAGGAATAAACACTGTGAACACAGCAAGAGATCAAAATTCCCAAAATAGTGACTGGAGACAGTTCAACATTCAGTTATAGTGAAATGAATCAGATTCCCATTCTGAAATTTAATGAGAAATGTTAACTCTCACACTCACCTTTATTTTCTCCCACTTGTCATCAACATCCTGCAGCCAGCTAAGAAAGAGACGACCATTATACCGTGATCGTGCATTGCGATCTTTCTCCTCTTGCTCTGGAGTTATCACATTATATACTTCCTCATCTTTCAAGATGGTACATACAGAGAATGGAAGAGACTGGTTAGCTAAGGCTCTTGCAGCACGGCCATGCACCCTCAAGATTTCCTGCTCCACAGATAATACCAGCTTCTCTTTCTCTATCACATGCTGTAACAAATAGGCCACATTCGTCACAATTTGATTACAAATAGATGCAGAAAGGCTAGTTTCCTTATTTTGACATTCAACCAATTTACATATCTGAAATAATATAATTCAAAGGAAATTTGTGGTCGTGCGTACAACTTCCACTATTATGTAAAGTTGAATCAGCTTCGAAAAATGCAATGCTAACGTGAGGACTTCTCTTGTCAATGCTCTACTTCCGAGCCGCACAACTGTTGTACCAAATAGGAACAAATTTTCTAACACATTCCTACCTGCCTTCTAGGTAATCTTAATAATTACATCATGATATACCTTATAGGGGCCCTACAAAGCTTCAAGTGCTGCTTAGCATTTTATTTTCCATTTTTGCAAGAAAAGTGTTACTTAAACATGCTAGGTAATTTTGCTGATCTGCTTTCACTGAAGTTTTGTGCACCAAGATGCTAAAAGCTTGTCTTGCATTTGTTGTGCTTATTTGTCATTTAAATCATACCAATAATAAATGATAAAAGCCTAAGATAGAAGCCTGTGGTATCTTACACAGCTAAAAATGTCTAATTTCACCAACCTTCGACACAGTTCAGCTCTAATGAATCCTGATATGAATTCAGGAACTGTTAAAACTTTATTTACACTTCCCCAAAATCATTATGGCTAATGTATTCCTAAACACACCAAGAACTCAAAGGACTCCTTTTGACGTTAAATTGCATTAGATGTGTACTTGAAAATCAGAGGGCACTAGGTGTCTATCCAGAAATTCTAGATTTCATCTTGTTCACTGACCATTAAATTGAAAGAATCAATAGCACAAATCCGAATGTTACAAATTACAAATAGTACAATCTTAAGATATGTTTATATTTCAACTGTTTCAGGGGAGCGTGTACTCAATTTTGACAAAAAATGTTGTATATAACTCGTATTTAATCTTGGTTATGGCATTTGTGAACATTAATGCATTTACTATGGCTAAATAGTTGCCATCGTTCTCACTTGTATTACAATCTTGCCCTCTTCCAGCAATTTCTCTAGAACCATTGAAGTTATGTTTATAAAAGCATCCTTGGCATGTAGGGGATTTCAAGGTATAATCTAATGGCAACACTAAAACATGTCCACAGTTTTCTTTCAGATATGGCTGTAGCTTCTAAGTCTTCACATTCATACGTAAATGTAACAAAGTTTATAATATCACTGAGTTCTACACAATAGGTGAAAATATTAATATTTTTAAAAATTTATTTCGGAAATTTTCAGCCGCACTGTTTATGTCTGGTTGCTATGACAACCAACAAACTTGGACTGTATGAGTGCTGTGTACTCCCACAAACTACCCGCTTTGAGGCTACAGTAAAGCTAAAATCCTGGGTTTTTTGGGAGTAGAAAGGTCCTTGTAGAGGCTATTCGTTGGTCACTGACACTTGTGAAATCTTTTGTAAACCTGCAAATATCCCTTCTCTTGGGCAGCAGAATGTTTTCCTCTCAAATCACTTTTCAGGTTCTCAGATTCAGTCCTTCAGTGTCAGTTCAGTTTATGTGCGAAAAAAATCTGTACGTAATAACATGTCATTATTAAGCCCCGGATTCTTAGGTTCTGACCTATTTTATTCCTGATCTCCTACAATCCAAACTTCGGTTTATTTTAATGTTTTAGTTACCAACGAGAAATGTACTTCAATTTTATAGAGCCTAAATTTACCTAATTTTACGTTAGGACCTAATAAAACCTATTTTTCATGATAGAACCTAAAAGTGCCTAATTTGGTTATTTAAGCAAATAAGAGTAGATTTATGAATATAAAAGTATTTTTAAAACAAAGGGAGACCGTTCGAATAAGGATACTATTAAATAATTAGATTATGAAATCTTGCGCAATACCTTACAATAATAAACTTTAATTAAACCGTCCGCCACAATAATAAAGTAATTAAAACGTTCGCCGCCTTCAGTTATCATTCTCTGGCTATAGTCGAAAGAGGTGGTCAGCGGCACGCGGCATTTCTGAAACATGTGATGTTTATATGCCGCAACAATAGGTGAAAACAGAGGCAAACATTTTAATAGTGCTGTTGAGTAGTATGCATTATTGCTTCTTCCGTTATAGGGAGTTTCTAACACGACATTATTGAATTTGGTACTTTCAAATACATACTAAAGTTACAGTTAATTTAACTTTTTACAATTTAAAGTTAATGTTTTAAACAAAGTGCCCAGTGATTTGTATATGTATATCCTATAAATTCCTAAATTCAACATATAAGATCCTATAAAATCCTAATACACTGATACATAGAACCTAATTTTAACTTTTTAAAACCTGAAAATCCGGGGCTTAGTCATTATGCATTCACAAGTGTGAATTAAAGTACCAACAATAAGTTTGTCTTAAAAAATTTAAACCACTGGCGATTTGCAATGAATTGTATCTGTTCAGTTCATATGCAAAAAAAAATATAACGTAACAATTATTGTCATTATGTATTGTATTGGAAGTTCACAAGTGTGAGTTAAAGTACCAAAAATAAGTTTATGTCTTAAAAACATTTAAACCATTGGCAACTTGCAATGAATCTGCAAAATGATATAGTGTGTTACATGTTATAAAAATCTTTTTCACGGTGGACTGGGGACAATAAAAGAGACTGATATTTACAGGTAGATCTAAGTCAGTTCTTGCACATCAGCAAGATCATCACACATCAAATAAAAAGGAAAGGTGCAAAGTGTTACATCAGACATTTTAAAAGCTCGTGGTACAGTGAGCATGCCAACTGAAAGGATAGCAGAGTCAATTTAATATACAAGAAATAAGTAAGTTGTCTTGTTTGGTGTGAAAAGAGCTTCACCTATCAATTAGGCCATAGACCGTCACAGTCTTTCTTAATCCAATTTTAATGACCACCACTTTATAAATTTTCATCTCTGTAAAATGTTTTTCTTCTCTAAAGTGTTTCCAACTCCTAGCTGGGAACAAGATTCAGAAGTTATAAATATGGTAATTTCATCTGCGGCTTGATCTACAGCAGCCAATTACCAACTTTAAGAATTTATTAAAACTTAAATGTGGGCAAGAGTAATGATAGCTTAATATGAGGTTTGTTGATGCTAACGTTGATCAGTGAAACAGATTTAGTTAATTTGAATGTTAAAGCATTCATTAACTCTAACATAATGCATTGATCAAATCAGCCCTGAGTAGAAAAAATACTAAGCATCAAACAAAGGCTCACGTCCAGAGAATCAAAATCAGATAAGCAGTAATTAAATGAGTAAAATCTTAGCAAGAAAAAAAGCATTACCTGCATTCTCAACCTGTATCTTTCCTTTTCTTGCTCAGTGAACAAGTCCTTCATGGCACCTTGTAAGTTCTGTGGCGGCGATACAACAGGTACAGACATCCTTGATGTTGCATTGCCTGCCAATACATATGTGCATCTGTTCATTAGATAATCCTTGAACCCCTGAGGTGGTTTTGGTTGTACTGGGAAAAGACCTTTCCGACGACGCTCAATCTGTAAATTAAATAAACACGTGTTTTTATATGCTCCGTTACACCTAAGAACAAACTAGAAAACCACTCAAATTATTCAGATGAAGTGAGAAAGGGTATGGCTTCAACATACAGAAATCCAGATAACTGGAACAGCCATATCCGAGATGAGGCGTAAACTGTGGATTTAGCTCATTGTGTTCAGCTGTAATTACTTTCCCTAGCAAAGTAGGTAGAGGAAACATTGCATTCCAACTAAAAATTCAATGTTGAAATTTCAACAGAAATACATAATTTTGAGATGTGAGCATTAATTCAAGAACAAAATATTTTCTCAAAAAGAGTTCTTAATAATTTTTATTAAAATACCATATATTTAAAATATTAATATGAAAAATAAAATGTATGTCTTGAATTCTCTGAGTTAATTTTGTTTAACTTGTAAACCATAAGAGATAGACAAGAAAAGACAGACATCACAAAAAGTGTAGATAACTTTTTTGTGGCATTGGTCATTTCCGAAATATCTGTTATTAGTTTGAATGTTTAAATACTTTGTCATTTTCTTAAGTGTTCTCACCAATTCAGTTGGTTCTGCCCCAATGGAAAGAACATAGAATTTCAAGGCCAACACATATAGCAACTTACTTTTAAACATTTCACTATTGTTTCTGTCTGCTTTATCCCCTTTATCTATTTCCACAAATGTTTATCTGAATTAACATGGAGGTAGATTAAAAAAAAATAGCTTTTGCAAGAATACTTTGTAGAAGCTATATATAAATAAATGATAATGGGTAGAGGAAGTCATGAAAATGTAATACATCAGATATTCTTTTCTTTGATTTTTTCTTGGTGATGCCATTGAGGAGAGATACAAGTTTAGAATTGAGAAACTACCAAAACAACACAGGTTGCAATACAATACTCTGCTTTGTAATCTTTCAGGTCTCAATAATTTGCTCTTTATAGAGAAAAGATAAAAAGAACATTTTATAACTTTTACTCAATTTATGCATTGTGTGTGGGAAATGAGAAAAATCTAATAATTAACAATAACATAAACTTCTCTCCCTATTACCAATTCATAGGTATTCCATACATGTAACGCAGCTGCTATGGCCTAAGGTTATCAGGAGGTTGGCGCTGGCCGGTCGAGTAAACAACGATAACAACCACTTGCCAGCGTAAACACCAGGCACATTATCAACAGATCACTAGAAGCTTCTCCTACAGAAAGTGTGTTGAAATAGTTGTAGAATGTTCAAAAACATTATGGAAAGAATCCACTGACTATACAAGTGAGCCCTCTTATAGGCAGCCAGGCAGTCAGTGTGAGCAAGTTGGTGATGACTGGGCTTCGGACATGATTTTAGGTTAAGTTAATTTCTATTATACTGCTACTTTGTTTACAAGCACGCGGGGAGGAGAGTCAGTAGTATCGTGCGCTACCGAGTTTGTGCTGTGCTGAGTACTGTGTATGCTATAGGTATAGGTGGGCACAGAAGTAAGTATACAATTCTGTAGTAAACTTAAGCTTTTATTACAAAGTATAAATAAGATGAGCAAAATAATAAATCTGGCAGATGAAATAATCAGTTTCATGCATGATTTACATGCCTGGACAACTATTACAATGGATTACAATATATTTTCTGAATGTATCCAAAGTAAAACCAATTGTCAAACTAAAAAAAGTATATATCTTGAAAAGCTCCGTTCCACATCACATGATGTTACTAGTCATAACGAAACTAACGAACGCCTCTGGGAAATGCATGCATTTTTCATTATTTAGAATAATGTTATTCTTAACATTAATAATATTATTAATGCCCAATATGGCACATAATTGCATATCATGGGTTTTTATCTAAAACACTCTTCAGTTTCTGCTGTGCTTTTCAGCAGCAGAACATTTGTCTACTTCTGTAAAGTGCTGTGTCAAATTATCGACAAGTTTCAAGAACTCTGGTATTGCCATCCATGACAAAGACAAATAAAATTTGCGTAAAGTAGACTCACAAGGAAATTTCATAGCTGTACATTTCTCCAGAAACGTTTTAAAAGCAGAATTTTGCAACTTATTAAACGGGATATTTGTGCTTACCATCATGTCAGACGAATCCCTGTAAGCTACGGTTTGGCTACATGAGTTCATGGTTTCTGATGTGGATAATATATCCTCACCCCTTCATTTCTAGGAAGCAACGTAATATTTTGTGAGTGTCTTTTAGATTTACAGTGTCTTGCGATAAAAGCTTTCTCCTTTGATTTCAATGTGGCTCACTTTACAAAATATGTTTTCCCCTCTTACATCAAAATACTCAAGTCCATATTCATTTACAAGTAAGACACTTTTCTTACTGGTTGTTTTCGGCATGTTTTGTCAGCTAACAACGGCCGGACTTCATAACTTCAGAACAGGCTGTATATATACTGATCGCTTGCTTAGAGTGAATGACTGGCACTGCTTGGGGAGGGAGAGGTCTCAAAGAAACCCTGTGCGCACGTAACTGTATTCCAGTTAAAGTGCAACCGTGTCCAAAGCCTAGTGATGACTGTTATGACGTGCAATGAGTGCTACTGCAGGTGATGGGTTGTGGGGTTTTGTGTTCCACTCCTGAGTGAAGTGAACTGTCCGACATGAAGAGGCTACATGAAGGAAGTGAAGTTGCAAAAAACTGAACTAGTTCTCCTTAGTAAACTGAACTCCCAGTGAAGATAAACTAAGTAAAAATGAAATTTTTGAGGAACTGAGAAAAGTGGCAGTTGAAAAACTTGACAAAGTCACAATATTGTGCTATTTATGTAATTGCAATTGCATTACAATAAGTCTTTGCCTAGAAATGATTGCAGGAATAGTAGTAGTTTTTGGGTGGCACAAAACTGCTGGGGTCATCAGTGTCACACTCCGACTAAGTATTTATTTTCCATCCTGGTACAAAAACAACACATACTTTGAACACCATAAGATTCACGAAAGGAACAAAAATGAAACATACAAAATGATACATTCAGATTTAGTACACAGTTGTAGCAAAATATATATAAGAAAATTCGAATAAGAGACAATAATGAGGGAAAACACTGGGTTATTAAGTCCATCCAGCTCAGAATCTTCTACTTGAAAATCTGAAATTTCAACATGCACAGGTCTAACAAATCCACTTCGGCAGGCAGTCCAAGGATTTATTACCATTAACACTCCCATCAGTCTTTCCTGGAGGCTCACCATACTTGACACAACCTATATACTTTATAGCTCTCCTTGTTTGATGGCCGGATACTCTCACTAGACAACAAACACCAATTTTTGCTGCAGCCTCATTTGCTTCTCTCTTGAGGGGTTTTTCTCACTCTCTGATTTTCGTTTTTACATTTTCTCCACATTGTATCTTCCCAGAAGATTACAAGCATACGCTCTAAGTGTGTCTTCTCGTTTGGCATATTCTTTCATTTTTCATTTTTATTCTCCATTCTTCCATGTTTCAAACTTGTCTACTTTTGAAAACTCTTCTATTTCATTACGTAAAACAAACTTATCAAGCACATGCAGTTACATATCGTTCTCCACCGAATGGGATCTACGCAGGGCATTGTCATCATCTAGCTTGGCACCAAGACCGTTCTCTTTGCTGTATACCTCTAGCTTCATTGTTGCCGGAATATCTGCATTCAGAAGCTCTAATTTACCCTTCAAATCAGCAACTGTCAAACATTTCTAAAAATGGCTGTCCACACACAAAGGAAGGAGAACGTTGCAGTTTTATGGGCAGGGCTGTTGACCCTAACCCAACCCCCAAAAACCTGGAGAAAATAAATTAAATTGAGTTTTATTTATGGACGCTCTTTAACTGCTGTGGTCCTTAGCGTCCCATTCTATATTGGGCATGAAAGACAGGAAGCCTTGCTAACGATTTTTATGCCCAAAAAATCCATCGCCCTCCACATGGTAACCACTACACCATTGAGGATGACCAAAAACCTGGAGGACCAATGGCTCATAATCACAGGAATACCAATCCCGCACTTACCAAAGTAAGCCCCTGGCGGATAAAAAAAATTGCAAATTATATATTAGGGATTAGGTTACATGCAAGTGAAGAAACATTGCTTATATTACTTTTTTTACTTTCTTTACCATGCATATATTTAGAGAAGGTATTGCATTCCAGCCAAAAATTTGATATCAAGATTTCACCACAAATACAGGTTTTGAGGCCCCCTGAATTTAAAAAATCATTTTTAAAAAAGCCCGAGTGTTGTATCTGACAACAGCAATATTCAAAAAACAAAAAGTTGGATAAATAGCAAAGTTAATATTTAAGTTCAGCACCTTCCAAAGTTGCGACACAAAGATTTTTCAAGAAAATCACCCACCCCAAACTACACTTTATACGGAAGATTTTTCAAAATTTTTGGTTTTCCAAAAAATGGCTAATAATTTTGATTTAAACACCACGTACTAAAGATATTTATATCACAAATAAAATGAACCTCTTGAATTTTCTGGGAATAAGGTTCACTTCATTCAGAAGAAATTTTGTGTAATCTTGTTGTACAGAGTGAGCCAAAAGACTCCAAACCACCTGCGCAGTGTTTCTCCTGTCCGTGTCCTCGGCGCTCGTTGCCGACTGCCGCTATCATAGAAAGGCGCAGATGAAACTATACAACATTTTTCAAACTAGTTTTAAAGGCTTTACTTACCAACTTTATGAAAGAAAATGCTGAAACTGGCCACCACCATTGTCCATACATTTTTGGCACCTCTTTAGGAAACTATCCATCACTCGCTGTAGTTCATGTTGAGAAATTTCCTGGCGGATATTTTGTTTGTGGGTTTGCCTTGTACACTTTATGTTTTAAGTTACCCCGGAGGGGTATTTTATGAACAATATTACCGGCTGCACAGTGTTTTTCCACTGGGCATGTGGAAATATGATAAAAACATGATAACGCACTGCTGCTATAAACAAAGTCATGCTGGTGTGGTTTGGAGTGTGGAGTACAGTATTGAGTTGATGGTGATGTGAAGTAGTTCAGTATTATAAGTTATTTATTATTTTGTCCTGTACTTAGTCACAAAGTATGTTATGGCTCAGTATATGTTTTCTACTGCACAGCATGTATTTATTTATGATTCGTATGTGTTAACTCAATCAGCTAGCCAAGTGAAAGTACGATTTGCAGGTATAAAAGTTGCAGACCATACAACAATCCATGAACTTTACAGTAAATTTAAGGCCACAGGAAGTGTTCAGACTAAGAAATCTAAAAGACAGCATTCGGTTCTTACCAAAGAAACATTAGACGACATCGGTCATGATGGATGATTTCCAAAAGAGGTCCCAAAATGTATGGACGACGGTAGCCAGTTTCAGCATCTCCTTTCATAAAGTTGGTAAGTAAAGCCTTTAAAAGTAGTAAGTGTTGTATGGATTCATCCGCGCCTTTCTATGATAGCGATAGACGGCAACGAACACCAAGGATGCGCACAGGAAAAACACCGCGCAGGTGGTTCGAAGTCTTTTGGCTCACTCTGTATAACCGTTAAACATTAATGATAGACAAAAACATAATAGGTAAAAACTGTAGATCTCTTTAAAATACACTCATTTATTTCAAATAGCTGTTTCTGTGCCATCAGCCATGTATGAGATATCTGTCACTAATGATTTGAATTGTTCAATACTTTGTTCAGTATCTTCCAATGATGTGACATGAAGATTTTCAAGAAAATCCCCACCCTAAACCATCCTTTGCATGTAACATTTTCGAAATTTTTTATTTTCTAAAAAAATGGTTTTAACAATTTTGAATAAAATATCATGTATTAAAGTTATTTACATGACAAAATGCATATCTTTGAATTTTCTGGGAATAGCCTGTGAAGTCCACTTCATTCTACACGTCTTATTGAGAGCTAGTTTTCTTGTAGTAAATTTATACCTCTCTCCCTATGATTTCCCAGTGTGTAGTATTAAATGAGAAGACTTCAACTTTATAATACAATAGGCTAACACATTAGTCAGATTTTTAAAAAGCAGAACACTATGTGATGGGTTCAAAATTCTACGCTCTTTACAGGACCACAAGAAATACAGAACACCAACTAACCACTTCAAAGAAGTATTTAAAAATTCAAACCAGTAAAAAAGAATATCTAGGAAATTGTTAATACCACAAAAAGTTAATAGAAAAAATTGAGTTGGAGTTGAAACACTTAACATCACTTACATGTTTTTCATCTTGACCGGTTTCATGAGATACTGGTGTTTTGTGATTAATATCTCTCCCCAAGTATTCAACTATGTTGCATATTTTGCTGGTTTTAGGAGTGTTGTTGTGATTTGTTGTCCAAAAATGATATGCAACTGCAAATTTATCCAACTGTTCATACTTGATGTGTCTCTTATGCTCTTTTAATATGGTCTCTAAATATTTTTTTTGTTTTACCTTTGTAAATGTGGCCACACTCTGGGCAATTAATTTAGGTATTTGGTCCTTTGATTTGCTGCAGAGTAATTTCTCTAGAGTGAATTTGTTTTTTGGCGCTAGACAGATGTTGTGGAATTTGCAGTGAGTAATCTTTGATTTTTTTTCTTTGGGAATCTATCAAATTAATTGCACAGAATGTGACCAAATCTACATAGGTAAAACAAAAAGAAATTTAGAGACCCGATTAAAAGAACATATGAGACACATCAAATACAAACAGATGGATAAATGTGCAGTTGCACATCACTTCTGGATAACAAATCACATCACAAGCATAACACTCCTAAAACCGGCAAAATATGCAGCAGAGTTGGATACATGGAAAAAGATATTAATCACAAAACATAAACATGAATTTTGAATTGCCACCACCAAACCCACTAAGGAAATTCATCACTGCACCACCAGGTGTCACCACACAAACACACACCGGACAACAACTACTGATGATGAGAGAAAGTATCTCTTAAAACCGGTCAAGAGGAAAAACATGTAAGTGAGGTTAAGTGTTTCAACTCCGACTCCATTTTTTTCTATAATTTCAAACTCACAATACTGTTACTAGCTTATCCATACATTATAGAAAGCCACAAAAAATGTTATCTGATATAAACTGTGTGCTTTAACAAGATCTACATTTTTGGTGTAATAAGATTTTTATCTATCTCTGAGATTTAGCAATTCTACAAAAGTCATTCAGATAAAAAAGAATTCACAGGCTATTCCCACAAAATTTGAGATATAAATTTTATTTGTCATGTAAATGTCTTAAACATATATTTTAATAAAAATCATTAGCCACTTTTTGAGAAAATCAAAAACAATGAAAATTTTTCCATGTAAAGAGTAGTTAAGGGTGATGGATTTTATGAAAATCTTTGGGTCCCAACCTTGGAAGATGCTGAATTTAAGTACCAAGTTTGGTATTTAACCACCAACTCATGGTCTCTCATATGGACCTTTTTTCTAAAAACTTTTATTTTTAATCAGGAGACCTCAGAACATGTATTCCCGGTTTAATGTCCCTACCAAATTTTTGGATGGAAAGAATCCTCTAAGTAGTAAAAAATCTGATGTGTTACACTCACATGACTTTCTCTACTCTTGTACAATCTAATTTTACAAACGCCCATTCTCCATATGCTTCATGTTAATCGAGATATCGAGATGTCAATCTTATTGGTAATTTTCTCGTAGATGCAAGGGGAATATGGTAGCTTTTAAGCGATAGTCAAATATTTTAACGCTGATTGCTATGTGGCGCATTCCATTCTCTTTGCATGTCCAGGACATAAAAAAATGAATAACGAATTTGAGTATTGGAAAATTTAAGGAAATAACAAGCAATATCTCGAAAACGGTTCACTCAACAAAAGAAATGTATATGACATAAGTTGTGTATTTTAACGCGATCTGCATTTTTTGTGTAGTAAAATTGCGATCTACATTTTTTGTGTAGTAAAATTTTGTCTATCTCTTATGGTTTACCAGTTATGCAAAAGTCGTTCACAATGAAGAATACTTTTGGAGACATTCCCAGAAAATTCGAAATATACATTTCATTTCTCATGACATTAACTTAAACATATGATATGTTAATCAAAATCGTTAGAGCCATTTTTGAGAAAATTAAAATTTTCGAAAAATCTTCCATGTAAAGGGTAGTCGGGGTTGGGGGGATATTCTTGAAAACCTTCGTGTCGCATCTCTGGAAGATACTGAACCTAAATACCAAGTTTGGTGCTTATCCGACTGTTCGTTTTTGAGTTATGCTGTTCACAGACACAGACACACACACACACACACACACACAGACACACACACGAACATGTTTCCAAAAATGCTTTTTTTGGATTCAGGAGGTCTCAAAACATGTATTTCCGGTGAAATCTCGGTATCGAATTTTTGGGTGGAATGCAATACTTCCCCTACTTACTATACATAGTAGAGAAAGTAAAAAGTAATCATATATATATACGTTTTCTCAGGGCATTATGATATTAAACATGATATTTTAATTATCCTTAAGTCATTTTTAGGAAAGAAAAATAACAAGCTGTTTATGGTGAGGGGAATTTGCTGAAAATCTTGTCTTGCAGCATTAAAAAGCGCCTGACTTGAACAGGCCTGTTTGCTACTAAAAACACATGGACCTTTTTCTAAAAGTACATAATTTTTGGATTCTTCAGGGAACTTGAAAACACACACATACAGAGAACTTTCAATACATATATTTTTTATAGTAATAGATGGTGTATTAAAGTGCAGTCAGTGCACTAGGACTTCCATAAATTTAACAGACAACATTTAGGCAAAGGACCAAGAAAGGAAGACCAAGCAGATATTTCAATAAACAGAATTGTCAGTTTTTGGCTTTAGCAAACAATTGCTAAGCAGGCAGTCCAAAACAGATGAAGAGAGTGGGTGAGATAAAGCTTAGTAGTAAAAGAGTACATTTAAAAATGTTCATCCCAAAGCCTCTGTAGTTTTGTGTGGATAGTAGTGTAATGCATGACAATGATGTTTGTTGCTGTACAGAACATTGGCTAGTCAATGATGAAATAAGAGTCCTATCACACTGAAAATTTCAATCTTGCTGGTTCATTCTGTCAATCAACTCTAAAAAATGGTGGTGTAGCAATATATGCAAAGGATCAATTAAAATACAAAAAAAACAAGGAAATGTAGAGGTCTTTTAAGCATGCAGTTGCTGACTTAGTTGCCTCAAATTACAAATTTACAGTTGTTTGCATCTATAGATCTCCAAGTAGCTGCTTTAAAATCTTTCCTTGAACATTTCAAGATCTTATTAAATGCCCCTGTAAATAAAACCAAGCAACTCTTTTTGAGTGAGGACTTCAATATAACTTTTCTATCCAGCGATAGTAATGTAAATGAACTTCCAATCGTTATTTCTACTATATAACTTAACGGAGACCATTAATACAACACTTTTCACAAACTTGTTTAGCTCAAATAATAATTAGTTGCAATCCCCCCATTTAGTATATATAATGTAAACTTAAGAATTTATATATGCAAATAAATGAAAATATAAAAACAAAACTCACTAATTCCATTTACTATAAGAGATCATTCAGTGAGGAAACCATACTTTATTTTAAACATTTATTAGAGTAAGAAACCTGGATAGATGTAATATCTAAAACTGATAGTAACAAAAAAATGTCAGTATTTCTAACTGTCATAAGTATTATTTTGATATAGCTTTTCCTATTAAAAAGACAGTCAGCTTAGTAAATTTGAATGATAAAAAACAGAAATTGGTAACAAAGGGTATAATCATATGTAAAAGAAAGAGACAGCTGTATAATTTGTGTAAAATAAGTGATAATGCTGGTCTCTTGAAATACAAATCTTACAGCACTATTTTAAATTAGGTTTATACATGAAACAAAATTAAAAGCAAACAAAAAGTTTATTACAAAGGCAAAAAACAATGCAAAAGCAATGTGGAAGATAGTAAAAGATGAAACTGGAAAGTATAGAATAACTTTAAGCAAATGGAACTGCAAGGGTACATATCTACAAAACTAAAACACTGCATCGCATATGTGATAACATAATCATTACCACAAGCTTAAGATAAGCTCTAAATAAAACAATACTCTGCAAGTAATTAACTCTTATTTCCATAGTAGTACTAGAAGCGAGTTATAATTGAGCTCTCCGATGATACTTCTGGAACAAATTACTCCCATAGTATGGACTTCTTTAGTAAACATTTGTTCAGAAGTAGTTTATTCCAACACGGAGCATGCTGCCCCTACTCTTGCAACATTTTCAGGTGTATGCAATACCAACAAACTTATCTGCTAGTGGCACTGAATTTACAAGCCCATTGCAGAATAGTGTTACAGGATGGGAATCTTTCATGATGTAACACATTAAATTCCACCCTAAATCTTCTCTGAAAGGAGATGATTGACTTAGATTCAATAAATCTTGTAACAGCAAATACATTTTTTTTCAACTATCCAATTCAATTCTCCATCCTGTTGTTACTAAAATTGCATGCTTGGAAGGTTACACGGCAACCAATCCCATAAATGTAATGCAAAATCACTAGAAACAGCAATGTTCTGAAAACTCTGATATTCCACTGGAACTACGATTTCACACATTTTAGAAATTTTCCTTGACTTTGTTTTGTAAGCTCAAGCCTCTCGACTTGATATAAGCATGTTTACACTTCTAATGATGAAGAGTGATAAAAGATGGTGCTAAGGATGCAGTATTAACTGAGAAGACTATAGTTTTAGCCAAATTCAGAACATTTAAGTCAGCCGGCATTTCATAGACATTGCTCAGTCCATAAACAACAAATGTTTGGTTAAGCAATCTGGATCTTATCTTGTTTTTCTTCCATGACCAGATAGCTTTTAGTTAATAAATCATATGCTGTTTTGAAACTAAACCAACCTTTACTTAATAATGGGACAATACAAGTTTAATTAGTTTTCCTTAAAGAAATATTGGCTAGCTAAGATAAAATGATTATACAAGTCTACAATATTACATATGGTTAAGGTCTTACACTTCTTACATACTGTACTCTTACACTTTGGTTCCAATGTTCTGTCCTTTTTTCCAAATAACTCATTGAACTGACAACCAGGGCTATTATGTAATGTTTTGTTAAGGCTTAACAAACTGTTAAAGCCGCTAACCAATTGATCGCATTCTGTAGCTTCATAATAAAACAAAATTTTGTTGAGAAAAAGATTTGATTGTTGAACACAACAAACCGTGCGACCCTCATGCTAACGCATTTGTTACACAACAGATTCACATAGACATTGTTTTAATGCTGCTGTAAGCGGAAAAACATGGTAGCAGTTTGACATTTTAATTAACAAATGTTTACTTGCTTTAGCACAAAATACAAATGTTACGAATTAAACCTGAGTAAGCAATGTTACATGTGATAGCATTGATAAATGATGCTCCCAACTCAACTTTTAAAAGGCAAATTTTAATAGGAAAATGAATGTAGTATAATCGCATATTGTAATAAAGACCAATAGTTATTAATTTAAGAATTTTAGGTCCAAATAGTGATAAATCTTGTGTTTGCTTGCATGTTAATAATGTATTTGCCTCACTTTTAGGTTAAGACTCGGAACTGAGCACTTTTGAGAGCTGCAGGACATACAGCAATGCATTTTCCTTCCCAGAATTATTTTAAGATAATTTGCAATCTGCTACATGAAATGGCTAACATAAAGCTTTCTGTAAACAGTTTCTCGTAACCATAGAAAATTGAACTTATACTGATGCTGCTGGAAGAGTAAGAACACAACAAAAGGTAGTCAGTTGGGTTATAAAATGATAATTTATAATTAATAAACTTGTGTATGAAAAATAATCCAAACTAAAATAATTGTAGCTGTAACATTCCCCCAGATAACACAACCAGTGAAACTAACCTTTCTTTTCACTATGATCTTCCACTTGAGGAATACCAAAATAATTATAGATACTATCAGACACTAATAATGATTTTCATTCAAAGATTAACATACAAGAACATGTCTACAGAACTGAACTAGAGCTGAACATTGCCAAATCATGAATACAAGAATAAGTACCTACTTATGGTTGTTGATATATATTAAAATTTCAGAAAAATCTGCATGACAACTGGTATCTTTAAAAAGTATAACTAAAAGCCAAAAACCATAAAGAAAATTAAGCAATAATTGCGAGTTGATATGAATTAATGAAACTTGCATCAAAACAATATGAAACTGTGTTGCTAATAATTTTGTCTGTCTTTCGTAACCTAAAATTAAATTCAGTTTGCAGGGCCACTGCCACTGCTGTTCAAACAGCTTGGCAAGTTTTCGCCATAAAAAATCTAATTTGGGATCACAAGAAAATATAAGTCTCACTATTCTAAGCAATGGGTGCAAATTTTAAAAATCCACATATATTTTATATTTTTTCTGTAACGTTTTCACAGTACACTTTGTCTCCATCTTGGCAAGGAGAAGTAATAAAAGCACTCAGTAGTCAGTAATTTGGCGCTGGTGGCAGTGTGAAAACAAAATGCTACCACAGAGCAGACAAATTTTCAATTAGTCATTCCAGCAAGCTAATAAACCGCAAGAAAACAAATATCGCAATAACAAACAAGTGACAGAATGCCAAATAACAGTACATTTGTTAAGAGCGATCCTTTAAGCTTAACAAATAATTGTAGTTGCCTTCTTAACAACAAAGTTACAGAACAGCCCTGATTAATGACAAATGTCACCTCTGTCCATTTTCATGCTACTTCTGTTTTGTGTGTTTACAATAATTATTTTTAATTTCCAAAGTAATTTGTTTCATGTTGCTTCCTGGGTATGACATTATGGCATTAAGAGAATTAAATAAATAAATAAATAACAATAATTTAAGAGTTTTGTTTTTTCAGAGAAAGTATAGTTAAAATGCATGTTTTCAAAATGTTCACCTAATAAAGCTGTATACTCTTACCTGTTTCCTGATGTTGAGAAAGAGCTGGTAACAGTTTGTGATTGGCTGTTCATGTGGATGAACCTCTGTTGTGGTGTTGGTTGTATCAGTGGATTCTGAAGATGTAGTTGTGGAGGTGGACGACTGGTTTTCCTTACTCTGCTTCATCTTACGTTTCCTGGGATGCAGTTCTACAGGGGGAGGTTGTGGAGGTGCTGGTGGTGGAGGAGCAGGATTCGGTGGCTCAGGAGCTTCAACTGTTTTCTCTTCCTGTGGCGCTGGAGCTGGCACAGGTGTCAGAGGTGAAGTTTTTGTTGAAGTGGTTGTCGTAGTGGTCGTACTGGTTTCTGTGCTTGGTGTAGACGTTGTGACGATCTCCATAGGAGCTGGCGATTGGCGTTGACTATTAGTTTGATTAGGGGATGAATTATTGGAGCTCCTGTCTACCGGACCAGAATTAGAGTTGTTGTTATTATTGCCATTACTGCCATTGTTGTTAGTAATGCTATTAGAGGCAGCTGCACTGGAACTTGTAGATGTCGGGGAGGCAGCAGATGCTCCTGAAACAACTGAAGCTGACGATACAGGCGTAATTGGGGATGTGGTAGTTGGTGCAACATTTGTGTTTGCAGAGCCACTTGATGCTCCAGTACCTGATCTATGAGAGCTACGTAACACTCTCTGGTGATGTGTGGAACGCTGATCTTCAGCAGACATACCTGAAGATATTCCCTCCTTCTTCTCATCACCCTTTGCTGTTCCAACACCATTAGTTCCACCATCCACTGTTGTGTTAGCTGTTGTGCTGCTATTTGAATTAGGGCCTGTATTCACTTGGTTCGATGTTTCCTTCTCTGTGACAGAGTCATTACTGTTGGATGAAGCCACAACATACGGAAGTGCCTGGTGATGCCTTGCAGCACCATTCTTCCCATTACGGTTTCCCTGCTCTTGCTCCATGGAAGTGTTCTGTTGAGGAATTACAATCTTCAATGGAGGAACCTTGGGACCACCAGTCCAAGCATGGCTGCTTCCTGACTCCGCACTACCAGCGCTACTACTCTTGCCTCGAGTTTCATCCCCCTCACTGTCACTTTCTGGAGGAAGATTACTTAGTGCTTTGCCAGAGTTACTACCAGGAGCTGATGAGGTTGACAGTTTCGGACTGTTACCTGCTGTGGCTCCAGTGTTATTGGGACTTTTTCGGTCAGAATTGCCATTGTTCCCTGAACCATAGGTATTCTTGTTATTGGTACCACTGCCATTCTTAGAGTTACTATTTGCTACCTTAGAGCATTTCTCCATACCAACACCATTCCTGCCTCCAGAGAACCTTCCAGAGACAGTTCCACTGTTCCTAGCATTTTCTTTACTTCCCTCAGAGTCCTTTCGTTTCTTACGTTTATTTTCATCATCACCTTCCTCACCACCCTCACTCACATCTGCAAATGTTCTCTTATTTGCCTGGTCTGGGCCACTATCTTGTCGAACAGGACTGTTGTGTGTATCCTTTGTCTCTGTCATTGCAGAAGATGAATCTTTCTTCTCCAGATCGGGTGAAGCACTGTTCCCACGAACTGGCGTCGCTTCTTTGCTGCTTTTAAATTCATACACATCTTCACAGCCATTCTTACCCTCCATGCTAACACTAAACTGTACCCTGAAACAGGCAAGGTTAAAACACAAATCAACCAACATCTAGCACTTTAATCAGATGGATCCAAAGTGGTAATTGCACATTACAGTAGGTACCTGCTAAAAACATGCTAAACATGAAAAATGCCAATCAACGGATGTTTCATACTAAAAACAATATATTTAAAAATCACAAAATTCATCATCTCTGCACAAACAATAAATTTATGCCATGAATTTCAAGAAAGTTAAGACCGTAATTTTTATGGATGGCAAATCCTGACTTGCTGCTACTGGCAAGTATGAAAATTAACAAGACAGTACACATTTTGTTCATTTTGTAGTAGCATTGTTAATACTATTATGGGTAACTAATCCCATTAATCATACGCTTTCAGGAGACAATCCATATAAATTACCCTTTAATTTTGTGATTTTAGTCTAAGTGAAATGCGTCAAAAAATGTTCTTTAACTCTAATATATTAAAGAATTCAATTCTGCAAATGTAAACTTTTAGAAAGCTCTATGAACTACCTTTAATGTTGCACCAACGTGCCAACAGATCTTCAAACTCAACTTCAAACATATGTAATAGGGTTGTTTCATATGTAATAGATGCAGAAATCGACACTAATAGGTGCTCCAACAAGGGAATGTACATAATTAGTTTGACCATTGTTTCAAGTCCTCAACTCAGATACTATTACTCAGCAGTTTTATTTGAAGTATTTTCAGCTTGCTGCTAAGCAAAATTTGTTTTACAACTGAGGTATTTGCATATTAAATGTTCAGAGAGGAAAGATTCTCAATAATAAAGCAGTAAATACAATATCCAACATTACTGAGCTATACTGTTAAGCAGCAACAGTCTCTTACAGATTTAATTACTTAATCATCACAACATTACCAATCCAATTAACGCAACAGTTATAATATACTGAATTCAGTTTTCATGAATGCACAGAAGTTTTAGGGTCACTCACATGAAAATTAAGCTTAACACAGCAATGCTAAACATAATGTAATAAGCTGTCATTCACAATGACAAACAGAAATATAAACAATAGCCATTCACAAGAAAGCTGAAATAGCCGAGTTAATATGGCAACCTGCAAAACGACCACTACAGTACGACAAGAAGTTGTGTATCTGTATCAAAATGGACAAGAGCTACCTACCCAATTAAAGGATGTTAAACCTACAAAAAAGCACCACCTGCTTTCACAATTTGTTTTGCTGCAATTTTTTTTAGATATCCCCGTGATTCCTGGTTGATAATCTTAAGCAGGACAGTTAGCAAGCCACATACAGGAATTGAAAAATTGGTGAGAGCAGAATAATCATGTGATGAAGTGTATGAAGAATCATGTTCTGATTGCCTAGTTTCTTATGTGTGACATGTCATTTAATATGACAGCTTAGAGCTTGCAAACCTCTTTGTTTACTTTGTAAGTTTATGGCCATGTTTATGTCAGTGTCAGTCAATGTGGACACATGCATTAAGATAACATAGACAAGCTTCCATGCTTACATTAAGCTTATATTTAAGTTTCATTGTGAATGGCCTTTTATGTATTATGCTGAACAGACATTACATGTGAAATCAAGCAGAAAAACCTTCCCATTTTTTGTTTCAATTGTAATTTTTCCTATAGATAAAGGGTGCTAAGAAAAGCATATTTATCCATTATTTGCATCCAAAGTCAAACAGCTGTCACAATACTGAATGATTCATTTATTTCATAAGTCATTTGTGGCATTTTAAGTGTACATAACTCCAGAATCCTTCATTTCAGAATATTGTACCAATCTCATTTTGTAGATAGAAGTGTTTGTTTCATTACACCAAATAATAATTAATTTTATAATATCCATAAAAAGCTATAAGCAGCTTTTACTTACACTAGGTGTTGTTGGGTTTTTATGAAATTAAAATATTAGATTCAGAATAACCGATAGTATTAAGAGAAGCTAGTGATGTTGGTAAAGCAGTATTATTAAGGTGTTCATAGTTATAACACAAAATATGAATAAACGCAGCAATTTACGTGGTTTATACACAATGCTTGCCAAGCACTCTGCAGCAGCACAACACATTTGATGCAACGAAGGCAGGCTGATTGAGCAACATGCATTTCATGTTTATTTCCATGGGCTAGCCAGTTTAATACAAGCGTTGTGAGTTAAGCACAAGTGGTTATTAATTATGCTTTTGTTAGTAAAATGCTCTTGTGAGTCTTTCGTAAAGGTAAGAGTTTCTCGTGAATGGATTTTTCAGAAAACTGTGTGTTAATCATTCAGATGAAGTCCCTGGATTTCACTGAACAACAAATATCTATTCAATGTTTATCAGAGGTTGAGCGACAACAGTGAAAAATCGGATGTGTTACTTTCACATGACTTTCTCTCTCCTCTATCGCTTATTAGTAGATATACAAATTACTCTTACGAAAGTTTATTTTCCTATCCACTTTGTTTTAAATGAGATAAACCTTTCTGAAAATAGCTATAATACACATTTCGTTACAGATACACAGGGAATAGCGAATCAAATGTTTTAGAGCTAATGCTATATACTGGCCTTAAAATTCTATACTCTTTCCATGACATGAGAAACAGCTGAAAATAAACAGGAGTTTAAAAGAATGGCTAAGTATCGAACAACTCGAACCATTAATAATGGATATATTGGAAATGGCTGATGCCGCAAAAAAGTTATTAAAAATCAAGAGATCTGCTTTTTTTTTGTGTAGTACATTTTTTTCTATCGCTTAACGTTTACCAGGTATACAAGATTATACAAAATTACTTCTGAATGAACATGACTTCACAGGCTATTCCTAGAAAACTTAAGATATACACTTTACTTTACATGATGGTATTTTAATAAATATCATTACAGCCATTTTGAGAAAAATAAAAAAATGTTGATAAACACTCCTTGTAAAGGGTTGTTGCGAAGGGAGGACTTGGAAATTTCCATCTCACATCTTTGGAAGACATTGGACTTAAATACCACCTTTTGTTTGCGAGTTATGCTGCTCACAGACAGACTCACAAATGGACTTTTTCTAAAAATGCTTTTCTGGGGGTTTCAGAGAGCATCAGAACATATATTTTCGATGAGATCTTGACATCAAATTTTTGTGGAATACAATACTTCCCCTGCTTACTATATACAATAGAGAAAGTAATGTTTTGAGATAATCTCTTGACTGACTGAAACACGATACTGTTGCTGTGAACCTGTTCAAAAGCAATTAATTCAGTTTTCGGAAAGGTAGCATTTCACAATAGAAAAAATATATTATTTTAGTGATGGTGCATCCACACAATACGAAAACAGAAAGAATCTTTTGAACTTGTGTCACCATAAAGAATTTGGCACAAATGCAGAATACTTCTTTGCTTCTTCACATGGCAAGGTAGTCATGACAGATTTGGAGAAACTATAAAAAGACAGACAGCTAAAGCTAAGGTTGTTTTCAAATGAGATAAAACCTGTCCCTGAGAGCAACAAGACCATCAACCAATGGGAAGTCCTGCATTATTGTCATATTGTGTTCCTGTCAGTAGGAAGTGCAGCATGCCAAATGAATCCATTTCTAATAAATACCACTTATGTTGGGTCAAAATACTCTAATTTCACAAAAATTAATCCATGAGGAAGGTAGAAAGGTAATGTTTCTAACTCAACCGTGAAAAACACATTTTTAGTTTAAACAATTTTTATAAAAAATAAATATAAAAATAGTTTTCGTTTCATATATGAATAAACACACCCACACATTCAATCATACTCATGTACGCAGTGAACTGACCATTTGTATGCACATACAGATATATTTGTAATTACATAGTACTGTAATGCAAATTATTGCCAGGAGAATGCAAAAGAAATTATGTTGAACAAGCACCAGGAATTTATTTGTTTTCTCTATGTGTTGTTCAAGATGAGAGTCTACAGCTCACTTAGCCTGATAAGCAGAATATTGTATCTGGTGAACATCTCTGTGACATGCTTATAACTAGGGCCCGGATTTTTAGGTGGAATAAACCTTCATTTTAGGTTTCCTATATGCTTAAAATAGGTTTTTTAGGTTTTTCTCGATTAAAATAGGTTTTGTTTTGTTTTTTGTTTTTTTCTTTGCGGATCAATACAGTTAACAATAATTTTGCTTTTCTGGTACTTAGTTGTAAAATTTATATTTTGGTTGCAGCAGATAATTGCATACATTCTCAAAATTTTTGGCGTAAACAATTACCTAGTATCACGTAACACATTCTTGTATGAAGAAAAGGTTCTTTCAACGTCATTGGAGCGTAGAATATAGATGCCAGTGCAGCAGGTTCTAAGGGTAGTTTTCCTGTTTAGTTTTCTCCCTGCAATACTGAATTGATTATTTTCATATCTTCAAAATCAAAATTTCGTTGAGGAATCTTCTGCAACTTCGAAAAATGTGCAACTCCCACTGGTCCAGGTATTTCGTTACTGGAAACATTGCCAATGATATCTAGAGCATCTTTCAGTGGCAAAGTTGTACTTTCCAACTGGAGAATAGCTTCTGGTATAAAACAAAAATGTGTCTTAATATATGCAAGGGAAGCGGCAAGAGTGGGGCACTCGAGTGATTTCTTAGCCTTCGCAATGAGGGAAGCTTCTGTTTTGTTCCAATCCATTGACAACATTTTTAATGTCTTTTAAATGCTCGGTATAGTAAATGGCAGCAGACAGCCAAGTTCCCCAGTGGGTATCGACTCAGGTGGAAGAGATTGTTGGTACTCTCTCTTTGAACAATTGTATACGTGTTGGGGCTTTTAATAAAACCTTCTTGACCGAAGACATCAGGCTGTTCACGTCATCGAAATGCTTCTAATTTCCTCTGCAAAGCGGTGCAGGCCGTGGGCCAAGCACATAACCATATAGCATGGTCGGGTGGAAGGATTGTAGAAACCCCCCCCCTCCAGCCTTCAACATGTAGGCAGCACTGTCTGTCACTAACAAAAGTAAAGTGTGGATCTGCAGCAATCCATTTTTTCAATAAACGTGATTTAGGCATTGTTTCACTATACAACAATTACATTAGAAAAAAAAACTTTCAGTGCACGCTGTTGTACTCTCAGTGAACGATTGGAGGCAATCCCGTTATGCAGGTTACGCTCCTCTCGACCTTCTATCAATTGCATCCAGGTATCACCAGGTCACATGTGCTGCGTTAAAGTAGTAACTTGAACTATCTACTGGCTATAAGTGGTGGAAATAATTTTACAATAAGTTTCAATCCAAAAATGAGATTCATTCATTCATTCATTATCTGTTTACCCTCCTCTTATGTAGGACTTACAAGCGGGTGCCTGGGGTCAGAGGCCAGTCGAGGAGCAGACACTCATGGATCAGACAGAGCATCCAGGATGGGTGATCAGCCCGATGCCTGGTATGGGATGAAGGAAGTAGATGAAACGAAATGTTGGTGAAATGGATGAAAGGAAAGGTGGTGATGGAGCAGTTGGTGGAATGAATGCGGGGGAAACCAGAGAACCCGGAGAAAACCCGCCCAGACGCCGCTTCGTCCACCACAAATCCCACATGCAGATCCCTGGGATTGAACCCGGGCCGCCTAGATGGAAGGCGAGCGGTCTAACCACTCGGCCACGGCGCCGCCCCAAAAATGAGATTCATTTTGAAAAAGGAAAAAAGCTATTTAGGTTAGTTTAGGTGTCAAGCCCTCATTTAGGTTTTTTTTTTAGGCGTAATGAAATTCGGATATTCTGCTCCAGGAAGTGTGAAACGAAATGTGTTAATTAAACAGCGCGGAAAAATATGGGTTAAAACCTAAAAATCAGGGCCCTATTTATAACGCTTAAGTTATGAGCCTCATGTTTACCCTTCAGAGTTCAAATACTTCATATCCATAATCAGCTGTTGCATGCATGCAATGACTTTAAGCAGGTATGGCAGGCTCAAAGTATTATTTTTAAGGTATTTCATTTTTAAAAAGGAAGACAGAAATCAAGTCATATTTAAAAATGCTCAGTAACTTACTGCTAAAGCATGTGGTGTAGGCAAAGCAAGTGTGTTTCACGAGGTATTTGCATTACCTTGCACTAGACAGTGTGCAAGTGAGCAGTAAATATGGAAAGACTGAGGGTAACAAAGTGGCAATGTATAGTTAATAACAGTGTCCAAGTTGCTGGAGAGCAAAACTCTTCCCATTTGAAAGGTACTGTACCCTCCAACATCCGATTAATTATCAGATTATCAGTGGGCCTCTACAAATTTAACCTGCACAAACAGTAATGTCACAAAATTTGATTGTGCAACGGAAAATAGATATGCAACATCAACATTGAAGGGAACAATACATGCCTGTAATCTCCTGCCTCCAAGATAAAAGCTGTAACTAAAGTTTATTCATTTTCTGCAGAAAGCAACAAGGTGATTACCTGCAGGAAGTAATAAAATTGTTAAGTTAAAGCTGATCTCTTCATTTCCTCTGCCACTCTGTGCACAAATAGGCCAAAAGAGTAAACCCAGAGCTGAACCGCTCCACAATGATATCAACCTTCTACCAAATCATGCAGAATAGCAGCAACCATGAAATTTCCCACATAAGAACTATTTTCTTACACTAGCAGGAATACTGTGGTATTTTATCAATATTATGTTATGCTAATTTCTGTAACAGTGTGAATATGTGGGAAAATGATCCATACCATACCTGCATAGCAAGCAATCTCATATTTACCTTGTGCACAGAACTTGTTTGACTTCCAGTTCAATACAAACATGCGAGAGTGATGAGCAGGTGTTGTGCTACCTCCCATGCATAAAGTCATCTCTTTAAATATTTTAGAGGAAGCCTTATCATTCTTTTATAATTGTGGAGTAAGTTATAAAACTATATCACTTACAGTTTTTAATTTCATAAATTAAGGGTAAGTGATGTAGTGTTACAACCGATCCCATAAATCTAAAAGTATTATAAGGATTTTTCTAAAATAATTATTGTTAAAGAAATAACTTTATTTTTGACTAATTTTGAAGATTTAGAAGCTAGTAACAGTGATTGTGGAATATATATACACAGGGTGGAAGCGAAATAATCCGGCAGACTGGGGGAGGTGGGAGAGTGGATATAGATGAAGACAAAACCTCCCAACACTTTTTTGTAATTAAATGCACTGCTTTTGAGAAAAAAGTGTTTATCCAAAAAAATTTATCATCACCTTGCTGGATTACTGTTTATTAAAGGTTCTTAATTTATGACTATATTCATAGAAAATTGAATAAACGACTTTTTCCTTTGGTATATTTCAATAGAATGAGCGGTTGTAAATTACATTTAAAAACACCATAATGTGTTGCTTCCTTAGTTCTGTTAGAACTGGCAACATCACATCAGCTGCATTTACTTTCTTCTGATATAAAAAAAACCAAGGACAGAAAATCTTAACACATACAATGCCGCAATTTTCAATGTCCGAATATCTGGACATGATCTTAATTTACAGAGAAACGCAGTGCAATTCTCGATCTGCTCAATGGCTCTATGCTGTAAGATTTAACAGGATCATGCCAAGTGGAGACACATTTGTTGCCATTTGGCAGCGGGTCCATGATGCAGGTAGCGTAATTGCAACTTGTCGTAATCGAGGGCAGAGAATACTTCCTCTAAACCCTTATTTCAAATTTACATCCCGGAGGCAAGTTCATATATTTTAAATTAAATACCTGTAAATGCTAATAAATGCTAGTGATTAAGGTTATGGCCATTTTTTGTTTCTAAAGCTGCCAAGTAAATAATGGTGGTCCGTGACCGTTGAACTCATTAGGCACGAAGAGCAGTGTCAATTTTGTTTACCTACGTTTTTTGAAATATTTTGATATGTCACACATACTCGTGCACATAAATCTTATCAGTAACGTTAGTGTTGCAAATTTCGGTAACTCAAGCTTTTTTGCGAGCTTATTGTTAAATCATATTGGAGTAACCATTGGCGAAATTGCTTCTGAAAACTTCTGCGTCATGTTATACAGATTCCTTTTTATAGACGGTAATTAGATGTATGTGCTGGCATATAGCACATTAGTCCCATTTTAAAAATTAAATAGAAGTGTACAGTTCCCGTTTGGACAAAAGTATAAACAATTGCACATGAATTTCCTTTAAGCATATTGCAGTGGAATGTAAATTCACATTATGCATTCCTAAACATTTAGCAATTAGTACTACATTGTTGAATTCAACACAGAATAATGGTGTTAATAGCATAAGAGGTGTTTCACATAGGAGTGCCATAACCTTTGGAATATTTAATTTTCATTTCAAGCATTGCATTGTCACATAAATATCACCTCAGTATAGCACTGCACAGTAATTAAAATGTACCTTTTAAACTACATACATAGATATAGGGAGAGCCTGTCCTGTCCGCGTCCTCGGCGGGCGTTGCCGGCTGCCGCTATCATAGAAAAGCATCTTTAAAACTACTTTTAAAGGCTTTACTTACCAACTTTATGAAAGGAGATGCTGAAACTGGCCACCGTCATTGTCCATACATTTTTCGCACCTTTTTAGGAAACTATCCATCACTCGCTGTAGTTCACATTGAGAAATGCTGACAATTTCCTGGCGGATATGTTGTTTTAATTCTTCCAGGGTGTGTAGGTTTGTCTTGTACACTTTATGTTTTAAGTTACGCCAGAGATAGAAATCGCAGCAGGATAGGGAGGGGGACCGAGGGGGCCACAAATCTCTACTAATAATTCTGTCCTCAAACACACTTTCAATTTTCTCAAAGAAATATTGGCCATATAAGCTGTTGCAGAGTCTTGTTGAAAAAAGGCAAAATCGTGCATGTTTTTAAAACAGAGTCAACTAAAAATTCAATGTCACAGCCAGGATTCGAACATGGTTCTCCCACTCTCCATGCGGTTGCTCTAACCATTGAGCTACTGTAACAATATGGCGGTGGGAAGTAACTTTATGTTTATAAAATTAAAAATAATAAGTGATGTGGTGTTACAACCAACTCCACAAATATAAAAGTATAATTTGGACGTTACCATTACTAAATTTGTGTAAACATTAAAGAATCCTGACCAGTCGCCATTACACCAAAATATAAATTTGATTGTATTTAAATTATGGAATCTTACAAAACATAATACTTAATGTTTCTTAATCCAAAGCTGCCTACACTTGAAATTATTGAAATTGTTGCAGTTAAATAAGAATAAGAACACACTTACACATCAATGTGAAACTTAAGTTTAGGGAATCAAAATAAAGCCCGATTTAAATAATTTGATACAAAGGTTTCAAAAGCCCACCTCTATGATGTGGGGTAGTATGCCTGCCTCATATTCATGAGGTCCCAGTTCTAAAGTGAGTTACCTGAATAAGGGCTTTTCCCTTATCCTGAAAAGATCAATGTTGGATAACCTTAATCTATGTGACCACCGGACAAATTTAAGCATCATTTCACCCATTTCATTCATTGTCTGATACAACCTGACTGGTTAAAGGAAATTTTAAAAAAAACAGAGAGAAAAAGAAAAGATTCCAAGCTATAACAACTCAAAGTTGGGGAATTTTAGGAAGATACAATAACTTTGAACGATTTTAATTACAAAACTATGATGTTCTGAATTTTAAGACTTTGCATAAAGCAATGTATTAAGCCCCTTGTACACAATCTAACTTTTTTTTTCAGTTCAAGAGTTTACAAGAAAAATTGTGAAATGTTTTTCAATATGTGACAAGATTGGAAAAGACTTTGCAAGACCTGGCAGGATTTGACAAGACTTGGCAATGTCAAAAATGTGTATTTACAAGTTGTCTCTTCGCCAAACTGAAACCCTTCAGAACACATTGATAATTTATCACGCGCAAAGTAATTTAGTATTTGCATCACAGTATAACAATTCGCAATGAAATATTGTTCTTTACCAATATTATGTAGCACTTTCACGTATTATATCCAATGAAATCCCATTACAAGTGTGGAATACAACGAAAATAACACCAACCTATAGGTTAACCACACTATATAACATTGCATTAATGTATACTTAGTTTGGAAAACTGCCTGGCAATTATTTCTTTATAATCACCTTCATCTGCTCCATCTTGTGGTAATCCATGGAGCTCTCGATGTACAGACATGGCCAGTTCGCATAACCTAATCAGTTTGCATACGACATACCTTGGCCGGGATTTTTTGTTTACTTTTCGCTTTCAGCCCTGTTGCAGATTTTGTGACGCACTGTGAATACTTCCATTTCATTGGCAAAAGCCTTCAAATCATTGAGAAATCTTTGACCGTTTAGAGCACGTCTTTATTTGCTTTCAAGGCTTTCAAAGACTTTAAAAGTATTGGAAGCAATTTGACAAGAAAAGTTGTGAAGTTATGACAACTCTTGAAAAGTCTTGTAAAGTATTGAATTTGACAAAAATTTGATCGTGTACAAGCGGCTTTAGGCTTGTCTCCGTATACAAAAAGGTGTTAATTTCATTTAAAAAATGTAAAACTGATTTTCCTTTTATCTCGGATGCTTTGAGACGAAACAGCCCATATGAGAAGGTCAAGGAAGGAGATTCAGTTCATACAATATGGCCATGTTGCATTTTTTAGTGAAACATTGCAGAGGAAAACTACTGAATATTGGTAAAAAGCACATTGTACAGAAAGCTCCAGCATTATGGTAAATTGATTATTTTCTTTATTGGGGGGCATCAATATTTGCTTAAGTGCTACAGGCTGCAATTAAGGATTCCGATTTATCCTATCTTTAGAAGAAAACCAGTTTCCTTAATATTTTTCATTACAGACTGAGTTCTTGAATATAACAAGAATTATGTAAATGGTATTTGCTAGTTGAGTCACAGATGAATGAGGGCTATATCATTTCATCCATTGTCAGATTTGCATTATGTAAACTGTTCATTTTGAGGTTTGCATGCTGCTACTTGGAAAACTCCTTAAAGGAGTATAAAGTTTCAAATGAGTTACACTATCACTCAATCTACTTCACTAATTTATACCCATAATCATTAAGTAAAAGTGAAAGCAGAGCTTCTATACCAATACAAAAACCAAGAGAACTGGATACTTGAGAAAAGATCTAAATTACAAAACAAACAAAATCGGATGTGTTGCACTCACATGACTTTCTCTACTCTTGTACAAACTATTTTTACAAATGTTTTTTCTCAGTATACTTAATGTTAATCGAGATATCGAGATGGTTAATCTTATTGCTAATTTTCTTATAGGTGCAAGGGGAATATGGTAGGCTTTAAGCAATAGTCAAATCTTTTAAGAGCTGATTGCTATGTGGAGTATTCCATTCTCTTTGCATGTCCAAGAAATAAAAATAAAAAAAAAAAAAAAAAAAAAAAAAACCGAATTCCTATTTGAAAAACAGTAAAAGAATTAGAAAATTCAAACAAATAACAGAATATTTCGGAAATGGTTCACTCGACAAAAAAAATTTATATGACAAATGCTGTGTTTTAACGAGATCTACATTTTTTGTGTACAAAAATTTTTATCTATCTCTTATGGTTTACCAGCTATGTGCAAAAGCCATTCACAATGAAGAGCACTTTTGAGGACATCCCCAGAAAATTCAAGATATATCTTTCATTTGTCAAGAAAATATCTTAAACATATGATAGTTTAATCAAAATCGTTTAGAGCCATTTTTGAGAAAATAAAAATGTTCAAAAAATGTTCCAAGTAAAGAGTGGTCCAGGGTGGAGGGTTTTCTAGAGAATCTTCGTGTCGCACCTTTTAAAGATACTGAACCTAAATACTAGATCCACATAGACCTTTTTTCTAAAAATGCCTTTTTTGGATTCAGGGGCCTCAAAACATGTATTTGCAGTGAAATCTCAGGATCAAATTTTTTAGTGGAATGCAATACTTCCCCTACTTACTATAAGTAGTAGAGAAAGTAAAAATGCAATTGCTGAACTTTGATATTCCAGCTTAGAAGCAAACCCAACATTTAAGTTCATCAAAAGCCCAGACGATGGAAAAGATCTACATTACACACATTAAAAAAATGGAGCAATTAATCAATCCCCATAACAGTAAGTAGGAGACAAAATATTACCTTCCACCCAAAAATGTGATAGAGATTTCATCGAAAATATAGGCTTTGGGATACACTTGAGAAAAAAACCCATGTATTTTTTTTTTATTATTTAGAATAAGTGTAGTTCAACTACCCTTTACTTCAAAAGATTTCAGTTCTTTCCTGTTTCCTCAAAAATGGCTCCTAACAGTTTTGATTAAAATATCAAATGTTTAACATGCTCACATGAGAAATAAAACGCGTATCTTGAATTTTCTATGGCAACCTGTTAAGTCCACTTTGTTTGGCTGAACTTAGTACAATTTTGTATTACAAGGAAACCTCAAAAGGTAGGTAAAAACTTGGCGTAAATATACAACACTTCAAAACACAAAATTTTGTGGTGTTAGCCATTAAAAGTATCATGTAACAGATATGCCTGAAAGTTTTGATTCCAGCTTTTTTAACCCCTTTGTTTTTCTTTCCACTGCAAGAGCCTGTTACCACGAATAAACATTTTAATGCTGTTCTCGCATATTGCAACCGAGCACTTCTTGCTTAATTTAAAATAATCTTTGGGTCAATATATATTGTGAGTAACTTAATGAGAATAGAAGAATCACTTTTAATACAAATAGTATAATATATAACAAATTTATGTGAATCTGTGATGGTAGAGGTAAATATATCACATCAGACTTTTTAATGCACATGGGAATTCTGTGACGAAATTATGTATCCAAAGATATTTTATTTTGTTCTAGTTTGCAGTCATTTTCATCTTCCAATCACTTTTTGTGTAATATGCAATATAAAACTACAAATCAATCCCTAGAATTTAACCCAACAATGAGATTATGTGAAGCATTAAGTGGAGACCAGAAAGTAACAAAACATCACTCTCTCTTAAAATAGTCGGCACAAAAGCAAGGCTATTCCCTCAATGAGTTTCCCCAATGTTGCCTTATTTATATTGCCACAATCCAAGGATGGAGAAGTATAGTGTGTAAGAACTATTATTCTTACCTGTTATCATAAGAAGCTACATCAGCTGCTGCCGCTGCAACTTTATTAGCCCTTTTTTCATCCCTTGCTTTTATTTGGTGCAGGCGCAATGTCACCCTAGGAGAGTTTGACTTTTCACCTGAAAACAAACAGAGGCATATCTGAAACAGTCAGACTACAGGAAATAACTCACTAGTGTTTGTAACCAAGCTGTGTTTCTGGAAGGAACCTTATCTCAAATATATCCATCCCCTTGCTCTACAGGCAGTGGACACTGATAACTGGAGAAGGGAATTTGGGAAGGAAATGTTCCAGATCTAAGTTTTAGGGTACCTCCATGGCACTTACCAGTTATAAGGACTGAGGAAAACCTCATCAGGGAGGACGATTCTGGTAGGATTTGAACCAAATGTTCATTAGTGCATGCCTTAACGACCTCAGTTACCCATGTTAGTTTGCTCCTTAACTGTTTAAGCACATGGCTTGATCCACAACAGTAATTACAAACCATGTACATATTGTAATTTAGGGCATCCTTACACGACTTAGTAAATACTTATTTTGAAACAAACAACATTCACATATTTTATGCAGTCATAAATTTTAATTATTACACACTGAAGAAATTTTCATCATCATGAAAGGGAGTTTGCCAAAAACATTACCCTATTGAATTCAAGGAAGGGTTCTTTATGTCCGAAATCATATTGCATCTGTGTACAATCTATTCATTCTCTCTCCAGCCCTGACATGCTTCACAACAGAGGCAGTGCACTATGAACACTTGTGTATATACATAAATAGTAGCCAATATTAGAGAATTTTAAAGTATGCAAATAGCATCTAAAGGATATCAACAGAGTATGCTACAACTTCAAATGAATCGCTTGCATTTGATGATTAATTAACCAAGTAGGTCATATTGGAACAGTGAATGAATGAAATGGGTGAAATAATGTTTCGATGAGCCTAGGGTCCACAGAGCTTAGAGTTACCCAACATTCATCTTCTCAGGATAACGTAAAACCCCAGGAGAAAACCTTATTCACTCATCTTAACTAAAATTAGGACGCTGAACCTGAATATGAGGCAGACATGCTGCCTCTACGTACACCATAGAGGCAGTCACTGCCCGGTGTAGGATATTTTACACAAGGATATGTTGTCAAGGTTTTAAATTTTTAACACCTTTATTTTAAATTTCATATTATGCCAACCTTCAACAATAAAAAACAGTATTTATAGCTGATTTATACTGTAATTTTGTTTTTCATTTATATTAAGCAGCAAAATCCAAGCAACTGCTGTCAAATGTAACCCCACCAGCATCCAAGCGTGCCACCACTGATTATTTTACTTGGGCCTTCTCCATCCTTTAATACAGACACATTTGACTGCAGTCGCTGGGATTCAAACTCGAAATGTTTGGCTTTGAATGGATGGCCAGTCCATTTCATCTTGCTTTAACAATAATGGCTATTCCAATCACTTCAGCTGTAGTGCCTGTGAAAGCAATATGAAAGTCAGTTTAGATATTAAAGAAGAGCAGCATATGTAGCAAAATAATTCTGGCATTAGGGGGTTAAGATTAACCATTTCTGTTTAGTAGCATTTTTACTCTCTCTTCAACCCACACATTACAGGGAAAATGTGGAGAGTTTTGACAGACATAATCTGTGTGCAACCTTTATGTAATGTTAACTGTTTTCAAATTAGTCGTAGCTAAGCAATTTCTAACCGATGTGCTTGTAAATTTGAGATTCCCACTTCCTCCCCCCCTTTTCTTTTTCTTCCATTGCAACAGCTTGTTACCATGAACAAACCAGGGATGCCATTTAGGGGTGCAGGGAGACCAATTGCCCCCATAAGTTATGAGAAATAATTAGGCTAATGATTAATTATTATTGCTCTACCAAAAGAAAAATTGTGATGTACAACTGTACTTTTCATACTAATATTTCACATTTAATAAACAAAAGATTTTTTTGTTTTGGTAGGAATTCACATGAAAATTTGGGAAACTGCTTCAGACAATCTTGCCGCCCCCATGCAGAGATTGAATTGACGCACTTGGAATAAATATTTGAATGTTGTTGTAACTATGCACTTCTGCTTTATTTGAAATTACTTCTAAGTAAAATATATATTGTGTGTAGGGTAGTAAGGATAGAAGAATAGTTTTATATGAATAGTATAGTATAGGTACAATGGATTTATGTAAATCTGCCATTGGTAGAAAAAGCATGTGAATGTATCACATCAGATTTTTAATACAAAGTTGGAAATTTTGTGAACATTTTTACAAAAGTGTCCTGTGCATGCATGTGAACAGCATAGCTCAAAAATGAAAAGAATGATAAATATTAAACTTAATAATTAACTTCATCTTTTTAGGAAGCAACACAAAGATTTTCAAGAAAATCCCCCAATCAAACTACTCTTTACATGGTCATTTTTTCTTTACTTTTTATTTTATCAAAAATACCATAAATTTGATTAAAATACCATAAATTTAAGATATATACACGACTAATAAAGCTATGAATAGCTTGTGAAGTCCTCTTCATACTATTTAAACTTTACATAACTAGGAAACCATAAAAGATAAAAACTTTCTATGGGAAAAACAATTTGCATCAATTTTTTTTTAATGGTATTAGCCTTTTCCAAATATGCCATGTTAATGTTTACACGTTCCCAAATATGACACCTGGCTGACATGGTTGAAATTCTTATTTATTTCCACTGCAAGAACATTTGAATGCTGCTTCTGCACATTTTATGTAACCAAGCACTTATTATTTAATTTGAAATCATTTCTACGCAAAAATTTTGTCAATGATGTAACTTGGATAGAAGAATCGCTTTTATAAATATAATAATTTACAACTGATGTGAATTTGCCATGATGGAGAAAGTGATGCATGTGTTTACATCAGATTTTTAATTGTCGTATTTTCTAGCTTCAAAGCAAAACAATCTAAGGTGAAGTGGCAGTCCTGGTGTAGTCTTTTTTCTTCTCAAACATTTAACATAGCTTGATTATACATTCATTGGCTCTTATACAGAAAGTGGAAGATTACACAATGTACATAGAGTTATTAATTCAATTAAGAGCAAAGTTGAGTCAATGATTCAGTTCTGTAACCGCAAGCTAGGGCTTGATATGGATTTCAGATTTTATCACATCTTACACATACATACTCAGTTCCAAGTTTGTGATAACTTGTTCTTGCAGATGATGTGATGGAACCCATTGTACAGTCATCCTCATCACTGTATACCAGCATAAGATAACCTCCTTGTCACCATGTGCAAAAGATCATTGCAATTGTAGCATTAAATCCATTCCATAATGTAGTCGTTTTACTTTGCCACCTACCAATAGTATGTAGGTAAGAGGAAGCTTGTATTCCACCCAAAAATTTTGTTGATATTTCACTGGAAATACATTATTTACACCCCATCCCGAATAAAAAAAAACCCTGATGTGATTCATTCACATGACTTACTCAGCCTACTATCTTTATTAGTGGGTATATAAACTATTCAGCCATATGCTGGCCTTAGATTCCATACTCTTTCCATGACATCACAAAAAATAATTGAAAGTTGACAGGACTTTAACAGCATAACAAAGTATTGAACAATTCAAACCATTACTAATGGATATCCCAGAAATGGCTGATGCGACAAAAAAAGTTATTGCAAATAAATTGTGTTTTAAGCGATCTACATTTACTATGCAACACATTTTTGTCTATTGTTTAACGTTTACCAGTTATACAAGATTATACCAAGTTCCTTCCAAATGAAGGAGACCTCATAGGTTATTCCCAGAAAATTCAAGATACACATTTTATTTGCCATGCAAGTATCCTTAATATATGGTGTTTTAATCAAAATCATTGGAGCCATGCTTTAGAAAATAAAAATTTCAATAAATATTCCACGTAAAGGATAGTTTGGGATGGGGTGATTTTCTTGAAAATCTTTGTGTCACATCTTTGGAAGGTGGCTTTCTGTTTTTGAGTTATGCTGTTATCCCTCTCTCTCTCTCTCACATGCGCACACAGATCTTTAGAAAAATGTTTTTTTTTTTATATTCAGAGGGTCTCAAACCATTCCGATGAAATCAGTATCAAATTTTTAGGTGGAATGCAATAATTTCTCCACTTATTATGTACACAGTAGAGAATGTACAAGAGCAGTTTTAGACCCAAGATACGATATAAAGATTTTTAAAAAAATCGCCAACCTAAACTCCCTTTGCATGGAAAATTTTTCTACATTTTTTATTTTCTCAAAACTTGCTTTTGTTTAAAATTCCATATATTTAAGATTTATATAATACATGAGATGTATATCTTGAATTTTCTGGGAATAGCCTGTTCTCTTTATTCGGAAGAAAGTTTGTATAATTTTGTATAACGGGTAAACCATATGAGGTAGAAAAAAATGTAGTTCACCAAAACTCTTTAAAATACCAATTTATAATCCTCCTATTCAAACTACTCTTTACATGGTGATATTTTCCTTATTTTTTATTTTCTCAAAACCGCCCTTCAAAGTTTTTGTTAAAATACAACATGTGACATGCATAAAATGTGTATCTTGAATTAACAGTTGTTTTTTCACTCTTTACCCTTTCTATTATCTGCACCTCCTAGTCTTCATATAAGCCTGGATGTTTTCTATACCTTGGGTTACACCCAGAATTATTTTTCAGTGAAAACATGCATGTTGTTAGTGGTAATATATTGACAAGTCTGATAAAGGGTGAATCGCCTTTGTTGCAACATTTGAATCTTATGACGTAAGATCAGAGATTTCTGCTCTAGCCTTTACTGCTAAAACAATACTGTAATAGAGCTTTGGCAAGGTAAATCATTCATACGCAGAGAAACCAACTTCTGAACAACTGAGCCACTTTCTCTATTCCCATGAAATGTCAGGGCTGGAGATGTAGTCACACTATAGAACTACACCTTGGACATAACACATATAAACAGAAATGCTGATGTATTTACTAATTAGTTTGAAATATTTTATTCATTTCATTACAGTGTACTTTTTAATATAAATCCTTCACCTTATGTCTCCCCCCCCAAAAAAAACCAGACAAATTAATGCTTTAAAACACTGAAATTGACATGACTAAGGCAAGTTTTCAAATATAAATAGTAATTAAGCAGAAGCTTACATGTTCCATTAACACCCTCAGTTTATACATACCTTTCTTTTCAACTTGTTACGTCCACTAAAGAATCATTCATTATTTGGGCAGCAGCAATTGCTATAAACTGACACCATTTACACTCTTTAGCACCTCTTAAAACACCATAATTCCTTCATTAAACACCACAATATCCTTCAAGTTAATTCACCAGAATGTCCTTAATAAGTAAACTTTGACTTAAAATTGCCTAAACAAGTTAATTATCGCAGCAGTTTGTATATAAATTATATAGTAACAATATCAGTTACAGCTTTTGATCTATTTATTATATACAGGATAATGTGCAAGATCATCTTCCTACTTCATATTTCATTTCCTTATCTTTTTTCTGCAAAATTCTTAAATTTCAGTTTGCTTTATTCAGGCTTTCGAGTCACCAGTAATTTGTGGCACTGCCAGGAACCAAGACACTAAATTGTGCAAACAAGCTCTTACAGTATATACGTTTTACTTGTACTTCACATTAAAATCTTTCACTTGATACAGCAATTTTCTGTGTATTACTCACATTATTCCGAACATGCTATGCTCAAAACAAATAGGTCAAAACTGGCAATGATACTGTATTTACCTAGAACACAATTATGAACCTGAGTTTCAAGCATTTAATTATCCCTCAGTAGAGATTTTATCCATTTAAAATTTATCCAAAATGCTTATAAACAGTGATTTGAAATTGGAATTTCACACATAATTCACCTGGTCTTATCCATTTACTTAATTATGCCAACTTTTTAGAATAAAATATAACTGTCTTGCTTCCACTCAAACCATGCATTTGATGGCTATCTACATTTGAATGACAACCATTAAAGACATCTGAATAAATAATTGTAAAATAATCCTATGTTATGTCCTTTTAAGGCAAATGGGGGATTCCTTAAGATGTGTGGATTTGCAAGTATACTGAATACGGAACAAGAAAACCAGGCCTTGGGGTTTTAAATACCCTTCCCGAAGGGAACTTAATTATATTGGAAATACCACACACAGTCCACAATTAGACATAAGGAAGGAATTAAAATATTTTTTTCGAAAAAGTGAATCAATAGACCTACAAAGATGGAAACAAAACATACAAAGAATACATAAAAACCTCTTTCCCAGTCCTTCCAAATGGAACAACAAACATTAGAGGCCTATGAGGGAAAATGTCAAACCAAATCTAGAGACGTCTCTAATCTAATGAGACAATGCTTCTCAAGCACAATGTAATTACATGAATAGATTTGATAAAACGGTTATAAACTGCCCAATACTTTAACCATTACATTACGTCATTACTTCTATTATCTTTAAACTCGGCATTATCTGTAAGTAGTAAAATATTAAAGTATGGATATTTGGATAGTGAACCAATATTAAACTGCAAATACATACTGATGCGACAGCCTTTGCAGTTTCCATAGTTATTATTTCCGAAAGTTTATTTTTAGCCATCTTCCGTATAACCCATGAAATTAAACATTTAACAAGTATAATTCCATATTTTCTTAAATAATTTAAGTTCAACATTTAAACAGATACCAAATATGGTATGAAATCAGAAATTCAATTACAAATAATCAGCATGGGCTTCGTAAGCTCTCCTTGTGGCTTGTCTTTACAATTAACTTGGAATGGCACCCTGGCGTTCCCCTCATTGGGTCAATAACCCTTTGGAGGTCATATAGCCATACAAGACAAATATTCTGATTGCAATCACAATTATGACGCTCTAAAGCAACAAAACTGTTTTAACAGAACTTAGTTTTAACAAATGATGACCTCTGTAACAGTTCAATTGTAACATGCAATAAATCAATAACATTCAAGTGTTGTTATGCGTATTGTAAATTTCCACTTTCTATGTAAAACTTAGTATAGGGAAGTGTTTGCATAATTTAGAATAAATTACTAGAGGAATTTTTAAATCAAACTATTCGCAATTAACATCCTATTTTAAAACGCGTCATTTTCCCAGCATAAAAAAACAATGTTACTGCACCCAAAATGGATTCGCTTAGACACACCCAAACATTCTGAATGAAATTGCTCTTCATAAGCTTTAAACCTTACTTACAACTATTCACTGAAGTAAACTATTACATAAAATTTCATCTTACATACTTTAAAGCACAGAAGAACAGCCAAATAACAATAATATACACCAACTCTATTCGAAGTCACCTTCGCCATGTTCTTACCTTTGTTTTGTGGTGGTATCCTTCGCATCTCACAGGGGGCACCACGGGCTGTGCGGCCAGTGGCAGTAGCACTTGCAATTGACACTATTACGATCACACGTGTGATACGCTTCAAACCTATTAAATATTTTCTGATCACTCTCTGAAGTAAATTGTCAATGCAGAAAGTGGTAGCAAAGCATGAAATACGATAAACTGGACTGTAAGAAACATGCCTTCCATTAAGAAAAGTGCTTGTACTTTTAAAATCGACTAATTCTGGTTTTTCCGGTGAATAAATGAGTTACGGGTAGAAAAAAATTCTAACACTCGCTGAAATTGTATAATGAAAAATACATTAACAGCTATAAAACTTGAAATGTAATAATTTGCACTTAGGAATAAGCACAAACAATTCACTGCCCTCTGGAATATATCTCCTTATTAACGATAAATTTTAATCGCAGACATAATATAAAATTTTTCTATCACTTTTTTCTTTTTTACTTTTTCCCTTGTCACGTGCAAAATAAACAAACACAACTCCCACTACTCCCTCTACTGCCACTCTCATTCACTACCGTTGATTACAACGACATCTATTGGCAAAATCCGGCAAAACTCACTAATGATCTAGGCGGCGAACTAGCAGGACGATTCCCTTCGTATGACGACCCGCTCTGTGGCGTATCGCGGGATGTTCTGCCGCCATCTTGCAGCTAGCGTGCAAAGAGGAATTTTGACCCCGCCTCCAGACCACCTCCTTCCAACCCCACTGTTAGCTCCGCCCATTGGCAACACACACTACGCAAGCTCCTATACCTTGGCCACTATGCCATAATCAAAAGCACTTGCTATGAAACGCAAAGATTAATCTCATTTTAAACATAACAATTTAAGATTACGAGGGTTTTGAAATATCAACAAGAAAATAAGATGGAAAATGTTGTATACAAGCTCATAATGAGATGTATGACTCTCAACAAGCTCCAAGGGATTCCATTATGGGGGCGTATTTCATAGAATGGTATTTCAACCAATGGACGAGAAGTGGTTAAGCGCCCGGGAGCCAATCCTTGCTTCAGGCCGCCGGGTACGTTTTAAGCCTTTACAAAGAGACTTGGAATCCTGAAAAACAAGTTCAACCCCGGATTGTTGCTTTTCTTGAAATAAAAAGAGAACCTAACTCATTAAATGTTCTGTAAAAGAAATCGATCTACAAATCCCATATGCCCAGATGTACTTATTTCCCTTACTGACATCATTCATCAAAATTCCATCATCATATCTATTAATTCAAAAAGTTTTCCCAAATTTGCTAGAACAGCCATTTACGAATACGTTCTTATCAATCTTTAAAGTAACAACCCTTCGTATGAATGAGACCTCTCTAAGGCTGAAATACGTGCTGAAGTGTATTTTAATTCAATGCAAATAAAGAAGAAGCAATGCAGAGTTTACGAATCAGGTAAGAGGACTATTAAATTAACACATTTATATTTTACTTTTGCAACTGAGGCTTTTTAGCGGGAATTATTTTGTGGTGAATGCGGCTCAACGCGTTTGCAGTCCTCAGTATTGCCTTTTAAAGGAAAGTACCAAAAAATGGGTCATAAGAAAATGACATTCCAACATCCGCTCGATTATTGATCTGATGGGATGGCCGGAAAAATCTTGTCGACGAAGTATCTTAATGGATTTAACCACTAAGGAAAAATGCAGTGCATGCTACACACATTATGAAATTACAGAATGTGTTGCTTTAGAGCAGTCCATTAATTATAAACTTCTTCCTGCCTCACAATCTTAACGAGATCTCTTGTAAGATTTAACTCTATGAGCCATAGAGATAACAAATGCGGTCAGTGCAGCACAAATTTAAATGCAATCTCTATGCTACACACCTTTCATTTCCTCTGAAATACATGTTCTAGGCATAGGCCAACTACAACATTCTGCAATGCGATCTTTAAGTCAAAAGGTATACAAACGATCAAAGAGAGCACTAAATTGCCCGCAAATAACGAAACTGCAATTATGAAATTTTACTTCTATTTTTCCCTGTTACGCTTCCCTTCCACTTAGATACAAAATAATGAGTGCACACATTACAAACTAACAACAAATCCAGAGTTTTACTAATTTAACGTAGACTATGGCAATTACATTTGAATAGTGAGCAAAATATATGTACAAATTACTGAACTGCTATTATTATTTTAAGATTGTGTAAAGGTATGCCGAAATATAAGTCGATTATTGCGTATATTTTTTGCCCTCGAATCAAAATTTGACCTACTGAATATCAAATTTTAAAGAAGTTCTTTGTTTACTGTTATTTTGCTTAGCAGTTTGTCTTTTTCTAATGCGAGTAATCTTAGAATGGCCGTTTCTTCTCCGATATGAAGCATGATTTAGAGGCCAGTTTCATTATTAAAAGGTTTTTACTCCATAGCGGTAAACAAGCAACTAGGAAATACCTACTTGTAAAATGCAGCAGACAGAAATATATATATCTGATGTGACACATTCACATGACTTTCTCTACCCTCTATCGTATATTAATGAGTAGGTATACAAACTATTCTTCTTATCTATGTACTACGCTTTAATCCAAATAAACCTTTGCAAAAGGTTTCCATTACACATTTCGCTACAGATACAAAGTGAACAGCGACAGTCAAATGTTTATGAACAGAGCGCTATATAGTATACTGGTTCCATGCAATCGCGAGAAACAACTGAATGTTGAAAGGACTTAAGAGAATGGCCAAGAAATGAACATCTCGAGCCTTTATGAATATCTCAGAAACAGCTCATGCCAAAACAAAACAAAAAAACTTATTTTAAATAAATTGTGTGTTTTAAAGAAATCTAAATTGTTTGTGCAGTATGCTTTCGTCTATCGCTTAAGTTTACCTGTTATACAAGATTATACAAAACTCCTTCCAAATGAAGAAGACTTCATAGGCTATTCCCCGAAAATTCATAGATACCTATACATTTTATTTGTCAGGTAAATAGCTTTCATATATGGTATTTTAATTAAAATTGTTAGAGCCATTTTTTAGAAAATCAAAATTTTCGAAAAATGTTCCATGTAAAGGGTAGTTTAGGGTGGGGAGATTTTGTTGAAAATCTTCCTGTCGCATCTTTGGAAGATGTTGAATCTAAATACCAGGTTTGGTATTTATCCGGCTTTTGTTTTTGAGTTGGTGTTCACAGACAGACATTCAGACACATACACGGGCATGTTTTTTAAAATGCTTTATTTGGATTCAGGGGGCCTCGAAACATGCATTTTCGGTGAAATCTGGTATCGAATTTTTGGGTGGAATGCAATATTTCTTCTACTTACCTACTATACGTAGTAGAGAAAGTAATAAGCTTGAGTAGCATAATTTGTACACCCACTAATAACGATGGAGAGCAAAGAAAGTCATGTGAATGTATCACATCAGAATTTCCTTTCTTTCTTTCTTTCTTTCTTTCTTTCTTTCTTTCTTTCTTTCTTTCTTTCTTTCTTTCTTTCTTTCTTTCTTTCTTTTTCCTACTGTTTAGTTTACGCGAAACTGAGCTACTACAGTCATATAGGCTACTTTCCATGCGTTTGAAACACACACTCATTTCTCTCTCATTCATCTTTTAAACTCCCTGAAAGATAGAAAATAATCATAATTAAAGGAAAACTCCCCCATCCTACGCCAGCTGGAAAATGAACTCTGGAGCCCCGGTACGAAAAAAACTAACGCTCATCACTACAGGGGCGATCCAAAAAATGTTAGCCTTTAAGCTTGTATGTGCCCAAATGCCCTAAAATATATATTCTTTAGCACATTTTTACTTGAAAAATAAGAATAAGATTTTCGCTAGATATATTGCAGGAATGGCGAATCTCTGCCCATCTTGCTGATTATACCTACACATTGTTCCAATGATGATGCGATGCTTTCTTTACTAAAGAATTAATACGAATGCAATTATTCACCTTAAAAAGAGAAAATTATTAGAAAAGTCTATACATTTCTTTTCAATTTGCTCCATTTATATGCCGCCTTAAACATATTGCGTTTGATTTTAAAACAATTACTCTCGGCAGTGATGTTCACTCGTTTACAGGATCATAGCGATTTTATGTTACTTCAATATTTTCTTTAAGCATTTGATCTTGCGCACATTCATCCCCACATTCGTACATGCAGTCTCTGGAGAGCATTAAGAATAATCCTAGCTAAAAAAAATCTGATGTCTTACACTCACATGACTTTCTCTACTCTTGTAAAACTATTTTTACAAACGCTTATTCTCCACATGCTTCATGTTAATCGAGATATCGAGATGTCACTCTTATTGCTAATTTTCTTGTAGATGCAGGGGAATATGGTAGGTTTTAAGCGATAGTCAAATATTTTAAGCGCTGGTTGTTATGTGGCGCATTCCATTCTCTTTGCATGTCCAGGATATAAAAAAAATCAATAACGAATTTGAGAAAAAGTATAAGTTTTGGAAACTTTAAGGGAATAACAAGCAATATCTCGAAAACGGTTCACTCAACAACAAAAATGTATATTCTGTATTTTAACGCGATCTACATTTTTTGTGCAGTAAAAGTTTGTAAATCTCTTATGGTTTACCAGTTATGCAAAAGTCGTTCAGAATGAAGAACACTTTTGGAGACATTCCCAGAAAATTCGAGATATACATTTCATTTGTCATGAAAATACCTTAAACATATGATATTTTAATCAAAATCGTTAGAGCCATTTTTGAGAAAATTAAAATTTTCGAAAAATGTTCCATGTAAAGAGTACTCTGGGATGGGGGGGATTTTCTTGAAAACCTTCGTGTCGCATCTCTGGCAGATACTGAACCTAAATACCAAGTTTGGTGTTTATCCGACTGTTCGTTTCTGAGTTATGCTGTTCACAGACAGACAGACACACAGACGGACATGTTTCCAAAAATGCTTTTTTTGGATTCAGGGGGTCTCAAAACATCTATTTTCGGTGAAATCTCGGTATCGAATTTTTGGGTGGAATACAATACTTCCCCCACTTACTATACGTAGTAGAGAAAGTAAAAATAGCCCACCCTTCACCAGATAATCGAACCTGAGGCTTTTATATTTGAAGGCTAGCATGCCAACCAGTAAATAATAATCAAAGAATTGCATTCCACCCAAAAAAAAATTTACCGAGATTTCACCGGAAATATTTGTTTTGAGGTGCCCTGGATCCAAATAAAACATTTTTGGAAACATGTCCGTGTGTGTGTCTGTCTGTCATTCCGTGAACAGCATAACTCAAAAATGAAACGTTGGATAAATACCAAACTTGGTACTTGAGTTGACTATCCTCCAAGGATGCGACACGAAGATTTTTAAGAAAATCCCCCCACCGCAGACTACCCTTTACATGAAACATTTTTCGAAAATTTTGATTTTCTCAAAAATGGCTCCAACGACTTTGATTAAAATATCATATATTTAAGATATTTTCATGACAAATGAAATACATATCTTGAATTTTCTGGGAATGTCCCCAAAGGTCCTCTTCATTCTGAATGGCTTTTGCATAATTGGTAAACCGTAAGAGATAGATAAAATCTTACTACACAAAAAATGTAGATCTCGTTTACACATACAATTTTATTGTGTCAATTACATTTTTTGGGGTGAACCATTTCTGAGATATTCCTTGTTATTTGTTTGCATTTTCTAATACTTATACTTTTTTTCTCAAATGGAAATTCGTTATTCGTTTCTTTATGCCCTGGACTTGTAAAGAGAATGCTCCGCATAGCAACCAGCTCTTAAAAGATTTGACTATCGCTTAAAGCCTATCATATTCCTCTTGCACCTACAAGAAAATATCAATGAGATAATTTCTGCAAATGTTTATCTCGAATAACATGAAGCAGATGGAAAATAAGCGTTTGTAAAAGTAGTCTGTACAAGAGTAGAGAAAGTCATGTGAGTGTAACACATCAGAAATGGTTTTTAACTAGGTATTCTTTCGATTTAATAGAAAAATTGAATCAAGCAGGGTTTAAGCCTTTAGATTTTCTTTCAGATATCGAGGAATGGGAAAACCAGCACTTCTGGGAATCTCTATGAAGTAACTTGCATATAATATCCACACTATAACATTATACAATAATATAATGTCTTATTATAAGCATTTAATAGAGCAACATTTTATGCAAGTAGAGGAACTATTGCATTCCACTCAAAACTTTCATACCGAGATTTCACTGGAAATACACGTATTAAAGCTCTTTGAATAAAAGGTTTGAAAACGGTGTGTGTGTGTGTGTGTGTGTGTGTGTGTGTGTGTGTGTGTGTAAACAAACATTAAAAAACGAAAAGTTGAATGTTTGGTATTTAAGTTCGGTGTCTTCCAAGATGGGAAAATTTTAACTTTCTCAAAATTGGCTCTGATATTGAGATACCGAATGTTTAAGATATTTTCATGGCAAATAAAATGTATATACGGAATTTATGGGAATAGCCTCTGAAGTCCTCTTCATTCTAATTAGGTACTTTTGTATAATTGATAAACCGTATGATTTAGACAAAAATTTTGGTATCAAAAAAGAGTAGATCTCATTAAAGATCTCATTTGCGGTGTTAACTATTTCCGAGATATTCCTTGTTATTGATTTGAATTTTCAAATACTTACACTTTTCCCAACTGGGAAATCGTTATTCGTTTTCTCTCTCTTGTCGGTCTGGGTGGCTCAATTGGTTAGGCGCTGGTCTTCTGATCCCAAGGTCGTGGGTTCAAACCCGGCCCAGGCCGATGGTTTTTAAATGTGCTTAAAAACGACAGCAGCCCCTTATCAGTATATTTACTAGCATGTAAAAGAACTCCTGCAGGGAGAAATTCAGGTACACCGGCGGCGCTGATATGATCCTGCCAATTGACAAGTCCCCCCCCCTCTCTCTCTCTCTCTCTCTCTCTCTCTCTCTCTCTCTCTCTCTCGTGGTAATGCAAAGAGCATGGAATTTCAAAGTCGTGACATAGGGATACGCTTTTTAAAAATCTGACTATCGCTTTACCTACTCCATTCTACAACGAAAAGTGTAAATGCGAATTAAAAGTTCATTTGATAAGCAGTAGAGAGAATAAATTAAGAATGATAATTGAAATGAATGAATAATTGTTTCTATTATTTCATTTGTGTGTATTTGTTTAGCATGTTGTGGTATTTATTATTAGCTACATTATTTTATTGGGATCTGAATTATTTAGATATAATACTGGCATGGGTACTTGAACGTGAAGAAACAGTTGAAATTTGCAATAAAACAACAAATGCGTCGATAAATAGCCATTTAAAAAGAACAAAACCCTCTTACAAGAGTTGGACATTTATATATTATGTTAACGTAACAAAGAATATAGGTTACCGTGGCAAAAGTAGATGTGGGCAGAAATGTTGCTGCGAATGTTGCCGTTATGGCTATTCAACATTTCGTGCGCGTCACGTCTGACATAGAATACAAAACATCTGCTTGGATTTAAGGGTTCCAATTTGCTTTCCAGAATGAATGCCTGTTTCTAAAACAAATGCTCACCTGCACAAACCAACAGCTTGCATAAGAGTACAAAAATATATCCATTTCAAAAAGCAAAGCTACGCAAACCAAAAGTGAAGTTATACGTATGCTGTAAAATAAGGCTCATATTTGCATATGTCCTAAAACTTCATTTTAGGCTTTTTACATATGCGAAATATGCATTGGGGTGAGTGGGTTGGCAGATAAATTTTTGGCAAAGAGGCACGCATATACGTATATACACATACGTGAATTTTCAAAAATATTTCCATATCTAGATAACCGCTATTACACAATTCTGGAAACTTAACACACCGTAATACAGGTGATTTTATACTGAGCAAAGGAAGTACCTACCCATGGTGTCTCCCCTCCCCATTTTCCGTAACCCTAATTTTTGTATCTTCAGATATACCGACTCATTCTTAAAAGTTATTGTTATATACAGATAAATAAGGACTTAAAATAAATTACTTTCTCCTGAAGTAATAATTTCATAGAATTCATAAATTAGAATCCCATGAAACTTTAATTTTCTCCTTCCACTTTTGAAAAGTTGTAAAATCAGTACAAAACAAACTCATAACCAATGACTTCATTCATTTTGCCACAGTACGTGTAGATATACATAATTTGAAAATGTAGAAGCTATAAGCTATAAATTATGGCACTTGGTGGTCTGTGTTAGTCAACACATGTTGAAAACGTTCTATGCCATTGTAATATACTGGAATAAATACAATTTAATCCATTTAGCCTACAAAAGTACTGTTTTGACATTCTGTCCGCCCATTTTTATAAACTTCCAAGCAATATGTTAAAAACTGCTCATATTTAAACTGCTCAGATTTTTTTCATGTAAATTGGGGTATTGTCACTACCCAGTGCCCTTAACAGAATGCTAGAAACAAGATTTTCTATTGTCTGCTAACGATAGCAGAACCCAGAGGGAGGGGGGGCGTTGGGTACGTTCCACCTCCCCATTGAAATAATTTGTTGTATACTTCCTGTTTATTATTTCCTTTTAACACTGTATATTTTTTCTCACCAAAAGAAATGAAAAACAGATATCTGTAAGATTAAGCGTAACGCATACTCGCTGGAAAAAAGAAAGAGAAAAAAAAAACGACAACAAAAGGACACAAAACTTTCTTTTAAAGTAAAAGTTTAAAACTTGAGTATAATGCTTGAGGAAAACAAATTCAAGATGCATTTTAATAATTCACAATGAAAAATGGAGTAACGAAGAAATTAAAAAAAGTAAAGGTTTCATTTAAACTGCGTTATCTATGATCGAAACATTGCGTCCGGAAACCACATGTGCATAACTGTATATTTCAAGCACCGAACCTATAAATGTCCTTTTAGACAACTGGCTTCAAAGCTCCAAATGCACCCATCTTTTTTAATACTCTGAACCCATAATTCGCATTTCCCTTTCAGAAGCGCTGTGCACCCCATATAGGTATAATGAAGATTTGGGATATTTAGGTTATAACAGCTGATTCAGACATTTTAAATCAGATGAACTCGATATAACCTTGTTACAGGAAGTCTAAAACAGGCAAACGTCGAAACGAATTAGCTTAGTGGAAAAATAAATGAAAAGCTGAGATTGCGGGGCTTGATTTTAAAGCAAAAATTATAAATTTGAAATGACTCCACAAATTTACTACACACTATTCAAAAAAGAAACTAGCAATAAAAACAAACACTATGAGCAATCTGAAAACAAAACTGTTCTAAAGCTGTTCCAGCCAGTTAAAACGGAGCTCAATGGTGATTTTCGTGAATCCCCCCTCCCCCATTTTCAAGTTTTGTTTGCACGAGAATATTTCAAACCTTCCCTTCATTTTGATGTAACTTTTAAAGGGTAAGAAAATAGTGAAGTTTAAAACTATTATTGAAAATAACGCTGCGTAGCACTTTTTAAGAATTTTCACCCACTCAATGTTTAAACATCAATAACTTAGTAAATATTAGGTAGTACTAGAGAGAAGACTGACAGAGAGGATTATGAGATACCCTGTAGGAATAGGTAAGAGTGCAAATCACGGAGGGATTCAGGGTTTTCAAAGAATTTTATTGCTTAAAAGGAAATAAATAATTTGCACGATTATGTCAAAACTCGACCCAGAATGTAGATATGTCTGAACGATAAAACTTTAAAACTTAAAGTTAGCTTTGATAAACTTACCTTCCTCTAAATGTCTATCCGTACAATGCTAAATTTCAGAACTTTATTGCTACTTTCACTTAGAAATAAAATGTTCTACTTATAGAAATGCGGTCCCGTTTCTGAATAATATTTTCATGAGCGTTAGCTCGTTCATAATGCAGATCCCTATGCACAACTTGGCAACACGGTAAACTACCCAACAAAACGGTGGAGAGACCAAAGAACGGAAACATTCTGGTAGGGTACAACCTCGTTATCATGCAAGGCTATCTTGGTATTCGTCCGAATTTTGCAACTCAGGTCGGTCGTAAGGCTTCAAATAGAGCAAAGTGCCTTGTTTTTCAATAAGAGGGCGTTGTACTCCTGAGTTCAGTCTATTTCTGGCTCGCTAACGATATTCTGTGAGTAGGAACTTTGAATTGCAGGAAATTGTTTACAATGTCAAAAGCTTATAATTTGGAAAGTAAATGCGCAAACATACTTAAGCACATTTCTTTAAGGTACACTATTAAAATAAGTATTTATCACGCCTGAATCAAAGGACGTAGAAATAAAATAATACATGCAAATTATGTTCACACCAATAATACATTACCTTATTTGTTAACTTTTCAGTACAACAAAGAAAGTTCTAGCAACATCGACGATGTTTAATTGCCAATTGCATTCGTTTTGTGGCAGAAATAGTGTCAAGGCGTTGGTTAAACTTATTATTTTGGGAAATAATTCTAAAAGATTGTAAACTCTAATTTTCTGTCAAATACAAAGTGTCGACTCATTTTCTTTTCATAGAATGTGTGTGTGTGTGTGTGTTATTGTGTGTGTGTGTGTGTGTGTGTGTGTGAGAGAGAGAGAGAGAAGGAGAAGAAGAAGAAGAAGAAGAAGAAGAAGAAGAAGAAGCATAATTGCAGAACGAAAAGTTGGATAAATACCTTCTTCTTCTTCTTCTTCTGCCTTTCAAGGATTAGGCCTATCGACCTGTTCCGGCCTCAGTTCCATCTTTTAATTGGCCTTCCCATGTCCCTCTTTCTTAGAGGTTAAATACCAAATTTCGCATTTAAGACCAGCATCTTTCAAGGATGCAACCTTTGCATGGTAAAGAATTCGGTTATTTCTATTTTTTTTTAAAAAAAAATTGGCTCTAAAGAGTTTAATTAACATTTCATGTTTGTGGTATTAGCACGAAGAATAAACTACATACGTTGAATTTTCTCTAAATAGCCAGTGAAGTTCTCCTCATTCTCGTTCAATATTGCAAAAGTGAGAAACCTTATGAGATTGACAGCAATTTACTTCAGAAAAAATGTTATGTGTTGCATTTACATGACTTTTTCTACCTTCTATAGTTTATTGTGTGTATACGAATATTCTCACGAAAGTTTATTTTTCTATCTACTTCATTTTAATCCAGATAAACCTTTGCAGAAATAGCTACATTAGGAGCACTTTCGATTTAGATGCAAAGAGAATAGCGATAGTCAAATGTTTAAGAATTGGACTCTATATGCTGGCCTTAAAATTCCATAGTCTTTCTAGACAATCTCAAGAAACAACTGAATGTCCACAGGACTTTAAAAGAATGACAAAATATTGAACAACCTGGACCTTTAATAACGGATATCTCGGAAATAGTTTATGCATAAAAAACGTTATTTGAAATAAATATATCTGCAATTTTTGTGTGATACGTGTTTGTCTATCGCTTAACGTTTACCAGTTATACAGGATTATACATAACATTCTTTCCGAATGAAGAGGTCTTCACAGGCTATTTTCAGAAAATTCAAGATAATATACATTTTATTTGTCATGCAATATCTTGAACATATGGTATTTTAATCAACATCGTTTGAGATTTCTTAGAGAAAATAAAAATTTTCGAGAAAAAAATTTCCATGTAAAGGTTAGTTTGGGGTGGTGGGGTTTTCTTGAAAATCTTTTTGACGCATCCTTGGAAGTTGCTGAACACAAATAACAAGTTTGGTGTTTAACAGACTTTTCGTTTTTGAGTAACGCTGTTCACACACACACAACACGCGCACGGATCTTTTCCTAAAAATGATTTTTTCTGTGTTTAGGGGTCTCAAAACATACAATATTTCCGGTGAAACCTCTACATCGAATTTTTTGGTGAAATATCTTACTTCCTCTGCTTACTATATGTAATATAGAAACTAAAAACTGTAGATCTCATTAAATAAACAATTTGTATCAAATGAGGTTTTGGCAGATTAGCCAATTTACATTGTTGTTCGGGTGGATTTTCCAATATCTTAAGCAATGCGCTTTTGAAATCTTATATATGTTGTGTTGTTTCTCAATAGCCAAGCAAAGCCTGCGCAAAATGGAAAGGTCCACATTTTCGACTTTGTTTCTAACAGTAGAGTCTGTCACCGCAGCCTCCTCTATGTGCCTGTATACCTATCACAATATACTGAAACCGTCTGCAATACAGCTATGAAAATAGACGACAATTGGTATTCAGCAAAAACTGTCAATGATTGCTAACCATTTACCTTTTTACTGGTGTTCCTGGAAAGTAATGTTTACTATGTACTTTTAAAACTGGCACAGTTTGCCAATCAAGTATTAATCATACCAAAGTATATTTATAAACGTCCATCGACAGTTATTTCGAATTACGTCTGCTGTATGTATATCGAAACTGAAGATGTTGATTAAATCAACGATCTACTTGTTGTAATTGCTTTTGTAATTAAACATATTACCTAATTATTATGTAAACATCGAAATTCTGCTCAGCTGAAAAGTAACATGTATAAAACTACTAAACGAAAAGAATAGCTACTGAAATCCATAACATTATTTTTAAAAATAATCCACGACGTTTCATTTAACACAAAACAAACGAAAAAAATTTGAATGAATGGAACATCAATTTTTGAGGAGAAATAATAGTGACGATTTTCAGCATCAATGATAATAGAAAAAGCAATCCTGTACATAAAGATTGAATCATTGCAACCAATTCTATGAAACTATGGATCCTTTTTTTTTTTTTTTCAAAATAAGCGAATTTGAATAAACGCAAAATGTATGTCTTAATACCTAATCGGCTGATTTTGTTAAATATTTCATTACTTGGCTTGCATTTAACAGCAATGTTCCATCTTCTAAGTGTAAAATGTAAGGCTTTCTTAAAGACTGCAAACCTCCATTACTTTATCTGCGAGTCCAATCGATTTCTGCAGAGCCGGAAATAGAACTCGCTACGCTACGTGGCTCGGTACCAAATATCCGGCTTCTTGCTGGCCTGATGCGCAGTTCGGGGAAAGATGATGGAAACTCCTACTGAACTCGTTATTCATTATTTCATTTCGTCATGAAATCGCCCATTCCCCTGTGAATTTCTCTCGTAACACGAAAAGAACTACCAAAACATGCACTTTCTTTTCCGCAACAATTATGTCTATATTCGTGTCACATTTCTTATTATTGTTGCTGAATTCTACGAAAAATTAAAAATCAATTTGGAAAAGATTAGTTTTCCCTTTAGTTACATATTTTGTAGGTTAACCTTTGAAAAACCGTTAAACAAAATAACGTCGGTGTAATAGTAATTTGTTTTATACTATGACATAGTCACCAAGCGGGATGGCTCAGGCGGTTTCGTCTGTGGCTCGCATTCGGAAGGTCGTGGGTTTGATTCCCGTGGCCGACCTTCCTGACCCATGTGTCGCCAGGCGAATGCTGGGAAGGATTCTCACATCCCCCGAATTTCCTGTCCCTCACTTCACCTCCATTCTCATTTCACTTCATCATTCATCCGTTGTCTCTTTCACGGTTGGGAGTGGCGGTGATGGTCTTTTGGTGCAGTGTGGCAGGGGAAAAGGATGCTCTTTGTGACTCTCTCCGTCCCTCGGCTTTCGGCTGGCTGCCGGGGATATCCGAACCCCCTTAAGAGGCGTTGGACCCCTTCTGCGGGGTAGGGTTCCCGGTCTTCCGGGGAATCTCTATCTGGAAACTTATGAACCCTGCCATTCCTGTGACGCCACTCCTGGTTCCGACCACCCTTGTGTCTCCATTCGCCTCATCCTTCCTCCCGGGGACGACCCCTTGTGGTAGGTACAACATCCCTCTGTGGATCAGTGCCGAGTCCCCTCCATAGCCAATCCAATCCAATGACATTGTCGAAATAATATTATTCTAATTAAACGTTGGAATCTCTATTGGAGATTTAGACAGACACACTAAGAACGTAGAAAGAAAGGACGAGAAACTGAATGCCGCGTTCTTTCGTTGTTTTTGGAAAGTGGATTTAAAAAAAAAGAGAGAATTAGGTCAAGTACATTAAAAGAAACTCCTTGTTTGAGCTATGATCCCGTAAACATAAAATACTCAGTTCGATACAGTATATCTCAAATATGTTCTGTAGTTTGGACTTGTATAATTCTGTGAAGTATTGCCCTGTTGTAGATAATCTAAAATATTGCAACATTGGATTGGATTTCTTCTGGATATGTTGGTAAACATGCAGCACGGAAAACAACTATTAAACATAAAGTTTCACTTTCCGTGCTGGATTTAGTATGAAACAAATGCATTTAGGTATTTCAAAAGGAAAATTTGGCATTACTTTCTATGAGTAGCCCTGTAGTTTCGATTCGCGGTTAGAATAGAAAAATGTTTCTTTAAACAAGAAGGTATGCTCAGTCTGGTGTGTGTGTGTGTGTGTGTGTGTGTGTGTGTGTGTGTGTGTGTGTATGTTTGCGTGTATTAATGATATTTAAAAACCAATGCGCCCATTATGAATATTTCAGGATTTCCGTTTGCATATGTGCCAAGTCTTTCTATACAAACTATTTATCTTACAATCGCAAAGTTAACAAGATTGAAAAAAAAAGTTATCTGCATTATCATTCAGGTATATCAGGAATAAAGATTACCTAGCGATTTCTTAACATGCTTATTTGTATTTTGATTGACATTGGCTATATGAAAGAATTGAAATTTGGTATTGTCTAATGTCATTAAAAACAAACTTAAACACGATTTCAAGGAATTTCAAGGCTAGCATATTGCAATCCGCTTTTAAACACCAGATTGTCGATTCTGTTCCTCGTTTTTTTTAATGTATTTTTATTTAAGTGTAGCCCCCTTAACTTACAAAGAAAAATAAGCTACTGGTTGCTTTGACCTTGCTTAATACTGATTATAATATGCTACCAAAAGCAACGGTTCACGAAAATAAAAACTCTTCAAGAATATAGGGCGTTTAATTTCGCAGGTAACATCACAGAGTAAATGCTGCACTTTCTCAACTGTACCTGACTTGTTGGAAAGGGTGATGCGGGTTTTTCCATGCGTGTTTCCTGGAAAGAGTGGCTTTGGTTTTCTAAATGTGTTTCACAGAAAACTGCTCGAATAGAATATCTGGGAAACCTAGTTCATTGCTAATGAAAATTATTTTAAAAGCGAAAAATCGTAAATCTTACAAAATACGAAGAAGTGTGGTGTTTTATAAAATATGAAGATTTTAGCAAAATATTATGAAATATGTTTTTTTTTTTGGGAGGGGGGCATGTGCATCAAATTCTACACACTGCAAAACGTTCCCATGATGGTAGCAAGCAAGGTTTAGAATATGAACTTCCATATTGTTTGTCTCTAATGATAACATAAGCATTTAAAATATTTATGAGTCCTTTCTTAAATAAAACATAAGTTATGCCTGGACTTTCTTCTAATTTTACATTTGCGGCAAACGGAATCTGTTGTGATACTTCCTTATGCTACATGTAAAAGCAAAATAGCGCCATTGTCTAATAGCCGTGTTCCTGTATTTTAACCCGGAAGAAGTATACTTCTGTATTGCGACAGATGGCTGTGAAGACCAAAATGCCTAGTTACTTTCTCCCCACATGCTTCTTGATTTCTTAACCCCCACAACTGCGTCCACTTGCGATGAGTTTGTTGATGCAATGCATATTATTGTCATGATATAGCTAGAAGTCAAAAGCAATGGTAAAGGGAATTTCTGAGACCAGAAAAAATATTAAGGGAGAGAAATGGTTTAAAGAAATGGACTGACACTAATAAAACACAACTGATTTCTTAACATTTAAAACCCATAATAGTAATAAAAACGCAAGAAAATGGCTTCAACAACACTGTTGGTATTTACATAATACACTGAACATTTAAAATACAAGAAAGTCAATCGCTTAATTTAGCAGCTAAATAGTGCGGCACTTATATGTATCGACATAATTATGTGGTTATAAAATAGTACAGAGAGAGCCAAAAAGCTACAAATCGGCTGCGCGGTGTTTTTCCTGTCCGCGTCCTCGGCGCTCGTTGCCGCATGCCGCTGTCATCGAAAGGCGCGGATGAAACCATTCAACATTTTTAAAACTACTTTTAAAGGTAATAATCTTCATGACGAAAAAATTGGTGTATGGTACGCCATGAGCGGAGAAAGAGTTATGGGGTCAATTTTTTTTCCGAGTCAACAGTTGACGCCCGTACATACGTGAATACAATTTTACCCCCCCCCACCTTTTTTTTAGAGAATTAACAGACAGGGAGCGTGATTTTGCCTTTATTCAACAAGACTCTGCAACAGCTCATGCGGTCAATATTTCGATGAGAACAATTGAAAGTGTGTTTGAGGACAGAATTATTAGTACAGATTTGTGGGCACCTCGCTCCCCCGACCTTACCCCCTGCGATTTCTATCTCTGGGGTAACTTAAAACAAAGTGTACAAGACAAACCCACACACCCTGGAAGAATTAAAACAAAATATCCGCCAGGAAATTTCCAACATTTCTCAACGTGAACTACGGCGAGTGATGGATAGTTTCCTAAAGAGGTGCCAAAAACGTATGGCCAATGACGGTAGCCAGTTTCAGCATCTCCTTTGCTTGGTAAGTAAAGCCTTTAAAAGTGGTTTTAAAAATGTATGGTTTCATCCGCGCCTTTCTGATAGCGGCAGACGGCAACGAGCGCAGAGGACGTGGACAGGGAAAAACACCACGCAGCCGGTTCGTAGTTTTTTCGCTCACCCAGTAGCAGTAGTAGTAGTAGTAGTAGTAGTAGTAGTAGTAGTAGTAGTAGTAGTAGTAGTAGTAGTAGTAGTAGTAGTAGTAGTAGTGGTGGTGGTGGTAGTGGTGGTGGTGGTAGTAGTTTTATCCATCCGTTAGTCAATACAACGACATTGGATACGTCAATACATTAAAGCTATTTACTTACAACATTATTGCAATATGCCCTGATAAGGTTTATAATTTAACACATCACCAATACAATAAAAAATTCGAAATAATAATGGTAATAATATAAATTATGAAAAATAATAGAATAGTAGTCATAAAGCTAATTAAATGCATATAACAATAACATATTATTACAAAATCTATATAATGAACAGTGGTTCGGTCTTACAATTATTACATTGTCTCTATAAACTCATTCGCATCATAAAAGCTCTCTCAATAACATTTGCTTCAAAAACAACTTGAATCAACGCATGGATTTTAAGCTTTTCAAACTGGTTGGCAATTTATTATATAGGACAGTTGCGGTATATCTTTGGAATGGAGTATAGTTTTATGTAATTGTGTTCTTAAGTTTGTTTTATTTCTGGTGTTATGGTTATGTATTTGATTATTTGTGGTTAAACTTGTTTATAATGTCTTTATTATCGGTTAATTTCCTAGGATTTGCTATGGGGAAATTCCGCTAACTGTAAAAAAGTTCTGTGATACAAAAAAGAAAAACACTTACCCGGAAATACACAAAAAGTATAAAATTATTTATAAAATTAAAATTCGAACTCATAATCAAAATTATGACTCATCTCCATGAAAACTATAATTACACTCGCACCCCCCCCCCCAAAGAAAAAAGAGTCAACACGGTTACATTACTCGAAGAAAAAAAAGAAAGAAAAAGATGTCAAAATCCCAATGAACAGGTTATTGGAAAGGAAGCGGTATTATGGAAACTAAGCCTAAGCTGGCAACCCTGCAACTGTATAGTTTTCATAACGCCGTCTGCCACTTGTTTTCTCAGGATGTGGAAACGCTGACGCAACAGCTAACATAACTCGCTTGCTAGGCCATTAAAGGCAGGTCTGTGGTGCTATTCAAGTGTTTCCTGCACCTGATCTATCATGTCTATTTACGTACTTGCAGTTTTTCTCAAGTAACACTTGTTCTTCAATGCCATTCCGGTTGACTCGCTATGAGAAAGAACATGCAGAATCTGGTTCTGCCACTCGGGAAGCTACAAAAATACACGCACGGGACACGTACCTCGGAGCCCTACGTAGTATCCAACAACTTAGGTTATGTTAAAAATGGAGTTACCCCTTCATCAGTACTATCGACACAAAATTGACTGTGACTAAGACTAAAATCTGATAACGATGGCACTATTATTATTATTATTATTATTATTATTATTATTATTGTTGTTGTTGTTGTTGTTGCCATCATGGCACGCGTTTGGAAGAACATTAAAACACTCGACAGAAAACACACTGAGCCCAAATTTTTGTAGGATTAGGAATAACATGATAAGACAAACATATCCCTAGTCCCCCTTTACCTCTCGTTTCTTTTAGTAAAAAAATCAAAATCATGTTATATCCTGTGCTCAAGCTATCCAACGCTTCTAAAACTGTGAAATAGATTTTCTATGTATCAATGAACAATAGGTTAATCAGGTCTGTAATCTTATGCACAGGGTTAAATTTTAGGGCGGGGCATGGAGTAGTGTAGTAAAATTTACTATACATAAGGAAAAATTTAACCAAAAGTGAACTGTGTCAACAACTTTTCAACAAACTTTTGTACATGTTTTGCTTTGGCATGTTTTTTTTTTTTTTTGTTTTTTTTAAGGATTTTGTAAAATGTAAGTACAAAAGGATCACAAGAAAGCAGAATCTCGATGAAAATTTCAGGTCAATTTTCGCCATTTCATTATGAACGCCTCAATTTTATCCTTTCTTATATTAAAACAATGAAGAGAGGTTGGTAAGCCGCACATTCTTCATTTTTTCAAGAAATAATTAGTAAATAGTGTACAGCAACTGACTTTTGGTTCCAGGATTAACGAAAAAGAAAGAAAGAAAAAAAAAACACAATTCATTATTGACTTCAGGAAACATGCGTGAATAAATTACATTAAGACAAATAGATAAGCAACAATTTACTGCAAGAAAGAAAGAATAAAATGATGTGGTATACCCATATAACTTTCTTTACCCATTACAGTTTCGCAGTTGTCTTCTGCCAACATTACTGTAATCACGATAAAATATTTGCCTAGAAATTGTTTCAAATTATAACTACACAGTCTTGATTACACCATTCTTCCATGGTAACACACAAAATTCATAAACGACATACTCCTGCTTCAAGTCGGATTTTGGTTTGTCATGAGCTCATATGGGTGAAAGGAGAGAGAGCGGGGAGGAGAGCTAGCACATGCTCACACGTTTATACGTGGGAAATAATCTAAGCTTCAGTCCAGGAAAATGTAAACTTAATATAAATATTTCCAAAACGATTAATGTTACTTGATGTAAATTGCATATGAGATACTGAGAATATAAAGCATGCAAATAACAAATTTGGAGTAAATCGATTCGAAGTTCCAAATGCCATAAGGATTAGATTGAAATTTGATTAATCTTATATTTTTATATTATTATGGACATAAACATTACCTCATATTTCTCCCCAAATAGATATCACAACATGCATATGCCCTTTTCTTGAAGCAAAGAAAATGCCACTTATTTCACATTTGTTCACAAGCCTCATACGTCACTGAGCTCTAGATTTTTACTATTTTCTGTAGAAAGTTTATTTCTATCTCTTATGTTTCCCAGCTATACAGACTTTACAACAAAATTCAAGGTATTCACTTTATTCTTCATTTCTATATCTAAAAACCTGTGATATTTTAATCGAAATCGCTAGGATCGGTTTTGAGAAAAAAAACTCATTTGTTACACTCACATGACTTTCTCAAACTCTGTTGCTTATTAGTGGTATACAACCTATTCTAACTAAAGCTTATTTTTCTATCTACTTCATTTTAATCCAAATAAACCTTTGCAGAAATAGCTATATTATACATGTCAATGTACATACAAAGGGAATATTGATAGTCAAATGTTTTAGAACTGGACGCTATATGCTGGCCTTAAAATTCCACACACTTTCCATGCAATCGCGAGAAATAACTGAATGTTGAAAGGACTTTAAAGAATGAACAAGTAATGAACAATTCGAACCATTAATAACGGTATGTTGGAAATGGCTTATGACACAAAAAAGTTATTTGAAATAAATTGTGTGTTTTAAAGAGATCTACATTTCTTGTTCAATACGTTATCGTCCATCACTTAACGTTTACTGGTTGTACTGTTATACATTATACAAAATTCCTTCTGGTGTGTAGGTAATGAAAGCTATCTCGATTAACTAGAACTACACAGAAGAATCAGATTTTGTAAGAATTGTATGTAAAAGAGTAGAGAAAGCCATGTGAATGCAACACATAAGATTTTATTTCTATCTCTGTCTTTTTTTTATGGACGCAAAAGTTGTTGAAGCTCTGGGACCTCAAAAGTTATTTCTGATGAAACCGCTATATTGCATTTTTTGGATTGATAATGCTTCCTAATACAGACAAGCAATGTGAGTCTGGAAGAAAAAGAAATTCAGTTCAACACCTGGTATGATGCAAAAGAATAGCTTAAAAGAAACCGGCACAGAGAATAATTGTTACAGGCTCCTATTCTGGTTTTCTCTGAAACTCCAACCACTAAAAGCACTCTCTAGTAATCTCTTTTTATGACAACTTCCACGAGTGACGGTTGAAACGCTCCACAAGATCGTAATAAGGTTAGGAATCCTCCTACATCCCCACCCCTAAAAAAGCGTTACAGGTAAATGTGAAACACTTGTCGTTCTTCAAGATTATAATCCGTAAAAAGCAAGTATTGCTGAAGAATTTCTAACAGCTTTAATTTCGGCGCTCTTGTGGCTTTCAATAACTACCATGGTCAGCATTTCCATTGCTGTGCTTTCTCCGTTTTAAAATTAAAAACTTAGCTTTGTTTATGGACGCTCTTTAACTATTATGGTCCTTAGCGTCTCATTCTATTATTATTATTATTATTATTATTATTATTATTATTATTATTATTGGACGTGAATTACCGGAAATTTTGCTCACAGGCCTCTTTATTAGGCTTGAGGTTCTTTTACGTGCCGTAAATCTACGGCACGGGACCACCGGCTTTATTTCCCTTCCGAAGGAAGCCATGCCCGAAAAAGCCCACCGCCCTCCGCCCTCGGGAACCAGAGGCTAGCTTGGTACCCCTAAACCACGGAGGACACCTCTCTCCGTTTTAAGAGAGTCCATGTGAACAATGTACAGAGAGAGAGCCAAAAACTACGAACCGGCTGCGCGGTGATTTTCGTGTCCGCATCCTCGGCGCTCATTGCCGTCTGCCGCTATCATAGAAAGGCGCGGATGAAACCATACAACATTTTTAAAACTACTTTTAAAGGCTTTACTTACCAACTTTATAAAAGGAGATTCTGAAACTGGCCACCGTCGTTGTCCATGCATTTTGGCACCTCTTTAGGAAACTATCCATCACTCGCCGTAGTTTACGTTGAGAAATGCTGGCAATTTCCTGGCGGATATTTTGTTTTAATTCTTTCAGGGTGTGTGGGTTTGTCTTATACACTTTGTTTTAAGTTACCCCAGAGATAGAAATCACAGGGGGTTAGGTCGGGGACCGAGGAGGTCACAAATCTCTCTCGACTAGTAATTCTGTCCTCAAACACACTTTCATAAAGTTGTTAAGTAAAGCCATTAAAAATATTTTTAAAAATGTTGTATGGTTTCATCCGCGCCTTTCTATGATAGCGACAAATGGCGAGCGCCGAGGACGCAGCAGGAAAAACACCGCGCAGCCGGTTCGTAGTCTTTTGGCTCTCCCTGTATTTCATAAACGTAAAGTCATATAAATTTTAATTCCAGTGCCTTCCAAGGATGCACGAGCCCGCAAGCTAAGTAATCCTATGCTTACAAAATATGTATATTTTATTTTATAGAAAATGATTAATAACATTTATCTTAGGTATGCACAATAATTTACCTTTGCACTCGTGAACGTCCGAAACGATTGTTTTGAAATTTTGTATACAACATTAAATTCAACTAATAGAATTGACTATTTAGCATTTTAATTGCTTCCCCAATGGGGGTAGGGATTCTAATGGGTTTGAAGTAACATCGAAATATCTTTAATGTCACATGAAGTTTATATGCATATTTCTCGTCATTGTGTTGTTTATTGATGTTCGCGCTCACGCGCCCTTTTTATAAAAATATTTTTTTAAGGATAGCCTCAAAGGATGAATTTACAGTGAAAATTCCATATCGATTTTTTTAGTAGAATGTCTACATATGTTCCACCTCAGGTAAGCGAAAAAGTAAAGACTTTTTAAAGTCGTAATTCGGCCCCCAGTTCTCACTTCGAAAAATGCTGAAGTTCTCACCAGAAACACTAAGGAAGTTATTGAGTAATAAAGTGAATATCTGAATTTAAGTATGCTAGTTGTCTTATCTTTTACTGGTTTAACTGGTCTTGCTATCCCTACAATATCGCGGTGACTGAATTTCATAAGCTCAGAATGACAAAAACATTAAACACTTTTAATTTAAAAAAAAAAACGCAAAATCTGTTTTTAAACCAAGAAACTAGTCTAGAGTTTGCAAAAATCCATGTGGTGACGAGAAGTGCACGCGCAAAGACCTAAAAGCTCTAACATGAATTATTATTTGCAGTAAAGAATTCCTATAGGAAGATAAGCACAGCCCCCTAAGATTTTTACGTCCTAGATAAGGTTATAAAACTTAAGCGGCGCAGTTTCCGCTCCAGTATGCAAATGGCGGCTGCTCTAAACCAAAGCCGCTGGGAGATGCATGCTTAACATCACAATCACTTCCACGAATAACGATTCAAGCCAGATTTCAGCGGAAGCATTAGCGTTTATGGTCTCCAAGGGATGCGGCCGACCTTTAGCAGTTCTGCCTTGAAAACTTCTGCTTTACCGCCAGCATTATTCACTTGAGCCAGGGTCCGCATTTAGAATCTCTCGATCCTTCAGCGGTGACCAGGCTTAAAAACGTATTTTATAAAATATACTTTCGGCTGAGATGGGGCGGGTTTACTCAGCGTTCCTTGTGTAAAGTATAACAATCATTCCACAATGTTTCTCAGTGAAGGGAAAAAATCTCAAATGTTTAAAAATGCAATTGTTTCAAACGCAATTGAACTGTGTATACATTACTACAGCAATCCTTCTGACCAAAGTACTTCTTTACATTTTAAGCATTCTGTTAAAATTATGCGTCATTTAATATAGTCTCACTGATAAGTAGGGCTAAGATTTTTAAGTGTGCACAGTAGCATAAAAATATGACAATATAATGCGGTAAAATTTCAGCTGTAAAATAAATTAGTGACTTATTCAAGAATAAATTACACATGAGAAGCAAGTTAAATTATGGAATTTGATATTGCAGTATGCTGTGATTGCGTGTTTCTTTTAGCTTCAGTTCATGAGCCCTGGGTTGCAATAGTATACAAAGAATACTTAGTGCAAATCTTAAAATATAAAAAAAATCTTATTGTCGAACCAACAATGCTTCGAAAAGCTATTTTCTACGTCAGCTGACACAAGAGGAGCATAATGGACAATATATGTATTTTGAATCTAATTCTAAATGTTTAAGAGAAAAAAATTCATCCAATAAAAATATCAAAAAGGAACACTTTTTTTTCTCTCTCTCTCTCTCTCTCTCTCTCTCTCTCTCTCTCTCTCTAGTATCATTTTTTCTAACACTTGCGTCACACGGTTTACAATACAGTATTTTACAATCAATCGAAAATTGTTTCCTACCATATTGAAACACAAACTGCTGCAAGTATTAATAGAACACTTAGCTTCGATTCAGGGATATTTTTTTTTTCTGAACTATACTTTCTACTTCAACCAGATTCAATTATACAAATAGTAAGGTGACCAGACGTCCCGTATTAGCCGGGACAGTCCCTGTTTCTGAGTCTCGCTCCGTCTTTTTTTTTTTTAAGGTAGAAACAGGATGCCAAAATGTACCTTTTTGTGGCAATGACTTATCGGCATAAAACACCGTTAACTATAGTTCTCAAAAATTCAAAATGTCCTGTTTTGCATTAGTTTGATGAAACACTTGAAGATACCAGCAACTGACAAAGCAAAGCGCTAATTATATTATAGGTCTACAATATAAACATATACACTTGAAACCGTGTGGAGACTTCGCTTGGAAGTTGCGGACGACAATTTCAGTATAAGCCATGGGGGGCGATGGATATATCACAACATATAAACAGTGGAAAACATATAAGAATGGTGCATGCAAGTGCTTCTTCTAGCACCGTATTGACTAATTTTTTTAAAAGTGAAAGTTTTGGTGTTAAGGATATGAAATTAGCAGCTGTTGAAGGAGGGTACGCTTACCATATTGTTCACCACAACCAATCTTTCAGATCCATGGACTGTACTGCTAAATTTTTCCAATTATGAGGAATGACTCCCTGCACTAATAATTCCACAGGATTGTTTGTTTGGCTGGAGTGAATTCAGAGCTACTACAATATGGAAGTTACACATCATTTATTTATTATTAGTTTCGAAAGGTTGTCCTCCGTGGACTAGTGGTACCGTGCTAGCCTCTAGTTCCCAAGGTCGCGGGTTCAAACCCGGCGGAGGGCGTAAAAATCCTTGGCATGGCTTCCTTCGGAAGGGAAGTAAAGCCGGTGGTCCCGTGTCGTAGATTTACGACGTAAAAGAACCTCAAGCCTGATAAAGAAGCCTCTGAGCAAAATTACCGGTCTTTCACGTCCAATCTAGAAGGGTACGCTAAGGACCATAGTAGTTAAAGAGCGTCCATAAATAAAACTCAATTTAATTTAGTTTCGAAACCTTCGTATTTATGACGAAACAATTTTACGCATTCTCTTTTGTCCCTTATTTCATTGAGAAAAAATTTAAAATGTTCCGTTTGCTTGTTTAAAAAATGTGGTCACCTTAGCAAAGACACCTGTCTCCTGCAGTCTGGTGCGCAAAGGACAGGCTTAAATAGCTACCTGCTTGTGGTGTAGCAATAGGCTACACAAACTCACTGATACGTAAAGGTTCAAGTCCAAGCTGAGTTGGTAGCCCGATGGTGTGTTATTAACCCGTAAGCACACGTGGGGTGAATTATGCCCCACGATAGCTTTCATAAGCCGGTAGCATTGTAACATACATTCTGTAACAATGGCCTTCCACATACTTTCAATCAACAGTTCCTCCTTGTAACAATGTGTTAGTGGAGCAGTTTCACGCATTATCTTAGTCAGTAAACACGTGTCCTCTGGTGTCTGGGTAAAAAAAATCTGATGTGTTACACTCACATGACTTTCTCTACTCCTGTATAAACTATTTTTACAAACGCTTATTCTCCGTCTGCTTCATGTTAATCGAGATAAACATTTGCAGACTCTATCTTATTGCTAATTTTCTTGTAGATGTAAGGGGAATATATATTTACAAGGGAATATAGAAATACAGAAGCCTTTAAGCACATACATATCTCTTAATAGCTGGTTGCTAGGTGCAGCACCATTCCCTTTGGCACAGATTAATACTCTTTGCATATCCAAGACAAAAAATGAATAACGAATTCCCATTTGAGAAAATATGTATTGAAAAATTTAAGGGAATAACAAGCAATATCTCGAAAACGATTCACTCAACAAAAAAAAATGTATATGACATAAATTGTGTATTTTAACGCGGTCTACATTTTTTGTGTAGTAAAATTTTGTCTATCTCTTATGGTTTACCAGTTATGCAAAAGTCGTTCTCAATGAAGAATACTTTTGGAGACATTCCCAGAAAATTCAAGATATACATTTTATTTGTCATGAAAATATCTTAAACATATGATATTTTAATCAAAATCGTTAGAGCCATTTTTGAGAAAATTAAAATTTTCGAAAAATCTTCCATGTAAAGGGTACTCTGGGGTGGGGGGATTTTCTTGAAAACCTTCGTGTCGCATCCTTGGAAGATACTGAACCCAAATACCAAGTTTGGTGTTTATCCGACTGTTCGTTTCTGAGTTATGCTGTTTACACACACACACACACACACACACACACACACAGACACACACACGGACATGTTTCCAAAAATGCTTTTTTTGGATTCAAGGGGCCTCAAAACATGTATTTCCGGTGAAATCTCGGTATCGAAATTTTGGGTGGAATACAATACTTCCCCTATTTACTATACGTAGTAGAGAAAGTAAAAATGAATAACGAATTCCCATTTGAGAATATAAGTATTGAACAATTTAAGGGAATAACAAGCAATATCTCGAAAATGGTTCACTCAACAAAAAAATGTATATGACATAAATTGTGTATTTTAACGCAATCTACATTTTTTGTGTAGTAACATTTTGTCTATCTCTTATGGTTTACCAGTTATGCAAAATCGTTAGAGCCATTTTTGAGAAAATTAAAATTTTCGAAAAATCTTCCATGTAAAGGGTACTCAGGGGTGGGGGGATTTTCTTGTAAACCTTCGTGTCGCATCTCTGGAAGATACTGAACCTCTAAATACCAAGTTTGGTGTTTATCCGACTGTTCGTTTCTGAGTTATGCTGTTCACAGACAGATACACACAGGGACATGTTTCCAAAAATGCTTTTTTTGGATTCAGGGGTCTCAAAACATGTATTTTCGGTGAAATCTCGGTATCGAATTTTTGGGTGGAATACAATACTTCCCCTACTTACTATACGTAGTAGAGAAAGTAAAAAATACTCCGCGCGTGTGCTAAAGTAATTCCTGAGCTGGAAACATGGATTACAGATTCGAACAAAACAAGACACGAGAACCCATCTAGATGACAGTGCAAGTGAAAATGAGATAAATAGTGAGTCTGAGGATGAAAGTGACCACATTTCAGAAGATGATCATGTGACAGATACAGAGCAAGAGGTAGAGAGTGGTGATAATAAAGGAGATGTGCCTTCATCGACTCGGTATATTTCAAAGGAAAAAAGACCGTAAAACCAAAACTACAATAAGAAGTGCTACAAACTGACTTGTAAAGGAATATTCGTATTCAGTTTGTGAAGAATGCGTTGGCAATTGTTCTAATAATTAGAGACAAAAAAAAATCAACTTTCTAGAATAGACATTCTTTGTGAAGCTGAATTCTGCCATATGAGAAAAGAACAATATCGGTGTTAATGTTGCTAAAATACTTATTTTAATGTATTACAATACTATTTAAAAATAATTACGTGCATATATAGCAGAGGGCTTATTTAAAAGATATGTATGTACACTTAAGTTGTTTTCGAAAATGTCATATTGAATCATTGTAATTTTCATCGAGTTACTATGTCAAATAAGAACAAAGTATTAAATATTGTTCAAAACACACTAATGTTGCTATATACATAACTACATTCCAATTTACATAATAGTTTATGAAAAAAAATCCAAATTGGGGTAAAAAAATACCCTATGCGTGTAGATACGTTACAAAAGTGTACGCGTGTGCTTAAGGGTTAAGCGTGCCTACCCGCGAGGAGTTTAATCGCAACGCTGATGTTTTGTATTTTCTAAAAAGCTTTGTTTTCTTGGGGGTGCTATTGTTAATTTTGAGATCAAGCAACTCTTGGAAGGAACGTCAAGGTAAATTCCATATTATTCAAACTAAATACAAGAGGAAGGTAGAGTTTTTATTATCTTCGGAAACAAAAAATGCGAGTGTAGGTAATTCTGAGAAATCTAAAATCTCAAATGAACACGGAAGAAACAAATTGCGAGAGAAAAGTTCTTTACTTCCTGAAAGAGTGAAAATGTGACGAATATGACCATTTACTTACTAAAACATGCTAAATCAGAAAGAAATTGCCATACATGCATAAATGTAATAACAAATTCCAATCCCATTAGTTTTTTCATAACAAACATTTATATAGATTTAAAGAAGATCACCAGTTTTACAAAAAACTATGTACATACTCCATCATGAAAATCCTAGCCCTACTGACGAGTCTTGGTCAATATAATTAGCTCGGTACAGCACACGCGAAGATAGAAAACGTAATACGAGTGCCTATATCCAAAGAACATTTAACAATGGGAGTTCAAAACAACAAAAGATTAACAACGAAGAATCAAAGTATGGGATAATGTTCGGGGTGTAGAGGTAGGCATGTAGGTAAGAAGAAGCTTTCTTTTCAGCTTTCCTTTCTGTATGCATTACTTGAAATGAAAAAAGGTATTACATTCAAACAAAGAATTGGACATCGCTTTTAGTTTTTTTACCTGGAATGAGGTCCCCTAAAGTAAATAGAAAATATATGATGCTTAATATCCAGAGGACTTTCGCTGTTCGTTACCATACCATTACTATTCATATAAAACTGATTCTTTTATTCACTTTGCATTATCTGTTTAAAATGTATGTCTGTAAATGATTTGGAAATACCTGGTTATATGCAATATGCAGAAACAACACTTAATTTTTATTTCGCTAAAATATCTTTATTTTTCAAGAGCTCTTGCTGAAGAAAATAAGAACAAAGAATCATTCATTTTCAAATGTTTTAAGATATCAACAAAAGTAGAATTGTACCTAGAAAAACTTAACGTAAAACACCGAATATTTTGCAAACGGCTAATCTATGAAAACGTTATTTGGCATAAGTTGTATGCCAAATGATTTATGATGCCAGCTAAAGTAGAAATGAACCTAGGAAAACTAAATATAAAACTCGAATATTTTGCAAACGAGAATGCTACTAGAAAAATGATTTGGCATTAGTTCTATATTATATGAGTATTACTTTTAGCCGTGGCATAGTTTTGTCTATCTCTAGTGGTTTTCCAATCATACAAAATTATTACGAATGAAGAAGACATCATGGAGCATTTACAGAAATTTCAGGATGCGCATTTTATTAGCATATGACATTTTAATCAAATTCATTCGAACTGTTTTTAAGAAAATAACTTAACATTTTCTAGGCATGGAATAGTTTGGGGTGGGAAAGAACATGTAGTTCTGGTAAAATATTGATAATTATATAAAAACTTTGGGTGGAATGCAAAGCTTTCTCTACTTTCGGCGCTTAAACGGTAGTAAACCCCATTTATGCATGTGATTTCATGTCATGCGACAAATGCGGCGCGATCTGAAAGTACACTGAGTTAAGTGTAAGTATTTATGCAAAGCGACGTGTCGCACGACCTTAAAAACATATAGGAAACCAAAAGCATCGGCACATTTTTTCTTTCTTTCCCCCCCTTTTTTTTTTGCACTAGGCTGTACTTAGTAGGTAGAGAAGGTATTACATTCCACACAAAAATTAGATTCCGAGACTTCACCGGAAATACACGTTTTGAGGCCCCCCCTGAATGAAACGCATTTTTAGAAAAAGGTCCGTGCGGATGCCTCTGAACAGCATAACTTAAAAACGAAAAGTCAGCTGGACACCAAACTTGATATTTAGGTTCACTACCTTCTAAAAATCGTTACGAAGAAAATTCCCCATCCCAAACTACCCTGTACAGTGTAGATTTTTCGAAATTTTTTAAAAAATGGCTAACGATTTTGATTAAAATACCATATATTAATGATACGTATTTACATGACAAATAAAATGTATATCTTGAATTTTCTGGGAATGGCCTTTGAAATCCTCTTCATTCGGAAGAAATTTTGTATAATGTTGTATAACTAGTAAACGTTAAGTGATAGACTATAACATATTAAACAAAAAAAAATGTAGATCTCTTTAAAAAACACAATTTATTTCAAATAACTTTTTCGTGGCCAGCCATTATCGAGATATCCGCTATTAATGATTCGATTTGCTCAATATGTGTAATTAAGCCTTTTAAAGTCCTTTCAATTTTCAGTAGTTTCTTGGGATTGCATGGAAACAGCATGTACTTTTAAGGAATACTGCGTCCAGTTCTTAAACATCTCACTATCGATATTCCCTTTGTATCCTATAGAAATGCGTAATGTAGCTTACTTCTGCAGAGGTTTAGCTCGATTAAAATGAAGTAGGTAAAAAAATTAACTTTCGTAAGAATAATTTGTATACACACTAATAAACGACAGGGGTAATGTGAATGTAGCACATCAGATCCCCCCCCCCCGAATTAAGAGTTTGTATCAATAGTTAACTACAACACAGAGGCTGTAGCTGTAGAACCAAATGTGGAAACGGGCTGATAGAACTGATTTACCAACAATACACTATGCGACACGTCGCATACATAAACTGACCACTTATAAGTTACACCCATCGCATCATTCCTTGCCGTGCGACGTGAAATCGTATGCATGAGGCCTAAAATACATTTTTATACATGCGAGCAAAAAGCAAACAGTCGGTCAATACTATAATTGTCATTTAATTAGGGATCTTCTTAAGACGCAAGAATATTTACCGGATGCTTCCTAAACACAACTAATCTAATGGAGGAGGGTAGGATAGGTCTCCATTAGACAGAATATAAGTATGGTATGCGAAGAATGTGTCTACACCTATTTAGCCACTACAAATGAATGCGAAGATGTTTTCAATCTTGCAACATGTTATATATGTACATGGTAAACCACGAATAACACAAAAATGTAGTACCAAAGCCTAAAGTTCTCATATTTTAATGCTATATTCATGTCAAGCAACCTTTAGTTGCGCTGGCCATTTCTGAAATATTAAGGTTTTTGTTTTGTTTTGTTTCTCACGCGCTCATGCTAATATGTGTCAACTTCTTCTGTAAATGACTACGGTGTCGATCATTCGCGTAAAACGAAGCGTAGTACTTCCTCTTTCTTTTCTTTTCTACCACCAAATTAAGGAAATTTGCAATATGAAGCTGAACAATGAGATTTTAGGTTATGTTTTGGGAGCTGTGTGTATATGCAAGAGAAATATGCGGAAAGCAACTCGCCAAAAACTGGGGAGATGCTAGCGCTGCTGGCGTAGTGTGGGCGAACGATGAGGATCATTACTGAAAGGAAAAGTGGGGGAGGAAGACCTTGGCCTCGAAAATGTCGTTGCACGCTCAACACACATACATCAACTGCTGCCTCAAGGTCTCCCGTTCTCTAGGGTACTTTGATACTAACACACTGCCTGCCTTTCTTCTTCCATTCTTTACACACTAGTCTTGCTTATGGTAATTGCATAGCTGTCTGCCTTGAGACCTGTCTGTTTCAACATAGGAACAGAATATTCTAAATACAATTTGCAAAGTGTATATTCAACACACTCAAGTAATGTGAAAAGTTCACAAAGAATGCTCCTTCTCAGTATGAATGTTACAATTCAAAAGCTACACAAATATTAACTTCTAATACCATTCAGTGCGAACAGAAACTCTCATTTTAAAGAAAAGCACCAGCTTAAAGCACCCTTAATTCTAAATACTTTATATAATGATTTCAAAACAAAAACTATTCAATAACAATTAAAACACAGAAAAAGAGCGTATCCCTTTGAACTTTTATACCTATAATACTGAAAAGTTGTACAGAATCACGATATTCATGTTAAACAATATAGAAATAAAAAAAAAAAAAAAAAGGAAATCTACTCAGAACTGCCTTAAAATGATTAATGTTCTATGTATTTCAATACGGAATTTTCTTCTCCTTAGCTTAAAGGTCTGAACTAACAAAGATAAAGCCTTCAAAATTGTTTATTTATATAAAAATTCTTCAGATGTAATATATGCATAAGTGACAATACACATGTTGTTTTACAAGCTTTGTGTACACATTGATATTAATCTGCTTGTAAATATGTAAGTACAATAATATTATTACTATCCTCAGCACATGAAGAAGGAAACTGTAAATAGCCACTGTATATGACAAATGCTAAGTTGGAAGTGTTTATGGCCACTGCACTTGGATATTTTAAAACTAATTAAACCATTTTCACATAAAAGTTATTCTTAAACTGATGCTCACTGAAACTTTAATGAAACGACAGTTTGACTTATGATTCATGTGTAGGATTTCTCCCCATTTATTTAACCTCTCTTTAGCGGCTAGGTCATATTGTGACAATGTCAATAGATTCTGAAACACACGACTTGGCGTATGCAAAGAGTTTGCCTCCGTTGAATTGTCGCCTTCTTGTGTCGTCTATTTACTTACGATTCATGTAATCGAAAATTGACTTTTAGAATCTGGAACTGTTACTCTGATTAGGATTTTTTTTTCTTTTCTTTTTCTTTGGGGAGGGGGCACGTAGTCATATGTCATGCCGGTCAAGTGGACTTAGTTGCGTAGTCTCTTTCCTGCACCACCTATCGCATTTATACTTATACATAATAACAATAATAATTCCAAAACTTTCTAGATATATCCTTGCATCCGCAACCGTTGTACGAAAATTTCGAATTTGGTTCCTTCTTGAAACAAAATCTATCTAATCCCTTAGTTTCAAAGAAAAGGCAGTAAACCAGAATATCTTAACCGTTACACTTTCGAACTGTACCCCGTTCAAATGTCGCTTTGTTTATTTATTATTATTCTGTATAGTCTCCAGATACCTAACTGTGAAATTTCTAAAATCCACATTTTTAGTTAGATTAATTTAAAATTTTAATACAACAAATTTGGTTTAATGTGTAATATGTACACTAAATTTCCTGCATATTTTAAAATTATTTCTAGAGATATACATTTTTATTGTTTTTACCGTTTTGAAAAATTGCTCCCCAATTATTTTTTTAAAATGTTAATATCTTATAATTAAACTCTTCTTTAATAGAACCTGTATTAATAAACTGTAGATATAACATTTTAATTATCCTACTTGTTTGGGTGAAAACAAATATTACACGTAAAATTTAAATTTTTTGCTTAAAAAGTTACACGTTGAGTATTATATTTTTAATAACCGCAACTATGCATGTTAACAAAAATCATCTCACCACTTTTATCTTCTTATTTATAAGGACTATACAAATTTAATTCATTTATACCGAAAAGCACAGCGTGCGGAACTATTTAAAAATGAGAATATGCCAACAAACGAAAACCGAGAAAACAGAGCTTAAAAAAATAACGCTAAAATATTTCTGACCTTATGCTGTTTTGCATATATAGACCCTCCCCCTTATTCTGCCTCTCTGCAACTAATTTAGTATTTGAAGACTTCTGAGGCCCCTCTTGAAAGTGATTTGTTCCTTTAACGTATACAAAACTTGTCATTTTTTTAAGACAATTTTATAGGAAGCTAGACCTACAGGTAGAGTATATGACATGCTTTAAGGGATCATATAGCTATAAAAGCTGCACAGAACTGAAGTATAAGGTCTGTATGTTAAGTAACACTAAAATACACATTTATGAATTTTAGCAATTATTCGCCTTTTTTTTCAGATGGGCATCCGCAACCTCTATGGTCATAAAGGGGGCTTTGGCTTTTAAAAACAAATTATGTGTGAAACTCGATTAGGTCTTTAAAAGTTGATTTCATTTTCCGTATGAAACGCTCTCACATTCACTTCCGCATTTTGCAGACTGTGGAGGATAATTAAAAAACAAACAAACAAACAAACGTCCCCGAGCGGACCCGGGACCACAGTGTTAAGAAGCATTTCGCGTATTTTAATGAATAAAACTAACTTAAAAATCTGATGTGTTACACTCACATGACTTTCTCCATTCTTGTACAAACTATTTTTACAAACTCTTATTCTCCATCTATTTCATATTAATCGAGATAAACATTTGCAGAAACGATCTTTTGACAATCATTTTACACATAGCGTCCAGTTCTAAAAATATTTGACTATCGCTTAAGGCCTACTATGTTCCCCTTGTTTTGTATTTGCAACGGCAATATAAAAATAACGTAGCCTCTAAGCATACACATATCTCTTAATAGCTGGTTGCTATGTGCAACACCATTCTCTTTGCCACAGATTAATACTCTTTGCATATCCAAGACAAAAAAATGAATAACGAATTCCCATTTGAGAAAATTATTGAAAAATCTGATGTGTTACACTCACATGACTTTCTCTACTCTTGTACAATCTATTTTTACAAACGCCTATTCTCCATATGCTTCATATTAATCGAGATATCGAGATGTCAATCTTATTTGTAATTTTCTTGTAGATGCAAGGGGAATATGGTAGCTTTTAAGCGATGGTCAAATATTATAACGCTGGTTGCTATGTGTCGAATTCCATTCTCTTTGCAAGTCCAGGACATAAAAAAATGAATAACGAATTTGAGAAAAAGTATAAGTATTGGAAAATTTAAGGGAATAACAAGCAATATCTCGAAAACGGTTCACTCAACAAAAGAAATGTATATAACATAAGTTGTGTATTTTAACGAGATCAACATTTTTTGTGTAGTAAAATTTTGTCTATCTCTTATGGTTTACCAGTTATGCAAAAGTCGTTCACAATGAAGAATACTTTTGGAGACATTCCCAGAAAATTCGAGATATACATTTCATTTCTCATGGCATTATCTTAAACATATGATATTTTAAACAAAATCGTTAGAGCCATTTTTGAGAAAATTAAAATTTTCGAAAAATGTTCCATGTAAAGGGTAGTCTGGGGTGGGGGGATTTTCTTGAAAACCTTCGTGTCGCATCTCTGGAAGATACTGAACCTAAATACCAAGTTTGGTGTTTATCCGACTGTTCGTTTTTGAGTTATGCTGTTCACACACACCCAGACACACACACACACACAGACACACAGACACACACACGGACATGTTTCCAAAAATGCTTTTTTTGGATTCAGGAGGTCTCAAAACATGTATTTCCGGTGAAATCTCGGTATCGAATTTTTGGGTGGAATGCAATACTTCCCCTACTTACTATACGTAGTAGAGAAAGTAAAAATTTAAGGGAATAACAAGCAATATCTCGAAAATGGTTCACTCAACAACAAAAAAATCTGATGTGTTACACTCACATGACTTTCTCTACTCTTGTACAATCTATTTTTACAAACGCCTATTCTCCATATGCTTTATGTTAATCGAGATATCGAGAGTCAATCTTATTGCTAATTTTCTTGTAGATGCAAGGGGAATATGGTAGCTTTTAAGCGATGGTCAAATATTTTAACGCTGGTTGCTATGTGTCGAATTCCATTCTCTTTGCAAGTCCAGGACATAAAAAAATGAATAACGAATTTGAGAAAAAGTATAAGTATTGGAAAATTTAAGGGAATAACAAGCAATATCTCGAAAACGGTTCACTCAACAAAAGAAATGTATATAACATAAGTTGTGTATTTTAACGAGATCAACATTTTTTGTGTAGTAAAATTTTGTCTATCTCTTATGGTTTACCAGTTATGCAAAAGTCGTTCACAATGAAGAATACTTTTGGAGACATTCCCAGAAAATTCGAGATATGCATTTCATTTCTCATGGCATTATCTTAAACATATGATATTTTAAACAAAATCGTTAGAGCCATTTTTGAGAAAATTAAAATTTTCGAAAAATGTTCCATGTAAAGGGTAGTCTGGGGTGGGGGGATTTTCTTGAAAACCTTCGTGTCGCATCTCTGGAAGATACTGAACCTAAATACCAAGTTTGGTGTTTATCCGACTGTTCGTTTTTGAGTTATGCTGTTCACACACACACAGACACACACACACACACACACAGACACACACACACAGACACACAGACACACACACGGACATGTTTCCAAAAATACTTTTTTTGGATTCAGGAGGTCTCAAAACATGTATTTCCGGTGAAATCTCGGTATCGAATTTTTGGGTGGAATGCAATACTTCCCCTACTTACTATACGTAGTAGAGAAAGTAAAAATGTATATGACATAAATTGTGTATTTTAACGCGATCTACATTTTTTGTGTAGTAACATTTTGTCTATCTCTTATGGTTTACCAGTTATGCAAAAGTCGTTCACAATGAAGAATACTTTTGGAGACATTCCCAGAAAATTCAAGATTTATTTGTCATGAAAGTATCTTAAACATACGATATTTTAATCAAAATCGTTAGAGCCATTTTTGAGAAAATTAAAATTGTCGAAAAATTTTCCATGTAAAGGGTAATCTGGGGTGGAGGGATTTTCTTGAAAACCTTCGTGTCGCATCTCTGGAAGATACTGAACCTAAATACCAAATTTGGTGTTTATCCGACTGTTCGTTTCTGAGTTATGCTGTTCACAGACACAGACACACACACACACACACACACACACACACACACACGGACACAGACACACAAACACACGGGCATGTTTTCAAAAAAAAAATTGGATTCAGGGGGTATCAAAACATATATTTCCGGTGAAATCTTGGTATCGAATTTTTGGGTGGAATACAATACGTCCCCTACTTACTATACGTAGTAGAGAAAGTAAAAATTTATCTTGCAGAAAGGAAGTGTAAATTAGTTTGTGGAAAATGTTATTAATGATATTATGAGGTGCAAAACTGCAAATTGTATAAAAATTAGTTTATTTTCGAGAGGAAGACAAACACAGCAATTATATTTAATTCCAGACAGAATAAGGATTTAATTTTCACTGAAAAAATATTAAGTAAAATAATAATTTTCCATAATTAAAATAGTTTACGGCTTAACGCATAAGTACGTTAATTATGGGCAACAGCGACCACGAAAGTTTACGCCGTATAAAGTATTCATTTCTTTGTCATTTTAGTACCAGAACTTCGCGTTAAGGAAACTAATCGATTTAGCTCCAATGTCCATTTGTTTTAGACCTTGAAGTGTTGCCAACACCAAAATGAGACAAAATAATGAGTATTTAAATTTACTATAAAACAGGAGAAGAAGAGCTTGATTTCAATCCATAAGCTGGCTGTTGTTTTCGTTATTTGAATAATACAAACTTATTATTACTGAAACAAAATTTACTAATATTAAAGATGCAATGCATTATCCAAATAAAACTAAACAAAAAGAACCGGTGACATACAGACGCTATGGCATAAAACTGCTGAATTATTTCACAATATACGCTACATTTCAAATATTCTTAAAGGGTAGAAAAATATGGTTTTCTGAAGTTAATGTAATCTGTAAAAAGAATGCCACAAAAGCCATATGAGTGTTGATTCTTGCCGCTAATGCATAATCCAATAATGAACATTAATGAACAGCTTTTCAAGGATGAAGTTTTACTGGTGTTCCTTTATGTAGGTATGAAGTCCGATGTTTACATCTGTCATTTCGCATTTATAATTTGTTCATTTATCAATTTGTTTGGCAGCAATTAAAAATAATAACACATAACATAGTTATTTTAAAAAAACAGGTATTTATTTTCTTCCTGAAGTCTACAAACTTATAAATTACCCCTTATACCTCTCCAAATTACAGAACGTATTCTTCTGGATCCCTTACTAATGAACAAAACACAAGCTGCAGTGTAATGTCCCTTATAAATATGGCACCAGTTTAAGTTCTTGATTAAAATGCCATAATGTTGGTAAACAGAGTAGAATAAATAATCAAATACGTTCCCATCTTGGCTATTAGGCATCAGAATATAAAAAGCTGTAGATTTGACTAAGCTCTTCATTTCTTTCAGTTCACGAATTTCATCAACTTCTAACACGTTCATACAAATCTATGCAGTTATAATTACACCTTTTGGTAATTTTCCTGGTAAAGATTCAGAACTCAATGAATAATTTATTTTAATTTGGCATATCACACTGAAAATAATTTATGATCAGAAAAATTGAAAGAATCCATATTCAAAAGTCCAAAGAAATACACGTTTTTTTTTCAGAAAATTGTTTTACTATGGTACGAAGTAATACCAAAACTAAATATTCTGAGGGGAAAAGTGTGTGCCTTTCATTTACTTAGCTTGTATGACAAATTGAAATTTTAATGAAATTGAGGAAAAAACCACACGTTTTCAAAATGACATTATTTGATTACTCATTTACAGCTTATGAGTGAAAACTGCAATCCAAGGGATAAAAGAGAAAATATTATTGAGACTTTACAAACAAATTTAAAACCCCAACATTTGAGATTTTTAAATTAAACTATTCTCACACAAAATTTTGTATTTTTGCATATTAAACATGTCAATTTATTCCATTTATCACTTTAATCTAAACTGTTTCATATACAACACTTTTGAAAATTATTTAGTGATACTTTAAAATCTCTCATATATTTCTACAAATACCACCTGCATCTCTTTGCAGGGCATTACATTTTTGCTAATGAAATGTGTTCCTTGTGTTTTAATTTTGCTTTGTTTTATGCTCAAGTTCGCATATCTGCTCTCAAATGTCAAATCTAGACACTCAACTATGCATCTGGAACATGCTTTACATATTAGCTAGTAAGAATTTTATTTATGCCCAAAAACAGTTACAATAAAATTAATTTCTCTGTCACACATGTCATTTCAACAATCAACAAATATACATATTTATTTTATTTACACATTATATCAGTAAATGAAAACACTAGTCTGCATATCAGATGACTAAAAACTAATAAGTGATTGAGTCACTTTTTTATGCTGATTTCAGAACTGTTTTTAGTTTCTTTTCTATCACGTACAGTTGTGTAACAATTTCACTTCAAAAATACAGAGATATTAAGAGCTTCCGCCACTACACATAAAATTGGGCTTGATGAAGCAATTTGTAAGGGCTCTACCACAGGATGGACCCTGCTTCAAGTACCTTTCCAAGAAATTTCCCTTCATTACACAAGACAAATTAAAGGCTGGAATTTTTGTTGGTCCTCAAATAAAGAAATTGATGAAGGATGAAGATTTTGAGAAGACAATGAATGAGAGAGAAATAGAAGCATGGACCGCCTTCCGATCAGTTACTCAAAACTTCTTAGGCAATAACAAAGATCCTAATTATAAGGCCATTGTCGAAACAATGTTGGAAAATTTCAAGAAGATTGGTTGTAACATGACTGTAAAGGTGCATTTTCTGCATTCACATATCGACTACTTTCCAGAAAATCTGGGACAGTATAGTGAAGAACAGGGTGAATGTTTTCACCAAGATATTAAGGAAATGGAGAGGAGGTACCAGGGGAGATGGAATGAAACTATGATGGCCGACTACTGTTGGATGTTGAGGAAGGACAGCAATCTTCAAGGATCTGCAAGGAAGACAAAGAAGAGAAAGTTTGAAAAAAATTAAATGAAACACTTTGGCTTCTTGTTTTGTTAAAATGTAGTCATGAAATAAATTAGGGGAGCTCTTGAGAGTATTCTTAAAATGTTTCTTGAATAAAAACTTACCTTGTGTGAAATAGTATTTCAATACTTTTCTACGCTCATTAGCAAAATTGTCAAAACATTACTTCTTATTTTGTGTAAAAACCTGACGTGATAGAAAAAAAAGGAAGTTATTTCTGGAATCAGCATAAAAACTTGATTCAAGAACCCTACTTTTAAGAAATCATCTCACAAAAAGTTTGAAAATGCAGACTAGTGTAATTTATCTGCTGTGAGAACACAATGGGCTTTAAAAAATTTGCATCTGAAAATTAAAACACAATGTGATATTTCAAAAAATATTCAAGCTAAATGTTTTAAATTTTGAAACTTTTGGTATGTCAAATTTCAAGATACAACTATAAACGGTATGTCCATTTGAACCCACTGGAGTTTCTCAGATTTGATTTGCATAAAAGTCAGTACCATAACCAACAGGTAGTAGATAAGGGAGTTTTCTTTTATAATATTAATCGAGGTTGTTTCTTTGTAATTAACGATGCACTGCTCAGTGGCTTGATGAATTGTTTCACTGTAGGGGATTACCATCCGACCATCTGATGCTTTTGATGAGGTTCAACACTCCAATTCTGAACTCCAGTATCTGGTCCATGCTGAATGACTTTACTAGTGGAATCAGGGAATCAAAGAAAGCCTTGTCTTCGTCTTGTTCAGGTACGACAGGAGAATATGAACATGCAGCTTGGTTCAGCGTATTTAATTCAGAGTCTCTTTTGCGTTTGACTGGCGGAGGCAGGTATGCTTCTGTATCTTCTTCAGAAGAAGGCATCTCCATGTCTTCATCTTCCTCCTCTTCTTCCTCACTTTTAATTTCCGGTTTAGCGGCTGGAGGTGTGTCCGCGGAGAGTAAAAACGACAGAAACTTTGAATAAATGTACGGTCTTACTGGCGTCCCCATAGCTCTCTTCCGCTTGGTCTTCAAAAACTGATCACGGATGTTTCTCCATTTGTTCATGTATTTCTGACCTAGAAAGAAATATTTACTGATAACACAAAACAGAAAATGTTCAACAGTTTGAGGAAAACATTAGATACAATGAAATGTTATAGTTCATGTACAGTCGCGAACATAGAAGTGATTCTGTGCATCACGTAGGTGTGACTGGCAGACCGGTCTACTTGATGCTTCTAAACTTCCCTGTATACCACCTTACTTTAGAAACAGAGTCAGATCCAGGATTAGAGAAGGACTAATGCATTTTGAAATTTAAATTGAGTTTTATTTATGGACGCTCTTTAACTACTATGGTTCTTAGCGTCCCATTCTATATTGGGCGTGAAACACCGCTAATTTTGCTCAGAGGCCTCTTTATCAGGCTTGAGGTTCTTTTACGTGCCGTAAATCTACGACACGGGACCGCCGGCTTTACTTCCCTTCCGAAGGAAGCCGTGCTAAGGATTTTTACGCCCGGAAAAATCCATCGCCTACTGAACCCGCGACCTTGGGAACCAGAGACTAGCACGGTACCACTAGTCCACGGAGGACGACATTTTGAAGCATACCTTTACCAAACAGCAAACTGGAATCAATAATAGAACAGTTTACTTTTCTATATTCTCTAACATCATATAGTTGATCCATGAATCATCCTTTGGATGCAAACATTAATTTAAATTTTGTCAACACTTATAAACATATTTATTAAATGCTTTTTAAAGTAATATTTAAGTAGATTTATTACTCAAGTTTTACTCCAAGTTTTTGCTCCTATTTCAAAGCTTAAATCATTCAGAAGTTATTTACTAGTAAATTTAAAGCATATTTATTTCGGCCTCTCTCTTTCGTTCTGCCTTTAAGTACAGTGGCCATATCGACTGGAACATATTCGTATACCATTGTCATTGGATTTCGAGTTTTTCTTTGGATTTTATACATTAGATCACATCCACACTCTCATTCATAATTCCAGACTCTAGGAACGATAAGGAATAATCTTAGCTAGAAAAAAATTCCCACCCCAGTCGGGAATCGAACCAGAGACCCCTCGCACAGCAGGCAGGTGCTTACCGATTGAACAACGGGGACAAGATAAATTCACTCACTGACTGAACGAATAGATGGTCATCTAGTTTAAGTCAATAGGGTACAAGTAAAAAAGTTGGTTTTGATTTTACCGAAGAAAGCAAAGCCATAACATTAAATATAACAAATGCCATAAATCTCATGCGATACATTCACGTGTCTTTCTCTGCCCTCTATTGTTTATTAGTGGATAAGCAAATTATTCTTACTCAAGCTTATTTTTCCATCTACTACACTTTAATCCATAAATCTTTGCAGAAATAGCTACACTACACGTTTCGTTATATACAAAGAGAACAGCGATAGTTAAATGTTCCCCCACCCGAACTACCCTTTACATGGAACATTTCTTTTTAAAGTTTGATTTTCTAAAAAGTGGCTCTAACGATTTTGATTAAAATACCATATATGAAAGATATTTACATGACAAATAAAATGAATATCTTGAATTTTCTGGGAATAGCGTAGAATGTCCTCTTCATTCGAAAAATTTTGTATAATCTTGTATAACTGATGAACGTTAAGCATTAGACGAAAATGTACCACGCAAAAAAAAAAAAAAAAAAAAAAAATAGAACTGTTTAAAACACACAATGTATTTGAAATAAGTTTTTGTTGTAGCATAAGCCGTTTCTGAGATATCTTTATTAAAAGTTCGAATTGTTCAATACTTTTCATTCTTTTTAAGTCCCATTGATTTTCAGTTGTTTCTCGCGATTGCATGAAAACAATGTGGAATTTTAAGGCCAGCATACAGCGACCAGTTCTTAAACATTTGACTATCGGTATTCTCTTTGTATCCTAACGAAATGCGTAATGTAGTTATTTCTACAAAGGTTTATTTGGATTCAAATGTAGTAGAAGGAAAATAAACTTGATTAAGAACAATTTGTATATCCACTAATAAACGACATAGGGTACAGGAAGTCATGTGAATCTATCACATCACTTTTTTTTTTAATGCGCCACTTGATGCATAACTACTTTTACTATACAATAAGGCCCCATTTATTCAAGCTATTTCTGTCGCGCAACAAAGAATGACGCGACGGTAGAATTTTTAGTGGTCTATTTGTGCATGTGTTGTAGAGAATATCAGTTCTACCAACTCGTTTACACATTTAGGTCGACAGCTAGTGTGGATCCGAGTATGTTGTACTACTGCCATATTATACAAGCTCTTAACTCGAAAAACACAGACAAAAATAACGTTGGAATATACATCAAGTAAATACCGTAAAGTTTGTGGATTAGTGCAAGGGTGGCGAAAACGACTTCCTTCCGCGAGTCACCAAATATGCAACACGCACTGCATAACTCAGCAGCATGTGTAAAACAAAGGGGCGGTTGCAGAGAGGGAACGGCGCCTGCGAGTCAAAATAACTCGCGAGTCACGTTTTCGCCACCTCTGGATTAGTGCATTAAGAATCCTATGTGCGAAATTGAGAGAAGATGCCGACAAATTGTAATTTTCTGAGCAGGGATGTCATTTAGGGGAGTCAGGGGAGATGTCACCGTAAGTTACGAGTAATAATTAGGCTATTGGTTATTAGTGCTCTATCAAAGGAAAGATTACGACAATGGTACTTTTAATACGAATATTACAAACTTAAGACATGAAAGAAAATTTTCTTTTAGTTTAAATGTGTCGTTAAAATTTGGGAAACTGCTTCAGGCAATTTTGCCCTCCACCCAAGCAGAAACTGAAAGAGCGCTCCTGTTCTGAGGCAACATTCCAAATTGAACTCCTAACACGAATGTCTTCTATAAAATGCTCTGCATCCATATTGATATGGAACGACGATCACTCCCGCAACAGTGAAATCAAAAACCACACTAAAAGTGAAAACTACAGCTGTTCTGGTTTTCCCAAAGTGGCAGCACTGACTCAACTGCCTCGCTCACAATGCATCCACGTATATTCAGGCCATGCGACTGCCGCGTGTGTCGCACGAACTGAAAGGGTAGAACCACATTATCCCCACGACACGGAATGTGAGTTATTATGTTGTCACGTTTCAGAGCCAGAGGGTAGTGTTCATCTTTCAATGTATTCACATTGCTTAAAATAAATCACGCAACGTGTTTTTGGAACACACGACACATGACATGAAATCGCTTGCATAATTCGGCCTAAGGAAATTCAGTTTTCTTGGTACGCTACTCACTTGAATCCACTACAGTAACAATTTACGTTGGCAGGTGCTCTTGTTATAACTCAAGTCCTTGTTGGATAAGGACTGTGTTACTATGTAAATATTTTATATTTTTACTTTCTCTACTACATATAGTAAGTAGGGGAAGTATTGCATTCCACCCAAAAATTCGATACCGAGATTTCACCGGAAATACATGTTTTGAGACCTCCTGAATCCAAAAAAAGCATTTTTGGAAACATGTCCGGGTGTGCGTCTGTGTGTGTGTGTGTGTGTGTGTGTGTGTGTGTGTGTGTCTGTGTGTGTGTGTGTGTCTGTGAACAGCATAACTCAAAAACGAACAGTCGGATAAGCACCAAACTTGGTATTTAGGTTCAGTATGTTCCAGAGATGCGACACGAAGGTTTTCAAGAAAATCCCCCCACCCCAGACTACCCTTTACATGGAACATTTTTCGAAAATTTTAATTTTCTCAAAAATGGCTCTAACGATTTTGATTAAAATATCATATGTTTAAGATATTGTCATGACAAATAAAATGTATATCTCGAATTTTCTGGGAATGTCTCCAAAAGTATTCTTCATTGTGAACGACTTTTTCATAACTGGTAAACCATAAGAGATAGACAAAATTTTACTACACAAAAAATGTAGATCGCGTTAAAATACACAATTTATGTCATATACATTTCTTTTGTTGAGTGAACCGTTTGCGAGATATTGCTTGTTATTCCCTTAAATTTTCCAATACTTATACTTTTTCTCATATTCGTTATTCTTTTTACTTTCTCTACTACGTATAGTAAGTAGGGGAAGTATTGCATTCCACCCAAATATTCGATACCGAGATTTCACCGGAAATACATGTTTTGAGACCTCCTGAATCCAAAAAAAGCATTTTTGGAAACATGTCCGTGTGTGTGTCTGTGTTTGTGTGTGTGTGTGTGTGTGTGTGTGTGTGTCTGTGTGTCTGTGTGTGTGTGTCTGTGAACAGCATAACTCAAAAACTAACAGTCGGAAAAACACCAAACTTGGTATTTACGTTCAGTATCTTCCAGAGATGCGACACGAAGATTTTCAAGAAAATCCCCCCACCCCAGACTACCCTTTACATGGAACATTTTTCGAAAATTTTAATTTTCTCAAAAATGGCTCTAACGATTTTGATGAAAATATCATATGTTTAAGATAATGTCATGAGAAATGAAATGTATATCTCGAAATTTCTGGGAATGTCTCCAAAAGTATTCTTCATTATGAACGATTTTTGCATAACTGGTAAACCATAAGAGATAGACAAAATTTTACTACACAAAAAATGTAGACCGCGTTAAAATACATAACTTATATCATATACATTTTTTTTGTTGAGTGAACCGTTTTCGAGATATTGCTTGTTATTTCCTTAAATTTTCCAATACTTATACTTTTTCTCAAATTCGTTATTCATTTTTTTATGTACTGGACATGCAAAGAGAATGGAATGCGCCACATAGCAACCAGCGATAAAATATTTGACTATCGCTTAAAAGCTACCATATTCCCCTTGCATCTACAAGAAAATTACAAATAAGATTGACATCTCGATATCTCGATTAATATGAAGCATATGGAGAATAGGCGTTTGTAAAAATAGATTGTACAAGAGTAGAGAAAGTCATGTGAGTGTAACACATCAGATTTTTTTTATGTCCTGGACATGCAAAGAGAATGGAATGCGCCACATAGCAACCAGCGTTAAAATATTTGACTATCGCTTAAAACCTACCATATTCCCCTTGCATCCACAAGAAAATTATCAATAAGATTGACATCTCGATATCTCGATTAACATGAAGCATATGGAGAATAAGCGTTCGTAAAAATAGTTTGTACAAGAGTAGAGAAAGTCATGTGAGTGTAACACATCAGATTTTTTTTGTATACGACCGCGCAAAATACATTTTGCAATACATAAAAAATGTAGCTTGTTTGTTTTCTAAAAACTTCCTCCTTTCTGTAACACTCCCTTCTCAATCTAGAATCGTGATGCACTTTGCTATTACCTAGAAATACTCGTACATGGGTAATACTGCAATTTGAAGTAAAGTTCAGTGACGCCAAAATTAATATTATGAAACCAGCCAATTACATTTTCTGAGATGAATGTTATTAAAACTCTTTAAAGTTTGATAAAAGAAAGCGCAAAGGACTCTTATTTGTTCTACTTCGCTTTTATTACAGTCGAAATTTATATTTTGGCATATTATAGGACGCAAAGCTTATTTTTCCCATAAAGCAACATCAATTGTATAAACTGTGATATAGAATTTTGTTTTAGCCACCGCAGTGATGCAGGAGTAGCGTTTCTGCCCCCTTATGCTTTGGATCCGGGTTCGAATACCGGCTGCGTTAAGCTGTCTAGTTGAGGTATCTATCCTGGCCCTTTTGATATCATGCAACCCGTATTTCCGACCTCATTTGTACATTCGTTACACTCTGTCATTCATCGTCCACTCAAGAGGAACGAGGGAGGGGAAAAAGTCCGCGTTATATTACTAATAACCCCGTCGCTGTGTAGAACTGGGTAAGGTTTTCTTTGTCCGAGCTCGACGTTTGGCGAAAGTGTAATCCCGCCTTTTATATTTCTTATGATTGTGTTTAGCATCACTTAAAAGGGAATACAAATACATAAGTACATATCCCTCACCCAAGCAACTTGACCTTGCACGCGATTCAAACTCGGAACCACTGGATCATGAGTCAAACATAGTAGACCTCCACATCACGCGTGAAGGTGGGCGACACGTCAAGCTATGTAGGCCGTTGACCTCATGGGCAACAGAAAAACACGTGAAAGTGCAGCAGGAACCAGATCTATATAGGTTTTCAATTGTTTGGTGTTTTATGCATGTAGTTATACAGCGGTTTCTTTTTCTTCTTTTTTTCTGCTAAGTTTATTAAAGCTTTCAAATTACAACTTTTATTTCGAAAAAATACGAATAATTTTGTTATATTAATATTGCTTTGAATATTAAACACATGCTTTTTTAGAATATAATTTCGGACTTTTAACTCCCCTTCAAAGGCAATGTTCCGAAGTTCGAGCACGTAAGGGTTTTTGTCCTAAGCACTAACTGCCTAAACAAAACTTAACTTTCTTTCAAAAGCAAGGTTCTGCAAGTTTTCGAACCGTAAAGATTTTTGGCCATAGGTGTTTGTTTACCTAAGCACTAATCGTCTAAGCAAAAGTTGTTAACGACTTTATGCTAAATTAGGTGAAATGGAGCGGATTGATGAATTAAAATGTTGGATACGTGTTGAAACGTTACCGAATCCAGCCAAATGGATAAAAAAAATCGTTTACGCAATTCTGCATTGCTTACTGGCTCCTATAAACTTTCATTCATGAAACAATTTTCTTGAAGTCCATCTCCTGATGTGGAAGTAGCGTGTTTGCCTCATACTCCGGAGAGTCGAGTTCGAATCTCGTTTTCGGTGAGTTGTTTGGATAAGGTTTCTCTCCAAGTTTTCCTTCATTATAATACAAGAATAGTGTGGAAACCCTCAGGATTAAGGATCCTAGACTAGTTAACATATAATTCCCCCATTTTATTCACAGCCGGATGTGATCTGCCGGTTAAAGAACGTTAAGGTGTTTTAAACTGGCTAAAATAATTTATAATCATGTAACGGGGGAGACACTGCTAATTTCATTCTTTTATTTTGGTAACTTAATTTTCGAAACAGAGACAAAAAATGTATTACCAGCTAAAATCATCATTTTTAATACAAAATAGGGCTCTCTGAAGTTAGTTGGTCTTCATTGAAAATGCTTATAAAAGCAAAAGGAAAGAGAACAAATTACCTTAGAGCTCTCGTCAATAGCTTGTGCGTGTTTTACTTTTATAGGAAAGTTGCGTTATGAACACAACAAACGTAGCCATCTTCCCGCTAAAACACACGCGAAATGGGTAGTACCAACGTAAATAAGTGAAATCCGCGAAATAAGCGATGTGTTGTGAATCATTCGAGTTTTAGACGCGCAGATCCCTCGCTACGCCTTTGGCCGCAACTGCTACACTCCTCTCCTAAAAAACATCCCTCAGCTACGCCTTGAGGCTGAGCATCTTATCGGCTTTGGCGGCATTAGTTATTATTCATATGTTGCCAGCACTGCTTTAGAGCTAGAGGATGACAGAGTGACATCTGTAGGACATATACGACATTACTTCCAACTAAGAGCAAAAAGTCCCAAAATAGACCAGAACTGAAGAATTTTGTTGTAAATTTCGATATTACGGATTCTGTTTCCCGAGCAAATACTTTTCAGACCAATAATAACGAAATTATTACATTATACCGGTATCAAATTAAATTTGTACCGAACTCTATATATTATACTGTCCTCTATAAATAGTAACATGCTAAACGATTGGCAGCACGTACCAATATTATGTTGCTAGCTCCTACTTCCTTTTTACGAAACAAAATACTATCGGGATTTTTTTAAAGGATTATATCTGCAGCTATTTTAAGTATCAGCCCCATAAATAACATGTACTTGTAATAAGGGATATTTCAGAGAACCGGAACTGTCGGAACCGTTCCCACCTCTAATATTCCGACATTCTAAACGTCTGTACGCTGAAGCGGAGAGCACACAGAAGAGAAACAGTATGCTAATCCAGGGTGTCTACTGCCCTGAAGGTTTCAAATTCCAGTTATATTTCCAATACAAGTTTTGTGAAAATTCCGATACTACATCGAATCATATTGCAGGAAAAATGCACTGGTACTCAAATACCTGTTGTGACTAGATTAGTATTTTTACTGGTTTTATTTGTTCCACAGGCATAATATGGAGCTGTGTTTATTACTAGCTGTCATATCCGATGTTGAACGGGTGCCTTTTTATGTATATCTCGAATGGCGATTTAATTAAATTTACTCTCTGCACTCTTTGTTGTCTACATGCTTCTAGATGATTTTTATGCTGAGTTCTCCCCTTTACCTCTTAGAACTACAATTTCATAAAACTCCTGAGCTATTTATAATAATGAAACAAACCTTCACTGATATTCACAAAAATGGGAATGAAATATCAGCAGATTTTAACTTAGCCTCCCTCACCCTCCTCCCCTGCAATAATCTTCAACATTCTGAAAATGTTCTATAGCCCATAAATAAATGTTAGGGGCGAAAGATTATCCAAATAACCATCTTATCTCCATACAATAAAAAATTATTGAAAAAAGAAATGCAAAACAACCTTCAAATAATACTTATTTGACTAATAACGTTTTCCAAGAATCAGCACCTGAATATCACTAGACACCCTGTAATCATTTCAGCTTTTCATTATGCCCGGCCTTAACATGGGTAGTAGATTGTCTTTCCAATAGTTCTGTAGTTTCATTGATTAAAATTACGTGGAACTACATTTTATATAAGTTCTCCCCGCCCCCCACAACTTTTACCCCGGTTACATGAACAGCCACTGAAGCTGGCATTATGTAGATATAGTGTAAATGATCGACTATCGTATATATAACATGTTCCTCAAGCAACTCTGAGCTAAATGTCTGCTTCACAGATTTCAGTTGGTCAGTTGTAATTTCATTTCGCATTATAATGTATCGGTACTAATAAAACGCGCTGTGATGATGCACAAAAATTGAAATCGACATGGCAACATCTACGACATTCACTTGTTACACAGAATAAAATAGAATTGTATTCGTTAGTTATGAACTACATAAACAAATGTATAGCAAGCAGGTTTACTTACATATGAGATTTTGTTGTTCTTCTGATTTCCGTTTGAAGTTTACATAAAGTGCTCCACAAATCTTTTTCCAAGCAGCAATTTTCTTCTGTCTATCCTTGTGCTGTTCGCAAGCAATGTTCCATATTTCAGGATATTTCTTGATCTCCTCAATTAAAGATTCCACGTCTACGGTGAAGTCAGCGCTCGCCATGGTTGCGGACAATTCGGTTTATAGTGCACACCGCACAGTGTAATGCCACGCCAAGCTGTGAAGTTGCGCTCAAAGCCCGCAGGAGGCCACGCAGACAGACCAATGCGGGCCCGTGCAAAGCGTAACGGCATTAAAGCCGTCATGTCCGCCTTCGTTTATCTCTACACACTCGCTTCTAGCGCAATACAAAAGTTCTTGTAGAGTAGGAACAGTCCCTTACTTCTTACTACTACTTCTACTTTCTCATGCATTTACGCCTTGGTGGCCTAAACTGATGTTTCTATCTTAAACACTTGGAATGCACATAGTACTGCTTGATTTGGACTGACCTTCAGGTAGGTAAACCAATTTGGTTATACGCAGAAGGCTGTTTACGCAACAAGTCCATATTCCGCCATTCTTTTTTATGAAACCACTCTTATGTGGAAAAAAACAGACTTTTGATTTTAAGTTTATGGCTTGCAGGGGAAGCTCACAAGTTGCGGTAACCAATTTCACACATATTTACGAGGGCTATCGAAGCCAAAAGTATGCAGATACTTCTGAACGCTTAAGCAATGGCGCTTATTAAGTGAGAAATTGGCCCCTGTAAGTTAATGCCCACGTTGGGGACACGTCCCCGGTTGATTTGGGGATCATACTCGCATCTCAACACCAGAAACACTTGTATGTACAATTTAAAATTTCCACGTTTGTTTTCCTGGAGAACAACGTGCGCTAATATAGTGATGATGATAATAATAATAATAATAATAATAAATACATGCTTAATACAAAGTAATTTTCCAAATGAGTTAAGGATACATTAGATTGTTTAACATCTAAATACAACCTCCATATAGCTAACAACCTTACGCCTTCTATTTTAATTTTTACACATATTTTTTTTAATATTCTAGTTATATTGTAAGAAATAAACCATTTACAATACTTTAAAAGAAATACATATTGCTTATTTAATAGATTCTCTAAACACAGGTTTTTCTGGTTGAATGATTCTTCTTTTATGTTTTGCTGAATTGTGAATTTTTTTCCCTTCTTGGAATTTCGAAAACTGAGTCAGTATTTTTAACCTTAAATGATTTCAGTCTAATTATATAATATAAAAATTCAATAACAGCCCGTCTTAAAGCTATATGTGTATGTAACAATATATAAAAAGTGTATATTACAGTCATTGTATATGTTTATATTATTGTATACGATTTTAATAATGTTATGTGAATGTATTACGTAATTTAATAATGTAGGAGCTGTGAGAAATAGGTCAAAAGCTGCTAACAATGAAGTAACAATGAGGTAACCTTGAGGCAATAATGAAATTGAAAGTTTAATAATGCTACTTGTGATTCTTGGAAGCAATAATGTAATTTTTGTGACAGTTTATAAAATAGCCAATCAACAACCAGAAAAAGCTTTAGTTAAATGAAGGTATTGTATTGGGCTAGGATTAGCCAATCAGAAACAAATGGAGCAAAATTTACAAATTCAGAAGTCAGTTGCTTGTAGACGGTGTTCCTAACCGGACGCGAGATGCGTCCTCGAGAAATTTAATACGTATTTCGTGTGAGACAAAAATAGTTTACGTGTTAAAAAGTGCAAGTAATTAATAAAAAAACTCACAGCTCTCTCTCTCTCTCTCTTTCTCTCTCTCTATCAGTGAAGTGTTATTTAAATTGTGTCAAGCATTAATAAAAAGGAGTGAAGTAAAATTATAATCTGTGTAAGCCTACATTCTTCATTCGCACCACTCCCTGCTAAGACATTCATGTCTCTAAAAATAAATACTGACGCAGCCGAGGTAAATATAAATATAATATTTAAAGAAACAGTCAAAATTACAAAGTTAATATTTTTAAACTTGGTGCAAAGGTCGCCGGAAAGTGCATTTTTGGGGGTGAAGGCTACCGGAAACTTTTTACCATACGTGCGGTTGCAACTACTTCAAGTTCGGCTCCCCAACAGTCGAAATATAATACACCTTCTTCAAACTGGCTTTCCATACGTAGCAGCAACAAACCTTCTTCAAATTGGCTCTCAAAGCATGGGACAAATAACAATTCAACAACAAACCTTCTTCAAATTTTAGTTCCTTTTTGAAATCTTTTTCTCTCTTTATTCGTTTATCACCTGACTTCCATAAATATCTGCATCCATAAATGGTTTCTACATTGTTGGGAACATGATTTTTTCCCATACCTGGTAAAAGAGAAGGCAGTGCCATGTGTTTATTATGCCGTGACATAATTTAAGGTTATAAACGATTTAATCTTAATAGCATTTATAATACGGTATATTCAAATGGTTTCATTTTGTGTGCATTTGTAAATTTTGAAAATAATGTACGTATCGCATACGCCCAAAAGAACACTCCTTAAAAATCTCGCATCCAAAAACTGTTCCATTTTGCGTGCTAAAATTTCTGCTACTTGTTTCGGTGCTTTTGTTGTCAATTCACAATGAGGTCAGCTGGAAGAGTAAAGGAAGAGTTTTGGATTAATCTTCGCCATGAAATAAAACTTTTTAAGTGAACGAGATAAAGAATAACCTGAACTACTCTTTTACATGGTGGTTAAAAGCTGTCTTCCTGGCTGAATAACAGGAATACTGAATGATGTCCAAATTAAAGTGCAAGATACTAATACATTTATTACTCAGCTTACAATGCAATTTTTCTTTAGATTTCAGCGAGAGATTTAATGATTTTTTTACAGTTTCAAAACCCATTTTGATTAGTGGAAAATTCCTGGTCAGTAAAGACAGCAGATGTAAACGAGATTATCAATTTTTGGCCCTGAGATTAGAAATTTAAAAAATGAACTCATTGATCTTCAGCAGGATTCAGAACTGGGAGGTATTTTTCAAGAGAAACGAAACAAATTCAGTTGAAGTTTTGGGATAACGTTCCAGAAAAACAGTTTGAAAACTCGATGTCGCGTGCATGTAACATTTTGTGTCTTTTTGGATCAACTATATTTGTGAAATGACTTTCAGCAAGATAAAGTTCATCAAGGGTAAATATATCTCGCCTCACCAATGTGGACTTGAAAACCTGCTGAGAATATCTACACAAATCATCCAGCTCGTATTGACAAAATTGTACAGGAGGGTAGCAGAGTTCGACGTTCAACTTCACAGCAGTGGTCTACGTAGCTGTAAGTTATCTTAACATTATGTAATAATGGTGATGAAATAATAATAATAATAATAATATAAAACAGTAACTATTAATATAAAAATTAGTGACAATAATCAGTAAAGAATGTTTTATCCATAAATGTAATAACTTAATAAGGCTGCTTGTTACCAAGTTTAGCACTGTGAAATTCGGTGCGGATCTCAGATACTGTTTCTTATGTGTTTGGCTCTCTTGTAATTTCTAGTAAGTACCGCTGATCTAGAGGATCGCAGCCAGGGGGCTACGCAGAGTGTATTTTGGGGGCACTGGGGTCTAAAACCGAAATAACTGAAACACACAAAGTCAGTCATATCTTCATTTCGTGGTTTTTTTCTTTCTTTAAGATTTATCCATGTGATCCAACTAACTGGATACAGAACATGGTATATTGACCAAATAAAGGATTTGATAAGTCAGCAACAGCTAACTTTTTTAAGTGTTTATAGGCCCAAAAGGCAAACAGGAGTACATAGAGACCCCAGTCAGGTGTGTTAACCACTATGCTTCGTAGAGACCCGCTCACTTCACCACATCTACAAGAAGTGCTCTGCGACTAAACGTGTGCAGATAGTAAAATAAGCGGAGAGAGCCGTTTAATCTAGTTGTCAATCAACGTATGTAATGATAATTTTCCAAAAAAAAGGAAATAAATTCCGCCATGCCCCAGTATTTACCACTGCTTTAACCTATATAGTATATTGTTTATCTGTTTATTAACAGGTACAATGAGGTATAATAAACCTGCAAGTATAACAGTATCACAGAAAAAAAAATAATGAACCGTGGTTCAATATACGCCAACGACCACAGCTCCAGACTGGGCTCTCGCCGTATAAACACTTCCACGAGACTTCTATCGGGCACTTTTAAACTGTAATTAGAGAATCATGACGTACTCGGCAGGAGAAAAAGTAAAATTGCTTCTTAATAGATATGGTGGAAATACAAAACAGAAGCCTACGCATGCAAGTCTTATAATTTGGACGTTTTCGACAAAATGTACAAAAGCAAACACCTAGAAATCATTATTTTTAACTTCTTTCATGCGAGAAAGGGGAAACATTTATCACCAGAAAATAATGGAAACTGTGAACAATAAAAGCGACACGATTCTGCATTGGGCAAGCAGGATATTTTATTTAAATAAAAAAAAACCAACATGTTTTTACAAAACAGACGAACAATTATTGATGCCGCAGATGGTCGTCACTTTTCGAAGATGTCCTTGCTTCAACATCTGCTGTTGATTATGCTGCCGGCTACTACAGTGGTTGGCTATGAGATCTTTCTCTCAGGGAATGCGTGGGCGTATTTTGAAAGGATAACACCAGTTTAAATTGACTGAGAAATTTAATGTGATCTAATACTTGAGCTATTGTAGAGAGTTGCCGACCGTTTGAAGATAAAGAATGAAACTGATTATGAATCGTAACACTCGAAACTATAACAATTGAATTATAATACCTGCTAACTTTCCAGTATCAATTTTACGGTCTGAAATAACTGTTTCCGCAATAAAAAAAAACAAACTAGAAGCGTAACTTGCCGTGAGTCGCTAAAATGCTTACCGGCAAAACCCCTCGCGGTTACCGCTAAGTAATTATAACTCAACGTGATCTTAAGCGCTACGAACTGCCGATCACCGTAAAACACGTAAGCCCCTAAGGCTGTACGACAAGGACGACAAGACAAGACGCTAATTTTAGCAATACACACTCTTTTATTACTTAAGCTCCGTCTACTTTAAAACTACCCCACCAAGTCTCTCTCTTACCTGAGTCAGTATTACAATTCTTACATGTGCGTCTATTACCTTGCTGCTATGGGGTACTTCCCTGATTATGAGAAGTTACTTTCACTGATTTAAGAATTTATAATTTACAGAATTGGCCTACGTGACTGTGCAAATGTACTGAAGTTATAACCTAACTGCATTCCAGGAATCTTTATGTCTAATGCGATCGCTTCTCGCTGTTGCTAATTACTTTTAACATGACTCGCTAATGACCTTTTTCTCCAGAAAAATCTCTCAATTCAGGCTTATTGCATTATACATTGATTTAATATACAGAAACTATTTATTGCAACTTTTTTTTCTCTTATTATCATTTCTTTATTTAATTAGTTATATCTTCCCGTCAATAATTATTGCGGTATCAACGTTTTGCCTAATTCTTTATATTAATATTTAAATTCACAGAACATACGCTTGATTCATCAACTAAATGTATTAACTAATTGCATTTTCAGAAAAATAACTGCCATATGCAACAGCTTGCTGTTCTCTAAACGCATTGTATAACAGTTTCTCTAATCTCTGAAACTCCCATCACGATGTAAACGATCCAGAGAAAGCCTTCAGATTTTAGAATTACATAACATACTAATTAATGTCATTAGAGGCGCTATAAATTCTCAGTGTGTGAACACTCAGTGTGATACTTTAGAAATTCTCTAAACTCTTGTAGTGTAAACGCAGCCTCGCCAGACTACTCTGACATTTCCTGACCAGAAGTCAACTCCTCTGGCTCTCTCTGACTTCAGGTTTATGGGAATCCTGAAATACGATGCCTACTATGCCAACCGCAAGAAGTAATACTTGCCTCTAGCTGGCAGCATTTGAACTAAGTAGTCTTTTAACCTTAAACAGCCAATAATGGAAGTTATTAAGGATATGTGCCAAAATACCCAAATCAATGTAGAAACTAAATCAGGTGAGATCCTTATAGAAGCAATAAATAAAAGGGTTAGACAAGGGTGCTGTATATCGCACACACTTTTTAACATATATCTTGGTGATGCAATAAGAAGGTGGAAACAGAAAAGAATGCTTTAAAATTTAGAGATGATTTTAATATGAGAAATTTTATAAACACTCTTTTATTTGCAGATGATCAGGTTCTTATACCTAACAATGAAGACATCTTACAAAGATCATTCTTCGAATTACAAAAGATTACTGGAGAATATAACTTCGAGATATCTGTCCAAAAAACAAAGACAATGGCATTTCGAGGAAGATTTCCTCTTAGATGTAAATTAATGACACAGAACCAAAGCATTGAACAAGTAAGCTGCTTCAAATTCCTAGGGTGTGACCTATCATATATAGGAGAGACAGATGCAGAACGGAAGATTGAAAAATTTAATCGCATGTGTGGGACTATCAGAAGAACATTGACAGGTAAGGTCAGGAGGGACATGTGTATGAAATTTTACAAAACGATGGCGGTACCATGTAGATTATATGGCAGTGAGACTTGGACCCTTGATACAAAAACACGTAGTAGGATACAAACAGTAGAGATGAAACTTTTGAGAGAATGTCTGGGAGTCACAAAAACAGATAGATTATACAATGAAGACATTCGTAATCGTCTGTAAATATATAAATTAAATGATAAAATAGCTGATTATAGACAGACATGGGAAGACCACGTTAATAGGATGGGTAATGAAAGAACGCCAAAGAAGATTCTATAGTACAATCCGAGAGGAGGTAACTGGAAACACTAGGGAATTGTTATTATTTAAAAAAATTAACTTGAAATAAAATGTGCGTTTTATGATCTATATTTTCCTGTAGTAAGCATTTGCATTTGACTATACCGAATTTCATAGTAATGAAAAGTACTTAAACGGAATTTAACGGGAAATGCAAGAAACTCATTTTATTTGACATGTAATATGACAAAATCGCTAGTAGTACTTTTAGAGAAAATAAAAAACAACGAAAAGTTTTTCAAGTAAGCGGTAAAAAGGATATGCCCTGTAGGACCTCAAAACATGCTATACTACACCCTGTAATTTTAAAGCAAGCTTCTTGCGTATCACCAATGTTCGAATCCCGCGGTAGTTTATCCTCAGTAGCTCTTAGGTACTAAACTCGTTTGTAAATTAATCTTTTTTTATGTTACACTTCCCCCTCTTAAAGGCATCGGATACAATACATGTTTCTGTAAGGGAAATAGTATGCCAAAAGTAAGATTTTATTTTGGATATTAATTTCGCCACAATTCAGCGAATCTTATATTTAATTGATGAAAATATAAATCCAGCATTAACTCTAAAAACAATTGGACACCAATGATATTGAAGTTATGAATATTCAGATTTCATTGATATTGAATTTGATTCTTATACAATTCAGAAACAGGACCAGATTTGATGGAACGAACCCCGGATCGTCCAGTCTGTAATCACTCGCCATACCGGGGAGAACATATTTTTAAAATTAATTAATCATATTTCCACTGTCGCTGTAGCTTACATAAAAAGTAATTTTTTATTTAATGCTCTCCGAGCTTATGTGATTTACGGAGTAGCGTAATGAAGTTCACTAATGAATCTCTTTGATCTGTGAAGCCGGTTCTCAGAAAACCTTTTGTTGGACTATCCTGATACGACAGAGAAGCTTGCGTTCATTAATAAAGTTTTGATCTATTCTCGCAAGTTTTGGCACATCCCGGCTTACTTGCCGTAGCAGATATGAACTTCACAAGCATTTGGCAAAACTTCCTCCAATTTTCGTTTTCACACAACATGCATTTCAGAGTGCAGAACCCCGCATTGGATATGGGTTTAATGATTTTTATAGAAACCTCAGGCTTGCCAACTTCCACAACAATGTACTAATCATTATTTTCAGAACCCCGCATTGGATATGGGTTTTATGATTTTTATAGAAAACCCAGGCTTGCCAACTTTCACAACAATGTACTAATCATTATTTTGATGCGTGTTATCCCTTCTGTGTGTATTGTCACATCCTTCAGAATACTGGCTCACAAAACCTATTTGACATAAATTTGTATATTTTAACAAGCTTTAATTTGGTAACCTGACTCCGTTTGAGTTTGCCAAATAACACAGAACAGATATAAATAGAATATGGAAATATAATATCAATATAATATATCTATGAATGAATTCAGAACAATATACTATAATTAGGTAACAATATTAAAATTACTATACAAGAAGAAAAACAATAAAAGTATTTTACATATTAAGATTATTAAAAGCATATTATGTCCTGCTAATAAATACCATTATATGATTTCTAGATCTAGTACGTTCTTCGGGCGTAAAAATCCTTAGCATGGCTTCCTTCGGAAGGGAAATAAAGCCGGTGGTCCCGTGACGTAGATTTACGGCACATAAAAGAACCTCAAGCCTGATAAAGAGGCCTCTGAGCAAAATTATCGATCTTTCAATATAGAATGGGACGCTAAGGACCATAGTAGTTAAAGGGCGTCCATAAATAGAACCGAATTTAATGTTATATGATTTTTAAAAATCGCTAGATTCTTTTATAATATATTGTGCAAGTGTCCTGAATACTTTTACTAATTTTGTTTTTATACCTCCAATCCAATTTACAAATGACTTGGTTATTGTACCACGTGATCCAAAAAAAATACCCGTAACAGAAATTTTATTTATATTATAATACTCTCTGAAGTATTTAATTTCTACCCTCTTTACTACTTACCTCATAGTAAGTAAATGAAGTATCGAATCCGATTCGATATTTCATCAGAAATATACGTTTTCAGTCTCCCTGAATAAATATATTAAAAAAAAGCATTTTTAGAAAATGGTCTGTGTCTCCATGGATGAGATACAAAGATTTTCGAGCACATCAGCCACCCAAAACTACCCTTTACGTGGAAAAATCTCTGTTATTTTCAAAAATATGATTTTGATTAAAATATCACAAGTTACGCGGTAGAAAAAGTAACACCATTTTCATTCAGAGGACCTCAAATTAAATTGAGTTTTATTTATGGACGCTCTTTAACTACTATGGTCCTTAGCGTCCCATTCTATATTGGGCGTGAAAGATCGGTAATTTTGCTCAGAGGCCTCTTTATCAGACTTGAGGTTATTTTACGTGCCGTAAATCTACGACACGGGACCACCGGCTTTACTTCCCTTCCGAAGGAAGCCATGCGAAGGATTTTTACGCCCGAAAAAATCCATCGCACTCCGCCGGATTTGAACCCGCGACCTTAGGAACTAGAGGCTAACACGGTACCACTAGCCCACGGAGGACGACAGAGGACCTCAGAATACGCATTTCCACTGGAATGTCAACACTGAATTTCTGGTAGAATGCAATGCTTTCCCTGCCTAGGTAAGCGAAAGAGAAAATAATACTAATTCAATTCACTGAAAAATGCTGTTTCCCCATTAACATTTAAAAATTAGAATTTGTTCACACCGAAAGCTTGCACTCCTTAATTTTGATCCATAAAACATTATAAAGACATGTGTAATAAACTTAAAATTCACGTACCTCTTTCACGAAAGGAGTATGCGCCATTACGTCGTTTGTCCTCGCTATTGTTGATCATGGCCTTTCTGTTGAAAGTGCTTTTGATGAATAAACTGCCATTCGCACGTGTAAAGAATTTTGCCGTTAAACACAATTTCAAACTCTTATCTATCGGATGAATAATTATTTGCTAAACTATCGCTCTCAAAAAAAAGCAAGTGAATTCATTAAACCCGACCTTGCAAACATGCGAACTGTTCAACAAACTTGACAGTCTTCCACAACGGTGATACACACACACACACACACACGTGCTTAACAATTACCATTCGAAACTGATTTCAAAGAAGCCCTCTTTTATAATTGATCTATAACATCAATGTTATTAAAAATGTAATTAAAAATTCAAATGTCCTCCCTATGCTTTTTTATGCTTAGTATAAGACTCAACCTATGCTTTGAGAATGTGTGAAAGGTTTAGAGCAATAATGGGTTCAAAGCACAATGAAACCGTTCTGACAACTATAACGGTGCACGATAATTTTAAACAATGACATAATTTATCGACCACTGATAGTGGATGAAAGCATGTCAGTTTCGTATTGCAGTTGAAGCGTTAACATTCCCTTCCCCCCAAGATACATAAATACGGTAGTGTGTGAGAACCACAGCTAAAAAACAAAACGTAGTTGAGATATCAAATTTCATATTTAAGGATATATGTCACTCAAAGCTTTCATTGCTTTAATAAAGTGTTAACTGCCTATCTCACATAAAATTAAAAATTTGACGTGTACACTTGCGACTTTCTCTAACTACGACGCAATTCGGAAGATCCCGGGTTCGATTCCCGTCAGGCCGGCCACTTTGACTATGGGTTTTTTCGTGGAATCCCCGATTCGGTAGACGAATGATGGGGGTGGTTCCCCTTCTACCATGAATTTCCTGCCCATAATTTCCTTTCATCTGTTTGTGGCAACAGGAGCCGACGACGGCGGTTGGTATATTGCGACAGGGCGGTAGAATTTGCGCTTTGGAAATATTTGTCCCTGACGTTCTTTCTGGAGTGTCTCTCTATTTCCGGGACTCACAGGTTGCAGATGACTAGGACAGGGTTAGCTGGCCTCAGGATTGGTGCCATCTTGGAATAGTTAGGGATCCCATCCTTGCAAGCGCACATCGTCGTCCGGATCTGGTCGCCCTTCGGATCTCCTCTTCATCACTTCCTCCCAGGGGTAATATTGGAAGTACAAAGGGCCCACTGAGGCCTACATGCGGTGCCGTGTTCCAGTTACTGGAGGCCCCTCCGTCTGACCACTCCTAACTCCTACCGGTGACAGATTCACCTAGCATATCCGTTATTTGTAATAGTATTCATACAAGAAGTGATCATTCTATCCAAGTAACCTTATTCAAGATAATACTTTTGCCTAGGAATCATTTGAAAGCGAGCAATAAAGTGCTTAGCTACATAAAGCATTCGGAAACAGCATTCAAATGTTTAGCTGCGGTAACGAGCTCATGAAATGGACAGAAAAAATCTGATGTGTTACACTCACATGACTTTCTCTACTCTTGTACAAACTATTTATACAAACGCTTATTCTCCATCTCCTTCATGTTAATCGAGATAAACATCAATCTTATTGCTAATTTTCTTGTAGATGTAAGGGGAATATATATTTACAAGGGCATTTGGAAATATAGTAGCCTTTAAGCACATACATATCTCTTAATAGCTGGTTGCTAGGTGCAGCACCATTCCCTTTCCCACAGATTAATACTATTTGCATATCCAAGACAAAAAAATGAATAACGAATTCCCATTTGAGAAAATAAGTATTGAAAAATTTAAGGGAATAATAAGCAATATCTCGAAAATGGTTCACTCAACAAAAAAAATTGTGTATTTTAACGCGATCTACATTTTTTGTGTAGTAAAATTTTGTCTATCTCTTATGGTTTACCAGTTATGCAAAAGTCGTTCACAATGAAGAATACTTTTGGAGACATTCCCAGGAAATTCAGGATATACATTTTATTTGTCATAAAAATATCGTTAGAGCCATTTTTGAGAAAATTAAAATTTTCGAAAAATGTTCCATGTAAAGGGTACTCTGGTGTGGGGGGATTTTCTTGAAAACCTTCGTGTCGCATCCTTGGAAGATACTGAACCTAGATACCAAGTTTGGTGTTTATCCGACTGTTCGTTTCTGAGTTATGCTGTTCACAGACAGACACACACACGGACATGTTTCCAAAAATGCTTTTTTTTGGATTCAGGGGGTCTCAAAACATGTATTTCCGGTGAAATTTCGGTATCGAATTTTTGGGTGGAATACAATACTTCCCCTACTTACTATACGTAGTAGAGAAAGTAAAAAAAAGAATTGCAAACTTTTTTAAGAATATATATGCAATATTTAAAAATGACTAAGACTAGGAACATTTTGACATAAATTATTGTGGAATTTAAAGAGCTTTACGATGTCTCAATTATACAAAACTTGCACAAAATTCAACCTGTGTGAAGAAAACTACACGGGCTATTCACAAAAAATTCAAGATATATAGGTAATATACATATAATTTGTCATTTTAATATCTGAAATACAATGTGATTTATTCAAAATTTAAATTTTTAAAAATTAAAAATATATACTTTTGGCCCTTCTAAAGGGTAATTTGGGGTAGGCAAATTTTCTGATTCAATTATGAAATTTGGTATTTATCCAACTTGTCGTTTTTTAGTCATGATGTTAGTAGACAAAACGACTAGCAGGGGTGCAAGGTTCATTTTCTAAAAATGCTATTTTAGGGTTCAGTGGACCTTAAAATGCGTATTTCCGGTGAAATCTCGATATAGAATTTTTGGGCGGAATACAATATACAATATTTCCTACAACAGATTAGCAGAGAGGGTAAAAATACGTGTTTAACATGCTTCAACTACACATTCCAAAGGGAAGTAGCAAACTGATAACCTAAAATTCGTTTTTCCATAAGCTTATTTTTCTGGTTTCAGTACTACTTCTTTAAGGATTACCCTCCTCTTTGGAGGACTTATAAGCCAATGCGAGAAGCAAGCAAACTGGATCACGGAAAGGTAGAATCAGACGACTGAAAAATTCAATGCCATAGCCGGATTTAAACCACGGATCTCCCGGTCTCCGTCCGGCTGCTCTAAGCACTGAGCTACCATGGCAACATGCCGGTACATTAAATTCCCCAACTGATTCGCATGTTTCCCGGTAAACCACAAGGAGATCTCAAATTGTATTGAGATGACATACCCCATGTTGCCATGGCAGCTCAGTGGTTAGAGCAACCGGACGGAGACCGGGGGATCCGTAGTTCAAATCCCGGCTATGATATTGAATTTTTCAGTCGTCTGATTTGAGGCAATATTTTATATCACAACACAGAGTGATTGTAGTGTAAATTAATATTATTGTATCTACAGGATTTTATGTTTGTTAACCATAAGTATTGTTAGGAAATAAGTTTACACGGCCTCACTGAAACTGACGATAGAAGTGGGTAACAATAAACCGAGGGGGTGAGTTGTTTATCACTAAGAGGCAAACAAATGACGTCAGGGTATCGTGCCTTTTTTTAGAAATGGAGGGAATATCTTCCCTAGAGTATATATGTTAGTAGCAGTGATTGGCTGACAAAACAGACGCTAAAGTGGGCGCGATTTGGTAACCAATAGCAGCTCTATTTTAATGTATAGGCAATTCGGGGTGAAGGAGTACATATTCTCGAGCCATAAGCAAGTATCGCACAGTTCGGAAGAATCTCTCACGAGATGCACATTACGCAGTTTTGAAGAATCATTCACGAGGTGCACGTCACGTAGTCCTGAAGAATCTCTCGCGAGGTACACGTTGCAAAGTTAGTTACAAAATGTGAAGTACGCGAAGTAATTGGTACGCGGCAACTAAAACGACTGCAGTTTGTAGCGGGGGTTTGGAAAATAATGGAACGTTTTCTGGTAGGTATGAACTTGGTAAGGGTTTCGGGTACGAAAGATTTTTTGCCGGCTACTCAGGTAGAGGATAGTGATTGTGAGACTCTAATCTCAGGGATTTGTGTGGATGGGAGATGAAGTATACACACAACTCCTCTCATATGGCCCATTTATTATGAAGATCCACACTTGTTGTCGTACTGAAGACCCTTCACACAAGACGCGTTCCTATCTGTTTTTCCCTGTTACAGTCTCCGTGCTTCTACCCTAGATTTTATTCTATTTCTTAGTTATTCACAATATGACTTTTGTCATTTCTAGCTACCCTAGCTCTCACTGTAATGTTATGACGATTTCCTCTCATATATCTCTTTCCCTAGTGATAATATAAACTGTTACACGTTGTTGATTTCCCTATCTTTTACAACGCTAAGTATTTCATCTTGTTCTCCCTGACCCTTCGAGACACAAGGTTTTTACGTCCTCCTCCTAGCTTTTCTCGACACAAAGTGTTCCATGTTTCGCGTGTCGAAAACTCACTCCTGCTCCTAGACAAAAATCTATTTCACGCCTCTTTTCTAGTTTCTTTCCCTGGCGTTACTGTTCACGTGACTTTTGTTATTTCTTATTGGCCATTTCTCTATTTTGCACTTCTTCTACCATTGGTTACATTTCTGCCACCTTATGCACCGTGAGCGTCTCTACTGTTTCACATTATTAACGGCTGATTTGATTTTCTGTCCGCATGAATGACTAGCACATCCGTTTCAATGTTTCGCTCGCCGGCGAGTTCCCGGCGATTTCAATAGAACCTAACTGTTTCTCCTGCTAGCCTTTCCTGTTGCCCTCTGGCATTATTTTCTTGTTTCTGTTTCCTTTCACATTCTTTTCCTTTCTGATTTATTTATACGTGTCTACTTTATTTTATTTCATCCATAATAATGTTTATTCCCCCCTTTTCTTAATCTTTAATATTCTCTTTTATCTCCTTCTTATTTTGTTTTATTAGCGGATTAGTCTTAAACTTTTATTCTGGCTGTGATTATCATTGTACTCGCGGATCTTATCACTTCAAGTTACATTCGGAAATATAACAGTTTCAGTCAGGCGTGTATAAAGATTAAATATGTGAATTATTAATTAAGTATGACGGCAATAAAAGTGTAGAAACAAATAATTTTATCAGTGTTATCTTTTAGCAACAACTCCTTTCCGTTTACACGCCCTGCATAGAGACACTTGCTCGACTGAGTTGTAATAGCTAGCCGGAGGACAAAGAACCCAAATTTAAAATAATAAAACAAGAGGCGCTCAACAAATAAGATAAAACTAGCCATTGAGAACTGCGACAGATTCTACCTTTCCAAACTGTCCAACACAGGCTTGTGTGGAAGAACAATTAATTCCATTAATTGACCTAATAGTGGTTGAAACTATGGAGCCCGGAACTTAAGTACTTACAACGCTGTAAGTCACCATGGGGTATGTTATCTGAATACTATTTGAGATCTCCTTGTGGTTTACCGGGAAACAGTTGGGGAATTTAATGTCGTACCGGCATGTTGCCATGGTAGCTCAGTAGCTAGAGCAACCGGGCGGAGATCGGGAGATACGTGGTTCAAATCCTGGCTATGGTATTGAATTTTTCAGCTGTCTGAGTTTACCTTTACAACCCTGTCTTCCTGCTTATGTGGAAGAACAATTAAGCCCAAACTGAATTATGATCATAGCATATTATCTAGGTTGGCTGATCAGCCTAATGCCTGGTATGGGGTAAAGAAGAAAAAATGAAGTGCAACGATGAAACAGATGATAGGAAATTTCGCGGATCAAAGTATCCAACCCTGCATTCACCTAGCGACCGAGAAAAACCGGAACAAAACCTTGGGTCAGATTGTTCGGCCCGGGGGCTTTGAACCCGGGACCTTCTGAATGTGACCCACAGACGTTACCGCCTGAGCCATCCTATTCGGTCTCGTTTCAATACATTGATATTGTAAGAAGTGGTTTGTCTTTTATTGTTTCACTAATTACCAAAGAAAGATTACAAAATAAAATATATAAATAGCATTTATACGTATGCATTAAATTATTGCACTGTTACTTAAAGCTGTTTTAAGTAATTGTTACTTTAAAGTTAGAAGTAGAATGGGAATAAAGGGCAAATGCCTAAGGCTGGATTTTAAAGCATCACTAAATTCTCTAAATAAACTAATCGAGTTTTATTTATCTATTTTATTTTACGTCGCTATGAGTGCGTGGTTCTATCGCGACGGGTCTTTTAGGAGATACCTTGTGGCGGACAGTTAGCCTTCTAGGTCTCATCCCTGTAGTATACCATCTTGCTTCAAGTGTCTACAGAGGCCTTAGTACTAGGCAACCGTATCTCTGCTTCTACACGTGACGGGCAGATGGTAGTTTCGACATGTGCACACAGAGACCTTGTGTTAGGCAACTGTATCTCTGCTTTCACAAGTGCCGGGCAGATGGCATTAGGGTGCCGTCCGGTTTACCTGTTTTCCTTATCTGTGGATAGATGACAGAGCATTCGCTATGGTCTATTTTCATTTTTACTACTGGCTTAATCCTAAGGTGGAATTTTGGGTCGGGGTATTAATAATCCAATCCTGTATTTAGCTCGACAACTGAGGGAAACCACGAAAAAATCCCAATCGACCTATCTGACCACGGGATTTGAACCCGGAACCTCCCGAATGCGGTTCCCAGACGTTACCGCCTAAGCCATCCTGCTCGGTATTATTTTCTTCTTTCTCATTTCGTTAACCATTCCTGATATACTTACATATTTTAAATTTGAAGCTTGCCTGTATATTCACAACCAGATATAGGAATTCTTCAGCTACTGGCTTCAAGTTATCTACATTAAAACCGTTTCACTACAAAGAATGGAAAACAAGAGAAGCCAAGGGTCAGTGTCAGGAAGGTAAAAACCGGTCCGAGAGCTGTCTGTAAACGCCAAAGGAATCCACGAGGGATGGAGTGGTTTATTTACAATCCTTGCCTATAGTTCTGTGATAGTTCAACCCTATTTCCTTCCTTGCGAGCTTATAAATTGTTATGCCTGCTCATAACCATTGCATTTGTTAAGGGAGTACGTGACTACCGTACTGGTTGTAACAAAACGTGTACTAGCAAATAATTTATCAAGTTAATGCTGAACACTGTGTCAAAATTTCTAGGATCCTATGAGACTTGGGACCTGCGGAAAGAGCTGAAGATAGATTTATTTGCTTATTCTATATTTAATTGAATATGTATTACTGGATTCCCTGGCTAGTCATTAAAGGCTGCGGTCGTATGGATATAGTCTCAGGTTGTGCTTGCGGTATGAAGGATTGCTAAGTGATTACACTGAAATTAAATATAACTGTAGGATTTTACTTTCATAACCGTAAATTAAAAACGTATATTTACACCTTTCAACACGTAACAGTTATGATGGTGTGAGAGTTTACGTGTTAATCGCTGTAATTACTCGACATGTTAGTTACCGACCGTTATCGCGCAAATATGCTTAACTTACATATTTCGTTCACACTTTTCACTTAACACTTTTTTTAGATTAGCAGGTGAATACGTGTTGGTCTGGTTGGCTCAATTGATTAGGCGCTGGTCTTCTGATACCAAAGTCGCAGGTTCAAACTCGGCCTAGCCGATGGTTTTTAAATGTGCTTAAAAGCGACAGCCCCATGTCAGTAGATTTACTAGCATGTAAAAGAACTGCTGTGGGAGGAAATTCCGGCATACCGGCGGCGCTGATATGATCCTGGCAATTGACAGCAGCGTTATCAAACAAATATAGGTAAGTATATTCTTTATCATTTATAACTTGATTATGCAGAAAATTACTTTTATATTTTTGGCGCGTATTCGTTATGCTAACCATCGCAGGCACGTTGTGTGTAACTTGCTTCCTCTGACTCCGGCTACGAACTGCTGGCAGGCTGAGTGATTCTGCCCTGTGTCCACTCTCAATAGGGTTTTTTATTTTAGGATGGGTGTTTAAGAATGCTTTTCTATTTTGGTATGGATAGATAAGAAAGGAGGTAGCATGTTGGTCCTCGACGGCTGTCTGATCTGGCTTCCTCCTAAATTTTCCCGTTTTTATACTCCCATTGTTCCAGAATATTCCATTGCGTGAACTTACGCACGTCTCCCACACTCAAATTTAACCTCCGGCGTTACCATTTTCCTATAGGCTAGAATCATGTGCTGTCTAACTTGAATCGTTTAATGTAACGTCTTCTCCACCGTTTCTCCCCTCGACACAATATTCGGTTCTTCCCTTAAAAATCTGACGTGTTACACTCACATGACTTTCTCTACACTTGTACAAACTTATTTTTACAAACGCTTATTCTCCATATGCTTCATGATAATCGAGATGTTAAATCTTATAGCTAATTTTCTTGTAGATGCAAGGGGAATTGGTAGGTTTAAACGATAGTCAAATATTTTAAGAGTTGGTTGCTATGTGGAGTATTCCATTCTCTTTGCATTACCAGGACAAAAAATAATAATAATAATGAATTCCCATTTAAGAAAAAGTATAAGTATTGGAAAATTTAAGGGAATAACAAGCAATATGTCGAAAATGGTTCACTCAACAAAAAAAATGTATGACATAAATTGTGTATTTTAACGCGATCTACATTTTTTTGTTTAGTAAAATTTTGTCTATCTCTTATGGTTTACCAGTTATGCAAAAATCGTTCACAATGAAGAATACTTTTGGAGACATTCCCAGAAAATTCAAGATATACATTTTATTTTTCATGAAAGTATCTTAAACATATGATATTTTAATCAAAATCATTAGAACCATTTTTGAGAAAATTAAAATTTTCGAAAAATGTTCCATGTAAAGGTTAACTGGGGTGGGGGATTTTCTTGGAAACCTTCGTGTCGCAACTCTGGAAGATACTGAACCTAAATACCAAGTTTGGTGTTTATCCGACTGTTCGTTTCTGAGTTATGCTGTTCACAGAGAGAGACACACACACACACACACACACACACACACACACACACACACACATACGGACATGTTTCCAAAAATGCTTTTTTTTTTTATTCAGGAGGCCTTAAAGCATATATTTCCGGTGAAATCTCGGTATCGAATTTTTGGGTGGAATACAATACTTCCCCTACTTACTAAACGTAGTCGCGAAGATAAAAAGTCGTAGACAGTACGTGACTGGAAGTGGCCTCTACTACTGTCTCTTTTCTTAACAAAACTACGAATGCGACTACTTTTAGCTCTGAAAGTTTCCCGTATACAACTCACATCATTGTTATACGAAATTACAAATATGTATATACGAGGGGCGTCCAATAAGTAAAATTTCCTATTTTATGAAAAAACATTACACACAGTTGATCATGTTGAATTAATTTTATTTGTATTGTACAATCCTTCTGTTACTTTTCTGCATAGTCAACATGTTTTTCCAAGCATTTTTGGGGACGTCACACAAGTTTTTCCAAGTCAGTGTTGTACCAAGTCGGGTCCTGGCCTCGCAACCTACTGTTCACTGATTTGACTTCATCATCGGTGTTAAAAGTGCTTACCTTTGAGTTGGAGGAACATATGAAAATCACTTGGGAGCAAGCTCCGGTGAATATGGAGGATACGAGAAAACTTCCAAGTTGAATCTTAACCCAGGCGGAGCTCAGAAGATTCAACTGGGAAGTTTTCTCGCATCCTCCATATTCACCAGATCTTTTCCCAAGTGATTTTCACATGTTCCCCTGACTCAAAGGTTATCATGGAGGTAAACACTTTAACACCGTGACGAAGATCAATCGGAAGTGAACAGTTGGCTACGAGCACAGGACCCGACTTCTGGTTCACTTCTGATTCATCTTCGTCACGGTGTTAAAGTGTTTACCTCTATGATGAATTGATGACTTTTGAGTCAGGGGAACATATGAAAATACTTTCGGAAAAGATCTGGTAAATATTGAGGATGCGAGAAAACTTCCCAGTTGAATCTTCTGAGCTCCGCCTGGGTCAAGATTCAACTTGGAAGTTCTCTCGCATCCTCCGTATTCACCGGAGCTTGCCCCAAGTGATTTTCACATGTTCCTCTAACTCAAAGGTAAGCACTTTTAACAGCGATGATGAAGTCAAATTAATGAACAGCTGGTTGCGAGCGCAGGGTCCGACCTGGTACAACACTGTCTTGGAAAAACTTATGTCACGCCTCCAAAAATGCTTGGAAAAACATATTGACTATGTAGAAAAGTAACAGAAGGATTGTACAATATAAATAAAATTAATTCAACATGATCAATTGTGTGTAATGTCTTTTATAAAATAGGGAAACTTACTTATTGGACGCCCAGTGTATTTACATGTTTCTCCTATGCCTCTAAAATAGGATAGGGCAATAAGAAGAATGTACATAATTTTATGTTTGATTAGAGTACTCATACTACCAGTTTTATACTTACTTTAACTACAATTGATTATTAATGATGACTAATAATTTGGCTTGATTACAATTATCCTGTTAAAGTTCCGGGTTCAACAAACTATAAATAAAACTTAGTATAAATGTTTTGGGAAACAATCCTAAAACTGAGAGAACGTAGGCTTTCACGGCCGGAATCAGTATAACTAGAAATTATTTCCGGGATGTTATGCCGTGGTCAGTTGGAGACAGATGTTGCAGACATTTCGTCACAACTGTGGTGGCTAGCAGCACGCAGTCAACTATTCAGACGCAACGCACCTTACCCGAGAAGACTTCGAACACGCCACAGAGGATGTCCACAGTTGTGGACGAAACGTCTGGAACATTTATCTCCAGCAGAACACGGCATATCTTCATCGAGAATATCTTTGTCTCCATTTAACCAAACTGGAATAAATTGACAAACGTTGTATATGTTTATTTATTTCAACCGCGAGTGCAGTGATTCGCCTGAAAAATGTACAGGTGTTTATATAAACTGCCCTTAATTTTGCCAGTTTTAACATTTGAAATATGTGCACAAATTTTAAGACGTCCATACAGAGTGCGCTTTAAGTCATTGCAACCGTATATTTTCTAAAAATATGTCACTGACTGCTCCATAGCTAAGTCAGCCAGCTGTACTAGAGGTCCCAGGTTCGATTTCCGGCAAGGCTGATGGAATTTTTCTTTTAAAAAGGTTTCTCAGTATGCCCCGAGCCTGCTGTATTCTTTTATTCTTTGTCATTGATTAACAACAAACCAACTCTTAAAAGAAAAAGAAAACCCCGTTTGAATACGTGCCAAAAAGAGTCATACAATTATAATTGACAATGATCTCTATAATCGGTATTACCGTATGTGTGTGCCGCCGCAAAGTCAACACGATAAAGAAATAACAACAATTCAAAAATATATTGGTAGCAATGGAAACAGTAAAAATAACAAGACCTTGAAAAACGCGATTATGGAAATTGGCCAATACGCCTGGTACGTATGTTATTCGATCGCACAGAGCTTAGACCTCATTTATGCATCCGATTTCATGTCGTACGACAAAATTAAATTTAGTTTTTTTTTAATTTACGGACGCCCTTTAACTGCGGTTCTTAGCGTCCCATTCTATATTGAGCATGAAAAAGCGGGAATTTTTCTCGGAGGCCTTTTTATCAGACTTGAGGTTCTTTTACGTGCCGTAAATCTACGACACGAGACCACCTGCTTTACTTCCCTTCCGAAGCATTTTTACGCCCGGAAAAACCCGTCGCTCTCCGCCGGGTTGAACCCGCGACCTCGGGAACTAGAAGTATGGAATTAGTACATGGTACCACTAGACCACGGAAGACGACATCGCACGAAAAGGAATGATGCGACGTCATGTAACAATTATGCTTTTATTATTTTTTTAAAATTAATTTTTAATTTAATTATTATTTTTAGTTGATTACTTTTAGTGGTCTATTTATTCACGAGACGTATCGCACTGTGCATTGTTGGAAAATCAGTTTTACAGCCCGTTTCCATATTTGGTTCGGCAGAATATATAGCTGTGTGTTGTAGTATTGCTACAAACTCTTAAGAGAAACAAAAATGTGCTACATTCACATGACTTTCTCTACCTCTATCGTTTATTAGTGGGTATATAAATTATTCTTACGAAAGTTTATTTTTCTATCTGCTTCATTTTAATCGAGATAAACGTTTGCAGAAATAGTCACATTACACATTTCGTTAGGATACAAAGGGAACAGCATAGACAAATGTTTAAGAATTGGACGCAATATGCTAGTCTTAAAATGCCATGCTCTTTCCACGACATCGTGGGAAACTATTGAAAATCGACAAAACTTAAAAGAAAATAGTTGAAATTATTGGAACAATTCGAACCATTAATAACGGTATCTCGGTAATGCTACAAAGTTATTTTAAATATATTGTATGTTTTAAATAAATCTACAATTTTTTTGTCAAATACACCTACTACTAATTTAGCAACACAAAGTGTGATTCACTGAAGAGAAAGGAGTTGCTTTATTTGTTAATGGTTATGAAGTTTCTAAATAATTTTACGATCCGCATTTAGATGGCAATATTCCTCTCTTAGAATCGGATTTGGATTCAGCACGAATTGAATCTCCGTTTACACCTCGTTCTGAGTACAAAAATGGACTCAAGATCGATTTCAATGCTCTATGTAACTGTATTGACTACAGATTCAACGGCGAGGTTCAAAGATCACAGGAACTAGCCTATAGAACTGGAAGGAAATCTACAGACCAACAGCAGAACCTTTCTCTTTCTTATTTTGTATTCTTTGAGTCTCCACAAGGAGGGGTTCCGACCCCTTCAGCTGGCGTGCTGCAGACCCTGATCACTCATGGTACTTCTGACGTTACTAGAAGTACGCCGAACCAAACGTCCGAGCCCCACCCGAAGGGGTGTCGTTTGGATTGGGTTAGACTCGATGAGGCAGTGGTTCCCGAGATCCGTGTGAGAATGGGTACGTCTGTGCGGGTTTCCGTCAGGCAGAGTTGTGAGATGCCTTAATCTCCTCCGGTACCGACCTGGATAGTCGGTAGACGGCATGCTAGATTGCTGTCGGCCCTACCGAGGTTTTTGGTAGTCGTCCCCTTGGGATGATGAGCCTAAGTGGTGCATCCAAGCCTTTTTAGACTCTAGGTATTGGCCTCATGGAAACCCCCACGGCTTGGAGAGCCACTCGGATGGCGCCACCCTGGGTTTAGGAGGGGGGGCTCGGGCTTTGACTCTTGCCCTGGTAGACCTTCGCATCACCATCACCTATTGTTTTGAATACCTACCTTTGTCTTTGGCAAGCTACAGATGTATTATGAGTGAAGTACGTACAGGTCTTACACACTTGAAGGTGTACACCAGCACGCGAAGCTTCTTCCGCGTTCTACATCACTACAATTTTACGTCAATGCCACTAACTCACCACGGTAGAAGCAGATAACGTACACGGGATGGAAACTTCTCCCGTTTTCTCCATACCAATACCATCCATACTTTCAATTACAATTTAATTTACACATTACTTCGCTCTCGTCCTCAAAACAATGTACTTATTATGTACACAACTATAAACATCCACAAAAACAACTCCTCTTTCATCAGACAAGCTATTAGGTATTATTTATTATTGTTGTTGAGAGCGGCTGTAATTGTATCAATTTGATCATAAATATTTTGCAGTACATGCTATTATACATTTTTAGGGCAATCTAATCTAAAATTTTGTGAACACCCAAAATGTATACTCACCAACTACTACTATTTATTCTACACTCACAATGCCTTAATGGTCACATATGACCACTACTAAAAGCTTCCAATATAAAAAAAGCAATTATTTCACATCTTTGGGGCATATACTTCGACTCCAAAAGGATTTTGCTGTATACATACAAAAATACGTTTAAAACATTTTGTTAGCTGCAAGGAGCAGAGACACAAATTTAAAAAATTAGATAAAGTTTTTTCATTTAATGAATGAACATCCTGCAAATGTTTTGTAACTGATACTGAAAAACATTTAGGATTAGTAAAACTTAAAATTTTAAACACATTTTAAGACAAAATATGAATTTTAGGGATTTGTTATACTATACTCCCCTTAATATTTGAAATATACTCCCTCAGTTTCAGATTCCTCTTCTTATCATCAGATTATTAATCTTCTTTCCGTACATGTGTTTCTTTTCTTAAGAAGATCTTTCCTACAGGTATAAACAAACAGCAATCCCACTTTTATATAAAAGGGGATTTATTATACATTCTAGTGATGATCTCAAATATATTCAAGAACATATTTTTAAAATCACATATATTGGATGTTTCATTGTGACTGAGTGGGCCTAATTTATGGATTTGGAAGTGTTATGTACCAAAATATAGCAACATTGGCTTTAAGAATTTTACAACTGGTGTGAGATATACCGTGTTTTATTCTGCTACCTGCTGAAATACGTCACATCCTGTGATTGCTAGCCACTGTCTTTTTTTTCTTTCTTTGTTTCCTCTCCAAAGGAGAAAAAATTCCTATGGAAATCATTCTTTAAATTACACTAATTTGTGAGAAAATTTGCAGTAACGTTTGAACCATAAAAGCCAAATTTAAATATTTTTAATGACAAATTAATTATAGTGATAATGGGGAGTATGTAAAACTGTTAAGTAAATAGGAATTGCTTGCTTAGAGATGCAATGGAAGAAATGTCGAATGGTAAAAGGCTTGTGGGAGAAAATGCCACAGTAATATAAATCAAGGATATATACACAGAGGGGCGCTCAAGCTCCCGCCCCCCAACCACTCTAGATATTCAAAACTGCAATAATGAAGCACAGAAGTCTCATTTTTGTTTACTGTAACTCTTTTTTACTTACAGGTTTAGCATACCTCACACCTATTAAGAAACAGGCAAATAAAAATACTATACACATTAAAACAGTGGTAAATATTGGGGGATGACAGGTAATTTACTCCATTCTTTTGACAAATTATCATTCCATACATTGGTCAACAACATTGATTAAATGTCTTGTTTCACTCCTGTTACTATTTACACACCTGTAGTTACAGGTATTTAGTACTAGATATTTACAGAGCACCTCCTGTAGCTGCAGCAAAGTGAAAGTGGAACTTCTGAGTGGGTCTCCCAATAGTTTAGTGGTTAACAAACTGACTGGGTATGAGTCCTGGCTGGGAGTTTAGTCTCTATGTACGAGTATTCCTGTTTGTCTTTTGTTCCTATAAATACTTAAAAAAATTGATTGTTGGACATGCTGACTCATTAAATCCTTTATTTAGTGAATAAATAGATCCTGTTTAGTGATCTATGTACAGAGAGAGCCAAAAAACTACGAACCGGCTGCGCGGTGTTTTTTCCTGTCCGCGTCCTCGGCGCTCGTTGCCGTTTGTCGCTATCATAGAAAGACGCGGATGTAACCATACAAAATTTTCAAAACTGCTTTTAAAGGCTTTACCTCCCAACTTTATGAAAGGAGATGCTGAAAATGGCCACCGTCGTCCATACATTTTTGGCATCTCTTTAGAAAACTATCCATCACTAGCCGTAGTTCACGTTGAGAAATGCTGACAATTTCCTGGCGGATATTTTGTTTTAGTTCTTCCAGGGTGCGTGGGTTTGTCTTGTACACTTTGTTTTAAGTTACCCCAGAGATAGAAATCGCAGGGGGTTAGGTCGACGGACCGAAGGGGCCACAAATCTATACTAATAGTTGTGTCCTCAAACACACTTTCATAAAGTTGTTAAGTTGCGCCTTTAAAAATAGTTTTAAAAATGTTGTATGGTTTCTTCCACGCCTTTCTATGATAGCGACAGACGGCAACGAGCGCCGAGGACGCGGACAAGAAAAACGCCGCACAGGCGGTTCGTAGTCTTTTGGCTCTCCCTGTAGTTAGTATCCCCCTAAATGCATATGACAGCGTGTTTCTGTTATTCCCATGTCAGCACTCCCCAAATGCACTCTTTGCATACTTCCCTGAGCTAAGTCATCGTGGAGAATGGAGGAGGCTGGATTTGCCATCAAGTACCTGCCCTTATGCAAACAACTACAACTGATAGGCTTTTGAAAATTACAAACTATGTAAACTGTTCTGGCTTACCTTTTGTAATACTTAAAACCACTGCATGTTCAGAAAATGCTTCTGAAGAAATGAGATTGCATTTTCTTCTTCCTTTGGCCCTTTAAGGAAGTCAAACAGAGGACAGCTTTTATTTTGTAATGGGTTCAAAGGTTAAAGGCAGACTAAATGGTGAAAACTGCCAAAGAATTACTTTTTAAAATTTATTGTACAGTCTTAGGAATTGGGACTTTCTCTTTAATTTGATGTATACTTTATGTGGGCATAATACTTATATTTTATATACATTTTTTAAAACTGATACATCTGCCATTTTGTGCTGTGAATTCTACACCACATCACAGAAAAGTAAAGCACAACACCTATACACTGGAGTAGAGAGGTAAATTTTAGCACATCTTTTAGGGGAGATTTAGCTCTTCAAATTGGTACTATTGAGTCTTTCAGTTTCTGTGTGCTCAAGCAACGAGGTTTATTTCTTTGTATGCAAACTTATTTCTCAATTTTTGCTTTGAACAGCTTTTTCTGTGAATGACATCTTTTTGGCATAAATAACCCATTTTCAGAAACTATTGAAGATAGCTAAATTAAATTTTAGGATGGTAAAAACAACCTCTGTTGTGGACCTACTTTGGTGTTAATGACACAGTTTTAATCAATATCATTGTATAACTGGGAAAACAAATCTTATTGTATAAAAGTGCATCAATGTATTTAGAAGGCCTTTGCTTACATCCTGTAAAATTTCAGTCTGATATCGTAAATAGTTTTTGAGATAATGGGCCATGAATTTAGCAGAATTAACATCGGCAGGATAGCATGTTTAATCTTCCCTTAACAAGTTATGATGATTTGAAAGACAAACAACAATTATAGAAAATAATTTATTTACAGGTTCTAGCATATACAAAACTGGAATCACTTTGTCTATTAACACTGTATGCATGATCATACTTTTTTGTGTGGTTTTGTAATATGGCACATGCTCCAACAATTTTTCTTCTGTGTTTCATACACATTAGCTTGAATATAAAGAATTAGAAAAAGTAAAAATGCTTCTGCAATTTTTCACAAGACTGCTCTTCTTCCAAGAAATTGTTATTATAGATATTCTGTTTAAACACTATATAATTTAAATTAAGTGAGACCATGAATGCTAAAACTGATAATGATTTGCACAACTTTTGTTCAGTTATTGTGCACATTGTTTCCTGATGAAAGTGTCTTTATTTTCTGTTTGATTTCAGAAAGGTAACATAACTAATTTGCTCAATATTAGGATATCAACATTTTATATTTACAAAACAAAGCAAGCAAAGGGAAAAACAAAAAGAAAAAAGAATACAATATCATGTAACTGATACATCTTATGTGTTACTTAAATACATATGTACACCAGGCTGCATCAATGCCATCACCTACTGCTGCAGTTTCCTAACCCTCACATCGAGAGATCTGGAACAAATTGGTAAAAACGATAGCAGAATACACCAAAACTACCATACTTCTAAACACATGTTCACTATGAAACCTATTAACATATTATTCATTAGGGGACGGCATCAATGCAGTGAATATACTGCTGTCTTTTGTTTCAGAAAATTCTTGTTGGAAACGAAGCAAAACTTAAACCTAAAAATTAACACAGAACAAGAAGTAGTTGCCTTGCTATGTGCAAGAACAAAAACTAACAATAAATGCATGAAAATTATTTTACATGAAACCTAAAGACCTACGTAGATGAATCATGACTCTCATCTTAAAGGAACATATGTGGTACACTTTTCTGCACACAGATTAGCAATGTTTCAAGTCTCAAAAGGTAGTCAGTCGGAACATTACTGCACAGAATCGTCATGAGATGGCAGTGCAGTATGAATGCCATCATAGTTGCCCATGTCTGCCTCAAACAGAATGTTGTTAATAGCATGTTCCACTATGGCGGACGTTTTCTCACTGTATCCTCTGAGTTTGTTGGCCACGTGCTGACCATATAAAGAGAACCTGTCATTTGGTCCCTGCGAAGCACTATAACTTTGCTTTAAGTCCCTGAGTATTGACAGAACTTCCTCCAACTTAGATTCTTCTTGGTACTCTTCGACTCGCGACCTCTTGGTTTCTGGTTCTGAACAAAAATCGTCCGTGTGTTCCACCTTAACCTTCACCTCCGAAAGGTCGCACGTCTCGAAGTCATCACGGGAGAAACTGCTACCTTCGTCGTTTCCTTCTGCAGGCCCTGCACCATCACTGGCTTCGTTGCCATCCACAGACGGCGCTCCGGAGTCGCTGAGGTCAAGGTCACCCTGAAAAACATGAAGCAACGTTTATTTTTAATATGGTGTCCTCAACCAGTCACATTTCCCTATCAGTGACCTTTAATTTTTTTAAATATTACTGTTCCCCATTTTCTGAGAATTATACCTAGAATGAACTGCATAGGTAAGCCAGGTATATTATGTTTAATTCAATATTATGGGATCTTCTTGTGTTCTAAGCCCTGCATAAAACACTCTTCATAAGCAATGTATTTCAAAACTTAGTAGGTACATTTATAAGACCAAGTCTGACCGCAGTTTTATAGTTCAAGCTGCTTGCAAAGACTGTGCTTTATTTCACAGATACCTTTGAAAAATCAGTATTCTCTGTAAAAATTCATTGTCGTCTTGCGTATCAAGGCGCTTAACTAAATCCAAATTATGCTTTCAAACCCATGAAAGACAAAACTAAATTAAATACACTTTTTGAGGTATTTAACAAAACCAAGATCAGACTTTATATTACAAATAAATCTTACATATTAGGTACTTTTAGACTTATGTTGCAAATCAAAACATATTTCTGCAAATGCATTGTTTCTCTAAAGTAACCTTAAAGATTTAAATCTTCCAATTAACAGAATGATAACGGAAGTAAACTGCAATATTCTCTAGACAACAAGAGTGCTTGACATACCCGGACTATTTTATGAAAGATGTAAAGCTCGACTTGATCGCATTTGTCTTATTGCTGAAGCGACGTTTTTACAATAATTTAACGGCGCTACCAGGTTCATGGTGTCGAGAGTATATTGGGATTTTGTCCCGCAGGAGTTTTTACATTAGATTCGAATACATCTGGCATGAGATTGTCGCATTCGAGCACACTTAAATGTCCTCGTGCTGGGTCATGAGTGAAGCTGCACCTGTGGGCACAGACAGCCAGTGAGCGATCAACTGTGCCAACCAGGATGGCAGGTTACTATTCGAAATGTTACTTCTCTACAGCAATGCACTCGCGACGATGTTCGTTTTGCTTGAATGTGAGGGTTTATTGTACCATTTTAGCACGCACCTTTTTCATGCCCAGATCGTCCTGCAAAATCTGTCTAACAGTTTCCTTGTTGATGTTGGTAAGTTCAGCAACTGCTCGAATGCTCAATCGGCGGTCTCTTCGAATAATTTTAGCGATTTTTTCCACATTCTCTACAGTTCTCGTGGTGGAAGGGCGGCCCGATTTTGGATCGTCCCCGACGTCTTCCCTACCCTCCTTAAATTTCTTAAACCACCCGAAAACTTGCGTACGAGATAGACACCGATTACCATAAACTTCTGACAACAATTTGTACGTCTCTGTGGCAGATTTTCCGGCTTTTGCAAGGAATTTGATGGTGACACGTTGTTCCACTTTAGTACTTCGCATTATTCCGACGGAGCTCACACACAATATGCTTCTAGCACTGGTCACGGCCAGACTAACAGCTGCCTGCTGCGCGTGAGCGGAAAAACCTTGTGTGGCGGTGGAAGGGAGTCCACAGGCCAATGAGCAATTCGTCCTCGAGAGGCGGTGAATGGGAAATAAATTAGGTCCGGTTTCTTTATTGCCACGCCTCATAAACCCTTTGATGCAGTCATATATCAGTTTATCTCAGTAACTAAAGCAGACATGTAATGTGCGCAACAAATGGAATTACAACTAAGCTTTTCACTGCCTTCTGAATTAATTGCAGTAACAAATCATAATAGGATATAATTATGTGGGTGATTTGACTTCTTTCCGCTTAGAATTTAATTCGAAAGTAATACTAAAATATTTATTTGAACTTTGGGAAAACAAAGTGTCACTTGATAGTTATGTCATTAAAAGTTTCCCAGGTCTTTAAAATACATGCTATACTTTTCAGAAGTATCCTTGTAATAGATACTCTTACCCTGCAAACGATCGACAGAAGATCTCCTAACCTAAACTTAACCACAATAAGTGTATTAAATGCCAACATTTTTTTTACGATCACGTAAGCCTTTCATTTAACACTAAACAGTGGAACACAGGTGAAGAAAATAATTCTCCTTTGCTATCATAACCCAATTTAAGATTGGCTTCGAATTTATAAACCAAGACAACTTTTATTTAAATTCCACAACTTGTAACCCCTTTTTCCTTCCTACTTTTAACAAACATATTCACGCAAACTCTGCACTATTTCCTAAATTTGCATCCAGCTGTATCAGCATCTAAAGTAAATCCCTCAGAAGCTTTCTGTTGGTAAATAGGGCAAAGTAGTTAATTTTTATAAGCGATCCAGCAATAAACAATAGAACGCTGTTAAAATCGGGACTGATTACCGTGCGATTTGAAAACATGTGATAATATTAGTTCTATGACCCATAAAGTAATACAACAATCCAGTACTTAATCATATTATGATTTAGTTCAATTAATAGAAAACAAACATATATTGAAGCTACCAGTAGGCGCCATGCTTTAGACTACGGTTATCACGTGGCTTTAACTCGCGTCCTGAGCCATTAGTGACGTACGACGTTTCGAAGCAACCTTATGATTATACACCTACAACAAAATAAATGTGCGTTGAAACAAATTCTACAAGTATTTTTAAAGACTCAGCTTTTGCTATAATATAATAAGTAATAGCGGATGGAGGATCGTGTTATGTAGGATTTTTCTTACTAGACATCGAAAGATAACGCATAAAAAATACATCATTTCAAGAAGGAAACCCTTTTCAGATGTTTAAAATGTAAACGCATTATTAATCTTGTCTACCAAAACACGAGTGTTCTGAGCGGCACCTATTTATTCCTCTAAGATTGTATTTAAAAATTCTATGTAGGTACCTCACGGTAATTATATACGTGTAGCCCTATAGCTAATATTGAGGTCCGCTTCAACAATTTTACTCACGGCGTTTTTACGTTCAGGTGACCTTTGTCTAGAGTTGCTTTGCCCAGACTTTGTGCTGTGCACGTGGTGTAGAGTTCCATGATGACGTAATCGCTGCTCTAGCTCTCTGAAATGGCTTAGGGGTGGTTGCCGCCGATCAGCGAACCTGTACCTGTAAGTCATGGCTGCTTTCTCCTCGTTTCTTCCACATCGCCCATACAGAAGCACCATGTCCAACAGCTCTTCATTACTGTAGTCTGGCTGCTCCATTTTATCAACTGGCTGCCACTGTGATCACTGCTCAACTGTGCGCAAGCTCTCTCGTGTCGCTCTCTATCGTTCTAGCTTTCCCTTCCACTTGCTGCACAGCAAGTTTCTGAAACAGCATCTCACGGGAAATGTTAACTCGTCCGAATATTTTCCTTCCCATTTTATCCGGGTTTAGGACTAGCTCGTATATGTAAACTAGGGTGGTTTTTAGTCTACTTGTGCGCACCATTTGCAAAATCCCAACCTTAAAACCTTCAAACGCTTTGTACATACATAGTTGCTTCTTCCTAGAAGCTCGTTTTATTTGCATGTGTCATACTTCCTGTCTGGCAATATTTTAAAACTTTGGTAAAAATCGTACATTTTAGGATGAGTAGCATTAAAGTTGTTGAAATTTGAATGAAAATACTCGCATGTATTATGGTGTGACTAAAGCTGTACAAGTTAGTCCATAGCTGACAGCTCCTTATAAAAGGAACATGTCTGTTTAACAAATTATAAAGATATAATACAATAAACATCAAAGGTTCAGTATTCCATCTTTATATAAATCAAATGAAATGACCCATGCGTAATAGGGAAATGTGGCATCTTCTGATATGTAGTAATGTTTCATGGCAAAATTTAACGAACTCACCTCATACTACTGCCCACTGCATGACAGTTTTCATTCAGGAAAGAAAGGTCATTAAAGTTTGTCCCATATTTATCAACTAACATAGCTCGAATACTTTACTACTGTCCATTCCAAACCAGAGTGCCTTTCACTGAAAACAAACTCTTTGTATTATCCGCGCGAAAGTAGTTCGCAATCCCCGCCCATAATGGCTGCTTGTTCCCCTCCCACGTGCTTGTTGAACACTATTTAATTTATAAAAAGGCTCCCAGCGTGAGAATCATAGTTAAAAATGCAACCTGAGGTAACAATCGATTTTATAAGTATGCGGTAATGAACATTTTACTTACGTTGATCACAATCCTCGGGCAAAAATGCAACACCCAAATCCGAATCCTCCGAAGTTGGCTCAGCTGCCATATCAGAATCAGAACTACTCTCCAAAATAATGACAAGCTTATCCAAAATTCCACAGCACTGTCGCACTTAAAACAAGTTGTTCCCACATTTTATCCTCTTCTATGTTGTATTATGTCTGTTTATATTGCCTGCTCGCTTTGGTTATACTTCTCACTGAAACGCCTGTAAAATCCGATATTAGTTTCGTAATATGCAATAATGCAAGTGTCGGGTATTTTTGTAATAGTGAGTTGAATATATGAAGTATTGTTTGTTTTTAGCCACTTTTTAACTGTTTACCGCTTCTGTGTTTGAACAGTTTATTCGCACTACACGCACCTTCCTCTGCCATGTGAGCTCAAATACCAACTGACTAAATCACAAGATTTGACCTGAGCTGAGCATATGTGTGTTAGTGTATTATGAATGACTGTTCGCTTATCATACATCCTGTGTTGCGCAAAGTGTTTATTCGATACTCAGATAGCACCTCTGGGAATTCATTGCTGCATTTCTTGTGTATGTAAGAGAGTGGCAGTCATGCACGGTTGGTATTAACAAGCGCAAAGCAGACGAAAATAGTATTTTGTAATCTCTTAACAGCTAGTATATATCCATTACCTTTAACGATGAGTTTTTATGATAACCGCAATAAAATGTGCAGTTCTATACCTTTCCTGCTCTAATATTTCATATACAATACATGTATTAAGGAACTATTTACGTTGGCGTAAGAGTATATTCTTGGGTTCGTGACAAGCCGAAGCACGTGCTTCTGTTTACATCAGAGAGAACTCTGGTTTGGAATGGACAGTAGTCATTGAGCTCAATCCCTAAACCTTCCTCTACATCATTAGCTTACAAGTAGAGAAGCCCAAAACAATATCCTTACTATTTTCGTTTATCAGTCTTATTATGTTCCACCGCTAAGCCAATTTGTTGAAATCTCATTAAACCAGGCTTTGAAACACACCAATCGCTGAGCTTGATATCTGGCCATATGAGCGGAGTTGATAGCTGAAATCTGCTACTGATTGGTCTTTAGAGACTTCGTTTATCCCAATATAACTGTGAGAAAAAAATTGTCTTACAAAGACAAAATATGAGAGGTGCAGTGTCCATTTAAACAGCCATAAATTGTAAATAATTGGATGAAAACACTGCTACAGAGGCTAAATGTGTCTTCTTCCGAATAGTTTCTGATTGTCATATATACTCAAAATCAGCATTAGATAAAAACATCGAAAGTTTTAAATGCTGCATTATTCGTTTATACAAATATTTATTTTCTGTAACCTGGACTGAAGTTCAATTTTAATATGAACCTCTTACCTGTGTTTTAGGAAGCAGTGGTAGTAACTTTCTCCTAGCATTGTACATGTTCCGCTTAACACACGAGAGGTCTTGAGCTGTCATTTCTTTCGTTGGTACATTTCCCAGTTCGATTCGCAACACTTTCGTCGGCATATCTAACATGTTTTCCACCGCTTTCCGTTTTAACGTTGCTGATAATGCATCCCGTTTTAATTTTGTTGGGTCAGGGGGTGGGTGAGAATGTGCAACATTCTTCCGACATATTATATTATCGTCTCCTAGTGTATACACATTGGCTGGACATTTGGAATTGGCTCTACATTTCCATTTACTTTCTCCGGTGGATAACTTCGAATGCAATGAGTACTTATAACCATCTACTATAAGTTGAATCATGCCTCTTTGACTCCTTACTACAATCCCTGCCATGCTTGCACACAACACTGTCTTCCGGCCAACAGGAAGGTTGGTTAATGACTGTTAGCGGACGAGTTTACATCCCGGAAACAAGTGACTGACCTTTGCGATGCGTGCGCCGGTTTCGGACGAGCAGTGTCTGTGTGCAAAGCTGTGGGGTTTTGCTTTAGTAAGTGGATATACCTACAGTGGTTCACAAAACTAGACCACACTATTTAAGTAAATCCAAATAATTACATATGTGTCGGTATTGTTTCCTACTTTATTGCACATGCTGAAAATATTACAGACTGACAAGTCCATTGTTGGACCCACCAGCAACATCAAACTCTGTATTTTCACTTTTTAATACGACTTCAACCAATAAAGGGGGAGACGTTTTCCTACGATCCCTTTGTTCCCTAACATTTCCAGAAAATGATCGAGTTGCAGTGGTTAGCTGTAACCCTGCTTACGGGTTAGAAAACAATATCTATAGTTTATATAGTTAAACCCTATTCGAGCTTTAATTATAATTTGATGAATTCATCCATGACTCTCAAGTGTTAACTCCTTAATCAATCAATGTCGTCCTCCGTGGTGTAGTGGTTACTATGGTCGCGGGCTCAAACCCGGCGGAGGGCGATGGATTTTTTCGGGCGTAAAAATCCTTAGCATGGTTTCCTTCGGAAGGGAAGTAAAGCCGGTGGTCCCGTGTCGTAGATTTACGGCACGTAAAAGAACCTCAAGCCTGATAGAGGCCTCTGAGCAAAATTACCGGTCTTTCACGCACAATAGAGAATGGGACGCTAAGGACCACAGCAGTTAAAGAGCGTCCATAAATAAAACTAAATTTGTTTAAACTTAATCATCAATAAAATCAAAACGTCTGGTGAGATTACTACGGATACAATAAACCGATGGATACTTTTTGTGATTCTTATTTTTCATGATATGAAGAAATATTGAAGGTTTTAAATAGTTAAAACAGGATTAATAGAATGAGATAAAACATCTGTCAACTATACCGTTATAGTTTTCCTCATCCACGAAATCTATGTTTCCTTAATATCTTTGTACACCAAACGCAGATATTTTTTGGAATCCTTACAAAATTCTGTGTACTGTAAATGTCATACTATATAAGTGTGGAGATCCTCATGGGTGTTTTTATATATTTAAAAGTTCTGAGGTTTTAAGTCATACATTTTAAAATAAAATGTCCATTCTTTTGTTTCTCAAAAGCTCATAAATAATAATATGTATTTATTCTATATGCAGTTATCTGTCTCATTTCCTAACAGCCCGTGTATTATATGATGGGTACCGAAAATTGGGTTATAATAATCGCAGGTACAGAAAGTCACAAGACTGCTTGCTACACAGGTATCAGACGTTTTGTCTTTTTGCATGTAAAACTGCATATAGCGCACCAACTATAAGTAAAACAATAGTTTGAACATTTGCTTCGCACTTACTCGTAAATGCCTGTAATGGATGTTCCGGATTGTTGATTCTGGAATGCCCAATTCCAAACTCCGACGAGTGATTGACATTTCAGGACTTGTTAGGTAACACAATCGCACACGCTCGATAATTTCTTTCGATGTTCTGGGCCTGCCCGTAGATTTCTGTTTCTCTACACTGCCCCTTTCTTCAAACTGTTTCACCCAGCGATGAAGAGATTTGTCATCTGGAGCTTTCTCTCCAGGATTCAATCTTCGCCACCTACGCTGAACAGATATAACTGATTTCAACTCAGAAAACCATTGAACAAACTGAAGTTTCTGTTCCACGCTCCACATCGTAACTGACAACTACCGCAACGGGACAGGTATGGCCTTGCGCATAGCAACTGCGCACGCGACCCGCCATTGGAAGAGCATGCTCTGAACTTTGTATCTTGTACTTAAGCATTTGAATCAGTGTCAACTTGGCGACTTCGTCGCTATTTCTAAAGACTTTCAGTGCTACGTTAGCGACACATTTACTCATTTAGCGCCTAACAATAAATATGACGATATTTTGAACCTAACGGGGCGAAATTGCACATTCTTTATCGCTAAATTCTCTAATACATCCTTTTACCTAGTACATACTACACAAGTTGCAGGGTAGATTCAAATTCCAACCCACTTCATTTGTGATTTGGTAAGGCGTTTTGGCCGCGTTACGCCATTCCTGCTTCTGATATGGCTTATTCTAAGCAAGGTGGTTTTTGCCACGGCAGTTACGAATACTGAAGCATTACTTAAACTGTGCTCAAGTTTAGTAGTGCGATATGCGCCGTTATGTTCGTCTATATGATTACATTTCATTCTGTGCTAGAAGTGAAAATTGATCAATACTGAGGCCGTGCAATATAACATCGTTTGCTATTGATCTAATGGGCGATGAAGATAAAACTACAGACAGCGTTATAGGAATGACTGGGAAAAGGACCTTGGTTACAACCTGAAGTACTGACGAATCAAAAGCATACAGTCGCTACTGTCGAACTAAATACATCCCAAATACATATAAGAAAACACAGCGACACCTGAAGCATAATCCACATTTCAGTCTCCTGAGTCAAGACAAGTATTCGACGAGTTCGCGGCTGCAAGTAAAACCAAGCTTTTGGAAATTGTTATACGGTGTTTCAGTCCAGCCAAGAGAGTGGCGTCTGGTTATCTAGGGTCTGATACAGATCAAATCAGCCACAGCTATGGACATTGCATAAGCCCCGAAGAAAATAGGAATCTCAGAATTCTGCTCCTTTAAATCAAACGATGGATCCTGACCTGACATTCTCGACTTAAGAATCGAAAGCGAAAGGAAAGCAGCAGCAGAAAAGAAGGATAATGATTATGACAATGATGTTAGGTATCCCCCTCGACAGCGAATGTGTGTATATTAAATCTAATGCTTTTAATTCCCTCCCCTTTTTGGAGACACTCTAACATTCCTGCGACTTTCTAGCATCAAGATGCGACAAATGCTGTTCACTTGTTGGCAACACTGATTTGAATTATTCGTGTCTGCTGACCTTTTTTTTTATTTACTTTCTTCCAAAACAGAGCCTAGACCAGAGGTGAAAATGGAACTCACGAGTCATTTGGACTCGCAGGCGCCACTTACTCTCTGGCTGGCGCTTTTCACATGCTCGTGGGCGGTGCAGCGCGTGTTGCAGATTTAAGGCTGGTTCACAACCAACGAGACGGTAACCAGAACGGGAAAGTTGAAATAGATGTCTTCAAATTGGAGCGTTACAATCGAGGGGAAGCCTTCCCGGACCCCGGGAACGGGAAAGAAGACTTGCCTAACTTTTAAATTTCTCTTTCTCGTTCCCGGGCACGGCATATTAGATCCATACTACGCTTCACTCTAGAGGCTATTCTAGGCGGCCGTCGTCCTCCGTGGACTAATGGTACCGTGCTAGCCTCTAGTTCCCAAGGTCGCGGGTTCAAACCCCGGCGGAGGACGATGGATTTTTTCGGGCGTAAAAATCCTTAGCATGGCTTCCTTCGGAAGGGAAGTAAAACCGGTGGTCCCGTGTCGTAGATTTACGGCACATAAAAGAACCTCAAGCCTGATAGAGGGGCTTCTGAGCAAAATTATCGATCTTTCACGCCCAATATGGAATAGGACGCTAAGAACCATAGTAGTTAAAGAGCGTCCATAAATAAAACTTAATGTACATTTAGGCGGCTGTGACATGAAACAGCCGCTAGTGCTCTCTATAGTCGCAAGCTGGAAACATGAAACTGGAAGAAAATAGTAGTAAATGTGCTTCCTAACCTCAGATCCTGACACCTGCAAATCCAATGAGCGTGGGTTGCTCTGGTGAAAGGGTCATCTGTAGTTAGTGCATATACAACTAAAGAACTGGCTATTGCCTAAAAAAAACAATGGCAAAAACTACAAAGAACAGCAAAAACCTGTGGAAATTAGAAATTCTTACGCGACACAAAGCACGCACACTCTTAGAGCACGGGACTGTACTATCTTCCTATTTTAGCTTTAAAAGCATTTTAGGAGTCACTGGTCGCAATTTATTTTTTCTCTTGAATATGTACTTTGTAATTTAGAAGAGATTGGAGCGAATGTCATAGCATTGTGTGCCAAGTACACATGTTAAATACTTAACGAATATTCACAGACTTAACTCGCAACAAACACCTCTCTCCACAAAACATGTTCCAAGACTGGTCCTATGTAGAAGGAAATTCCAATGCACAGCTCAGTCTTTCCTGAGGAGATTCACTGAATAAATATTTTCTTCTACATACATTTGTCTGAACGCCATCCTGAAACTTTGCACACTAGTAAACTATAAACAGAGAATGTATTTTAAACATTTTTAGGTTGTCGTTTTGTTGCTAAAAACTGCATTTTTAAAGTTCAAAGATTACATTCGACTTGAATATAGGTATAATACGATTCAAGTAGATTTCATAAGCTTTAAAATGAGTCCAACATGGAGTTTCTGTGACAATTTGGAAAAACAAAAAGTCACACTTCTTTCTCTTTCACGCCTGGAACGCATACAACTTTCGAAGAATGATTACTTAGCGTTTCATGGGTGTTCGACTTGAGTAGTTAAGTGACATTTCGTGCTGAACATTTTGAAACGCCCGTTTCCTGAGCAAGTCGGCGGAGAGATTTTTTGGAGCTGTTTTCTAGTCGTTCACCTATTTCGTCCAACTTCTCTTCTGTAAGCATACGTCGTTTGGATACACACTTCTTATTAAGAGATCCGTCTGTCGTAACTTCGTAACAAGTTGGCGAACAGTCTCTCTCCCCGGAACAGGACTGCCAGGATATTCTCTTACGAATTGCCTTACGACTTTTCTGCAAGAGTTCGTTTTTATATAAGCATCGTACATAAAGACTCTTTGTTCAAGATTATATTTGTGTAACAGCATAATTAACGCGTAACAGCTGACAAACAAAAAGCACACGTCACAAACACAGTTGGACGTTCTCAGTGCATAACTCAAACTGATAACGGGAGCCAACACGTGCAACACAAAAGCGAGCTCTATCGGCGAGTGTGTGCGGCGATACTATCCCTTACCTTTCCGCCGTCGCTGCCACCTCGATGGCCCAACGCGCGGTCGCTCTCCTACGGCCCGCAACCCGAATAACCTACTTGCACAGATCTTATTAAAAGATTTTGATCTGTTAGATTCTCATGACTTTCTCTACCCACTATCGTTTACTTGTATATAGCTTCTACAACATTTCTTACGAAAGCTTAACTTTCTATCTACTTCATGCCAATCGAGATAAACATTTCCAGATACAGTTTCATCAAACACTTCGTTGCAGGTACAAAGATCGAGGATACCGAATCGAGAGTCAGGTGTTTAAAGCGGGACAATTTGTGCTGGCCTTAAAATGTATAGTATTTCGGTGGCATCCCCGAGGCAATTGCACAGCGACAGCACCTTAGAAAAATGACAAAATAATGAAAAATTCAAACCAATGATAATATAATCTCGGAAATGGCTGATACCACAAAAAGCGTTAGGTATTCGAAATAAATTGTGTTATATTTTTTTGGGTAGAAAGGATTGTCTATCCCTTTTGGTGTATCCGTTATACGAAATTTTACAAACTCTTGGAGTGAAGAGGCTTCACAGGCTATTCCTAGAAATTGCAAGCTACAAATTTTATTTATCATATAAATATCACTGTTCGTTTCTGAGTTATGCTGTTCACAGACACACACACACACACACACACACACACACACGGACATGTTTCCAAAAATACTTTTTTTTTTATTCAAGAGGCCTCAAAACACGTATTTCGGTGAAATCTCGGTATCGAATTTTTCAGTGGAATGCAATATTTCCCCTACTTACTATACTATACGTAGTAGAGAAAGTAAAAATTCAAACAATAACCACGGTTATCTCGTATATGGCCGATGACACAAAATAAAACTATTTCTAATAAATGTGTGTATTTTAAACAGATCTATAGTTTTGTGAAATAATTTCAGTCTATATATTATAGTTTACCAGTAACACAAAATTATACAAAGTTAATGCCGAATAAAGAGGGCTCGCAGGTTATGCACAGACAATGCAAGACGTACGTTTTATTTGTCATGTAGATATCTTAAATATACCTACCGGGATATAATAGGCACCTGGTTGAGCAACACTAAATTCACAAACCTCACTCTTGTTTTCACTCGTATCTGGAATGTGAAAAATTCTTATTCGACACGAGGAACACACTCTTAGTTGTGGAGACAGTTCTACATTCTTCGTTTTCAGTTTTAAAAGCATTTTACGAGTCACTGGTCGCAAATTCTTTTTTCTCTTGTACATGTGTTTGCTAATTTTGAACGGGTTAAAGCAACAGTCATACCGTTTTGTAGCGGTACCCGCACTACTCATATTAAATATTAACGAATATACACAGCTACATTTAACACATGAAACTCACAAACGACACAGACTGTGACCTCTCTCCACAAACTAAATATTCTGGACTGGTTTCTGTGGAAGGAAAGGCCTAAGCTGGCTTACTGTGATAAGGGTTTGTATTTTAAATCCGCCCTCCCTACCACTCTCACACTCCAGGCGGCTGCGCTATTTTATCCGAGAGGGGTTCCGGCTCAGAAAATATTTTCTTGTAAATATATTTAAACGAATGACTTCCTGAAACTTTGCACGCTTATACACCACTAAACGGAGAATTCACGAGTATTTAAAAAATCCTTTTAGGTTGTCGATATGCAACACAAAATCGAATTTTAAAAGTGCAAATTTCTGCGATAAGTAACTAAATCTGATTGAATCAGATTCAATCTAGTATGCGTTTAAAGTAGATTCCATAAGATTTAAAATGTCCAATATGGAGTTTATACGAGAATTTGAATGGGAGATAAACGCGATTGTATATGGGGACGCATCCACTTTTTCGAAAATTTTTACTTATTAAAGTTAGGGACCAACAAAAAAAAAAGTGTCTTATATTTCAAAACATCAAATGCGTACAAAAAATTTCGAAGAGATTTGATGGCTTGGTGTTTCATGGGCATTCGACTTGACATAGAATGACTCGTATGTATTTTAATAAAAATCGTTTGAGCCATTCCTGAGAAAATAAAAAATAACGAAAGGTTTTCTATGTAAAAGGTAATTTGGGGCGGAGAGATTTTCTTGAAAATCTCCGTGCCGCATTTTTGGAAGGTACTACACTTAAAAACCAAGTTTATTTATCCAACATTTTGGTTTTGAATTATGCTGTACACAGTCCATATGCTTTTTTGGGGGGGGGATCAGGTTCCTAAAAACATGCATTTCCGATAAAATTTGGATATCGGGTTTTTGGGAGGAATGTAATATGTCCTCTACCTACTAGGTACGTGGCAGAGAAAGAAAAATAGGAATTATTCTACAAAATATGGGATGAATGATCACCTTGTGTTAAACTGTTTAAAATTGCTCACGATAAGTACACATACATTAACATTTTTAGCTACAGCAACATTATTGCAATTTTCTTTAGAATGTTTACTGATCTTTCGTTTGTGGGCAGGAGGACGCGTTTTAACAGAATTGACGTTTGGAGATTCTCCTTCCAGAGACAATGAAGGAACAGCAGTTTTCTTTAATTTCACGGGCGACTTACTGTCATTCATTAAACGCCTTTTTAGTAGAGATGATTCTTCGAAATCAGTTTCAAGAAAATGTTTTGAACATACAACAGCTGTTTTAGATGGTGTAAAACCTTTTCTGTTGATCTGCTTCACCCATTCTACGAATCTTTCTATCGACTTTTCTCTATTTGGAAATATATGAAATGATATCCCTTCTCCGTGCTCTCCTTTTGATGTTCCTTCCGAACAAGAAGAAACACAACTTGTCTATCTCTTACGGCTTACAAGTTAAAACAAAATTCATTCAGAATGAACAGGACTTCACAGGTTATTCGCAGACTATTCAAAATGCACCTACATTTCATTTGTAATTTAAATATCTTAAACTTTATTGATATCTAGCCGACTTTTGCTCTCGAATTATGCCGTTCACAGGCAGGCAGACAGTCTCAGTCTCTCTCTATCTCACCCACACACACACACACGATTTTTCTAAAAATGCTTTCTTGAATTCAGGGAGCCTCAAAACCCGCATTTCCAGTGAAATCTCCATATAGAATCTTTGGGTGGAATACAATACTATTCATACTACAGGCACTAATACAATAGGGTGAGAATGTCAAGATACACTACGTGATCAAAAGTAACCGGACACCTGACTGAAAATGACGTACAGGTGCTGGAAGGTTTCTTGGGGAATGGCAGCACATTATTCACGGAGTGCGGAACTGAGGAGAGGTATCGATGTAGGTCGGTGAGGCCTGGCACGAACTTGGCGTTCCAAAACATCCTAAAGGTGTTCTATAGGATTCAAGTCAGGGCTCTGTGCAGGCCAGTCCATTACAGGGATGTTATTGTCGTGTAACCACTCCGCCACAGCCCGTGTAGTATGAACAGGTGCTCGATCGTTTTGAAAGATGCAATCGCTATCCCCGAATTGCTCTTCAACAGTGAGAAGCAAGAAGCTGCTTAAAATATCAATGTAGGTCTGCCCTGTGATCGTGCCACGCAAAACAACAAGGGATGCAAGCCCCCACCAGGAAAAACACGACCACACAATAACACCACCACCTCCGAATTTCACTGTTGGCACTACACACGCTGCAGATGACTTTCACCGGGCATTCGCCATACCCACATCCTGCCATCGGATCGCACATTGTGTACCGTGATTCGTCACTCCACACAACGTTTTGCCACTGTTCAATCGTGTAATGTTGACGCTCCTTACAGCAAGCGAGGCGTCGTTTGGCATTTTCCTGTTTGATGTGTGGCTTATGAGCAGCCGCTCGACCATGTAATCCAAGGTTTCTCACCTCCCGCCTGTCATAGTACTTGGATTGGATGCTGGTGCAGTTTGGAATTCCTGAGTGATGGTCTGGATAGATGTCTGCCTATTACTCTTTACGACCCTCTTCCAATGTCGGCGGTCTCTGTCAGTCAACAGATGAGGTCGGCCTGTACGCTTTTGTGCTGTACATGTCCCGTCACGTTTCCACTTTACTATCACATCAGAAACAGTGGACCTAGGGATGTTTAGGAGTGTGGAAATCTCGCGAACAGACTTCTGGCACAAGTGACACCCAATCACCTGACCACGTTCGAAGTCCGTGAGTTCCATGGAGCGTCCCATTCTGCTGTTTCACGATGTCTAATGACTACTGAGGTCGCGGATGAGTACCAGGCAGGTGGCAGCACAATGCACATAAGATGAAAAACGTCTGTTTGGGGAGTGTCCGGATACTTTTGATCACATAGTGTATGTTCGATTAAGTCAGATGTTTATAAAAATGGCTCGCCTGTATGCTGGTTTAAAAATTCCATTCTCTTTCCACCACATGCAAAAAAAAAAGAGGAAATAATGACAATTATTTATTAATAACGGATATCTCAGAAATGGCTTATGGCACCAAATAATGTAATTCAAAATAAATTGTGTGCTTTAAAGATAGTGCATTTTTTGTGTAATAGGTTTTCATCTACGAATATTAGATTTATTAGAACTATCTACCTAATCTAACATTTACGTGCTATATAAAACTATAAAAAAAAAATTCTTCCGAATGAAGAGGATTATTTCTAGAAATTCAAGATATACATTTTATTCAAATATGTTTAATACATGGTACTTTAATAAAAAACCGTCATGTAGAGGGTAGTTTGAGGTGGGAGGGGGGATTTTCTTGAAAAATATTTGTGTCGCAACTTTTGAAAATACTGAACTTAGATATTAAGTTTGGTATTTATACAACTTTGGTATTTACATTTTTTTTTAAATATTTAGAAGGCCTCAAAACATATATTTTCGGTGAAATATCGGTATCGAATTTTTGTGTGGAATACAATGCCTTGCTCTACCTACTGTTGCACGGCTAGAGAAAGCATTAAATAAATGTAAAGAATCTGATGTGTTACATTCACATGGCTTTCTCTACCCTCTATTGCTTATTAGTTGGTACGCAAATTATTCCTATTTTCCTAACTACTTCATTTTAATCGAGATAAAGCCTTCCGGAAATAGCTGTATTACACATTTCAATACAGATATAAAGGTAATAGCGATGGTCAAATGTTCTAGAACCGAACGCTATACTCTGGCCTTAACATTTCATACTCTTTCCGTGATATCGCGAGAAACAACCGAAAACCGACAGAACTTTAAAAGAAAACAATTGGAACCATTAATAACGGATGTCTCGGAAATGGCTAGTGCCACAACAGAAGTTATTTGAAATGAATTGCGTGTTTTAAAGAGATCTACATTTTTTTGTGTAGTACGTTTTCGTCTTTCGCTTAACATTTACCAGTTACACAACATTTTACAAATTTCCTTTAGGCTGAAGAGGACTTCACAGCCTATTCCCAGAAAATTCATGGTACACATTTTAATTGTGGTGTAAATATCTTTAATATATGGCAGTTTAATCGAAATCGTTAGTTATTTTTTAGAATATCAAAAATTTTCGAAAAATGTTCCATGCAAAGCGTAGTTTGGGGTGGGAAATTTTCTTGAAAAGCCTCGTGTTTCATCTAAATATCAAGTTTGCTATTGATCGTAATTTTCGTTTTTGAGTTCTCTCCATTTCGCGCGCGCGGAACTTTTTCCAAAAGTCTGGTGTGTTACATTCACATTAATTTCTCTACACTCATCATTTATTAGTGGGTATACAAATTATTCCTACAAAAGTTTATTTTTCTATCTACTTCATTTAATCGAGATAAACCTTCCAAATAGCTGCATTACACACTTCGTTATAGATACAAAGGGAATTGCCATAGAGAAATGTTTTAGAACTGGACGCTCCACGACATCGCGAGAAAAAATTGAAAATCGACAGGTCTTCAACATAATGGCTAAGTATCGGAACCATTAATAACGGATATCTCGGAAATGGCTGATGCCACAACAAAAGTTATTTGAAATAAATTGTTTTAGAGAGATGGGCACTTCTTGTGGTGTGCTTTCGTCTATCGCTTAACGTTGACGAGTTATACACGATTATACAAACTTCCTTCCGAATGAAGAGAACTTCAAAGGCTATTTCCAGAAAATGCAAGACATACGGTTTATTTGTCATGTAAATATCTTTAATATATGGTATTTTAATCAAAATTGCATGTGAAGGATAGTTTGGGATGGGGGAATTTCTTGAAAATCTTCGTTTGCATCTTTGGAAGATACTGAACTTAAATACCAATTGGTGTTTATCCGACTTTGCGTTTTTGAGTTATGCTGTTCTCTCTCTCTCTCTCTCTCCCTATCACACTCCTTTTTGTAGACTTTTTATTCAGGGGACCTCAAAACTGTATTTGCGGCGAATTTTTGGGTGGAATGCAATACCTTCTCTACCTACTAGGTAGGTGGTAGAGAAAATAATAAACAACATTTTTCCCCAATAAAGGGTAGTTTCAAATGGGGATATTTTATTGAAATCCTCATGTCCCAACTTAGGAAGATGGTGAATTTTCAAAGTACTGAGTGAAAAGAATTGTGCCTTGTATTTGAATCTAAACTATTTTAATACATTTTCAGGTAAATTCATAGAGTGTAAACAGCTAATTTAGTTATATTATACACCTTTTTGTAGGCAAACAATTTGCATTTGAATTCAGAGCTTTATAATAATTTGTTGATATAAGATTATTTCTATCAATCCTGCAGGTTTTGGTAAAATTAGTTACTATGCAATTGTAAATTTAAACCTCAAACTTATGTTATTCTCAGATACATACCTGCTTATGAGCAAACATATTTGTAAAATGTATGGGGGACATATTAATTGGACACCTTACAAAGATGGCGCTGGCTGGGAAGAATCACTGCACAATAATGAAAATACTGAATTCCATATCTTAAAACAAACCTTCAAACCATATTAATTTGTTTCTCTTATTAAACGAAATAGTTTCACAAGATTTTAGCTTTATGCTTCAAGTTTCCAGTTGTTATTTATCTGCTTGTATGTTTATTGTTTAAAACGCCTCTTGCAGAAAACTTTCAATTTTTCATGCAAGTTACTCAAAACTAAACTACTGGCTCCTAACTGGGAGCACGTGGAAAATTTGCAGGGATAGAGACAGCTTATTTGGAGAAAAAAAAAAAGAAAAAAAATTACTAAGAAATTAATGAAAATATTGTTATTAATATTATTATTTTACTAATAGCTTTGATACCATTTTTTGTGATGATCAATCTGTAAATCACTCTAAATTACATTACAAAGAAGTTTTAATTTAAAATTTTAGTAGTTTTGATGCAATTAAATTATAAAACACATTTTTTCTGGCAATTTTCAGTTTTGAATAATTTACACTAAGAATTGGCTCAAAAAGCTGCACTGTAATCACGAGAAACTACAGTTTCAACTGCATTTATTACAAGCATAAGGAACTGTTAAAACTTTTAATAGTACAGGGCAAGGCTTATACACTTGATCCATCCCAAAAAATTTGCTGTAATGACTAATCACTACCAACAGGCATAATATAACAAAATATAGAAGAAAAAAATTTAAACAAATACAAGTTAATGTCAAAACATCTTTGAGTTAGTCATTTATACAAGGCTGTATCACTATTTTGAAGAAGGTCTGCCTTTTTCAGATTAAATTTTGTCCATATTTAATGACTCAATGCCAAGTGAAATACAGTAAAGTGAAAGCCCAACATTGAGAGAACAAATAAATGATTGGTTACTTTGGCTGGACTTTATATTAGCTATAATATGTTACATATAGTTTTACAGTATTTCCTAACAACAACAATAACTTGCATTCTCATATTGTTTTGTACAATGTAAAACTTCACTTCACATTAATCAATATTATGGAAGCATATGTGTATCGCACTGCTTTTGTTAGCTTAATATTTGCACTTATCTTATTTCTTACTAACATGATAATGGATGTAAGTTTTTCCAGCAGTAGGTAGAAATGGCATTTCCAGAGTTCCCTGGAATTTAAGCCAATTCTTCTCTCAAACCTTATATATCAGAGTACAGTTTATAGTCATTTATAGCTCTTTCTTGGTAACTGTCACAACAAACTATCTGAAAAGCTCCTGCAATGCTAATGGAAAAATTAGCATGATATGAAAGTTTTGAAAACCAAAAATTATAAATTTTGCAAAACAGGAATATGAATATTAAGAAACATTACATTTTTAACTTGTAAACTGAATTCTAAACACAGCGCTAGAAAACCTAGGTTCAGAATATGAAATGTCACATTATGCCTATCTCTTAAGTTTTAATAATAACACTCTGCAGCAAGATGTCTCGATATTGTCCAGTACAGCCGCTGTTACTATTATATTCATATAACCAAACCAAAGATTTTGTATAATTAATGGACTCGAATCACCTCAACTGCACAGTACTCAACCCAGCCACCAGCAGCAAGGCAATTTATCAACCCTATATTGTATTGCTAGAAGTAAAACGAATCAAGTTCTTGTTCCCCCGACATATATTGTGTATTATGAATTATTCTTATTGCTATATTGTGCACTTGTGTTGTCTAGAGATACCAATTTGATATCGGAGTTAATTCCTAATAAAGCCACATGTTACAACAAACCAAAGATTAATCAGAAACTGTAAATATTTCATGTTTCTTACATTACAAAGAATATATGAGAATAATATTACATTCATATGACTTTCTTTTTATATGCGTTCTACAAACTATTCTTACAAAACTTTATTTTTCAAAACTATTCGAGATACACTCTTGAAAAAATGTTTTAATTACACGTTTTGTTGTAGGTACAAAGGGAATACGGGAGGCTGAAGCTAAGATATAGTAGAGTCTTTAAAAAGCAAGTTCTATATGTTGAGTTTGAAATTCCATGCTCCCTACATGGCGTTATGAGAAACATAATGTGACTTAAGATTGGAAAACTCAAATATATTGTATATAATTAAGAGCACGAAAATTTTTATTTGACATGAACTGTGTGTTTTAATGAGATCTGCATTTTTCCCTTACAAAGTTTTTATCTACACCTTATAGTTAACCCTAAAAATATAAAACAAAATTCTCTATATTTTAATATTCACTGGCTCCATCGGAAAAATATATATTTTTATGCATTTGCTATTTCCTATTCACAAATTAAAGTGGTGTGATATACAGGTTAAAAGATAAATGTTTATAAACTGTCTATAAATCTGACTGCAAATAGTTTTCTAAAGATTATGCTAAGACAAAATTTCACATTGCGGTTACTTACTTTAATGCATGAAATCTATTTAAAAAGTTTGAAACTTTTATAGAAATGTATTTTTAAATGTTTTATTTACCAGAGTACCATGTGTAGTTTTTCAGAAAAAACTGTCCCAACAAAATATCTGGAATCAAGCTAATGCAATGCTAACACTTTGAGAACCAAATATTGTAAAACAGGATACAGAACAGGAATTTTATGAAATGTGACAGTTTTATCATGCAAACTTAGCTCTAAACACAGTGCCAGCAACCTAGGTTCAGAATATGAAATTTCGTATTATACCTGTCTAAGCTTTCATCCTTTATAACTTAGAAAAGTCACTCAATTTCATGTGGATACCATCTCATAAAAACATACCCGGTAATGAAAGAGCTGATACTGCAGCGAAACAAGCTACAGAACTATCAACACAAGATACTGATATCAAAATACCTCTCCAAGATGCAGTCACAAATTTTAAGAAGAAAATACACAAAGAATTGCTGACCAGCTGGATGAACAATTCTACAAGTAAACTTCATGATGTACGTGGAACTTCAACTCAAGAATATCCAATAAGACAGCTACAGCGGCGAAACCAAATTGTAATATCCCGACTACGAATTGGGCATACCAAACTGACACACTCTTATTTGTTAAATAGAAGCTCTCCACCAATTTGTGAAACATGTAAAACAGCATTAACAGTAGTACATATAATTTGAAAATCAACGTAGTCAGGTTGGTATGCCCAGAAATATTTCTGCAGCACTCAATGATGCAACTTTCATCCAGAAAGTAATTACTTTTCTTAAATTAATATGTATCAATACATTTAACCAAATTGTAACCTGTATGTATACATAATGTGTAAGTATTGTACTGTAATCCAATAATGTAAACAACTGTACATGAAAGGTCGTGATAAAACCTAGGAAGGTTAAAACGACCCTAAATAAAGCTTTTTGAAAAAAGGAAAAAAAAAAAAAAAAAAAAAAAAAAAAACACCCTGCAGCGAGATGTCTGGATATTCCTGAATGCAGTCACTATTCCTATTAAATGGTACCAACAAATCCAAGATTGCTCAGAAACTGTAAATATTTCATGTTGCTCACATTACAAAGAATATAATATGAGAATGATATTAGCATTACATGCTTCTTCTAACATCATTTGTTTTTGTATCTGTTCTATAATGTATTCTTAAAAAAGCTTATTGACTACTTCATATTAATCCAGATAAACGTCTGCACATATGTTTTCATGATACATTTCGTTATAAGTACATGGGGATATAGGAAGCTGAAGCAATAGCAGAATTTTTAAAAAGCAGCTTGTTTTAAAATTCCATGTTCCTGCATGACATTATGAGAAACAAAAGGTGACGGACCAGAAAACCCAAACTAGTAGCAACTAATATATCAGATATGGTTAATGGCACAAAAGATTTTATTTTACATAAATTGTGTGTTTTTGCAAAACCTGCATTTTTCCCATATTTAAGTTGTTGTCTACACCTTAAGGTTTCCCAATTGGTCAAACTGATTCAGAATGAAGAAGACTTTACAGACTACATATCTGCAGAAAATGTAAGATATAGATTTCATTATGATGTTTTAAGGGGAGTCTAAATGCCCTATACCGCTAATCATGGTAATGTTAAATTTACCAACTTCATGACCCATTGAAGATATCAGACTGAAATTTTTACAGGATGTAGGAACATCCTTAAAAATTAGTTTGTCTACTTTTATACGACAATGCGCTTTTTTAAGGAAGAGAGGATTGCTTTTCTTAATTGCACCTTTTAATTAAAATTTATCACCCATTATTTTTTTTTTTAAACATAAGCAACCAAATTATAAACCCAAACAACAGCACTGAGATGTTATTTCATCACGTCAAAATTTAATTTAGTTATCTTCAATAGTTCTTGAGAAACTAGGACATTTATATCAGAAAAACATGCCATTTACACACGCTGTAAGTAAAACTGGAGGAAATATATTCAAATATATTTAAAAAAAAAGAAACTACATTGCTTGGGCACAAAGCTGCCTTATTTAGAAGCGGTACTAATTTATATAGCAAAACCTTGTCTAAAATATACTTCTCTACTCCAAAGAATAAAGGAGTTAGGATTTTGTCAGAATTCATATTACAAAATGACAGATGCCATTATCATATTTAAAGTACAAGGTATTGTGCCTACAGCGATAAAATACATGTCAAATTAAAGACAACATTTTTATAAAACTACACAAAACACAAATATGCCATGTTTTGGCAATTTCTTCCATTCAGTAACCCCTTAACCAAAATTGTTAACAGCGTTTTTGAGAAAATAAAAAACTTCTCCATGTTTGGGATCCGGAAAATTTGGCAAAAAACTTGGTGCTGCATCCTTGGAATATGCTAGATTTGAATATCAATTTTGGCATTTACCCATTCGATGTTTTCTCTTGAATTACGTGCTTGCTCTCTCTCGTCACATTTTTCTTCTTCTACATATGCTATTGTTTGCATTCAGGGATCTAAAAACATGTATTTTTGGTGAAATTTTAATGTATTAAATGATTAATATGCTGAAAGCATGCAAAGATCATTTAGTACTTACAGTTTTTCATTCTATATCGCATTCTAAGGACGTTTCACATAGCTCGATGACTTGGTCATGCTCGTCAAACACGGCCTGCAGATCCCTGTAGTCTTTTTCTATTTCCTCTACATGCTGTATATACTTGGTCCACATTTCTGGTGTAACATCTTGGACGGAGGAGCTCAAAATGTCAATTAATTCACACAGAGGACGGCCTTTTAGATTCTGAGTAGCTATTTTTCGTTTCACTTCTGCCCACACCATTTCAATGGGGTTTAGAATACAATGATAAGGAGGTAATCTTATGAGTATATGACCATAGCTTGCGGCCAGTTCATCGATTCCATACCGCTTTTCCTGTGATTTGATGGTTTCAAGGAGAACAGGACGTGCTGGAATTGGGTTTGGAATGGCAATGTTGTGGTTAATCATGTAATTTACGATGTCTGCTTCATTCCAGGAAGTGTTGGGTTTAGGATTAACGATGCGACAGTGGTAGGGGGCATTATCACAGACTATTATGCTTGGCTCTTCCAGACGTTTCAAAACGGAATTTGTAAACCAGTCCTCAAACATTTCTGTGCTCATAACACCATGATAGGCCGCCGCTGCTTTCTGCGCTTTTTTGTGGGTGACAAAAAATGCATCTTCTATAAATCCTGACCTTCCTCCGCAGTGCACTATCACAATTCGTTCACCTTTGCGATCAGAAAGGACAGTCGTGAAATTATCGGGATCATCAGTCCAGTTTTTCATTCTGCATGTTTCTGTGTCGAACCAAGTTTCGTCCAGATAGACGTCTTGGTAGCCTTCACTTCGAAGTTCATAGATTTGTTGCAAATACTGATATCTCCAGGAAATCACTTCCTGTGATTCAGATAGAATAGCTTTCCGTCCTATAGTTTTATGTGAGAACCCCATGCTGTTTAATAGTCTACTGATAGTTCTGCTGCTGTATGGAAATTCCGTATTTTTTCCACTTGTTTTCTGCTTCATTGCGAGAGTTAAACTGTCTCTGGTGGGCGTTTCTCCCTTCAGGTAAAACTCATACACAGTGCGGCGTAGTAAATCCCGCGAAAAATCATCAATTTTGTCAAATGCAAACTTTGTTTTGTTTTTGTGGCTTTTTGTTGGGGTTTCATAGCCGTCTGTGTCCGAAATACGCCTTATATTCTTCACTGTGCCTATGCCGACTCCTGTTGCTTCAGACACCAGTTTATTGATGTTAGCGTGTGGCAAAACTCTTCCGTTATCGATCACTCCTTTAAAAAATCGTGTTACGTTCTGTAGAATTTTTACCGTCTGCTTCCTTAACTTCGCTCCTGTCCCGACAACTGGTTTAGTCTTCCTATCTGGCGTCCTTTCTTTGGGGAACTCTGCTGCAGAGCCACATGATCCTCCGTTACTGATTTTTTTAGAAGTGCAGGCAGCCGGATTATCATTAGTTTCATAATCTGAACTGTCAGACCGTTTCTTCACCCTGGTAGATTTAACCGAGGAAACGCATTCCACGTCGCTGTCTGAACTTTCATCAGTGAACCACGGCTTCCACATGATTCATCACTTGCTAAATACACTCACTTCCACACACTGACCGTGACTGTAAACACGCGACAACGGCGTTACACTACGGGACAAACCTTAATCACCTTTGTTCCCGAACGAAAGCTGGGCCACGCGGTGGTACCAAACAACGCATGCGCAAGCAGCGGGATGAGGCGAGGCCATTTTGCTAGCATTGCATGACTCGGCATTCTTGCGAGAATAGTCATTACAGCTAGGGACAGAACATAACGACCTTTTATTACCCAGGAGAAGGGATACTTTCTTGCCATTCCACTTGTAAATTTTATGAACACCAAACAAAGGTTGTTTTGGTGCCAAACACACCAGACAAGCGGGTTGTCAGACCCAGCAATTTTACAGCATTCTCTCAATTCTCAGTTCATACTTGTATGCTCTTATGTGCGGATGTGTTGACGGTTAAGTCACAAAATATCTTCCGAACAAGGTATCAAGAAAGGTCAAAATCCTGGCCCTTTATCGCAAAGGGCTCCAACTTGTAGTGTAATTCATTAAATATTCATATTTTAAAATAAAAGAAAAAACAAACTAGAAAAATGTTTATCAGACTTTCGTTTTTAACAGTAATCCACACATTTTATTTAGGTCCATTTATAACTCCTTTGGGGAAGTAATTCAGATAAATACCCTAATTTGTGACAAAAGGAATGTTATACATATAACGAAGTTTCAGTAAACGCTCGTTATTCTTACACGAAAAGGTAATAATAATAATAATAATAATAATAATAATAATAATAATAACTCACACGAATGCAATTTGAGCTTACGGTTGGTCATCAGTTATTTTTTTCCATTACCAAAATCATTTAAACAATTTGGATAGCAGCAGATTATTATTATTATTAATTATTATTATTATTATTATTATTATTATTATTATTATTATTATTATTATTATTATTATTATTATTATTATTTTCCAATGCCGCTTTAAATCTATAATGAAATAAAAATCCCTTACATTAACAGTGTGAGTTGAGAGCAAAAAAAGACGCGGCAACTCTGTTAAAAACACACATTACATGTGGCCAACAGAATCGGAGTAGGGTGATGGTGTGTGAAAGTCGCTATTTTCTGTCCACAAGTATAAGGTTGCTACACAGTATACCCCAGATAAAGCAATTTCGACATACACGCGCAAAGCTGCAGAGAGAGGAGGTCGGAACAATGCAGGGGGCCTGAGAATGGAGAGGGAAAAAAGAAAGAGATAGGAAGATGGAAAGACGAGAGAGAATAGAAACGGAGATGAGAGAAGAGTGAGGGGAGCCCATAAGAAAGTCAGAGGGAAGAAAAAATCGCATTTAATGCAATAATGCGAGCAGAGACGTGGCCTCTGTTGGATGTAATTTCATCCAGACTGTACAGACGTTTCCTTTCTCTACCGCCGACCTATAGATGAAGGGGGTATTCAACTCAAAAATTAGATAGAGCTTGCACCTTAAATACAAGTTTTGAGGTCCTCTGAACAAAGAAATAAACAAAAAACGAGTGCCTGCCTTACATTCAAGAGGTCCCGAGTTCGGTTTGGGTGAGTTATCCGGAAAGTTGAAGTACTTTAAGCTCTATGGATCCCGGACTCATTTGAGCATCATTTCAGCATTTCATTCATTCATTGTCCGATATGACCAACCAGGTTAAAGGACAAACTTAAAACCCAAGTGTAATATAATTAAAAACACAAGCGTGTCTATACCTATACTAGATGTTTTACTTGAGTCAAGACCAGCAGCGTAGCGTACCCGTATTGGGTACTACGTCTTACTTACTACCTACTACTACTTCTAAAACTACTGAGATAGATAAATAACTATTTATTAAATTAATTAGTGCCAACATACGTAATTATTTAGTTGTTTGTAGATCAGCTCTGCACGCCGGAATTTCTTCTCTGCAAAGATGTCAATAACGCGGTCTTTGAATCCTTTGTCTCTGCTGCATAAATGGCACAGTTCTTTTTCAATGGAAAGGGTCGCCAAGTTAGATAATCTCGTATTCGTCAGTGAATTACGTAGATATGTTTTGACTCTTCCCAGTGTGCTCACTGAACGTCCAGTAGACGCATAAGTCACAGGAATGCTTAACACCAACCTCAACAGTTTCAATGTTTGTTCATACACGTGCTGAAGTTCGTTTCCCAAAATATAAGCAAGTAGATTAGGGGCAGAAAGAACTTTGTCTTTGCTACTATAAATATTAATTAATTCATTCTTCAGTACTGAACGGTTAAATGTATTTGGATACACTGTGTCAAGCTTATTAAGTTGGGCTTCGGGAAACTGTTTAATATATGCTCCGAACTGCACGTGGTTTAGTAGTTCCACGAAAATGAGATCCTCAAAATTGCCAAATCGCGTGTCAAGTTGCATGAGTATGGAGTCAATTATCTCATATGCATCTGTTTTCTGGGCAACACTTAAAGTATCTAAATGCTGGCAATGGGGATTCATGGACCGGCATTCTTCTAAGCAGCTCTGTAGTACTTCTTCTGTACGCAAACACTTCACATTTTTCATGGCAGACTTTATTTCATTTATGCACAAATTGACATTGGTGGTTGATTTTCCTTGCAGAACGTTGAATAGTTGCTCTGTGAAAACAAAAATTCGGTGACATATACACAAGAGAAATAGGAATGAAGAAGAATTTAAAATGTTCTGCAGACACATTGCTCCATTGACAGTATCTGGATCCCAACCATCGGTCTCTACCAAATGCGACATAGCTCTGAGTAGCTCAGAATAATGTTCTTTGATTGTAGCTATTACTCGAGAATTATAGTTCCATTTTGTTGTATCAGGATGCGGTAGCTTAAATCCCGTTTCTCTCAGTAATTCTGAACGCAGAGCTGACTGGCTGAAAAACGTATGAAAGGCTGTGATACCGCAGATAAAACGCTTCACTCCCTTTATACTTTTTGTTCCGTGCAAAAGTACCACATTTAATTGGTGTGCGTGGCAGTGTACAAATAATGCTCGAGGACATTGTTGACGGATAACAGCCTGAACGTTTCCTCCTGGGTGACCTGCCATAACGCTTGCCCCGTCGTAAGTCTGACACACCATCTTCTTCTCGATGTTGTATTGCCTGAGCACGTCAAGTATCTTGGAGGATAGCCCCTGCGCGGTTTTGTCAGCTGATACGTCATAAAAGCCCAAAAACCTTTCTTTTATGCGCAACCCATAAACGTACCGCACAATTATGCTTAATTGAGCTTTAACAGATACATCTGTGTTTTCATCTGCTTGGATAGAAACAAATTCTGCTTCGGCGAGTTCAGCAAATATTTTCTCTTTAATGGCGATTTCAATTGATTGCACCAGATCATTCTGGATGGCTGGAGATATTCCTTTAAAAACGGAACCAGTTTCCAAATGGTCTTTCATGAAAGCTTCTTCCATTGCCAGCAGATCAAGTGTTTCCAAATAATTCCCTCTATTATGGGATTCCACATTTTCTCTGCTTCCTCTAAACGCTAATTCCTGCCTTCCGAGATAACAAATGACATCTATTAAGCGACTGACAACTCTGCGGTTGCGAGTGACATTCTCATTGTGTGTTATTGCTTGCACTCGAGAGGTTTCAGATAAACAATTATCAATCCTGCTTCTTCCTAGCATGTGAAACATTTCCGAATGTTTAATGTGATTTTTTGTTCCCGCATGCTTGGAAGCTTTAGCTTCAAAATTTTTGACACCGGAGATGCCCGTATGACTCCATGGCTCTTCACCGCCAAACATCAGGCAATAGTAGCAATGAAGCGTTTTCATAGCACTGGAGCCACTTAGCCACCTGTATTTTAAGTACCAATTGCTTTGGAATTTCCTAGTCACTTTTCCATCTTTCTGAGAAAGATCTAACACCGGTCGAGATATTTTGGATTTTAAACATACCTTTTGTTCGAAGGTTAACGATGATAATGGATGTCTTGTCAAAAAAAGTACGGAGTCGAAAGTCTGACTGTTCATATCACACTCACCCGAACCTGACATATTCATTAGTATAAATGCAGTAGTTTAAGTCACAGATGCACTTACAAAACTTAGGGGAAAAAAAGCAGATTTCACGAAGCAAACAAACACTGACACACTACCAATGCCGATTGCACACGTGCTATTCCTGTGTTGCACATAGTTCACCACAGACATGTCTACTCTAGGCACACAAAGAATGGGACTGGCCATGAGGAAAGCGGAAAAGGGAGGGGGATGCGCAGATCATACTGAGCATTGCTCGGGATAGACATGTGGCAAAGCGTCTCTCCAAGCTCCAAAGCATACAGTGTAGGGCGGCGGGTGGAAGGGGGCTACGGAAGGGATCTCAATGCACTTGCGTGCTTGTCGTGGTAAGTTTTCTTTAGCAGAAGCAGGCAGATAAGACATACCAGGAGGTCTTATCCGAGAGATATGCTGTTTCAGTATATAATAAATGTACAATAAGCTTCAATTTTATTTTAATTTTCAAAAGTAAAACTGTCAGTCTTGCAATATAGGGTAGACATACGCACTAGTCAAGACACGTTTTAAGCATGCCAAGCGAAGACACCCTCATCAAAACTTTTATTATTCATCATCTCAAAAACACCTGTAACGGCTTTGACATAACTAATTAAATGTATATCTTTAATTTTGTAAACAGTCGGGTACAAAGTTGAATAATTTGTATAACTGGAAAATCAAAGGAGGTAAACATTTACAGCAGCAAAACTGTAGATCTTAACAAAATACACAATTCCAGTTAAAACGTTTTCGTAGCGTTAGCAGTTTTCGAACTGCGTTGCATGCTTACGTTTTCCCAAACAATCCGACGGATATGCGATTCTTCTTTCGTTTCCATTGCAAGAATTAGTTTATCACAACATTTTAATGCTCTTTCCGCTTGCTTTAGGTAACTAAGCACTTACCGACATATGCCAATTACTCCTAAACAAAAATATGGCATTAATTGCGTAAAGAAGAATTGCCTTTTATATGAAAACTATATAATACGAGAACTTGTCATGGGGAGTGAAAGTCGTGCGTGCGCGTATGGTCACATTTTTTCCCTTCTTGTGTTATGCGTTTCTTAAAATATTTCCTTATTTCGGTTTCATATTTGTTGATAAGTAATTGAACATATGCCTATTTACAGAGCTTTCATTCCCCAAAACAATTATCCACCCCAATTTTCTGAGAGCTCAATTTAGTTCCTTTTCTACGTTGCTAGAAAGCTTCGCAAAGGAGCTGTTTTACAGGCACTATGGTACCTATAGTACAGGGTGAGCCAAAAAACTACGAACCGCCTGCTCGGTGTTTTTCCTATCCGCGTTCTCGGGGCTCGTTGCCGTCTGCCGCTATTATAGAAAGGCGCGGATAAAACCATACAACATTTTTAAAACTACTTTTAAAAGCTTTACTTACCAACTTTATGAAAGGAGATGCTGAATCTGGCCACCGTCGTTGTCCATACATTTTTGACACCTCTTTAGAAAACTATCCATCACTCGCCGTAGTTCACGTTGAGAAATGCTGGCAATTTCCTGGCAGATATTTTGTTTTAATTCTTCCAGGGTGTGTGGGTTTGTCTTGTACACTTTATGTTTTAATCTACCCCAGAGATAGAAATCGCAGGGGGTTAGGTCGGGGGACCGAGAGGGCCACAAATCTCTACTAATAATTCTGCCCTGAAACACATTTTCAATTGTTCTCATCGAAATATTGGCCGTATGAGCTGTTGCAGAGTCTTGTTGAAAAAAGGCAAAATCACGCTCCCTGTCTGTTAATTCTCCAAAAAAGGGGGGCAAAATTGTATTCACATATGTACGGGCGTCAACTGTTGACTCGAAGAAAATTGGCCCTATAACTCTTTCTCCGCTCATGGCACACCATACACCAATTTTTACGTCATGAAGGGGTACTTCATTAGGTTTGTCAGAGCTCCAATAACGATTATTTTGTGTACACGCATGTCCATGAAGGTGGAACCAAACCTCGTCCGTAAAAAATATTAAATATGGATCCATTTCGCCATTGTATACACTATTGAGACTCCACTCACAAAATGTGCGCCTAATTACAGGATCACCAGGTTGAAGAGCATGTGCCAGAGTTATTTTATACAATTTTAACTTCAGCAATTTGGTAGCTCTTCGCGCAGAGCCATAAGAAATGTCTGCCTGTTGAGAAAGACGCCTAAGTGATTTTGGGGGGGAATTCACCAAACGATGACCGATGTCGTCTAATGTTTCTTCGGTAAGAACCGTACGCCGTCTTCTTTTAGATTTCTTAGGCTGAACACTTCCTGTGGCCTGAAATTTATTGTAAAGTTCATGGATTGTTGTACGGCCTGGAACTTTTACACCTGGAAATCTTTCTGCAAATCGTACTTTCACTTGCCGAGCTGACCGAGTTAACACATACGAATCAATAATATATACACGCTGTGCAGTAGAAGACATATACTGAGCCATAATATACTTTGTGACCAAGTGCAGGGCAAAATAATAAATAACTCGTAATAACTGAACTACTTCACATCACCGCCAACTCAATACTGCACTCCACACTCCACAGCAAAACCACACCAGCGTGACTTTGTTTATAGCAGCAGTACGTTATCATGTTTTTATCATATTTCCACACGCCCAGTGGAAAAACACCGCGCAGCCGGTAATATTGTTCATAAAATACCCCTGGGGGAACTAAAAACATAAAGTACACAACACACACCCACACACCCTGGAAGAATTAAAACAAAATATCCGCCAGGAAATTGCCAGCATTTCTCAACGTGAGCTACGGCGAGTGATGGATGGTTTCCTAAAGAGGTGCCAAAAATGTATGGATAACGACGGTGGTCAGTTTCACCATCTCCTTTCATAAAATTGGAAAGTAAATCCTTTAAAAGTAGTTTTAAAAATGTTATATCGCGTCATCCGCGCTTTTCTATGATAGTGGCAGACGGCAGCGAACGCCGAGGACGCGGACAGGAAAAACACCGCGCAGGCGGTTTGTAGTTTTTTGGCTCCCTCTGTAGTTATTGTTATTAACTACTATTGTTATATAGTAGTTATTATATATAGTCATTGTGTACCGGTACACAAAACCTTAAACAAATAATTGAAAAGTTAAAATCAATAGCAAATCGTAATATTTACAGCAATAATTACAAACAAAAATATCTGGTACGTGGTTTATTTTATTACTTGGTATTTCAATGTATAATAGCGTATCTATCTAAATAGATCAATATAGTCCTAAACGTAATAGTGCTTATGTTCTGAACAGCTACCTACCTATAATGTTATGGTTTCTTGTATATATTTCCAACAATTATGATTTGATACGCCACATTATACCATACAGTATGAACTGTACTTAACATTACTTTGTGGGGGAGGGGAGGGATACAGCACATTTAACTTAAAGATGCAAACCGAGGTAACAGTTATAGTACTCGAAGAATTGCGTTTATTTTATCTGGGTTAATTTGCTTCAATATTTTTATAATCCCTAAAATGTTTAATGCCACCCAAAAAACGTTCCTAATGGCGCAACTTGTGCCAAGATCACCCCCCCCCGTGTGCGGCCCTGCCTATTTATTCCCTTTGTGGATATTATGTCGTCACTGAGTGATTTAAATACTAACAGAGAAATACGTTTTTGAAATCGTAACTGAGACATTAATGGGCAGTCTACCAAAATCGTTGACAAAAAGCATTTTTGGAAACACGTCGTGTGTGTGTGTGTGTGCGTGTGTGTGTGTGTGTGTGTGTGTGTGTGTGTGCGTGTGTGTGTGTGTGTGTGTGTGTGTGTGTGAACAGCATAACTCAGAAACGAACAGTCGGATAAACACCAAACTTGGTATTTAGGTTCAGTATCTTCCAGAGAAGCGGCGACACGAAGGTTTTCAAGAAAATCCCCCCACCCCAGATTACCCTTTACATGGAACATTTTTCGAAAATTTTAATTTTCTCAAAAATGGCTCTAACGATTTTGATTAAAATATGTTTAAGATATTTTCATAACAAATAAAATGTATATCTTGAATTTTCTGGGAATGTCTCCAAAAGTATTCTTCATTGTGAACGACTCTTGCATAACTGGTAAACCATAAGAGATAGACAAAATTTTACTACACAAAAAATGAGATCGCGTTAAAATACACAACTTATGTCATACACATTTTTGTTGTTGAGTGAACCATTTTCGAGATATTGCTTGTTATTCCCTTAAATTTTTCAATACTTATTTTCTCAAATGGGAATTCGTTATTCATTTTTTTTTGTCTTGGATATGCAGAGAGTATTAATCTGTGGCAAAGGGAATGGTGCGGCACCTAGTAACCAGCTATTAAGAGATATGTATGGGCTTAAAGGCTACTGTATTTCTATATTGCCCTTGTAAGTATATATTCCCCTTACATCTACAAGAAAATTAGCAATAAGATAGAGTCTGCAAATGTTTATCTCGATTAACATGAAGTAGATGGAGAATAAGAGTTTGTAAAAATAGTTTGTACAAGAGTAGAGAAAGTCATGTGAGTGTAACACATCAGATATTTTTTTTCTTTTCTTTCTTTCTTCCGTCAGATCAAAACTCACTTTCACAGCAATTTCAGGTTTTATATAAAAATTTATCCGCTAAATGCATATAACATGATTTTGTATAACACAACACACGAAGAAGTTGAACAATATGAGCAAAAAAATAATAATAATAATAATAATAATAATAATAATAATAATAAAATAAAAAAATATAAATAAAAATCCAGAACACGTAAACTAGCATGTTGTTTGGACTTGCTACATGCTAACAACTACAACTTTCTCTCTGTTTACTTAGCTGTTTTTTTTTCTGGCGTTACTTGTACAGTTTCTCGGAATAACCGGTTTATGTACACTAATAATACACAAAAATGTTTGTAACATAAGTATTCGTCTATGAACATTTGGTAAATAATAAAGCTTGTTAAACTTTATGCATCTTTGTTTTGTAACATTTAAGATAAGTTTGTTTTTTATTTATTTATGGACGCTCCTAACTGCTGTGGTCCTTAGGGTCCCTATATCGGGCGTGAAAGACCGGCAATTTTGCTCAGAGGCCTCTTTATCAGGCTTGAGGCTCTTTTGCGTGCCATAAATCTACGACACGGGACCACCGGCTTTACTTCCCTTCCGAAGGAAGCCATACTAAGGATTTTTACGCCCGAAAAAAAAAATCCATCGCCCTCCGTCGGGTTTGAACCCGCGACCTCGAGAACTAGAGGCTAGCTTGGTAACCACTACACCACGGAGGACGACAAGATAAGTAACCGAAGTATTTTCAGCTTTTACTTTCTCTACTGTATGACCTGCTGCAACAGTATTGTATTCTACCCAAAAATTAGATGTGGAGATTTCACAAGAAATGCATGTCTTGAGGATCTTGAATAAATAAAATATAGCACAAAAGACACATGATCCTTGGTGTATGGCCAGCAGGATAGGTGGGTGGTATCCAATGATATTCATTCATCCACTTTGAAAGAATAGGTGCTTATCTGCTTCACATAAATAAAATAAAAGTTATTATTTTAGCAAAGCAATGCAGCAGCATAACCTTGAGTATAACAACTGTAATGTTTCTTTTTTACAATAATTTAGGGGGGCATTTGCCACTTCCTAGATCCGCCTATGACAATAATACATTTTACCTACGCTTGTACTGCATTATTTCCACTACAAAAGTCTGAAATCCATCCTCCGTGAAGTGTCTTATAACCCAGAGAGCTCGTGTTCGAACCTACTTTTAAACGCTTCAAATTAAAAGGTACACTTACCTTGAGACGTGCCAATAATTCAGAACGCTGTTCTGAACTAAGAGAATCATACTCAAGCAAATGTTTATTGTTGTAATGTTTCATGATGTTGTATTTTTTCACCACAAAAGTCTGGTGACATATTAAGCAACGTATTCTGTTCCGAATGAGCTGACACATATATAGAAATTCCCACTCTGTGCGGAATATGGGGAACACGGATTTTACACTACTGTTATTCGCCGTCATGGCCAATGCAACACTGGCATGGTCAAGTTGCCACATGGCAACACACTCCACCAGTAGATGCCACCACGGCTGTTATAATGCCCCCCTCCCGCTCGGTAGCTCGGTCGATGCCACGGTGGCGTGGCATTCCCTCTGCTGGAGGTTCATGCTACTTAAAGTACCGAGAGATAGACCTACAGAACACAGCTTTACAAGGGGATCGATCTTTTGCTTTCTGTTTTGGTTAACTATAAACCGAAAGGATTTGGGAACATAGAAAGACCAAAAGTCAGATGTATAGATTAATTATTGTGTTAATTGGAAACAGGCCTAATGTTGTAAGTCCATAAAGCAAAGAGTGCTGGTAGCAAGTCAGGACGCGCAATATTAAAAATTTGAGTCACTAGATAATGTAACCAGAGATAAACTATTTACAAAAAGAAGCACTGTTTCTGTTTTCTGCTAGTATTATGAAGCATATATTTCATGTCAGTATTATGTTAAAATTGTAAGTAGGTAATATAATTGCAATAGGTTCTTTGGTGCATACATATAAAAACATTGCCTTAAGCAGTGATTTTCTCTATCTCTCGCTCTCTAGCTTGGCTTTAGGCGCATGTTTAAATCTTAAGGCTGCATGCCTGCCAGTTTATGCCAAACAAATTACTAGTTCTGTTGTCTACTTCCTATACCAATAGCTTCAGTAATGTGCTGAAAAGTAGCGAAGGTTACGTGTGCCACAAATTTTTGTCAGTGATTTAATAGGAGTGGTAAAAGTTTCGGTCGTGGTACTGAAATATCCAGTTACACATTTACTAGAAAACATTAAAAGATCCCAAGATTGTCCGGTGTACGGGATTTGAACCCGAAAGCTCCCGAGAGCGAGTTGTAGGCGCTATCCGCCTGAAAAACTATGGCAGGGGGTATCTACGATTTGCTCTATTCAGCGTGACCAGTTCTTTGAATTTACGAATTTATTTATCTTCCATAAATATACAATTACAAATAAATACACATAACATAAGTTTAAATTCTAGTGCAAAGTCCATTGGTGCTGTAAACTCCTACCTGTAATTGACCGGAAAACTGAGATACATTATAGCAGCTCTATAGGAGGTCAAGATATTGGAGAGCCAAGCTTTAGTGACTAAACGATTGGCATGTCAAGTTTGAGCTTCTGCGACTCTATAAAAAGGGCGACTCGTAACAGGTAAAATATAACTAGCCTTCGCAATACATTTAACAAATGCGTGCTTAAGGAAGAGTTGCGGGTTATGCACAGAGGCTAACAGTTGAAATATCACCAGATTCTAGTGACTAATCCCATATTGGTGGAAAAATATCAAAGTTGCATTGGTAATTTTCGGTAAACTATAGGTAACCAATGTAGCAAGCGACATAGGGAGAGGGGTGAGGAAAACGGAGTGACGAGAAGAAGGCTCGTTTTCACTTCCTCTGCCACCTAACTATTGCTAAGGGGAAATATTATGTTCCACTCAAAAATTCAATGCCAGCATTTCACCGCCATATTTTGAGGGCCCCCGAATACAATATCAGCATTTTTAGAAAAAGGTATGTGTGTCTGTGAACAGCATAACTCAAAAACCTAAAGTCGAATAAGTACCAATTTGGCATTTAAGTTCAGTATCTTCCAAGGGTGTTGTTTTACGAAAACACGAGGATTTGTCTAGGAAGGCGGATAAAATGTGTGACATTCCATTTTAGCAAAGAGTGCATATAGAAATAAGAATGTAAACGGCATGAAAGTGAAAATACCAAGATCTGCAGCGACACCTGACATTTTCCCGGATTTGTTGGACAGTTTGTCTACCCCTCGGTAAGAATGGATCGGGTTCCGCACCTCAGACACAATGATAATGTAGGTCTTCAGGATTCGGAACGACACTGTGTTGAAAAAACGACACCATATAAATACAAAATCATAATGAGTTCAGAAATTTTATTCACCATAATTAAACCAAACGTAGTAATAGTAATGACGGTGTCTATGGTTTAGTGGTTTGCGTGGTAACCTCTAAATCCAGTTTGGATTCTCGGCTGGAGGGCGTTTTCTTTCCTTCCGAGAGAGGGAGAGAGAGAGGGAGAATCGATAGTCTCTTAGGTTTAAAACTTAAAATCTGTCAATACCAAAACTGTAAACAGCGGGAACAAATGACAGTCTTCTTTTGTTCCAAACATTGTTTACAGTGCATTTGCTTAAGTTGAAATATGGCAGTTTCCACACGGCAGTTGGTAATCCTTAACTGGCTAATCTCAAAATCTTTACTGTTGAAACTTACTTCTTAAAACCTGGTTTACGTTGAAACATGAAATTTCCAAGAGAACAACCAGCACCCGCTTGAAACAATACGAAAGCCATCGAAGCAAGGACATCCGAAGATATCAGGATATTTTCCCTATTTCACTGCCGAAAATGCAACTGGCAATAACACTATTACAACTGATACGGAGAGACTAGGCAGTGAAGGGTGACTGTGACAGGTTTTCTCACCACTAGGACTATCATTAGCGCAGTCCCCCTCGTAGACCGGTCAGATACCGTAAAAATGGTCATGTTTCAACTTAAATCTCAGGTACTATAGATGGCCAGTATTAGGAATGTGCCGAGACATTTGCAGCTATTACAATGGAACAATTATTATGTGTTACATTCACATGACTTTCTCCACCCACCATCGTTTGTGTCTTTTCTGCTATTTACTATTACAAACGGGGTTTTCTTTATGCCTGCTTTACGTTAATCCATAAAAACGTTTGTAGAAATAGTTCCAGTGCACATTTCGTTGTAGGCACAAAGAGGATACAGGAGATGCGATAGTCAAATGTTTTAAAACTCGTTATATGTTGGCCTATTCCAAAATATATGGTCAATGCCACAAAAGAAGTTATTTGAAATAAATTGTGTGTTTATAGAGTTCTAAAATTTTCTGCAGTATGCTTTTGTCTTTTATGGTTTATCCGTTATCAGTCCCTCTTCTGAATGAAGAGGACTTAACAGATTTTCCCAGAAAATTTAAGATGTACGTTTTATTTGTCGTGTAAATGTTTTAAATATATGGCATTTTAATCAAAATCTTTAGAACAGTATTTGAAATAGGAAAAAATATCGAACTAGAGGCTAGCACGGTACTTTGGTGTAACTATGGTTGCTAATTAACCTAACTGTATTAAAAAAAACTAAACCTAACCTCCCCTGAATCAGAAGCATCGTTTCAGAACGCACGCTCGCGTGCTTTGGTATAACCATGTAACTAAACCTAACATGACCTGCCGTGAATCAGAAACCTAAGATACATATAATAATAATAATAATAATAATAATAATAATAATAATAATAATAATAATAATAATAATAATAAACACAACGTAACCTCCCGTGAATCAGAAACCTAAGCTAAATAATGAATTCCCTCGCTCCTGTGCTTTTGTGTCAACTATCGGTTTTGTTCATTTCAGATGAAGGCTGTATCACCGGCTGTTGGCAGCACCACACTCTCCGCTATGTTTGAAATTCAAATGTTGGCAGCACAAACACAACGCAAGCAGCGCTCCTGTGATGCCCGAGTGAATTATATAGGATGCGAGTGCTGTTAGTGAGAAACATTGAATAAAAGTGACAAAATATGCCGTATATTCATGAAAATACCTAAAGCACCATATATATTATTTGTTATTACACGCAACAATGTTTTGAAATCAATAAAAGTTGTGCAGTGTATGCGTGTATTACGTGTGTATAGTGATACAGGCCATAATCCAATACCGAAGTTTATAATTTCTTTCTTGTGTTGTTTAAAATTAGTTCACCATTGTGTCAGCTGTCAGATCACGACACCCATCTGATAAATGAATGAACAATCGAATGTTTTACGGAATACTAATCAATGCTACCAACAGTGGGAATCAGAAAATAGTTAGCCTCAAAATAACCTAAACTCAGAACACAGTAAGGACACCTTTTTCCCCCAATAACACTACTTATTTGGAAACTGAACACTATTTGAATCTGCATTAATTAAAAACGCAATTGTATGACGTAACCTAATCACTGCATAATGATACTATTACGTTTACAAGAGATGGCGTCTTATTCGATAAAATTGCATCCTTGCAAGCATATTACGTATAAGATAAAACGACCGTGATTGGACGAATCTCAAGCATTGCTAAACGTTAATGGTCAATATCGATTACTTGGTGTATGAAGTGAATAGGCTATATAATTAGAAACGCTACCATTGGCTACTTTGTGCTTCTTTGCACCAAAAGTAAATACATAAATCTCTAGCTTATGACAACCTAAGTTTAAACAGGCTAACCCTAGCTACGTTGGGCCTAGATCAAGTTGAAATGATATGGATATCTTTCACTCTGTGAACAGCATTCAATGATAGTCATTTTTAAATCTTCCATTATGGAAACAAGGTGAATACTGTTGGAGATCTTTCACCACAAAACAACCCTCTGCGTGAGAAAACAATTTACATCTTTTATGTTCTCAAAAAAAGGCCCTGGTAATTTTGATGAAAACACAAACATCACGATGAATAGAGGAAACATATAATTCAAATTTTCTGTAAATAGCCCCGAGTCTTCATTATTGCGAGACTATAAATAGCAAACTAAAATATACAATGTGGAAAACATACCTGTTCATTAAATCACCATTTTATACTTATTTTTAAACATAAATATTCTGCTGTACTTTTAAATTTTAAATACAGGAATGTTTTGAAAAATTATGTGACTGTTATTTTAGTTTCTCATAAGCCTATGGCTTCTCACTACAAAAGCTGACTAGGATGAATAACAATAAAAGCATCCATCTTTAGCTAATAAAAGCAAATTTCACCCTTACGAGACACGTAACACATAAACCTATCCAGATAGTTCTAAGTTTACCTCAGTGCATACCACTACCGTTTCCGGTTGGTAGTGATCTGTCGTCGATATTTTGGACACCCATCCCGTGTTCGTCTTTTTGTATTGCAAATGTTCTGTGACAATCTCGTGTATCAAAGATCGTGACACTTGTGGAAAAAGTTCATGCAGTTCGGAAATGGTCAGTCTTTTGTTTTCTTGAACTTTGGCGTTAACTCGTTCTTTTAGTTCATCGCTCACAATCGAAGGGCGTCCGGACTTTTCCTCGGAATGCACGTTTGACCTTCCTGTTTTGAACATACGGCACCATTTTCGTACATTCCCTTCGCTCATTGCATTATCACCATACACTTCCACAAGATGCCGGTGAATTTCAGACGCTTTGATTTTTTTAGCGGCTAAAAATCTTATCACCGACCGCACTTCGCACCCGAGAGAATTTTCAATTTTCTTATTCATCTCGGTACAGACTGTCGCACATCTATATACACAGATATCCTACTTAGATGACGGCTCAACGGCAACTGCGCACGTCTCTGCGCGGTCAGTCGGTCCCTATATTCCGGACGCGGTAGCGTAGCCAACAGCGCAACACGAATACCGCTGAAGTCCTACAAGTTACTTTACTTGCTGATAAACTCGCAAATGCACATTACTGCTTTACATGGTACTTATCCATACCGAGTTTTATATATACAACAAATGTTAACTGCTAATAAATTAACCCCGAGGACCAAAATAGTGATTTTTAAATTATTGTTTGTATGCGCATATGTTAACTTTATCTCTGCACGGCTGAACCCATTGCTATGACTTCGTATCCATTTAAAAGATACATTGTATGACCCCCTTATCACACCAAAGTAGCATGTGTTATAATGGGCAGTAGATTCAAAAACTCTGAATAACTCGTTATAGCCATGTACTTTGAAAAATATTACATAACAAAAGCTTAAAAGCATACTTTTATCTGACCATTTCGTTATATATTATTTCGGCGATAAATGTTTATACCAATTGTTCAAACACACAAACCAGCTAGTGAAAGCTTTGTTAGTTTCCAGTTACCATTCTGAACATAGTTTTGGAAGCCTAAAGGGTTTTATCCTCTCATGCTGCTGGCCCAACACCCCTCGCCAGTCCTTAGAATAATAATAAAAAAAATGGGACGAAAACAGAAGGCAAGAGACCTTAGCTAAAAAGGGATAGCGCAAACAGCAAGTAGGTAAATAAAGTAATGTGTTTGCAAATGCATTCTGTAATTGGCGCCCAACTACTAACATATTCGAAAAGTGCACACTTGAAAAACAAGAATATAATAAAGCCCCCCCAAAAGGAAGTTACATTCACATGACTTTCTCTACCTTCTATCGTTTATTAGTGGGTATAAAAAACTTTCTTGCGAAAATTTATTTTTTGATCTACTTCGTTTTAATTACAATAAACTTTTACAGAAATTGCTATATAACATATTTCGTTATAGATACAAAGGGATTAGCGATAGTTAAATATTTAACTAGACGCTATACGCTGGTCTTAAAATTCATTACGCTTTCCATGACATCAAGATAAACAACTGAATATCGCCAGGTTTTTTAAAAGAATAACAAAGTGTTGAACGATTCGAACTATTAAAAATCAGATGTGTTACATTCACATGACTTTCTCTACTCTTGTACAAACTATTTTCACAAACGCTTATTCTCCATCTACTTCATGTTAATCGAGATAAACATTTGCACACTCTATCTTATTGCTAATTTTCTTGTAGAGTAAGGGGAATATATATTTACAAGGGCAATATAGAAATACAGTAGCCTTTAAGCATAGACATTACTCTTAATAGCTGGTTGCTATGTGCAGCTCCATTCTCTTTGCCACAGATTAATACTCTTTGCATATCCAAGACAAAAAAAATGAATAACGAATTCCCATTTGAAAAAATAAGTATTGAAAAAATTAAGGGAATAACAAGTAATATCTCGAAAATGATTCACTAAACAAAAAAAACAAAAAAAAAAAAAAAAACGTATATAACATAAATTGTGTATTTTAACGCGATCTACATATTGTGTATAGTAAAATTTTGTCTATCTCTTATGATTTACCAGTTATGCAAAAGTAGTTCACAATGAAGAATACTTTTGGAGACATTCCCAGAAAATTCGAGATATACATTTCATTTGTCATGAAAATATCTTAAACATATGATATTTTAATCAAAATCGTTAGAGCCATTTTTGAGAAAATTAAAATTTTCGAAAAATGTTCTATGTAAATGGTAATCTGGGGTGGGGGATTTTCTTGAAAACCTTCGTATTGTATCTCTGGAAGATACTGAACCTAAATACCAAGTTTGGTGTTTATCCGACTGTTCGTTTCTGAGTTATGCTGTTCACAGACAGACAGACAGACACACACACACACACACACACACACACACACACACACACACACACGGACATGTTTCCAAAAATGCTTTTTTTTGGATTCAGGGGGTCTCAAAACATATATTTCCGGTGAAATCTCGGTATCGAACTTTTGAATAGAATACAATAGTTCCCCTACTTACTATACGTAGTAGAGAAAGTAAAAATAGATATCTCGGAAATAGCTTGTGGTACAAAACGAGTTACTTGAAATAAATTGAGCGTTTTAAAGAGATTTACATTTTTTGCGTGGTACGTTTACATCTATCGCAACATTTGCCAGTTATGCAAGATTATACACAAAATTGCTTTCGAATGAATCGATTATTGCCAGAAAATTCAAGATATACATTTTATTTGGCATGTAAATATATTTAATACATGATATATATTTTAATCAATATCGTTTGAGAAAATCGAAAATTTCGAAAAACCTTCACCTTTCGTGAAAATCATTGTGTGGCATTCCTGGAAGCTGCTGAACTTGAATACCAAGTTTGATATTTAACCAACTTTTCGTTTTTGAGTTATGCTGTTCACACATACACACACACAAAACCATCTGGACCTTTTTTCTAAAACTGCTTTTTTTTTTAATTCAGGAATTCTCAAAATGTGTATTTCCGTGAAATCTTGGTATCGAATTTTTGGGTAGAAAACAATACTGCCGCTACTTACTGTAAGAACGTAGTAGACAAAGTAAAACGGGCGGAATTCATATTCAGCAATTCAATATTTTCTATTCCTACTTCTGACTGTATCCTGTTTAGGTGCGTGCGCTACTGCGGAGCATCCATTAACATCGCTTTGGCCGTTACAACCGTCGCAAGACGAGTTTTGTAGCAGCAGATTGAAGATTTTTTGAGAAGCATTTCAATTTGTCTGAAATCGGCACAAAATTAATAGTAGTATGCATGGAGAGCCTCCTAAAAAGTATGATTTTTAGAACTGCTTTCCAAAATGCCTGCAAAATACCAGAATGCAAGACAAAATTTTGCGAACGTGCCTGAAATGTAACGCTATGCCTGCATTTAGGATCTTGTACTTACTGACTGAACATTTGCGTTTATATGTATAAATAATTACTGTGCGTACTTGCATATCTGTGACAACTAAAAGTTATTCGGATTTGCAGCGACATACAAGGAACACAAATTTTCTAAAAATAAGTTAAACACAAACTATATATTTTAATGGGTACTACATTTTTTTCTGCGGTAAGCTTTATCTAATCTCTTACTAGTTCCTGGTTTATAAAATTGAATGCATATGAAGAGCTTCATACAAAACCCAGGATATAAATTTGTATGTGATGTTCATATCCCAAGGCAGACATTTTAATAGAAATTATCAAGCGTAGTTTTGGCCGAAAAGGTTTTTTTTTGGGGGGGGGGAAAGGCTTGTGTTTGGACACATCACGTGAAAACCTCCCCTTGCATTCTAAAATGATGAACCAAGTTTCTTACAGTCCGCAGATAAAGAGAGTAGCTACAGCAATGCGGTAAGTAAAGAGTTTCTATTCTTCAGGCGCACACAGACCGAAGACCCTCGAGGCAACTACAATTACACAGTAGTAAACTGCCAACGTAAGCAAATAAACCCATTTTAATTCCGTTTGGTGAGCAGAATTCCGCTGCGGTTAGCAGGTGGCCCGCATTCGTAGTCAATGTGAGCAGATGAACTCTCCTGGTCCTTCCATTCCAAAGTAGCAAGCAGGCTTCTCAACTGTTAGCTGTTCGTTTCTGAGTCAGGCTATTCATAAACCAAACGCGCGGTTAACAATGCCCTTTTGGGATGATTAGCATATTATCTAACGAACTTCTTTCGCATCTTCTCCACTGGAAACACCTAACAAATGCATCTTAAATAAAATACGTTCTTCTCAATCATACCTAATGGATACACAGCTACCGCAAGACCATAATGCATTTCGCTAAAGCCAGATCGCCATTTATAATGAAACAAGCGACGGGAACCAGTGGCTCGCTTAGCAATAGCGAAAAATTCCCAGCGTCAGTCGCGCACCTAACGGAAAACCCTGGCATTTATAAAAGGGAATATGGCCCACATATGGCAACAGCCGAAATGACTTTGCAGTATTGTGAACCTTGCATATAAATTCTAAATAAAAATCTCCTTATGAGCCTACTACCTTTTCTTGAGAGCAAATATGTGTCTGAAATAAAAACAATTAGAAAAGCAGAGATGTTTATGGTCACTTTGCCCATAAAATAATACAAAATCTAATATCTGCCATTTTGACAAAAACAATTTAACACATCGACCACCAACTATTCACTGGATATTGCTAATTTTAATGTTAAGCTTTCGGTCGAAATACAATTATATCCAACTAACCTGTTCCGAACTCCTCTCGCTGGGCGCGATTCGGTCTCTTTTCCACCCGAGATCATTTTTGATAATTCTATATACTTTTAAAGGACTTATTTTTAAGAGCCATCCCACAGCCCTGGTGCTGATACTAGGATCTGCTTCAATAATCTCTCTCTCGGCGTTGACAATGTCAGGAGACCTTTGTCTTACTTTTCTTGGTCGAATTGATGTATATAGCGTGCCATGCTGACGTAATCTCTGCTCCACGCCTCTAAAAAGGCTGTGATCTGGATGTCGTCTTTCGGGAAACCTTGTACAGAGCCGCTGCTTTTCTCTCATTTCTTCCACACTGGCCATATACAAGCATCATATCCACCAATTCGGCTTTGCTATAGCGTCACTGTTCCATCGTACCGATAATCACATCGTCTTCTATTCAACTGTGCGCACGCGCGCCCTCTGCATCATGGCATCCCCACTCCTCCCTTGTCGCCACCCCCTCTCTGCACAGTATGTTTCTGCAACAGATTCGTCGCAGCTTCAAGGCTAGAGGAACAGGTGACAGCAAAATTCTTTTACGAGTGTTGCTACTCTATTTTGGCCATTGTGCCATTCGTGGATTGAGAAAATGGTTTACTTCTTATCTTCATGTCAATAATCAAAGCTAGCTTGTTTCTCTTTGCTCGTTGGGGGAATGGGTCATACCCGTGTCGTATAATGTGTCCTGTCAGTTTCAGTATTAGAACAGAGGAATTAAATAACTAGAATACACGGTTTCAGATGCGATTAATTAATGCTATCCCTTTCGACCATAGCGGCAGAAACCATCATTTTATTTTGCGATAGTTTCTAAGACCTAAGAAGGGTAAAGTAGTCGTGCTCTCTATCAATGTTGTGAGGTTTACTAAGGTAGGAAGAAAGTAATGTAACCGTTAACCGTTATTTTGGAATGTTTCCGAGGATGGGACCATGCCTCCAATTATATCTACAGTTCCAAACTATCAGTCCTCCAAATAACGCGATCGGTCATGTTATAACAGCTCCAAAAGTAAACACCCTGATCGTAGAGAGTACGTTATGTTACAACATAACAGTTGCAAGTACAACTACACAAGTGTACCTACTTACAAGAGAGGGTAACGCTCACTAGAAATTTTCCGATCAGATTTAATTATGTTTTTGAGCTCTTGTAATTCATACGAGAAAGGATTTACCCGAGATGCTGTTTTGGGACATGATTATAATTAGCACCATGTAAACTGATACAAAACGTTTACTGCGATGTCAATGAACATGAATTCTTTAACGAGACTTAAGTGAGCAGTAATTATAAGTAGATTTGGATATAACAAGGCATATATATACAGCAGGTTGTAGGACGAAAAAAGAGGACTGGAGAGGAGCATCGTCTTGCCGCTTGACAAGAACGAAGAACGACTTGATGCGAAAAAAAACCGAGTCAGTCAAGTAATAGTGCACAAGACTATCTCGCTGTACGGTTATGCGTCAAATACACGTGGATGTACTAGACTGTTATTTTGGAACCAGAACTGTTCGAACTATAACATAAAAAATATTATTTTCCACCTCTTAAGGTTTTCCCAGAATTTTTTTTTGTTTGATCCAAAAGTATTCTTTAGTGTGGAATTTGCAGCTGGAGTATAATAATTAGAAATTCTCAGATCCTCGTGGTTTATTTCAGCAAAATCCAAAGTTTATTTCACCTTTTGGCTGAAGGTTAAATAAGTCAACTTTTCAATGATAGAATGTCAAAATGAAGAATACATTTCGGTCTAGATACAATAAAGCATATAAAAACATTTGAAAGAAATGGTTTTTCATTCCATAGCTTTTTGGAAACCCCAGGAAAACTTGTGGTTGTAGTGGTCACTAATTACACATATTGTTACATGCTGGATTGACGTCATCCCAGTCAACATGAAAGGAAAACAACAATATGTCTGGTAATGACATTGTAGACCAACAATATGTCTGGTAATGACAATGAAACCCTCCAAATTATTAATACGCCACAATATGTGCAATTCCAAAACGACTCTTGCCCAAAAACTTTTGCACGTACATGAATATTATAAATGATAAGTCAGAAACTCCACAACACAAAGAAGTCACATTTAAAAGAATTATTAAATTAACTTTAACACGTATAAACACCTTTATTCATTTGCCAATACTTTGCCTGGAGGTACAAGAGACGTTTTGAAAATAAGTTTCTCAAATATTATAATGCAACTAACCTGTTCCGAACTCCCCTCGCTCGGTGCGTTTCTTTCTCTAGACTTCGCCTTCTGAACGGAATCTCTTTTCAAACCGAGATCTTTTTTGATAATTCTGTGTACTTTTATAGGATCTATCTTTAAGAGCCGTCCCACAGCCCTGGTGCTGATACTGGGATCTGCTTCAATAATCTCTCTTACGGCGTTAATAACGTCAGGCGACCTTTGTCGTACTTTTCTCGGTCGAGTTGATACATGTAGTGTGCCATGCTGGCGTAATCTTTGCTCCACTCCTCTAAAGAGACTATGAGGAGGGTGTCGCCTATCAGGAAACTTTTCTTTGTACAGAGCCGCTGCTTTTCTTTGGTTTCTTCTACACTGTCCAAACACAAGCATCATATCCACCAACTCGGCTTTGCTGTAGCGTCGCTGTTCCATCGTAGGTACCGACCGTCACACCGACTTCTGTTCAACTGTACGCACGCGCTCTCTCCTTCGTCATTGCATCCCCACTCTTCCCTCCCGCCTCCTCTATGCACAGCATGTTTCTGCAACAGCTTCATCAGTGCTCCAAGGCTAGGAATGGTGCCTTTGCTGGTGACAAATTGTAGCTACTCGTTTTCAATTTTGTGGCCTTTGGAGAACCGTGAAAGCTGTCTTTGTTTTCTCTGCCTATAAGCATAATGTTCCTGGAAACCGTTATTTACAACATTTCGATAGGATGGATATTAAAAAAAACGACAATCTTTCATTACCATCTTATATGTATCGTGCGAAACAGTAGAGCTCCGATCGCATTGTAAGCACAAGTTTGTGTATATAAACCTTTTACTTCTGTTTTAATTTTATTAACCTCCCAGAAATACAAAAGGGTTTTATATGTTTTCCAAAACATGTAAGCACAAAGAGGACAGAGATTAACGGTAAGAGGGAGTGGTGAAGACGGAGATTTCTATTTTTGATAGAGTTTAACACCCGCTCTTACTAGGTATAACAGCACAGGCGGCGTCGTCCTCCGTGGTGTAGTGGTTGCTCTGCTAGCCTGTAGTTCCCGAGGTAGCGGGTTCAAACCCGGCGGAGGGCGATGGATTTTTTTCGGGCGTAAAAATCTTAGCATGGCCTCCTTTGTAAGGGAAGTAAAGCCCGTGGTCCTGTGTGGTATATATACGGCACGTAAAAGAACCTCAAGCCTGATACAGAGGCCTCTGAGTAAAATTACGGGTCTTTCACGCCCGACATAGAATGGGACGCTAAGACCACAGCAGTTAAAGAGAGTCCATAAATAAAACTCAATTTAATTTAATTTCCCACAAGCGGTGACACTGGCGATGCATGAAATTATAATTGGGAAAGGAAATGTTTCAGGACTAACTTTAAGGTGCCTCTCCGGCATTTGCCAGTTGTGAGGACTTTGGAAAACCGGAAAAAAAAACTCAAAAGAGGACGGTCCAGGTGGGATTTGAACCACGAACCTACCGCTGACAAGTTCGTGCTTTAACGAGCTCGGCCACCGGTCTCAGTGAAGATTGAGATGGACGAGAGTAAGAGGGGAAGATCCAGACATGCAGGACTGAACAAGTTCCACATTTAAGTCAAATATCGTGAGCACAACTGCTTCATTAGATGCAGTTCAGTCAGTATTTCTGGCTTGTTGCTCGGAACTTAACTTAATTCCTACAATTTAAATCAATTTGGCTGACATTTTTATCACAGATTCTTTTAACATAATTAAAGTATAAAATTAATTGTATGCTCCTATGTACGTAATTTCCTAGAAAATATTTTTTAAAAAAATGAAAATCTCTGTGTGAAATACCGGAAGCGATGAAACTTTGGAAATTAAAACTTTTACATATTATTCCTTAAATGTAGTTCTTTAAATCAAAGGTTACATTCTGCGTAACATTAACACCTTTTCTGAAAAAGATAATAAATTATGTTAACTTTCAATTTTCAAAACATCAATCATGTATTGTTATTGAAATCCAAAATTATATTTGATATCAACGAAAGGCTCTTTAAATCTCAACCTTCAAAGAAAGCATATTGAAAATCTGAAAGAAACTGAACAAAATTGTACTATGGGGAGGAACCTAAAGCGACAAAAACACATGAAAAAAAACCTTATGATTTAATAGAGTTTTAAAATTCCATGCGCGCACACCTGCCTACGTTCATCCGAATGTCGTATTTGGGCATGTAAAAGGCAAGAAAGGCAAAACCGCAATTGGATCCTGATTCTACAATATGGCAGGATTTTTTTCCTATGGCTCAAACGACGAATTAAAGTTGAAGGGTTCATTAAAAAAAAATAGAATCCGGTTGTGGCATTGGCCATTTAAATGTCCAAACAAGACATTAATATGGTCATGTGCAAATAGCACGTGAAATTTTAAAGCCTGGGCTTTTCGTAAACTTTTTATTATTATTATTATTATTATTATTATTATTATTATTATTATTTTACATTCTGCCATTTTAAAATGTTCATTGTGCATTGTTTGTACAACTTCTTTCAAATTTTCAAAATACGTTTTTTAGCGGTGGATAAGATCTAAAGAGTCTTTTCGTGACAACAGACATAGATTTGAATTTAAGATTTTAATAACTTAATACGTACGTGATGCTTTTTTTAATATTAAACATGTTATGTCTGTTTATTTTGTTTCCAGAAAAAGTTTTAAACTTACTTAAAATACATTCGAATAAAACAGCTATATTACAAAATATAGTGGATTTAAATTTTTAAAAGTTTCAAAGTTTCATCTTTGGAGCATTTTACATAACGTGAGTTTCATTTACTGAAAATTATTTTCTTGGAAATTTAGACATACCAGGAAAATTAGCTTCTTACAATCACGTTGAATAAATCTGACAAAAACTTTCAACCAAACTGGTTGAAACTTGTAGACATTGCAATTCAATACCGAGTACCCCTACACAATCTCACTTCGTTCTTACGCATTCGCTTATATTCGCGTTTATAGGAAGTAGGTGACGTATACGAACTGTGAAATTAAATGCAATGTCGAAAGACTTAAAAAGCAATTTTAAAAAATTGCAAATACAACGTAATATGTCACATCGAAATGGGCAGCAAAATGGAAAGATTCGTAATTTACAATTAGGAACTTCCGCAAGTCAATGGATAAGAACTTTTGGATCCTCTCAACACATCGACCATGATAGGATAGAATGGAACAGCATATTCCGGATAACATTCGAGAGTGTATCAAAGAGATAATGAAATACTTAACTTGAAAAAAAAGAAAAAAAAGGAGGGGAAAATAAAAAAAACTGAGCAAAAGGCATTGACATTGTTTCCCTTGACACTCCCCCAGTCGTAAACACTCTTTTAACCCTTCTAACTGCAACAAAATACTGGCTGTAAAAAAAACTATTCATATGTACCAAAAGGTAAACAATAACAACAATACTAATGTCAAACAGTTTACTTCCAAAGGCAATTTACAAACTATTCATACTTTCTCTAGCAATTACCTTACCTGTAGTTGCTATGAGGAAGTATTGTACTTCACCCAAAAATTCAATAGATTTCACCAGAAAATACACGTTTTTGGATCCCTGTGACTATTAGAAGGCCCGCACATTCCTGATTTTAAACTCCCTGTAGAGTTCTTTCAAATTGGCCAAAAGAAACTTCTTCTGTTTTGTTTTTGTTTTCTTATTTTCCTCCTTCCTTTATAGATTTTACAGTGTTCATGGCTGCATCATTCTGATGTCATCTTCTTTAAAAAAAATGTTATTGTTTTAACATCATCCGATAGATTACGTTGGTAGTTCTTGCCTGGTGTAGACATATGACTTTTTGAGCTTGCATTAGTTTTGCAGTATGCGCCACATACCTAGGTACACCAAACTCTTGTTCAATCCGACTTTTGGGAAGGCAGGTTAATACTATGTATTTTTCAACTGCGGTGTTTACTCCTACAAATTTATCTTTAAACTGAGAAATAATTTCATCCCCATCATTTTTTTTCCAACAGGTGTTTTGATAATACTTCTGTTCATGTCCTGGCCACAGAAGCTGATTTCCTTCGCAAGTACGATTTAACGCGAGAAAACTTTGATTTGGAAATAGAGAATTCACCTAATGGAGTTAAAATTGTATTTAATGTACTCACGGTATCTTCAAAAAGTACGTATTCCTCTTCATTGGATCTCTTCATGCTAGTACTAGCCCACTCTTCTTCAGTGGAAGATTTTACAACTTCCGAGTCCGTCTCATCTGATTCGATTTTCATTTTGGAAATCCTAACACTACACGTTATACAAATAGCATCACCTATTACTAAATGCGAAACCTTTTCGCGCATACTTTCTGTTACTTTTCTCTTACCTACTTTCTTAGAATGTCTTTCCAATCCGAAGGGATTACAACACCATAAGGTATTCCACAGTTTCTTTTCTTTAACTTTAGGCATTCTGAACTAAACTTAACTGGTCGCTTTCTTTGATGTGTGGCTGACTCATCTCCGTAGTCTGTCAGTCACGCTGGGTCTGTGTTTCGTCATACCGCACGTATGGCCTTGACGTGCGCGTGTTTCAAGCGATACTGAGCCTTATGAGATGCTTACTGAGCCTTTTGACTATAGCATTTATATTACAGACAACGGACGGAACTTTAACACACATGCACTAACATCCCATATTCTTAATTAGAAATAAAAATGGAACAAAACCATAGGTTCGTATATATTTAATGATTATTTACATTTTTAAGTTACTTCAAATACAAACAAGCAACTATATATATACAAAAATAAAAGCTCACATGAACCACGAGTCTTTTATTTTCACCTATGATACTTCAGATGTTTCCTGCATGCGAAGGATGTTCCACAAAAGAATATTTTAAATGTCCGTCAGTTCGAAGGCTACGAATTGAAGTGCTTCTGAAAGCCATAATATCAATAATATTGTGGCATGTACATATTAACATAAAGGGCATTCATATACTACAGTCTAAAAAAACATGGAGATGTCCAAACTCTAAAATTCTGCATGAAATAACCCACGTGCGTTTGTATGTGTGTCAGAGAGAGAAAGATAAGGATCGCTTAAGTACGAGACCGTGTTTAATTTCAGCATCTTTCAAAAATGCAAAACTAAGAATTTCAAGAAAATCCCATCCCTTTCTGTCCTTTACAGAAATACAATTTGCGTCATTTTTTATTTTTTCAAAAACGCCTCTAACATTTTGATTGAAATGTCATATTGTTATACACTGAGATGAGATATAAAATGTATATTTCGATTTTCTGTGGACTTCTCTTTATTTATTGCTATAGTCAGCTAAGAGACGTGCTTAAAAGTTTACGATCCGTCTTACCATTCCCCCAACCCGTTATCTTTTCAACGCAATTGCTTGTTACGACGAATAAACATTTGAATGTTGTTACTGTATGCTGAAATATTAATTTGAATCACTTCTAAGATAAACATATTAGTAACTTAGCAAGGGTAGAAAAACCGCGTTATATGTATGAATACTACGCTACATAATAAAGGTATGTGAACTTGTCACTGGTAGAGAAAATCTTTGACATCACAGTTTTTTCTTACTTTCAGTGAACGCTAAGGTAACTAACGTAAAAGCCCAAACGAAAGTAAAACACTTGATTTTAAAGCGTATCTCATTTTAAGAAGAAACTTCGCATCATTATAGCGGAGCGGAACCCCGGCTCACAATTTCCCGGCAGTCGTGTTTGCACCTGCGGCAAGCGTGTTCCGTTACTACCGGCAACTACAGAATAAAATATGTGCACCGGTTTACAATATTATTAAGCATGTACAGGTTTATTACTCACCGTAGGTCGCAATCTCAACAGTATGGTCGCCTTGCAGGCTGACCCAAAGGATATATTCGTTTCCTTGGCTAAAAGTGATTTACTGGGACTTAATTGTTCCATATGTAATACCCTCCTTTAACTTCTTTGACTTATGACGTAAGTGTAGGTTATTAACGTCGGGGTTTAATCACATTTTCTATCTTCAGACACACGCGCATTCACTTTCACGATGCATATTTCCAAACTTTGTGGAGAATAGGAAATGATTCTGTTTAAAGAAGAAATCTCCGCCCCTGCCGGGAATTGAATCTGGAATAAGAAGCCAGAGCACTGACCACTCGGCCGCAGCTGAACCTATTGTAAACCATATTTTCGTCAACTTAGAAACGCAATCAAGTTTTATAGGAATGCTACACTCAGGATAGGTATTTATTCGCAAATCTCCGAACGCATTCTCTCTATAGTTATCTTCTACGCAACATTCAACCATATAACGTCGATGTTACACCGAATACTTTATTTTCCAATTCAATAATCACACACGCGTTCCGATACGGCAGTTCGAAAGGCGGTGGAATTATGCGAAGTTTCCTCGTTAAAATAATAACTCTGTAGTACTCATTTCGACCTCAAATTTATATCCACATTTCACCGAAAATTCAAATTTTGAAATCCCTTGAATCTCCTCCCATTTTTATTTTTTAACAGTTCCTCGTGTGCCTGCGTGTGTGAAAGTGACAGAGCACAATTTGGAAACAAGAACCCACGCAAATACAAGTACAAACCACGTACCAGACCGTTTCAACCTGGGGGTTTTCTTCTTCCTTTCGCGGAATACAGATATCCCTTGATGAGGAGGGTTGCATATCATCAGATGATATTTTGTCAGATTCGAGGTATTGGCCTCAAGGCCGATGGGAGATTAGGATACTGAATGGCACTCTGATTTCTTGAGGAATAGCCAGTTATATTAGTTAAACAAAAATAAGTCATCTTCATTTTTTTTTTTTTTGGTTCACGCCACACCATTGGCACACCAAAAGGTAAGTGATCTTTCTTGCCCTTTAACCACTGAGTCAGTCTAGCATTGCAACTTGTACAAGTTACACGAGGGGCCCAGGCACGATCCTGGTCCCCAAGACCGCAACTGAAATAAACCCTATAGGCTGTCTTCAGAAGTTGGAGAAATTTGCCACCTCGTGAGATTTCGGACAGAGCTCGCCGCACACGTAACAAAACTACTTATTTGTAGTTGACCTGATGGAATAACATCTGATAACATATTCGTGATGAGCGTATCAGACTTCGTAATAATCACCATCCGGTTTCACTGCACAAAGAAACCTTGATGAGTGTGTAATTTTTCTTCAAACCCCAATATTTTATAAAATAATGGTTGGTTTAATAAAACAAAAGTGTTTTAGACAAAAAATTGTTTGCTTTTATGTGTAAAATCAAAATATGTTAAATTTTTTTTTTTAAAAAGTTGAGCTGACCATAAAAATTTAATGGCACTGAAAACATGCATTAAATTAGGGCCAGCAAAAATATGAACCTAGCTTCCCTGACCAAAGTACTGTAATTCCTTGACTACAGTTTTGTAGTTGCATAATTTTTAACAGCCTCCTCCACCCGCTATGTAATGGCTGGTATTACCGCTTTTAAAATTTACATTAGGTGGGATAAAGTAGCCTACCTCCCCCTGGGTAACGCTAAATAGGCTACAACACCGTGCAGAAGTCAACAGATAATATTACTGTGGATACCAGCACATGTGGGAGTGAATGGTAACGAGACTGCAGACTTTCTGGCCAAAAAGGGTGCAGTGTTATACTCAAAACCTATAAAGTCTTGTGGACTAGATATGAAACTAAAAAATGTCAAAATTAATATAGACCAAAAATATCAATACAACATTCAAAAGGAAATTACTAACAAAAATTACTCCAACATAAAAGAAATAGTACAAAAAATAAAAAATGTCCCAAGGAAAGAAGCCGTTGCTCACTTCAGATTAGCCACTAGACATGACTGTCCGGCGGAACATCTACATAGGTTTGGTTTTATGAATGACAAAAGCATGTAAGATTTGCAATGCTGACAAGATCTTAAATGGAGAACACCTACTAGAATGCCCAGAATTGAGGAAAGCTGTACCAGATGGGAAGATACACAATTTATATTGCCTAGCAAGGAAAAAATTGATGGATCAAAATCCTGCACATTAGATCAACAGCAACATTTTACAGTAGGCCAGTTGATTGCCCAGTACATCACCAAGCCATTCTACAAAATTGGGATTAAGTGATAAAACCAACCACTGATAGTTGAATTTTGTTTCGGGAGGGCACCAAAATCTTATGATGCAGTAAATCAATCCGAGACTGCAGTCACAAAAAGGTGAACAACCTTATCCCTATTACATGTGTGAAATCATTTATATACATATCAGTTCCTCCACATCTAATTTGAGAGTCATCACTTCAAGGGTTGGGAGGGGATTGTAAGAAGCAAACAATGTTCATAATCTTCCTTAATATGCACATAGTTTTTCCATCAGTATGAATTACCGGACATGTGATAACTTTGAACCAATTTTCCTCACTTTCCCTGACCATTTTGGAATTCCCTAATTTTCCAGAGTGCTGAGCACCCTGTAAATAAAATGTAACTAATATCATTGTTTTTCCTCTATTGCTTTCTTGAAAAATGTGTTGCTTTCAAGATGATCAGCTGGAAAGGTTTTAAAAACCACACCGTATAATGAATGCATGTGAATTTATGATGGGTAGAGAAAGACGTGAGAGATTTGCATTATGTAATTATTTCCGAGTACCCTGAGGCTTAGTTAGCGATACTGTAATACAACACAAATGATCAAATTTTACAACAGGTAAAGTTATAAACACCCAGCTACGTTGAAGCTAACCTTAGACTGTCCGGTAATTGATACCCATCTTACCTAGCAGCAAATGGGTCGATGGCCCTGGATAAGAAATTTGTATGACCAATCCATAAGACAATTTTTTTGCTTTATTTTTCAGCGACTGAGTCCTTCGTTCATCATAGAATTTCTCAAGATATGCTTTAACTCATTTCAGAGTACTCATACTCCTTTTGCAAGAAGCTGAGATTACCGGAATGCTTAACATCAAAGAGAGAAGCTTTAACAGTCTCAGTTAAAGTGTCTTTCACATTACTGTTTTATAATATACTTGATAGATGCTTAGGAGGCAATCACTTATCCTCACTCTTACAGATGATACCCTTTGTACAGTAAAAGTAGTAAGATTCTTGGTAGGGCTGCAAAAATAATACATACACAGTTTACTTAACACATGGACTTTGGTTTCAGGAAATAAGTTTACCCGGCCATAATGCTCAAATTTACCATCATCCATGAGCTCAAAATATTCTAAGCTTCTGAAATCCATTCAAAGTTCATAATCATGGTATTCAATACATCAAAGGAAAATCTTTTCAACTGATAACATAAGCTTATATTAAACTTACATGATTTCAGTGTCTATCAAATGTTGACTTAGGCTGTGTTTTGTTTTTTATAACCAATAGTTTACTTTATCTTCACTTCTTAAGTTCTTTAAGACTCACAAACTACTCTTAATTTCTTGCTGCAGAGGTTAAATATGCCACATTATTCTGAAATCCATGAACTGTAACTCAAACTTCATAATCATGCTAACCAATACTTTAAAGGATAATCTTTTCAACTGATAACATAAGCTTACATGGATTTCATTCTCCTTCAAATGTTGGCTTAGGTTTTCTTTTAATTTTTGTAGCCACTCATTAACTTTATCTTCACTTCTTAAGCTCTTTAACACTCGCAAACAAATCTCAATTTCTTGTAGCAGAAGTTAGTATAGGCCATGTTATTCTGCAGAATGTCATGTAGTACATCAGTGAGCGTAAATATATTTGTATATAAAGTAAGAAGAAAGATAAACTTTATCTTTGAAAGAGTGATTCCTTGGAGATCACACAAAATTATACTTTTGGTAATCTATACTTATATTATAAACAGAGAAAGATTATGTATATGTATTTGGGTGATTTTGGAAACCAACTGCTTTGATAATTTGCTCACCATTGAAAATCACTGTTCTTCCTTAAGGACTTAAGACTACAAGACAGCTTCTAAGTTCAACTCCTAAAAACAATTTGCAATGCCTAGATATTACAATGTGAAAATGCTGGAGTCGCTGTGAAGATGGCTTTAACTTTTTGTTGAGAATGCCATGGAGGGAAAATAACCCACTTTTTGATATTGCCACACCACAGCAAATGCAAGTAAAAATAAGATATTTCATTCCAAGCAATATACAAGCACTGAGACAACAATTTAGCAACTGAGAAAAGAGAATACCAAACATTGCAAAACAAAGCACCATCAGATTCGCTTTTAAGGTACAATATGTATACAGGTAAACCTCCGATTGTGTTGCTACACTGTCATTCTACCTGGTTGTCTGTACTATTGCAATTGAAAAAAAATCTGATGTGTTACACTCACATGACTTTCTCTACTCTTGTACAAACGCTTATTCTTCATTCTCTTTGCATGTCCAGGACATGTGTCGCATCTCTGGAAGATACTGAACCTAAATACCAAGTTTGGTGTTTATCCGACTGTTCGTTTCTGCATTATGCTGTTCACAGACACAGACATGTTTCCAAAAGGCTTTTTTTGGATTCAGGGGGTCTCAAAACATATATTTCCAGTGAAATCTCGGTATCGAATTTATGGGTGGAATACAATACTTCCCCTACTTACTATACGTAGTAGACAAAGTAATTAATAATTTTAAGTATGCTTAATTTATTTCAGTTTTTCTTTGTTGATTTCTTCACTTTCTTTTCATTTGCAGAAATACAAGTATTGCATTAAGATGACTGAATCCCTCACCTATATTAACTTAATCATTATTATTTTAACCTTGGTCAAGAGCAGGAACATGCAGAGATATAGTCTTCTCCTCTTCTAACAGTTCTATACAAAATGTGCACACTTTCATCGCAATTTGGATATCATAATTTAAAACACGCATCCACACTACTCAAGAGTCTTTTGTAAACCGCCGTGATTCTGCTATTATGTGGATTGTAACATAATTTTTGTTGAGTGAACCATTTGAGTTATTGCTTGTTATTCCCTTAAATTTTTCAATACTTATTTTCTCAAATGGGAATTCGTTATTCATTTTTTTGTCCTGGATATGCAAAGAGTATTAATCTGTGGCAAAGAGAATGGTGCTGCACCTAGCAACCAGCAATTAAGAGATATGTATGTGCTTAAAGGCTACTGTATTTCTATATTGCCCTTGTAAATACATATTCCCCTTACATCTACAAGAAAATTAACAATAAGATAGAGTCTGCAAATGTTTATCTGATTAACATTAAGTAGATGGAGAATAAGCGTTTGTAAAAATAGTGTGTACAAGAGTAGAGAAAGTCATGTGAGTGTAACACATCAGATTTTTTTTTTTAAAAAAATGTGCAAATTGCAAGCTTTTGGGAAATTGTTTTTTGAAATGGCAAAATTTTCCTTTTTACCAAAATATGTATTGCATGTCAATTAAAGCTTTCTGCATAAGCTTTAAAATGCACCCTCAACCACATCTCTAGGATAATTAGTTGTGTAGACCTTAAGATTGTTCCGCACACAAGTTTTTGACAATTTTTTACATTTTGCAGGAGCTATAACTTATAAAGAGCATTTAAAAAATCTTAAAAATAATGAACATGATATGCTTCCTGGTATGATCACATGTTCAAAGTTTCCTGAAAATTGGAGATGGTAAAGACCAAGAATGCTCTTTTATTGGTTGATTTGACATGGGATTACCCATATGCAACGTTTATTTCTTTAATTTACATTTTATTCAAATACTGTAAGTGTATACTCAGAGTAACCTTTATTCTAATTCTATAGGTGTATGTAATGAAAACCTTTTAATATGGCCTTTTGCAAAAACATTTTGCTGTATTTCTTCTGTGTGTTGCAAGCAAGCTTATTACAAGCATATTCTAAAGAATTAAAATTGTGCCCAGTGTAACTTCAGAAATTATTCAAACTGCATTTATAATTAATAACTGAAGATTATTTTTCTGGATGGTTACAGACTATGTGTTATTAGCAAAACATTTCAATTAATATCCTGAGAATGCGGGGATCCTCATCTAGTTTTGCTCATTTTCGTTGAATACTGATGTTAGGGAACTATATAGTATTTGAAAACTGCAGACCTGTTGTTATTGAATGACTATAGGACAAAAGAGAAGGAAGAAGGTTTAAAATTTCACCTACTGTGATCATCTAAAAATGACTTGGCAATAATAATTCTTTCAACACTAAAAGATGCTTACGCACAGCCTGTACAAGATCTCTGAGTTGGAGGACTGTCAGGGGAAGGTTAAAGAAATCAGAAATAAATGATATTTTGTATCCATTTCCATGAATATTAGGAGAGTTTTTGTCCATTATTGGGAGTATCACAGCGACTTTACGGAATTACAGTTGTAAGGGATAACAGGGAGGATTTACAATTAAAAACTTCTTGATCACTGAACAATAAGTTCATTGGGGAGCTAAGTCAAATTAATTAAATCATAATTTGAGGTTCGTAAAGCCACCCATGCAATGCTCGGTAAGACAGGTATTATTTAACATGCTGTATGAGTAGGATGCTCGATCCCATGTGATTAATTTCTACATTCTTTTTACTTTGGTGACAAGTATCTTAAACAAGGAAATGACAAGAGAAAGCTCTGATTCAAATTTATAGCAGTATGAATGTTGTGAATTAAAATAGAATAAAATATATTAATGAATCTAAACCGGCCAGCAGAGTTCTCCAAGGAAGTATTGTGTATGGCAGTGGTTCAAGAAGTAAAACATATAATAGACACAACCTATATGTAACATGGAATATCCACATAGTGGAGTACTCACCATATCACTCATGAATTTATACTGGAACTCCCTCCTGTTCTGCTTTGAACCAGCAAACATCTCTATCACTTTTGTATTAAAATCTGGAATTGCTTTTATCATGTTCCTCTGAACTGATAACATTCCTAATGCTGTTAACCTTTCCTTCTCCTTAGAATTTCTTAAATATGACTTTATCAACCTCAAATATGAGCAACATTCCTCTGTGCTCCTTGTAGGCATTGGCAATGTCACTAGTATTTTTAATGCCTTTACTGTTTCTTTAAAAACACTTGTATCCAGTCCAAATGAAGTAAGAAAATTAAGTGTTCTCAAATTTCCAGATATATTACAGTTCTCTGAAAGTTCTGGCCGTGAGTAAAATATGCTCAACTCTGTTTTTAATGCCTCCCTGTCAATCATTGGAAAAGCAAACCAGAACGTATCTAAATCATCAGGAATTCTTATCTTATAGTGTTTATAGTTTTCAAACAAAAACAATTTTGCCCCAGAAAGATGACTTTGGAATTGAAACCGTTCTCTGACTACAGTGAGAATGCAATCACAGACCTCTCTTGCAGTTGCATTTAAATCTTGTCCAGTGGTTTGTCCTAATGAAGAATATGAAGTGTTCTTCATGTTCAATAATGTAACCTCAAAGTAATGTAATGCTTGTTTTATTTTCATAACATCCATTTCAAGTTGTAATTTCTGTAACTGAGCATGCAGAATGTCAACTGAGGGCATTACATTGCTGAAAAACTTTAACCAGAATTGGAAAGTTTCATCCTTTAGCCACTTAATAAGTTCAGCAGCTTGACACACTATTTCTGCATTATATACCCCAGATTTAATGTTTTCAAAACATTTTAAAAGCAAATCTTTGTCCAGAATAATTGTCTGTATTAATTCAGAATGACAATTCCATTTAGGACCACCTTGCTTTGCCATTCTTATGCTGCAACTTCTATCTAATACAGCTGACATGACGGAATTTGAAAAGAAAACCGAAATTCTATTTATGTTTGCAAAAAATGTTTTTACACTCGAAATGTGAGAAGTAGCCTTTTCTATCAACTGATTCAACTGGTGTGCATAGCAGTTGATGTAATATGCATTTCTATACACATTTCTGATCATGACATCAACATCTCGAAATACTACAGATCCATCATATGTTTGTGCGATTAGTTTTCCTGAACAGTCTTGCAATAAAGGTTGGAGTTGTTTCAAAATGCAGTCAGATAATCCTTGTGCATTATGATTTTCTACAATGAAAAATCCCCAAAAGCGCTCGTGAACTGTTCCCTTCAGCTCATATCGGAGCGTTATTGCTATCTGCGCACGTGTGGACACATCTGTAATGTCTTCAACCATGCAGGCTAGGAAAGACGATTGTTTGACTTCGTGTGTTACAAACTCTTGGTACACCTTAAACATGCAGTCCAGGAGTTCATTCTGGATAATCCTGGACGTGTCTTTGAAAACTTCGGCGTTTTCCCAATGGCTGTATAACAGCGGATCAAGGTTTTTTGTGTATTCCATTATTTCTAAAAACACACTTCTGTCCTTAGATGTTGTTGGTTCAGTCAAGTCACATGCCCCAAGTAGCTTTAGTACATCAATTATTTTAGATAGAACATAACGATTTTTTGTTACAAGTTCATTGTGAGAACGTACAGATTCTTTGTGAGCACTGCGCACACTTTCGCCAGTAGTACATCTTCCGAGGAATAGTAAACTAACGACATTGTCCAGATGTTTTGGTGACTTTTCGTGTTTCCTTACTTTATCCTGCAAGTGTTTTAAGTCACGTACCCCTTCCCTTGTCCAACTGTCATCACCCCCATACAGCAAGCACACAAAACAGAACAACGCGCTTTTCTCCTCACAGCCACATAACCAACTTGTTTTATTGTACAGAGCTGTATCAAATTTGCGTATGAACGCCCCTCTGCTCTTACATGCGGACTGTATCTGCACTATATCTAGTTCAGGCATTGGACGACCATTGTCTCTTATTTCAAGCCGCTCCAACACAGTCAAGGAGTTAAAGTTTATCTGTTTTAATTGCGTAACTTTCATTTCACTAACGCGTACACCACATTCGCTTCAACACAGCGATAAACTGCCAAGCTTGGGCTCACTCCTCTTCAGACCAGGAATGACGCATATGGCTGGCTGAGAACGAAAGAGTGGGGGTAATGTCGCTTCACTAGTAGTGATGGACGAACTACTTCAGTTATTCTCACCCAATGAAGTGACTCGTCAAATTGAAGTAGTTCGTTCATTTCGAATTGAAGCCCGAACAAAGCTGTTGTTTCGCCATGATGTCACTCGTACTATTTAACAGCGTATAAACTAGATGTTTTGGCGCACAAAGTCACAGTGGGAAGAGTGAAACAGTCCTCTCCTGTTGTATAAATATATGGTATAAATACAACAATAATAATTTTTACATTAGTATTTTATAATTAAAAATTTCAAACGTCAGTTTAAATTTGTTGCTCCAAAAATTTCAATTGCATATGCATTAAAGAAACATAAATTAGAAGCGAAATTAAGGAATTTTATAACGGCACTGCCAACAAAGTAGAGGGCATTTAATTAAAAATACAAGAACAATGTATCATCAAAAAAACTCTCAATAAGATAAGACAATAATGTCACATTTTCATTCAGCCAAATTTCTGAGGCTTTGCCAATCAAATTTCTGGACATTCATCTCGAATCTTGGAAATCTCATCATATTGATAGCACAGCAAATAAATTAAGTAGAGGTATTTTACTCGTATGTTAAGAGTTTCAAGTTTTAATATTGATAGACAATCATTGTTAAACGTATATTATAGTCATATACAGTCACTTAAATTACGGAACTCTTCTACCCTGACACAAACTTTGTCAAAAAAAAAAACAAAAAAAACAGAAATTAGGACAATTTGTGGAGACTCGCCAAAAGAACACTGTAAACGAATTTTTACACAGCTAGATATTCTTACATTTCCATGCATTTATGTTTAAAATTGCTTTGTTACGTTAAAAGAATTTAGATAGCTACATCAAATGTGATTCTGTTCACAATTATTCTATAAGGAGCAATAATATATATTTTAAAAAATGTAAATATAGTAAAACAGAGAGTTATGAAGTGCAATCATTAAATATGTTTAACAGTTTACTTCTTAATATCAAGAATCTTACAATGATCAATTTTAAAAAACGTGTACGAATGTTCTATCAGCAAATCCTCTTTATAATGTAAACGATTACTTCGATGTCCAATTGTAATTTTAGTTATTTTGATGATTGCTATACTTGTAAAATGTCTACAGCAATAAAGGTACCTACCTATCCTAGCTACAAATTCAGAAGTCTTACTCGGTTTCGGTTTCTACAAGATCTCGTTAAAACGGGCATTCGTTCATGCAATTATTATACCCGTTTACAAAGCAGGCGAGTCTCTGTTTGTAATTAATTTGTTCATTTATGCAATCGAAAATAAAAACCTTCTAATGTGTAGGCTACAGGATACAAATTACAGTAGAGCTTCTATTCGATGCTCTTTTTATGGAGAGGTCAAGGAATATTATTATTATTATTATTATTATTATTATTATTATTATTATTCTGTGTATACTTCACTTACAGTTTCACAAGGTGAACATTTTAACCACCTTACAAATGAGGAAGGGTACAACAGAAGGAGAGAAGGGAAGACATAAGGCAACAATCGCAAACGACACAGTGCGTCAGTTCATGGAAGGAAGTTATGAAATTGTTATCAATATGAGAACTGCGAGCTTCAATGAGTGATGAACTGAATGTTATGAAGTGCAGTGTTTAAACTGCCAGTTCTTTAAAAACTAGTGGTTATGCTCAGGCAATAGAAGCGAAAACGTTCATTCTGAACTCACTTGCTTACCTATCATTAGTCGGCAACAATTTGACATAGAAAATACACGCTTCACTCTTATGAATAGCAAACTACTGTGCGGTCCAAATCTCTTGACGTTTCGTGAATACGGAGTGCGCGCGGCTGCCAAACTTCACTTCGCTTCGTCAGAACATTTCGCGTTTGTTATAAATACCATCGCAATGTTCACTTAAAAACTACAATAAAACAAGAAGTGACACAATAATGGAAATGTAATACACAAATAGAGAAATAAAGACTATACCTTTCTAAACATCCTTTGTTATTCAAGCGGCATAACCTCATTGTCCTCGATATAACTTTATCATAAAATTCAAAAACACTGCGCCGTACATCTTTGTCGAAATCGTCCAGGTTTGTCACTCTCTTAGGTAAGCGTATATTTTGCTTTCTCGGCGATGAAAACAATTTCGCGGCTCCCTCTGCGTGCGCCGTTTTTTTGCTTTCCTACACACACGCGAAACATGAGCACGCCTCAGCCGAAGCTCTTGACATTTCGTGAAGTTAAGATTTTTGTGGTTTTCTTGGTTGGCATACTTTTTAAAGAAATTATACACACTGAAGACAACAGCCCTAACCTTACTGCTATATTCACCGGTACTACCGGGTTTACTAAGCGACATTTTCATGAAATAGTTAACTTTATGAACGCTAGGACAACGCCTATCACTGTAAGAACTGGGTACACCACAGTTGAATTCACAACTAAGTCACTCAACCTTCCAGCAAGCGTACTGTAAAAAGTACACCAGCAGTATTTTTGCTTTGTCTATGGTTTGACACTGTTTTAACCTTGAGCTATCGCGTCAATGGTGCAAAGATTGTTGATGCTTCCTAGAATGTGATGACAATTGCTGATTCTTTGCTTTTCTTAGTTGGAATATTCCTTATATGCTTTTTCTTTTGTAGTGCATTCCAAGTAACGAGGTGTTGAATGTTGTAAGACACACATACTCTTCTCATGTAACGGATACGTGCTTGGTTCTAGGGCTCGACATTACGTAGAAGTAAGCATAATAATAAAATGCACTTAATCATTGGTTTTCCAATGGTATTATTCTGTGAAACAAAACCATAATTGATATTGTTTACTAAAAGCCAACATCATGTATGGTTTTGTAGAGCTGCGTCAGAGGGCTTTGAAAGGATTTTCATGACGAATTTGTAGCTGTATTAGAAAACCTCGTGGGATAACTATTTCAAATTTATTTAGAACATGGAGAATTGCACATTATTAAACAATAATTATGTCTACGACATAATATATATAAAATAACTACGGCAGCAATTGATTCATTACCATTACAAGCATAACTATAGCTTAAAGTCTCCGTTTAACGTCGCCTTTTATACTAGCTAATTGTTGCTTTTCTCAAATATGAAACACGCATGCGCACACATGATATTGCAATAGTTTTACCAGCGGCGAGGTGTAGTGCCCATATGAGGCAACGCCGCACAGCTGCTATTCGCTAGTGCCGTATTGGTGGACACGCCTCAAACATCAAGGGATTTGAACCGCAATAATATTCATTCATTTGTAATGTTGGTTCAAACTTTTAGAATATGTTTAAATTAAGTAAATACTAAGCATTAACAAGCTTTTTTCTGGTTGTTGATTGGCTATTTATAAAATGTCTAAAAAATTACATTATTGTTGCTCCAATAATGCCTAGTAGCATTATTAAACTTTCTTACTCATTATTGCCTCAAGGTTACTTCATTGTTGCCTCATTGTTAGCAACTTTTAACCTATTATTCTCACAGCTCCTACATTATTAAATTACGTAATACATTCACATAACATTATTGAACATGTATACAATAATATAAACATATACAATGACTGTAATATACACTTATATATTGTTACATACACATATTGCTTTAAGGCAATAAGTTATTATATTTTATATTACATAATTTGAGTGAAATCATTTAAGTGTTAAAAGTACTGTCTCAAGGATTTGTTAACCCATCCCTCTTTCTGCATGAAGATAATCAGGAACTAATACGCCACGTTAGAAGTACAAAAGAGAGGGATCGTATTATAAGAAAATTAGTGCAAAAAGCCATAGTTGAGGAGTCAATAAACGCTGGTTTCGAATCTATCGTCTGAATGGCCAATTGAGTGACCAGTTTCATTAACCTTAAGATATGTCTTAAGCCGTAAAAGATTTTTAAAGTGGTCAATAGCAGCCACAAAAGTTAATAACTTCTTCAAACTACAGACCTATATGTGACGGAGTATTTAGCATGACTAACTAACTTACAAATTGGAGTCAAGTTTCAGAAATGAGCGACTGTTTATGCGCAACACACCTTCCTAGTTAAACCCCTAGAGGAGGACTGATAGTATCAGGAAGTAGAAGAAATGCATAAGATGTACTAATTATAATATGGCGCCCCTAACACAACAGCCATGCTAATGGAGGCAAATGACACCCATGACGACTACAGAATAAAGATAAAGATTATGGTTACTGGAGGAAACGGGAAATTGCACATAAGGATTCTAAATAAGATAATGGGGCGAGTTATATATAGCTTTAGATGCTTCGGATGTATAGGTTGAGGCAGCATTTTTTAACACTTAAATGATTTCAGTCAAATTATATAATATGTAAATTCAATAACAACCCGCCTTGAAGCAATATGTGTATGTAATAATTTATAAAATGTATGTAACAGTCATTGCATATGCTTATATTATTGTATCCATGTGTAATAATGTTATGTGAATATATTACGTAATTTAATAATGTAGGAGCTGTGAGAATAATAAGTTAAACGTTGCTAACAATGAGGTAACCTTGAGGCAATAATGAGTGAGAGTTTAAATGTTATTTGTGATTCCTGGAAGCATTAATGTAATTTTAGTGACAGTTTATAAAAATAGCCAATCAACAACCAGAAAAAAGCTTTAGTTAAATGCAGGTATTCTATTAGAGTAAAAATAGCCAATCAGAGACTTGAAATACAGAAATTTACAAGTTTAGATGGTTGAAATCTAGTCAGTTGCCTGCAGACAGTGATTGCAACCGGATGCAAGATGCGTCCTCGAGAGATTTAATATGTATTCGTGTGAAACGAAAAATAAGTTTACGTGTTAAAAAAAGTGCAAGTATTAAATAAAAGAATCTCACAGCTCTCGATATCAGTGAAGTGCTATTTAATTTGTGTCAAGGATTAATAAAAAGGAGTGAATTAAAACTTAAAATCTGCGTAAGCCTACATTCTTGTCGCATCACGCCCTACCAAGACATCCATGTCTCTAACAATAATACTGACGCAGCCGAGGCAACATAAATACTTAAAGGAACAGTTTAATTACAAAGTTTTTTTTTTTTTTTTTTTTTAAACTTGGGGCAAAGGCCAACTGAAAATACATTTGGGGCGAAGGCTACCGGAAACTTTTACTATACGTGCGGTTGCAACTACCACAAGTTGGACTCCCCAACAGTTGAAATACGACACAACTCCTTCAATAAAATACAACTTCCTCAAATTGGCGTCCATACGTGGTGCTAAAAAAATTTAAAAAAATAACTAACTCCTTTTTCAAGGTTGCGCTACGGATTTTGGCGTGTGAAAATTTTAATGGAAAGCTACGATGCGAGTCATTCACCGTATACATGCATGATATATACGGGGCTGTAGCTCAAAGAATGGTGCAAGTTGAGACGGAAGTTGTAGGAATAGGACAGAAGGAGCCACGTGCTACTTGCAAGGGAGGTATTGAAACATCAGGGAGCTGGCTGGCTGACTGGAGGTCATACGCCAATATCGCTGGCGAGACCTATACCGTAAGCAGCAACATGAGTTGTTGCCAGAAGTCTAGCAGAGCACAGCAATGGCAAACGAAGTCTTTAAAAGAAAAAAGGAAATTTTATGTGAACCTTTGAATGACTAAGGAATAGATAAGTGCAGTAGCATTGTGCACGTGTTAATAATGCATAGAGCAAACACGATTGAAATGTGGATATGGAGAACTGAATGTGTGAAATAAGTAAATAATGTAGTGGGTTTAGAAACAGCGTAAGAGGAACAACGGCGCAACTGAATCAGAAAAAGATAAATTGGCTGGAGACTGACTCAGAACAAACGACTTCATAAAGAATACAGAAGCGAGTCTTCTGGGCAGAAGATACAAGAACAAAGGGAAGAATGGAAGAGTCGCAGTTAAGGAACTGACTAAGGTAATTGGTTCAAACTTATACCTATTTGCGAGGGGAAAAAAAGTAAAAAAGAAAAAAACGTACCAACTGAAGTATTTATAGCGGACAATCACCAACATTTCTTCTAGCATTTATCTTCGGAAGACCCATTGTTCAATTTCCAACTTGTGTTACTCAAGTTTTTATTATTTAACTTACACAATTCGAAAGCAGCGTTTATTGACTCATCAACTATGGCTTCTTGCACTAATCTTCTTATAATACGATCCCTCTCTTTTGTACTTCTAACGTGGCGTATTAGTTCCTGATTATCTTCATGCAGAAAGAGGGATGGGATAACAATATCCTTGAGACAGTACTTTTTAACACTTAAATGATTTCAGTCAAATTATGTAATATAAAAAGTGTATATTACAGTCATTGTATATGTTTATATTATTGTATACATGTTCAATAATGTTATGTGAATGTATTACGTAATTTCATAATGTAGAAACTGTGAGAATAATAGGTTAAAAGTTGCTAACAATGAGGTAACAATGAAGTAACCTTGCGGCAATAACGAGTAAGAAAGTTTAATAATGCTACTAGGCATTATTGGAGCAACAATAATGTAATTTTTTAGACAGTTTATAAATAGCCAATCAATAACCAGAAAAAAACTTAAGTTAAATAAAAGTATTCTATTGGAGTAGGATTAGCCAATCAAAAACTAAAATGGAGCAAAATTTACAAATTCAGAAGACAGTGTTCCTAACCGGACGCGAGATGTGTCCTAGAAATTTAATACGTATTCGTGCGAGACAAAAATAGTTTACGCGTTTAAAAGTGCAAGTAATTAATAAAAAAAACAATCTCACAGCTCTCTCTATATCAGTGAAGTGTTATTTAAATCGTGTCAAGCATTAATAAAAGGAGTGAAGTAAAACTATAATCTGTGTAAGCCTACATTCTTCAGTCGCATCACTCCCTGCTAAGACATTCATGTCTCTAATAATAAATACTGACGCAGCCGAGGCAAACATAACATTTAAAGAAACAGTACAAATTACGAAGTTAATTCTTTTTTAACATTTGGGGCAAAGGCCACCGAAAAGCACATTTGGGGCGAAGGCTACCGGAAACTTTTTACTATGCGTGCGGTTGCTACTACTTCAAGTTGAACTATAATACATCATCTTCAAACTGACTTTCCATACGTAGCAGCAACAAACATTCTTCAAATTGAATCCCAAAGCGTGGGGCTAAAAATAACGTAATAAATAATAAACATTCTTCAAATTGGCTCCCAATGCGTGGGAAAAATAAAATACAACTCCTACAGCAAAATAACTATCTCATCCTTCAGGATAGGTTGTTTCTTGAAACCTATTACAGGCTAGCTGTTCAGAGAACCCTAACTCATTTAAAAAACCTGATGTGTTACACTCACGTGACTTTCTCTGCGCTCTATCGTTTATTAGTGGGCATACAAATTATTCTTACAAAGTTTATTTTTCTATCAACTCCATTTTAATACAGATAAGCTTTTGCAGAAATAGCTACATTACACATTTCGTTAGGAATACAAATAGAACGGTGATGTTTAACGGTCACATGTTTAGGGACTGGACGTTTTACTCTGGCCTTAAAATTCCATGCAATCTCCAAAAGCAACAAACATCAATGGGACCTAAAAAGGATGAGAAAGCACAGAACAAATCGAACCATTAATAAAAGATATCTCGGAAATGGCTGATGATACAAAACAGTCACATGGCATAAATTGTGTTTTTTTTTTAAAGAGATCCACATTTTTTATGAAGTACGTTTTCGTCTATCGCTTAACGTCTATCAGTCATACAAGATTATACAAAATTCCTTACGAATAAAAAGGTCTTCACAAGCTATTCCCAGAAAATTCAAAATATACATTTTATTTGACATGTAAATATCTTTAATATATGGTATTTTAATCAAAGTCGTCATTTTTAGAAAATAAAAAATTTCGAAAAATGTTCCATGTAAAGGGTAGTGGGAGATTTTTTTCAAAAATCTTCCTGTCACATCTTTGGAAAGTACGGAATCTAAATACCAAGTATGGTATATCCGACCTTTCGTTTCTGAGGTATGCTGCTCACAGACACAAATACGCGCGCGTGCGCAACCTTTTCTAAAAAAAAATCCCTTTTTTGGTTTCAGAAGACCTCAAAACATGTGAAATCTCGGTATCGAATTTTTGGGTGGAATGCAGTAAGTACCTTCTCTACCTACTAGGTACGTGGTAGAGTAGAAATGACGCGAACATAGGTACTACTAATGTTTTATTTGGAACGAATTTGTGACGATAATCTGCTCTTAGTACTCTTCCTGCGTGAGGAAAATGTGTTATATGTCCAACAGATGTCACTGTCATACGCTAGCTCTAAGGCAATGCTGGCAACATATGAATACTGTAAGATACTCGACCTCAAGGCGTAGCCGAGGGATGTTTTAAGGAAGGAGAGGAGTGTAGCAGTAGCGTTCCTAAGCTTAGGTTTCTGATTCACGAGAGGTTAGGTTTAGTTTCTTTTGTTTTTATATAAGTTTAGGTGATTTACTTTTATATATATATATATATATATATATATATATATAAAACCTTATTTTAATTAGTTACCAGTGGTTACATCAAAGCACGCGAGTGAAGCGAGCGTGCGTTTCTAAGCTTAGGTTTCTGATTCACGGGAAGTTAGGTTTAGTTTTTTTTTTATTATATAAGCTTACGCTTCTGAATTCAAGGAAAGTTAGCCTTAGGTTAGGTTTTTTTATGTGAGGTTGCGTTAACTATCTACCACTGTTACAGTAAAGGAAATAACATATTAATATATATTAATATAACAAACTTTCACAAAAAGAATACAAAAATTACAATTTTGGTGCATAGTCTTTATTACTATGAATACGTTACGTTTTTGTCAGCGGCAACACTAAACGAAGAAGAAGAAGAAGAAGAAGAAGAAAATTCTAGTAACAACACATCGCATATTTAGCGGATTTCACCTTTTCATTTAGGTTGGCAGTTCCCACTTTGCATGTGATTTAGGGAAAAAATGGCTACGTTTGTTATGTTCATAACGCGAATTGTCTATAAAATAGAACACCTAAAGGGGTGGGCACCAGCTATTGAAGAGATCACATCCACTTCTACACTCACTCTTCAGGTAATTTATTCACTTTCCTATTGCTTTTATAACCATTTTCCAGGAAGAGGACTAAGAGCAGATTATTGCGTTTATCCATACCGCGTTTCTTGCTGGATCCTTGAGAGGAAATCTATGAAAACGTTTTCTTTACGGCTGTCAATGTATTGTTACAATCGGAAAAGCAACACTGAGGCGTTTATACTACCTTAATTAAAAGATTTATACAGACTAACCGGGCGGTACAGGTGACGTCACGGCTCAGTTGCCCAAGATAAATAAACCACGTTAATGAATATGCTTCCTATATAATCTATTTTAGCAGAGCCAGCTACTTCACTAGCATTATTGCACATAATGTACCCTTCCGTCTTCCTCTCTGGGCCAACAGTATGACAATGTTCAAGCAGCCGAATTAATGGAGAACAGCATTATCATTTCCATACGTGCAAAGAACAAGCGCTAAGAAATTTTAAGTGTTTTTGCTGTTTTTATTCTTTTGCATGTTATGATTTTTTATAATTTTTGGAAATTTGGACAATTTTATGTGCAGTACCTTGAAAACTAACTTACATGCATTTGGTAATATATATATATATATATATTATTTAAAGAGCCAGTAACCGACACGAGTAGGCGAGGTCATGAACGGAGGTCTGCGGTTCAAATTCCGCCAGGACTGTGCTCCCTGACTGCGTTATTTCACAGGTTTTCCTTATCTTCATAGATATTTTTACGCTTACCTGACACAAGGGTCGCAATGTGTTCCTTTTTATTATCCGGTGAACCTTGGACCGTGATAAATTGGTCGCTACTGCAATTGCTCGAATAGTAGCACTGGGATTTTGTTGCAGTGCATCCCTGACAACTGCTAATTCCGCATTTAACCTGAGCGAAACTTCGCACTGCTGCCATCTCGATTTCTTGCTTAAAGTGCCGTTATTGCGTAAACGGTGACAAACCTCATAAAAGTAACCGTGACCCGGATGCTTTCTTCCCGGAAAACGCTTGGCATACAACTGCTGAGCTTTTCTCTGATTAAATCCGCTTTCACCGTAAATTAAGATCATATCTGTGAGCTCCGCGTTGGTGTACTTGTATCTTTCCATGGCGAACTTCGACACGCTTCTGACACAACAAGGAAGAAGACGCGTCTCACGTAAGAACGGTCGTGAACTAACGAGGGGGAGCTGGCGACGCGTCAGGCTATATGCGCACATTTAATGCGCGACAAACATACAATGTACACTTACCGATTGTTTCAGTTGCGGTTTTCCTGTCACGATCCGGTTGAAAAAAGCTGGATGATCTTCAACACTACCGATCAGGTCTCGCTGGATTTGTGTTAGGTCTCGTGGCACGCGCGACATGTTCAGGTCCTCGGACAGAATTTTGTGACACGTGCCATAGCTGATCCCTGCTGCTTGTGCGAGATCGTTTACCGTTTGGGAGCGGTTGGCACGCATCAATTTTGCAACTTCTTCGATTTTGCGTTCTGTTCGAATCGTTTGTGGACGACCAGTACGCCCATTATCCTCCAAACTGTCTCTTCCCCCCGAGAAACGTTGATACCAATTAAACACAGCACTGCGTCCCAACGCGCCGTCACCGTAAATTTGTTGTATCATCTGAAACGTTTCGCTAGCGGTTTTGCCTAATTTTTGGTAGAGCTTGATGTGTGCTCGTTGTTCAACTTGCGACATTTTCGAGTTATGGCGCGCCCAACAGAAACAGTAGTTCTGCTTACACTACAGCACACAACTGCCTCTACTGCGACGAGGGAATAACTGACATGGCACCACACCGCGGCGCGCCATCTATCCGTTCCAGTGCATCACAGCGACACTAAGCGCCCAGTCCATGAACTTAATGACTGTGGCAGTGTGTAACCACTGGCTAGCTGTATGAGATAAATCTCTCCCATAAATCGCAATGTAAGAATGGAAATAGTTTAACGTTTCACACAATCTACAGATTTTTATAAATTTTAATTTTAACATGGGTAAAAAAGAGCTAATCTTTTTTGCATGTTCACCAACGAATGATTCCCTTTACTTCAAAATTCTTCACACTTATAACTAAAACTGCGCAATCGCGAACTTTTTCGATAATCCCAAGCTTTCTTGTGATATTTATTACCAGATACCGGAAGTTTAGGCATTATAAATCATTAAAATAGGCAGGAAAAAAAGCATTATAAATACTAAAACAGGCAATAAAAGGCAAATAGAAAAAACCATTTATTTAATAGATTTACGCTATTCAATAACTCGATCGTCATAGTTTAAAGAACTTAAAAGTTTTAAAGAAAATGCTAGTGCTGTAATTGACACAAAAATGAAATATTTTTTTTTAAAAAAGGCCTGTGTATTGCAATGCCTTATTCGTTGCAGATGACAACCAAATGTTTTTTTAAGTTCTCTGTGATTATGCTGAGTCTCCTGCCAGATAACACATTTTTATATGAGAAAATGACCTCCCAACATCGACACAGGTTATTGGAGAAAATCCAAAACATAGATCTTAGAAGGATCCATTTCAACTGCAACAGAATTGTCACCTAGTAGAATTTTTTAAATGTTTCCAAGTTTATCCACATCAAAATTTTTCGATAACACTTTTTTACACTTTTCGCTAACTAATGAACTCCGTTGTCCAGTCTTTGCACTGCATCATCCACAATTTTCACTGACTTCGTTAAAGGTAAGCTGGCAGATCACTTGTGGCAGGAACCCAAACTCGGCCGCAATGAAAGTTGTCATTTTTCACTACCAAATGTCGAGAAGTTTCTTGGCTGCTACAATTGAAAATGCTTCATCCTCCAGAGCGTTCACGAGGTACATCTGGTGCAATGGATTTAAATGTCAGGATTCTTTACGGGGCTTTCACAAAGATCTTTAAAACTGGAAATCAATTTGTCAACATCCAGAAACAAGCATCGTATCTCTTCTGACACCCTATGAAATCCATGTGATACGCAGGTCAAGTAAAGCATGTTTAGGATCTAATGGTTCAATATCAACATTGGCAATGAAACGAACCATGGCATCAGTTGACTCGTCGATAGAAATCCAGATCTTATTTTTCATTTTATCTTTAATAAATTTCATTGTGTTATCGTAACATTCGGTTAAGTAACATTTTCGCAAACTTGACTCGCTAGGTACTTCTCCAAAAAATGTTATAATGTAAGGATTCTGTAATTTCCAGAAAGAGATTTCGGTGCTGAGGAAAGCTTTACATAAATCGAATGCAAACTGGGATTTACGACTCGATGTTGCAATTACTGTTGGAAGCAAACCAACCTTCTTCCCAGTAGCCTTGGAAAGTGCATTTTTGTGTTTGATTATAACGCTATGCTGTGATATAAAATACTTCTTTCCGTAGTTCAGCGACTGTTCGCATATTTTGCATGTGAGTACTTTACCGTCGGTACAAAATACGTCGGGTCCAAAAGTATTAACGTAACTTTGTAATTTACTGCGTAAAGAAACACCGAAATTCGGCATCTTGCTATTAGCTACAACTTCGCAATGAATACTGAAAGAAGAACAAAGTTAGAACCGCACTCATTATTGCCTTCTAAAATAAACACAACCGGTAATTCAAACGCTTTCTGTTATCTATACATTATTTGCGCGGCAGCACTCATTGTTGCAAAGAAAATAATGAACTGAATGAAGGACGCCTATGTTGTCTTCAACTTAAAGACAACATATGCATTAGGAGAACTAACTTTCATTGTCACGGACTAACGGTTATTGAAATAAAGGCAACAAAAGGCATTTATTTCGTAAAATAGGCCTTTATATTTCAAAAGGCAACATAAAACTGGCATTTCAATCACAAAGGTATCATTCGTACAGATTCACTTTCAAATTGAAGATAGATTTGACACATTTAAAAAGGCATTGCCTAAGTTCCGGTCTCTGTTTATTACCAACTATAATACACTATAGTAAACAATTCTGATGCATTTCATAGTAATTGTACTTTATTGCTTAACAGCTGCAATATAAAATTCGAATTAGTCTGAATTGATTGTTGTGTGCGCGTAGTTTTTGTTTTCAGTGATGTTCAAGCAACTATAAACATCAAAGCACACACTACTAAAAAACCACCACGTGCAGACGCCTGAAAATTGAACTAAAGTAACTAAAACGCTTTAAGCACATTGTCCTTTAGAATTTTATTCTCTATGTTGAGCCATTTATTTACACTGCTACCTTTATTTTTAAAGCATTTATATAAGGTGGAAAAGAAATACAGATTCTGAATTAAATAATCAAAATCTCAGCTCATTAGGGTATCTTTAAAGGCATCTTAAGTACCATTCAAAACAACATAGGGACAGTGCGAATAAGCAGCGCTGCTATCTGGTGAGACCAAATCAATTTACCTTAGGAGAAAAATAAAAATATCATAGCATGCACTTTCGATTCTTTGAAAAAATCTGGAACGAGTGGCAAGAAACTATCAACACGTAAATTGTTCAGCGTTTGACTGCGAATAAAATTTAAAAGAAAATGTTAAATATTCTTGCCTTGATCTGAACGTTATTACGGTTTGATTTACATAAATCTCTCCTAAACATTTCTGAGGTTTCCTCAGACAGCTGCAGAAAAACTGAAGCTTTCGCTGTCCCACAAGAATTTTTGGAAACCTGACCGAATGATAGTGGTCATCGTTCCTTATTTAATTAGATAGCGGATAAAATACTCTCATTGACTAATTTGTTTCGCACTTAATCAAGGTTGACCTCCCACCAGTCATTTAAGTTTTGTTTCCGCTAGGGGCCCTTCGCTCAAAAGTCTGACTAGCGCACGGTCCCTACTGTGTAAAGGAGTCCAACCCTGTCCAACACACGGCTTGTGTGAAAGAACAATTAATTCCAGTACGGAAAATGATTGGCATGAGAAAACATTTCGCGGCGCAACAAATAGTGAACATATTTATGGCATAGGAAATGCTGCCCACAGAGATCACTGTCATAAATATTTCACTTTCAACTTGTCAGAATTATTAAATACATCTCAAAGGAATCTTACACAAAAGTGAAAGACATTTTGCGGACGCTTTACGAAGAAACTAGACATAATATATCTCACTGTCTTACGAGGAAATGTTACAGCTTTTACTTACTTGTCAACTTCCTGATATTGACGCTGTAAAACATTCATCCGTCCAGCTTAGCGTAATAATTTTGCGATAACATGAAATTTAGAATGGGTTAAATGTTCAAAATGTACAAAAATTACATGCAAAATAAATGGGAATACTGATCTATAAAAATCCTTGAAGACTGGTAGTCCCTTTCTCTCATAGATTCTAATTCCTGGTACCACAATAAATACGTATTAGAGCAAAGAACACCACTTCCTAGGTTATACACAGATTTACAGTCCATATTTTATGTTTCATTACATGAAGTATAAACAAACGCTGTCTCAAAAATGGAAAACATATCAGGCAGCCACAGGCGGAATAAGATCACGCCGTCCGTTACTGAATATTCGCGCCCACTTATTGAGATCACTAGTGATGCAAACAAATTTTAAATCTGCATTATATACATTTTGTTCATCCAGTGAAGGGATACCACGATGGTAATGAAGGATAGATACAAACATAAGCTTTGGCCTATCATGGCACGGTATACCAAATAACGGATAAATTCAGTATGTAATCTTAAGTTGCAATATAATCTAAAGCTTTGTCATGTCTGTGGTGAGAATCTGTAACACTTTGAATCTGCCCACAAAACCGCAAAGATTCCCCCTTGTCATGTAGTCGTTAGAAGGCCTCCACTCCCGTACATTTTACGGACAAACCGTCAACATTGGCAAGTATACTTGTGTCACTACAATATCCGGGCCCTGCTAATAACATTAGGGATCCTACCTTGAAAATTCCTGCTCTTCTGATGCAGTTGGCAACTGCTGAGGATTACTACCTCCCCATGCAGCGGAAATGATATTCATAGCGTCCAGCTAGCTATCTTGCGAGTTCGCCACTATTGCTGATACATTGGAGATATCGTAGAACGAGATTCTTTATGTAGGTCTGCCTGAGCAGTTGAATCACGTCCTGCTCCAAGGATAGAAAGCTTCCTGGTTGTGTTGGGTGGCAGAAAGGCAAGTTCTATACTTTTCAGGTTCACATTTTTTGGATGATTTGGGCAGTTATCAATGACGAGCAGTATTTTGCGATTACCTTCCAGCTTCTTGGTCCAAGTCTTTTATCCAAATGAGAAAAAGGTTACCAGTCATCCACGCGCGAGCTTGGCTTTTATATTTACAAGGCAAGGTCTGCCTGAGCAGTTGAATCACGTCCTGCTCCAAGGATAGAAAGCTTCCTGGTTGTGTTGGGTGGCAGAAAGGCAAGTTCTATACTTTTCAGGTTCACATTTTTTGGATGATTTGGGCAGTTATCAATGACGAGCAGTATTTTGCGATTACCTTCCAGCTTCTTGGTCCAAGTCTTTTATCCAAATGAGAAAAAGGTTACCAGTCATCCACGCGCGAGCTTGGCTTTTATATTTACAAGGCAGTCGTTTTACTTTTTAAAAACATTGAGGTCTAAATGAGGTCTAAACTTCCCACCAATACAACCAGCAGTTTCTCAGACCCATCGGGATTTGCAGCTACGAGTATAGTGATCCTTTCTTTGATAAATTTGCCGCCGTGGCATTTCTTTCCTAACGTATACAACTTGTCAGGCGTTACTTTAAAGAATAAGGCAAATTCTGGTGCGCTGTAGATATATAATTATAAAGAGCCTGGGAAGCATCTCACTTTGTCACATTCACTGATTGGTGTAACGCTAATTTGCCGATACACTATTCCGCATCTGTCAAGCCAGCCATTACAAGCAGAAATCTCAAGTGTTGAGCTTGCTGGTTATTTCTAGCGTTTTCTCTTGTATGATTGGACCACTTAATGAAACTGAAGAATCGCGGGATTGATGAATCCATTGAATATGAATTTCCTCAACGTCTTCGTACTTTCCACGCCTAACTTTCTTACGTTTGCAACCACCTTTTGCTGCATCGCTAATAGCACCCCTGTTTTTTATTACTTTTCTTAGAGTAGATGACTGTATGCCCACAGATTCAGCAAACACCTTTTGATTTAGTGCAGTATTTTCGTCGTACTTGCGGAGAAGTTGTAATTTTTCACTTATAGAAAGTGATTTCCGTTTTGACATTTTGCACTAACATAATGTATACACAGCGCAGAGTTCACACACAAACAAACGTTTACAGAGAGAGAGGAAATTGACAGGGAACTTTTTGGAGGCTAAATCTCTTTCATGCAAAGAAACGTCGTTAAGGCGTTAAGTAGAAATTCGCGTTACTAAAAGGGGTTGAACGGTCCCACCATTAGTTGCAGTGGCGGTGTTGGGTGGGGAAGCAATGTGGAAGTAGAGCCGCGCAGCCATGTCATTAGCTTCGGGTGTAGTGGGGGAGAGGCTATTTTCCAGTATCCTGGAAACGTGGACATGGACCACATTTCATGGTTCTCTTCAAATTTATAATTTTCATCACTATATCACTTTCTTACTTATTTTGACCCAAAAAACGCTACAAGCAAGAATTCGAAGCGTCATCAGAGGGAAAATTTAGAAAAAATTAATGCCCAGGTTCCTATATAAAGATCGTAATGAATGGGATCACCTTATTACACGTAACAAATTAACAAGGTTTAGTATTTCCGAAGAAACTTACAATTCCTGTTCATCATGATTAGAGAGACATACGTTATGAAAAGCTCGACAAAATATGAAAATAAAAAGGCACCCCTAATGGTTTGCAGCAGATTTACTTCAATAAAAAAACTTGGTTTAGGTTTCGCCTATATTTAATAATACAATACCAAATGAAGCACAATGAACCCCATAAATTTAGTAGTCTTCCAGCATCGTGAACTAAGAGAACAAAATACATTACTGGTTTGTTGGGCTTAGCTAAAATCATATTTACAGTATTTTCTAACAGAATATTTTATCATGTATCATTATTGTTTAGTATAATCCTGACAGCTATATTCATAAGCACTGTGCCGTAATTTCATTAAAAAAATATTGTTACAAGATTCCCAACTTTAAAATCAACTGTTTACATTCATATTCTTAACAAACACAAAAAGTAAGCCAATACACGAAGCGATAGTATACAAACCATCACAATATTATCGGCAGAATACCTACACTTAAGGTGACCATTTTTCCTGAACACAAATATGGAATTGTACTGTGCATTATCATCTCGCAAAAATGACGAGAAAGGATATGATTTAGAAGTGCAATGACAAAAAAGAAAAGGCGAACATTTGATGCCTCTTTAGTGCCATTTTGCCCTTTCAGCGACTGGTTATAACTCGAGCCTCCGTTACAAAAAATTGAGTTTTATTTATGGACGCTCGTTCACTGCTATAGTCCTTAGCGTTCCATTCTATGTTGGGCGTGAAAGACCAGTAATTTTGCTCAGAGGCCTCTTTATCAGGCTTGAGGTTCTTTTACGTGCCATAAATCTATCACACGGGGCCACCGGCTTTACTTACCTTCCGAAGGAAGCCATGCTCAGGATTTTTACGCCCGAAAAAAATTCACTGCCCTCCACCGGATTTGAACCCGCGACCTCGGGAACTAGAAGCTAGCATGGTAATAACTACACCGCGGAGGATGACGAGCTCCGTTACGCTCAGTGGTGCTTATATAGTGTACCTTGTACTGTCGCTCCTTTGCACTTAAACGTAAGTGCTGAAGGTCTTATTCTTCCACCTTTTTTTAGCTAGTGTACCACTACTATATGGGAAAGTACCTTCGCCACCAACTAGACAATATTGCTACTACATAACATTTTTATGATGTACTACTAAAACTAGAGCTAGATGCTGTGGTTTATATGCTACCTTGTGCTGAAGTCTTTTAACATCTGCCCTTAGCAATCAAAGGCTTTAAATTCTTTCTTGTTATTTATTAACACTATCCAGACAAATTTTAATTTTTGGAAGTCGGGTAGAAAAATTAGGCTTGGGATGGTAAGCTTAAGATAGCTCTTTTTCTTTATTAATGCACATTACGGTGATTTAATTTCTATATTAATACAGCTTAAAATAAATAAAAAAGGAATATAATGTTTAAATTTGTGCAAAACATGCACTCCGTTACAGAGCTGCATGCCAATCACCGCTTATTTTACATGTGCTCACCCCGTCCTTTATCACAGCCTGGCAGCACCGCTGCGAAATAACATCCGACACTGAAAGGCTTGCTAGTGATATTCAATACTAAAGCCAACCCTACTACAATCCGAAATTTGGAAAGGAAGTTTCTAAATGCCATCGTATGCCGTCCGGTTTCAAAAACCGACTTAAGACGGAAACTAAATTGGTATTTGCTCAGATGTAACGCATAATGGATCGACATTTTAGGGCAAAGCGTATAAATGAAACAGAAATGCGTAGCACAAGATTGCATATCCAGCTGCTTTTGCTGGTTCTATGGCGCACTCTAGGTCATTGGTGTGTTTTAAACTTTAACAAACTGAGGAGAAATGTTGTACAATAAAGTTTCAATGATTACTGATTAACGTAATTTGTTTTAAAAAAAATAATGGGTAGTTTCGGACGCATAGTGAAATATAGCACGTATACGCGTTTTTTTCTCTTTCTTTCGGACCTGCAGTAGAAAAACGGAATCTTCTGTAATACGGGACGGCATGTCAATTTAACTATACCACTCGACAAACGACTAAACCTTTCACTGGCAGTGTTTGCTATCATCGCACTTCCAAGATGAGAGTTTCGATTTCGAAACAATGGTCAATGATGAGCACTGCGTCCTCAAGGGCAATGCGCCTGGTCTCTCTGACGTGTAGAATGTAAAGCACATTCAATAGTGTTTAAAATAACTACTTACATAAATAGTAAAGTTTAAAGGAGTTTCCCCATCTTGCACGACCCCACGTCTTCTCTTATGAGCAGCTAGATTCCTCCTCGCCAGAATGACATCTTGTTCGGTCAACCCCACGGTTATTTCGGAAGGCACAGCTGCTAGTTGTTCCTGGATGATTTTCGTGGTAGGTGTGCGAGAGATAATTTGCGCAGCTATAAGCTTGACGGCGTTCGACAACAGTTGCCGATGAACGGTTGAATCTCTCTCGTGCGTGTGCATTCCTTCAACAGTTACGAACTGATTCCCTTGTTCGTTCGTGATCAACTTAGCGTTACATGTCTTAACCGTGCACCTCCACTTCTTATTCTTCTGCTCGTATTGGTTCTTGTAGTATTTCCTGTACTTGAATCCGTCTAGGAGAATCAGCTCCTTGCCCCGTTCACTAAACATAGAGATCATGGCGTCACACTTTCACGCACTGCTCTAGGTGAGGATCGAAGCAGAACTAGTAAGAAGCTATAGTTGCGCAACTCAACTGTCGTGGAAACAAGTGCGCAACGCGACTGCACTCCTTCCCGGGCCAGAGTTCATTTTTGTAGTCGAGCCAGTCGCCTTAGTGCGTCTTCCCTGCACGGAAATCGAACTGAAAGCAGTGTTACACCCCGCTAATGCCTCTGGGCGCTAATGGTTCACTTAGTGAAGGAAAGGGTTGGGAAAAAGGTGATGTCGAATTGCGCTGATGGCCCTCCTAATGATGGCGACGGTTAAAGTAATGAATCAGGTTTTTGTAGGTGACGTTTTTACGCAGATTTGCCGAGTGGCATACGTATTCTGTATTAACGAGGGATAAAACTGCAAAATTAATCTACAAGATTAACACCTAGACCGCAAGGAATATTTGAATTTATACGTTATTAGTTTTCGTAGTTTATATGTCTATAACGCGTATAATGGTTTTCTTGGGCTTTTTATTCCGTTAAAATTTATATTTCGTATTTTGTTTTAACGAAGAAGGCCATCGTTTAATTTTTAAAGGAAGGGAGGTATTCTTGGTTAAGAAACATATTTTTACAAGTGTTTCACTTTTTATTTTTTCTTGCACCTACTTATATGAAGTGTTGTTTTCTGCCTAGAAATTTGATATCAAGATTTCACCGAAAACACACATTTTGAGGCTCCTCAAATCAAAAAACGACTAAAGTCTGAAACACACCAAACCTCGTATTTAATTGCAGCATTTTCCAATGACCTCACACGAATATTTTCTATTCCCCTTAACCCTAAGCTACCCTTTACATGGTAAAATGTGCCTTACTTTATATTTTCTAAGAAAAAAAATCCAACGATTGTGATTAAAACACCATATTTACATGACTAATAAATTTATTTTTTGAATTATAATATGTCAAAAGGCTGTGAAGTCCTCTTCATTAGGTAGGTATGCATTTTGTATAATTTAAATTTGCTGAACATAATCCTAGTTTATCTAACCGACTTTTAGTTTTAGAATCATAATGTTCACCCCCCCCCCCACACACACACACACCATTTTTTTTTTCAAAATGCCTTTTGTGGGATTCAGGGAACATCAAAACGTGTGTTTCCAGTGAAATCGGTATCGAATTTGAGTGGAATGCACCATAGTGACTAGAGGTCATATGCAATACATTCAATTTTACTTCCATATGTGTGCAATACATTTTGGCACAAGAATGGGCGAACCGATTGCTATGAAACTTGGTAGGTATATAACAAACTTTGGTTCCTACTTTTAAAAAATCTGATGTGTTGAATTCATATAACTTTCTCTACCCCCTATCATTTATCAGTGGGTATACAAATTATTTTTATGAAAAGCTTTTCTTCTACCTACTTCATTTTAATCCAGATAAACTTTTGCAGAAATAGCTACATTACACACTTTATATACAAGGGCAACAGTGATAGTCAAATGTTTAAGAACTGGATGCTATACGCTGGCCTTAAACTTCCATACTGTTTCCACGTAATCGGCAGAAAAAAACTGAAAATCGATGGGACTTCGGAAATGGTGATGCCACAAAAAAAGTTATTTGAAATAAATTGTGTGTTTTGAAGAGAACTACACTGTTTGTGTAGTACGTTTTCGTCTATCGCTTAACCAGTTTGTTAAGCTTAGCTTGTTTACCAGTAATACAAGATTATAAAGAATTCCCTCCGAATTGAGGCAGTATTTTTAACACTTAAATGATATCAGTCTAATTATATAATATATAAAGTGCATGTAACAGTCATTCTATTATGTTTATATTATGTACATGTATAATAATGTTATGTGAATGTATTATTTAGTTTAATAATGTAGGAGCTGTGAGAATAGAAGCAAGCTGCTTTCCGTAGTAAACAGTGATGCAGTAATTTGTATCACAAATTACTTAAATGTACCTAAATAATGATTGTAATATGAATATGCATTTTTATGTGACATTGATTTGAGATGTTTGTTGAATGTAATTATTGTTGAGAAGTAAGTTTATACGACCTTACTGAAACTGTCAATAATAGCGCGCAATAATGCAGCGAGGGGGGGGGGGGTGAGCTGTTTATGATTATTAGAAACGAGGAAGTTACGTAATGTTGGCGCGTTTTTCCGTTGAGAACCTTCTGGAATGTTTCCCTAGAGCATATGTATTCATAATTTTCATTGGATATAAAATAGACGCTAATGTTGGCGCGTTTTATTAGCCAATAGTAACTCAGTTATAATCTTTAGGCATATCGGGGAGTGGGTGGATAAAAAGCCAAGTCAGAGGTATATCGCGGTCAGTTCATCGAAAATCTCAATACATTACACGTCGCCTTCAGTCAGTCAGTTCATCAAAAATCTGTGTACACTACACGTCGTCTTCAGTCAGTTCGTCGAAAGTATTTGTACGGCAAACGTCGGGTATCGATTCACAAGTTACGCGCAGCAGAATTATGAATAATCTAAAGTATGGTAAAGTTAATTATACAAAAGATTGAAGTACGTGGATTAAAAGAATTATCAGTAAGAAGTTGTTATAACAGTTTCAGTTTGGCGAGTGTTAAGATCAATGTATAAATGTGATAGTTAACGTGTTCGACAATAAATGTGTAAAACAAATTTCTTCATCAGTGTTATATTTGGATAAAAGATTCCTTTCCGTTTACACACTCTGATCAAGAGACATGTTCGACTGATAAATAATAGCTAGCCGGAGGACAGTAAACAAAACTTAAAATTCTTTCAAACAAAACTAATACTGCCGCAAATTGCTAACACCAGATGGAGCTACGAACCTAACAAAGAATGACGTCACAAGATGGCTTCACATGAAGTAAACACACATACACAAACAACGTGGGTTATACACAAACATCACAAGTAATAACATTTAAAGTATTACACTCGCAAATTGGCTACCACAACGTGGGGCTACAATAATGTTAAATAACATTATAAGAATACACTCGCAACAGAATTATAAAGTATAAGTCGAAAGTTGCTAACAATGAGATAACAATGAGGTAACCTTGAGATAACAATAAATTAGAAATTTTAATAAAGACTACTAATAATTCTTGGAACAATGTAATATTTAAAACAGTTTAAAAATAGCTAATCAAAAACTAGAAAAAGTTCAAGTTAAATAAAAGTATTCTATTGGAGTAGGCTTGGCCAATCAAAGACTTGAAATAGAGAAAAAGTACAAATTCAGGCGGGAGACGCTACAAGACAGCGTTCCCAACCAGTCCAGTTTAGATTGCGTAATAACCTCACAGCTCTACAGTAGGATACATCAGTGAAGTGTTATTTAAATGTGTGAAGGATTAATAAACAAAGTACAATACAATTATAATTTGTGTAAGCCTTTATTCTTTAGCCACACCAGCCCTACTAAGAGATGCGTGTCCTGAACATTACTACTGACGCAGCCGAGGCATACATATATAGGTAATATTTAAATAACCATTAAAATACAAAGTTGATTTTTTAAACGTGAGGGCGAACACTCCAAGAACATATCTCCCGCAATACGTGGTGCAACCACAACAATTCAACAACTTCAAATTTGGCTTCCATACGTGGGGCAACTAAACAATAAACCCCCTCAGAATAAAGAGCACTTAACAGGCTATTCCCAGAAAATTCAAAATATAAATTTTATTTGTGCTGCAGATATCTTTAATATATGGTATTTTAATCAACATCGTTAAGAGCAGTTTTTAGAAAATAAAAAAAATCGAAAAATATTCCATGTAAAGGGTACTTTGGGGAGGGGGAAATTTCTTGAAAATATTGGTGTTGCACCTTTGGAAGGTACTGAACCTGATCACAAGTTTGGTATTTATCCGACTTTTCGTTTTTGAGCTATGCTGTTCACAGTTGCACACAAACGGACCTTTTTCTAAAAATGCTTTTTATGGATTCAGGGGTCCTCAGAGGCATTAAGTGTGTAAGGCTGAGCCTATCATAAAATATCAAATCCACTTCTTTTTTTGTTTTCATTTTAATATGCTCTAAATATCGCATTTTTCTCCAACTGTAATTGCTGATTCATTGTTGAGTTCCGTGCAATTCATAGGAAAGCATTGTTGGCAGCGGGCAGCTTGTCAAGGCAGGCAGACAAGGGCTAGGGTGACCAACCTGGAAGCTTCAATTGTGGCCAGTTTGAACATAAAAAATTTCCAGAAAGTCGCTAGATTTCTGACATTAAATAAATTACTTTACCATGCATATAATAAATATACAAAAAAATATGGCTCAAATATGTTATAAAAATGTAAATGAATGTGCACTATACCAACATAGAATGATGTATAATATACCAATGCAGAATTAAATAAGCATATAGTTAAGTGCCTACTAAAAACCATTGAAGGACCAATACTTTTAAAATTAAACAAGGTACCTCGATTAAGCGTGTTATCCTCTGCGTCCATCTCGTGCTCAATTACCAAATATTTCCTCGTCTTCGCTGTCCGAGTCCACTTCAAAGAATAAAGTCGAAGTTGAAGCTGAAGATGATTGAGGGAGCACTACAGGGTCCTATCTTTTGCAACAGCCCTTTCGGTAGTTCATATTTGACATACAATATATAACGCAATGTCCTCACTTTTATTCTGTTCTTTTGTATTATTTTACACACGCTCGACATCTACATTAGAATATGGGAGTGAAAACACATTTAAGGCAATACTTGCCAGTTTATGGAAAGGATTTTCTCCTCGGAGTCTCTATAACAATACACTTCTACCCAAAATTTAACACATTCACCTCATGGCACTTGTACTTTGCGTAATTTTTTTCACTAAAAGTCAACAGCTGTTAATGTTTCTTTATCGTCTGTAAACTGTTTTGCTATTTCATTACAGATCGTTTTACAAGTCTGAGACGAATTCGTCAGACGAAAATAGGGTACTTTCCCTCAAAACTTCAATGTTGTCGGGAAGATGCTGACGTAGTTGATTTACTAGTCCAACAATGAATTTAAGGCACCTTTCACGCATATCTTTCTCAACTTCCTGAGGACATTTTTCAGTAGACAAATTCTCAAGTAGACAAGTCTCAAATTCATAGCCAAGGTACGGTTTTGGATCTAAATTGAGGTGGTTTTTTGCTGCTACGTATGGAAAGTCAGTTTGAAGTAGGAGTTGTATTGTAGTTCAACTGTTGGGGAACCGAACTTGAAATTTGTTGCAACCACACGTATAGTACCCGGTTTCCGGTAGCCTTAGCCCCAAGTTTAAAAAATATTAACTTTGTAATTTGACTTTTTCTTTAAGTATTAAATATTTATGTTTGCCTCGGCTGCGTCAGTATTATTGTTAGAGACACGTTTCTCTTAGCAGGGTTGTGGTGCGACTGAAGAATGTAGAATTACACAGGTTATAATTTTACTTCACTCCTTTTATTAATGCTTGATACGATTTAAATAACACTTCACTGTTAGAGAGAGAGAGAGAGAGAGAGAGAGAGAGAGAGAGAGCTGTGAGATGTTTTTATTAAATACTTACACGTTTTAATACTTAAACTATTTTCGTCTCACACGAACGTATTAAATTTCTTGAGGACGTGCCTTGCGTCCGGTTAGGAACACTGTCTGCAGGCAACTGAACTGATTTCAACCGTCTAAACTTGTAAATTTATGTATTTCAAGTCTCTGATTGGCTAATCCTACTCCAATTGAATATCTTCATTTAACTAAAGCTTTTTCTGGTTGTTGATTGGCTATTTTATAAACTGTTTCAAAATTTACATTATTGTTGTTCCAATAATGACTAGTAGAATTTAAACTTTTAAACCCATTATTGCCTCAGGTTACCTCATTGTTAGAACTTTTAACTTACTGTTCTCACAGCTCCTATATGATTAAATTACGTAATACATTCACATAACATTATTGAACATGTTTACAATAATATAAGCATATGCAATGACTGTTACACACATTTTACAAATTATTACATACACATATTGCTTCAAGGCGTGCTGTTATTGAATTTACATATTATATAATTTGACTGAAATCATTTTAGTGTTAAAAAATACTGCCTCAAAATGATCTTCCAGTTTGTCCCGTACGAAGTCCAATCATTTCTCCGGAAGCACAATTTTCGTAAATAGAGACTTAAAAAGCAGCAATAAATCTATTGGAAATTTTGTGGGATCCTGATTTTCACTTTCAAAGGGTTTGCTTACCGCCTGAACTAGCTTTAGTATCGGTTTGAGAAAAACAAGAAATGCATAATTATCACGGTCTGCATACATCTGATACTACAGATACCAGATAAATTTGGTATAAAACAACGCTCATTGATTCTAGCTATACCAAAATGGGCTTTCAGCTCAAGCCACTGTTGAAGTATTCTGTTCACTGCTACAGAAATAGACAGCCAACGAGTTTCACTTACTTTACAATTTTCAAAGGCAGTTCTCCAATTGTAGGTTTCTCTGATTATAAAATATCTGTTCCTAGGAAGGAACTCTGCAGTAGCATGGGAAATTGCTAGCTGTAGAAAATGACGCATCTAATTAGCGAGGCAATTCAGATTTCAGCTTGGCGTACACGCCATTGTTCATACCGATGCATTGTCAACCCCAATTGCTATTAATTTTGCAAAATTTAAACCTTTGTCCTTTATACAAGTCTTTCAGGCTCAGACAAGAGCATCAGCGATGCATTATCTGCAACTAGATTGCAACAACGCATTTCTTTGTTTATGAACAGAACCTAATAATTTTGTAACCGAACAGTCATTGCTTTCATCAATCAGTAAGCTGTAACTCCTATCATCAATATCTTTAACAGGTGTTCCTCAAAATGTGGCCCTATGACATTGCAAATTACAGCAGCACATTTTGTTCTGTGTATCTTTAGTTCACTGGCACCCTTGTATCCGAAATACCGACTTACAGAGTTCGCACATGTGATCAGTTACTCTGAACTGAATTACAGTGTTTTGCAATGAATAATGCAATTCGTGTTTCCACTTGTTTTGTTTCAATGTTCACTGGTTTGAACGGTAACACGTGTTGACGTAGATCACGAAAAGGTGCTTCCGCCTTTCTATGCTTATTAGTATTCATAGATTTTGTTAAATCACTTAATTTTGCTGATAACTGCACTTTACAATACTTACAACAGCACTTCGTGTCCCCTCCACACTACACAACCAGTTTTTAAAGTGTTCACTTTTTAGCCACTCTGCTCAAATCTTTGCAGGTACTGCGGTTTACCCATTCCAATAACTTTATTAAAAAATTACGGCTAAATTGTCATACTTTTGCCCACCTACATTAGGTATAAGGAAGTGAGAAATAATTAAATAAATTACCTTAGGACCAAGTTTAGAACATGATGTGATCTCTCCAATATCTGGTGCCCACCTACCCACCCGTTTTAGGTGTTTCACTTATATAGGCAAATCGCGTGAGGAAGCCAACAAACGTAGCCATTTTTCCGATAAAGCACATGCAAAATGGGTACTGCCAACCTAAATAAGAAGTGAAATGCACTAAATATGCGATGTGCTGTTGTTTCTGCGAACGTGAATCATTCGAGTTTTAGACGCGCAGATCCCTCGGTTACGCTCTGTCGTCGCTTCGCATCGGCCGCAACTTGCTACACTCCTCTCCTAAAAAACATCCCTCGGCTACGCTTTGAGGCTGAGTATCTTACCGGCTTCGGTGGCATTATTCATATGCTGGCAGCATTACGTTAGAGCAAGCGTAAGACCTAATGCGCGCAAAAGTATGACAATTTACCCAAAATGACTATCAATAACCAGCTTCTTAAAAGTGCGAAAGAAACTAAATTAATTTTGTTCGTGTATCGTATCACTTCGACGCCAAACTAAGTACTGAGAAACTGAGCAGAGATAAATAAAACATCAAGCTTCTGGTGTTAGGTGGTCGAGCAGAGCGAGCCTACTGCAGTATCAGAAACGCCACAAAACTTCACAAACAGGAATAACACAACGGAGCCCTCGCCTGAGATTCTTCAGAAACTGGAGGATGTGCAGGCGGAGCTTAACATCACTACAAAACTGGCCCAAATGGAGGAAGCACTCGACTACCTTCAAGAGAACCACCATTCCATAGTACTAGCAGCTAAACTAATACCAGGACTTTGCAATATACGAACTATAGCGCCACGCGACTTAGAGGAACATTACCTGAACGTCAGAAGGCTCATCAAGGAGGAGGTAACAGCCCTCCAGACGATGCTGGATGACGTTCTAAACAAAGGACTGCCAAAGCAACAAGACAAGCCCCCATGGGGGCCCACAGAGAATGCTCCGGCCACTCACCTCCGAGGACGTCGGAAGCCCAGGTAATCACCCTACAATGCTGTCATACATCCACTCAAACTTCCTACATTTTTCTCACCCTAAATTCCCAAAGGCGCAAGTACGGCCTCGGTCATGCTTGCGTCCTGGCACCTTCCTTCGCCCGGCTTAGGCAATGCCTGCCGAACAATACCTATCACCTTGAATCCGCAGGTGCTTAATGCGGTACTGCCTCACCTTCACTCTTGACTTTTCCCTCTCCTGTGGAGGAGTTTTTAGTGGGTATGCCGATCTCTCGGTGAGTCCCACACTCTCAGCCCCGACTCCCATCGGGGCTGAGGTCAGTGATTAAATCATTTTCTCCTCCACTCGGAAAAAAAAAAGCCAACGAGTCAGTTGCGACCAAACCTTCACCGAGAAGACTTAGACCACGCCACTGAAGATGTTCACCGCAGTCGTGAACGAAACGTTGGACCTGAAAACTCCAGCAGACCACGGCTTCTTAGCCCAGAAAATTCTTTTAGTTATAATTCGTTTCCTCGGTGCTTAAACGTGAATCTTGGCTTTATCGCATTCACTTTGATGACTCCTAATACCTGGTTTTATCATGATCGCTGAAGCAGTATTTAAAAACACTTTTGAATAAACTCAGCATAATATCCACGAGTTAAAACTTAAGGGTTCTATATTTCTACTTTCACAATTAAAATTTTTTTGAATCAAGTTAGAGCCTCAAAATATGAAAATTTGTGATCGATGGGGATTACCTTTTCTTAATAGTAGTGTAATATCTGGGTACCAATTTATCCCTATAAAGAAACAAACTATATCGCTGCCTCATTTGAAGAAACCACACAGCAGTTAATGTCTTCTTGTTACTGAATATGCGTGAAGTGCCTTCATTTAATATCTGCTTCCTTAGAAACGATGCTCTTTATAATAGATTTATATTCCCCTCTATTAAGCCTACATCTACTACTACGTATAATCACTAAACCTTAATGTGCTACTTTCACAATTTAATTACGATAAGTGTTATTGTGTTTCAACTTTAGATTGGTTACAAAAACCAATGAGCTTTATGAAATAACAAATGCGTTTAAAAACGATAACATGTATCCACAAATAGTATAAATGAAAAACGCACTGATTAATAGACTGTCTTCATTCATTCACTGTTTAACCTTATCTTATGTAGGACTTACACCCCCCAGGACTTACAGGCGGGTGCCTGGGGTCAGAGGGCCGTCGAGGAGCAGACAGAAGAACCAGGATGGGTGATGAGCCCGATGCCTGGTATGGGATGAAGTAGATGAAACGAAATGACGGCGAAATGGATGAAAGGAAAGGTGATGATGGAGCAGTTGGTGGAATGAATGGCGGGGGAAACCGGAGAACCCGGAGAAAACCCGCCCAGACGCCGCTATGTCCACCACAAATCCCACATGCGGGCCCCTGTGATTGAACCCCCGGGCCGCCTCGGTGAGAGGCGAGCGGTCTAACCACTCGGCCACGGCGCCGCCCTAGACTTGTCTTCAAACGTGTAAAGTAGGCCAGGTCCGTATTTAGAGGGAGGTTTTTAGAGTTCAACCCCCCCCCCCAGAAACTTCTGACAGTTTTATTTGTTTAAATTCATATCACACCAACAGATATGGGAAAATTTCCTTAGATAACAGCAGTAGTAACACATTTACAAGGAAAAGGAAACTTAATATTGTCGAGGCAGTCTCGGCGTTTCGTGCTAAAAGGTGGAATATCTTCATTCTGGTGAGGTTTTCCTATCTATATGCATATCTCCAAGTAAATTTCTTGTCCCCATAACTCTGTAGGGTAGTGTTTTAAGTTTAGATCTAGCTATAGAACCCCATCCCCCTAAATTTTTCAGTGGGTATGGGTATGAAGTAGGCTAGCAACACACACACACACACACACACACACACACACACACACACACACACACACACACACACACACACACACAAATGATACTTGGCTTGGCATGATTTCATTCAGTGTTAAAGTAATAGCGCATTGCTTACAGGACGGCAATGTTTGTTTGGTTTTTATCGGTTGCCTGCAGGAAGGGACAAACCAGGGACTTCCTTGGTGGGGTGTTGACAGTGACATCTGACATGAGTTGCTAACGAATAATGAAAAAGGTTACAAACATATTCTGACAATCGTTTCACATTTTATGTACAACTGAAAGTTACAATTTATTGCCACTCTAGATTAGTCGCTAAAACGCATTCAGAATCTCAAAAAATGAAACATTCGCAAAACGTAAATCCTTATCTCCAGATTGAATTAAAACACGCTAGATTTGGCAACAAAGTCGCTAAGTTGGTCACCCTGACGAGGGCAAAAGACGCATGCCTTGTTCACGCATGCGTCCGAGGGTTAAAAGTTTTTGGAGAAAAGAGAGAGGGGTGAGGGGCTCGCAGCCGCTGCCAGCTGCCGTGAAGGCAAAACCTAAGCAAGCGTTAGGATTAACAGCAGCACTTTGTGTTGGTTGTGGTTGAAGTATCCTGATAGTTTCACAAGAATGGATTTACCGGAGGATATTGTGAATATTCTAATGAAGGATACAACTTATTTTCCCAGACAAAGTTGCAAAGACAAGTTACAGATTAAATATATAAGACCAACACCTAATTTAATTATGGAACAAAAAATTGGTAAATATGTGAGGCGATTTAAAACGCAATGGTTCACAACAAAACCTTGGTTAACTGGAAGCTCAAAGCGAGATAGACTCTACTGCTTTTACTGTTTACTTTTTGGAAAACACAACTCAGAATGGCGAGAATTAGGAATAGGGGAGGAGCGTTTGAAAAATACTGCTGCAAAAACAAATAAACAAGTCATCCACAAAACATATTACAGCAGCTGTTTAATTTAATGAGCTGGTAAAAAATATAATTGAGCATGCAATGTCATAAGTCGTACTGATACCATAAGCCACAATGATAAAGTTGATCACATGAGACGTGTAATAAAGAGGCTAGTTTCAACACTTTGCTTTTTGGGCAACAAGAGTTAGCATTTCGTGGTCATAATGAATCATCTATGAACAAGGGAAATTATTTAGAGACTACAATTTTTAACTGAGAAAGAAAATTACTTAAGAAACCACTTGAATATTACTTTTACTTTATTTAAGGGCACTTCTTCCGAGAGAGAATGAACTGATTCAATCTACACAGAGAGCCAAAAAAACTACGAACCGGCTGCGCGGTGTTTTGCCTGTCCGCGTCGTCGGCGCTCGTTGCCGTCTGCCGCTATCATAGAAAGGCGCGGATGAAACCATACTTTTTAAAAACTACTTTGAAAGGCTGTACTTATCAACTTTATGAATGGAGATGCTGAAACTGGCCACCGTCGTTGTCCATACATTTCTGGCACTCTTTAGGAAACTATCCATCACTCGCCTTAGTTCACGTTGAGAAATGCTGGCAATTTCCTGGCCGATATTTTGTTTTAATTCTTCCAGGGTGTATTGGTTTGTCTTGTGCGCTTTGTTTTAAGTTACTCCAAAGATAGAAATCGCAGTGAGTTAGGTCGGGGGGGGGGCACGAATCTCTACTAATAATTCTGTCCTCAAACACACTTTCATAAAGTTGTTAAGTAAAGCCTATAAAAGTAGTTTTAAAAATTGTGTATGGTTTCATGCGTGCCTTTCTATGGTAGCAGCAGACGGCAACAAGCACCGAGGACGCGGACAGGAAAAACACCGCGCAGCCGGTTCGTAGTCTTCTGGCTCTCCCTGTATTACTGATGCAAATAATGCACAAATTTTGTTCAAAATTGAAAAGAATTTTCTGTATCACTTCAAGCAGACGACGACTGAAGTTCGCAAATACAGCCATCCAAAGCGCTTTCCAGAAATTAGCCTTAAAGCTTAATTAAGAAGTACCCATTCTTCTTGAAAGATAAATTAAAAGGAGGGTTAACATACATATACAGTTGCGAGGATAAATGGTTACCACCCAAGGATCTCTTTAAATATTCGATAATCAACTGATTAACAGAAGTTCTGCCAGAAACGTGAAATTACTTTCCCTGATTTTGAGCATTTCACCAACGACAGCTTACGTAAAAGAAGTATGAGTACTGTGAAGCGTGTGAAAACATTTCGAAACACAATGACTAATGCAAGATTATATTTTGTCAACTCAAGCAATTGAGAAAAGCACAGTTAAATCTTCATCTAGGAGCTATGAATTTGTGAAAAGGGTCATCGAAGTCTTTGCAGTGAACAAGATAGAAGGATTGTACTCATGTATAAAAAATTTAAGGTACTAAGGTTTACAATGTTATTATGCAATAAACTTTAAGTTATTTCAGTTATCTTAAGCAAATATCAAATGGCGTCCGCTTAGTGATAACTGGACCTCAGATATTTAGGTTTATAGTTATTGTCTTCCTTTACAGCCTATTAAGCCTAACATAGATAATTACACATATAATGGACCTAAAAAGGTATTAACCAACTTTTATAGTGCCTACAGGTACCTACTTCCACATAAATGCCTTTTTTTTAAAAATTCCAATGTATTTATTCACTACACTGTTGTATTCAATAAATAATTATTTAATAAACAAGAAACTTTTCATTGACTGGATACTTGATTGATTTCTGTTTGATAAAATGCGGCGTGGTGTTGTTTTTAAAGGCTTAGTGCAACAATAAATAAAGCAACAATTAGCGAAATCCGAACTTCGCATTGGAATACAACAACAATTGGCCTACGTCTGGTTCTCAGAAACAGTTATTAGAAAATAAGGCAAAGTGCCGGTTCGCGTTCATAATATAACTATAGTAAAGTCTTTGGTTGCTGTGATATTTTTTCTGCTAGTGCTGCCAAATGCCTAAGAACAAATCTACCAAAAGTGAATTCATTATAACATGGATTTCGAGTCTTATACAACAGATGAGAAAATAAGCTTCTGTCAGGTCTGCAATAAAGAGGTAAGCTTTTTACTGTATTTCCTGTCATTTTTATTATTCACCCTGTATGTTAACTACCGCGATTAATTGTACCGTATGACTTTTTCTTCTATCTGTTGTTTGATGCATTTTATTAAGTCCAACACTGGGGTCTAACAGTGCAACAGATCAAGACAATAATAATTTCGTAAAAGACAATTTTTTTAAGTTATACTAATTTTATGTAAATTATATTGGTTATTCATTTAAAATTTTAATTATTTTAACAAAATATGATATACCGACATTAAAATATATTTATAAATATATTCTTTTATTTAAAGTTTCTACCGAAAATGGGAGTCACTTGGTACAACTCGAGAAAACTTCAATGCATCAAGCAAATTCTAAAAAGAAAGATGCTCAGAAGCAAACTTTACTTACACAGCCCATTCCCTCAAAAATAAAATCCCAGTTCTATTTTGATATGTGTAAAGCATTCGCCGCAGCCAACATTCCTTGGAATGTAGTTGAAAATACAATGAAGTCATTTTTAGAAAAGTATTGCCGAGAAAGAATATCATCCGAATCGACACTTAGAAAAAAGTATCTTGAGATGCTGTATGAATCACGCTGAATTAAATAAGGTCAGAAATAGGAGATTCCTACATCTTGATTTCTGTAGATGAAAGCACAGACCCCTGGGGCGAAGTATATCAAATTTAATTGTAGGGAAATTAGATGAAGAAAATTATGGAAATTCCATCCTTTATATTTTAATTAACTGACAGTGACACAAATTTTTACTTTCTCTACTACGTATAGTAAGTAGGGGAAGTATTGTATTCCACCCAAAAATTCGATACCGAGATTTCACCGGAAATATATGTTTTGAGACCCCCTAAATAAAAAAAAACATTTTTGGAAACATGTCCGTGTGTGTCTGTGAATAGCATAACTCAGAAACGAACAGTCGGATAAACACCAAACTTGGTATTTAGGTTCAGTATCTTCCAGAGATGCGACACGAAGGTTTTCAAGAAAATCCCCCCACCCCAGATTACCCTTTACATGGAACATTTTTTCGAAAATCTTAATTTTCTCAAAAATGGCTAACGATTTTGATTAAAATATCATATGTTTAAGATATTTTCACGACAAATTAAATGTATATCTCGAATTTTCTGGGAATGTCTCCAAAAGCATTCTTCATTGTGAACGACTTTTGCATAACTGGTAAACCATAAGAGATAGACAAAATTTACGTCATATACATTTTTTGTTGTTAAGTGAAGCATTTTCGAGATATTGCTTGTTATTCCCTTAAATTTTCCAATACTTTTTCTCAAATGGGAATTCGTTATTCATTTTTTTATGTCCTGGACATACAAAGAGAATGGGATGCGCCACAGAGCAAGCAGCTCTTAAAAGATTTGACTATCGCTTAAAGCCTACCTACCATATTCCCCTTGCACCTACAAGAAAATTAGCAATAAGATTAACATCTGATTAACATGAAACATATGGAGAATAAGCGTTTGTAAAAATAGTTTGTACAAGAGTAGAGAAAGTCATGTGAGTGTAACACATCAGATTTTTATAGAATGATTGTTCAATTACTATATTATCTTATCCATCCTACTGTATTTAAGCGTGTTTTGAAATAAAACATTAATCACTGTGTTTTGCATGGCGTGATGCATAAAATTTGTTTATTTATTATGCCTACTAAAGACCTATTTTCCTACTTTTTAGGCGCCTAAAATTACATTTTTGGGACCTAAATATTCGAAGTCTAGTGATAACACATTTCTCACAAAATATCCGCAATAGAAGGGTTGAGATTGAAAAAAGTTGTGCTAATAACTAGACAGTGCACTTTGGTTGGGTAGATCGTGGAAATAGGTTATATACCAGGTATCGGAGTACACACACGGTAACATCAGAGCGCCGATGTTATCTGATAGTTCAACATTCCAATTCTTGTTTGCTTAGGAATAGCCAAGCCACGACATTCAGTTCGACAATGAGCGTGGTCAGGTCGCCGTATCTGTGTTACGTGTTCTTTGTGGCTCGCTCAATTAAAGTACCCTGACAGCCATTCAAAAACTTCCGTTCCCGGTGTGCTGCATTTGCGCTAGCAAAATAAAACAACTGTATTGTATTATACTTTTACGACAAGCTATACTTGTTTAGAAGGCACAATATGACTAAGATTAATAACTGCACATTTACAATAAATTCAGCCTACACATCAAACAAAACCACGCTTCGCCCCTACTCATAATACATATTTCCGGTGAAATCCCGGTATCGAATTTTTGGGTGGAATGCAATACCTTCTCTAACTACTAGGTCCGTGGTAGAGAAAGTAAAAATAGGCTACGATGTCTAAATTAATGAGCCAGAAAAAATAAATCTTTTTGTTTCTTTAATGCCACACAAAGGTTTATGTTTCTAACAATTTCTATTTACAAAATGTCAATACTACGCGTATTATATCTAAGTAAACAGATTACCACGAGAACTCTCGACTCCCTTCTGCGGTGAATTTTTATTTTCGATTCCCTCTTCACCTAAAAAAAAAAAAAGGAGATGCTACATTTAATCAAACCGATTCCCTTGCAGATTTGTATTTCTATAATATACCGTTGACTGATGATATAAAATTTATATTAAAAGCACGAATCGATTTAGTCGTATGTCTTTCGTGTTGTGTTGGTTGTACCAACACAAATCGGTGAGTAAAAGGGGTGAAGCATGTTATTTCGTTACAGCACAGGGCATTGGAGAGTAGACTGTGCGGACATGGCGGACGGGGAAAAAACGTATAAATGAAAGGTGCAAGGAATTGATTGTGTTGTAAAATTAAAATTTAGCCTTAAAAATTGAGGAGACTAAATTGGGAAAATTGCCCCCCCAAAATTGAATTTTTATTCTGTTGTATAGAATATTTATTGGATTTTCCTATTTAATTTGATGTTTTATAATTGTAGACAACAATATGTTAAACCAATTTTTAAAAATAGTACTGCATTTACCATTTTGCACTGTGAATTCTGTACCCTTAACAAAAAAACCAAACAAACAAAGAAAAGATAACTTCTACACCTTTAAGACCATTTTAGGGTCAGTTTTGCTTTACAAATTGGTACTACTGTTAAGTATGGCAACTTCTGTGTGCTCAAGCCATGTGGTTTCTTTTTTGGCAAACATATCCAGTCCGTTTTCTGCATTTTGCTTTGAACGTTATTTTCTGGTATAAACGACCCATTTTCTCTAACGGTTGAATATAGCTAAATTAAATTTTAGGATGTTTTCAAAGCGTCACGGAGAGAGTGGAAAGTTAGGAAGACAGAAGATGGAGATGTAGAGGGAGAAACGGTAGGGAGAGGGGGAGACAAATAGTAAGCATAATCTCTGCATTTAACGCCATAACGCCATCAGAAATGCTAGTCGTCTATTTTGAATTTTTATTATTACTTCCTGTTGCTCTGCAAATTCTTACCCCGCCCTCAGTTTGGTAACCACTGAATTTGTGCACCGACACAGTAGCCGGGGTCGTTTAGGCATGGGCTTGTGAACGGGAGGTTTAAATCCCGCCAGACCGTACTCCCCAACTGGCATATGCATGGGAGGTACCTAAACTTAGTCCTTGAACGATTCCTTACCACACTTCCTTTCCCAATTATCATTTTATTTCACGTATCACCACCACCTGTGATGCCGTATGCAGTAAGTGCGCGCGTTTAACATTATTTAAAAAAACTAACTTGTGTTTTTCTCATATTATTATTATTAATCATCTTGATTTTACGTAACATATGTTGCCTTTTCTTGCACTACGGTAGAGAATCTCTCTGAAATATACAATTAATAGTATTTTTGTTTAATCACTATCCATCAATCATACGCAATCCCCATAAAACTTAACGAGTCGCCACTGATGTCCTATGTGCTTGACTATAAAATGTAAGCGAATGTTTTATAAAAGTAAACCAATTTAGTAAAAGCTGTATAAAGATAATTAATTTTACGTGCTGAGAAACAAACACCTTCATTTATAGTTTATTTCGCGCAATAGTTAGGAACATAGGACTATAACAAAAGCCACATAACAAATACAAGCTTTGTCACCACTTTGTCGGGGTGAAGATCTGACTGCAACATCCTCCTAACGCTCCGGTCCGATACTCCCAAAGCTGCGGCATGTTGTGATGCAGATCGCCCTGGACTTGTGATAAGTGATCGACGTAAGGCTTCCACATTTTCCGGTGTACGAGCAGTACGAGGATGACCCGTGGATTTCTTTTTCTGAGCCGAACCTGTGTCTCGAAAATTCTTCACCCACAGCAGTATCGTGTTGCGACTGGGTACATGGCCGTGGCGGTCGATACTGAACTCTCTACGAAACGAACGTTGCGTTCTAATCACAGAATCGCCAGTTTTAAAATACGTTTCTACCACAAACGCACGGTGTCGTTCACTCCACTGCTCCATAGTAACTGAAATGGCACGGCCTTACAAAGCCAACACGCCAGACAGCAATCCTCCCACTGCGCGACTGCAAAGGTACAGACCTGGCCAAAATCGTCAGGTTATTCTGCCGGGACCTGCATAACCAGCAAGTATGCTAGCAGATAGTCGCATTTATAGGATCACATACTTAGCTCTCTGCTTTATTTAAGTTCAAAAGTAATACAACTCATCTCTTGACCCCATAGGTTAACTGCTACTGTCTCAAGTGACCCAAGTTTGAAAAAAGTTTTCTTTAATAAAGGTTTCTCAACACGTTCAAAGTCTGGAGTATGAATGCGAGTCTGAGTGTGTATTTCGATTATTTAAAGTATTTACCCTCTAAATATGACTGTTGCTAGGCAGATGCCTGTAAAGTCCTCTTCTGGATGAGTGTTGTATTACTGTATAATAAGACACTGACAAAATTTTATGCACAAAAAATGTAGCGTTCACTGAAATGTACAATTCATTTCGAATATTTTTTTCTGCAACATTATCCATTTTTATCTCTCTTCTACAAATTACTCTTACAAAAGTTTATTTTTTCTACTCTTATATCAGTCAAAATAAATGTTTGCAGAAATTGTTTTATTTAACATTTGGTTGTATGTACAACATGAACACAGGAGGCTAAAGAAGCGATAGAGATGTTTAAAAAGTGGATCACTGTACGCTGACTTTGAAATTCCATAACCTTTCCACAACATCTTGAGAAACAACTGAATGGCGACTCAACACTCTAAAGCCATGTTTGAGAAAACAAAAATCAACAAACAATTTTCTATGAAAAGGAAAGTTTGCAACGGGAGATTTTTTGAAAAATCTTGTCTTGCATCCCTGAAAGAACGTGAACTAAATATGAAGTTTGATATTTGTCTGACAGTTTATGAGCCATGCTGTTCACATGGACCTGTTCTAAAAATGCTTTTATTTGCTTTTTATTCAGGGGACCTCAAAATGTGTATTTCCAAGGAAATATTAATGTTGAAGTTTTAGGTTGTATACAATATGTACTCTACTTCTATAGGTAGGTGGTAGAAAAAGTACAAATTCTTGGATGGTAACATGTATTTTGCATGTTAAAAAAACAGAAAGAAAGGAAAAAAGTCTGGAACTTCTGTTTCTTTCTGTTATCTGAATATATCAAACCACAAAAAATTGAAATTCAAATAAAGAAAATACATAACATGATTATTAATAGCAATCATTTCATTGAAATGTTAACTATAATTGTATTTGCATGCATAGCTATAGGTACAAACTGCCCATATCATTTTGTAGGTTGCATAACATATTCTGCCCTAAAAATGTGTTGTATTTAAAACGGTTTTTGCAAACAATAGGAAATGACACTTAAAAACCAACAGAAAAGGAAACAGATGTTCACATAGTTGGCTACTAAATGAGGTGGAAGTACTTTTACTTTCTCCGACACCTTCCAATAATACTTCCTCTTATTGGGTAAGAGGAAGTAGTATTGTATGCCCCAAAAAATTTGAGTCAAGATTTCCTGAAAACATGTTTTAAGAACCCCTGAATAAAATAATATATATAAAAAAGTGTGTGTACGTTTAAACTCTTCCAAAGATGTGACAAAGATTTTCAAGAAACTCCCACACACCAAACTTACCCTTTACATGCACAATTTTTCTTGAAAATAGCTCTATTTTGATTAAGATGTCACATACATAATAAATTTATGTGACAAACTGTATGTACCTTAAATTCTCTGAAAAGTCTATTAAGTCCTCTTCATTCTAAAGATAATTTATATAATGTTGCATAATGAGTAAACCTTAAGAGATAGACAAAATCTTACTAGAACAAAAAATGTAGATCTCTTTAAAACACACAGTTTATTTAAAATAACCCTTATTATAGCACGAGTCATTTTCAAGATATTCACTGTTATTAGTTTGAATTTTAAATGATGTCATTCGGCTGTTTCCTGTGGCTATATTTAAAGAGTGACCCACATTTAAACATTTAAATGTTTTTTCGGTTTCATGTAAAGGAAATGTAGTTACCCTTTGTATGTACTTACAAGAAATTAAACTAATTCTGCAAATGCTTATTTCAGTAATATGAAGTAGAAAAATATGGTTTTGTAAGAATAGTTTGTAGAATCTACATAAAAATAAACATTATTGGTAGAAAACGGCATGTGAATGTAACACAATATTTTACTTCCACCAGCACTTGCATATAGTAGACAGAGGAAATATTGCATTCCATAAAAAAATTTTATTATGCAATTACACCAGAAATACTTGCTTTGAGGACCTCTGGAGGAGAAGGAGAAGAAGAAAGAAAAAAGAAAAGAAAAAAAAGAAAGCTTTCACAAAAAGTTTTGCAACTGCTGTGAACAGCACAGATAAATAGCAAACTTAGTATTCAAGTTCATCATCTTTAAGGGATGCGACACAAAGACTTTAAAAATGGCTCAAACAATTTTGATTAAAATACCACATACTTAAATTACATAACTAACGAAATGTAGATCTTGAATTTTGTGTAAGTGGTTAAGAAATAGGCAAAAAATTACTACACAAAATACGTAGATCTCTTTAAAACACACAGTTTATTTAAATAACTTTTTTGTGGCATTAGCTATTTCTGAGATAGCTGTTGTAATTGATTAGAATAGTTTTTTAATGCTTATGTGGTTTTCTGAAGTGTTGTCACCATCAGTAGCTTCTTACAATGTCATGAAAAGAGCATGCAATTTCAAAGCCAGCATATAGCAATCCACTTTAAAAATTTCACTATCACTTCATCTTCAATCTCCCACTTGTACTTACAACGAAATGTGTAATGAAACCACTTCTGGAAATGTTTATCACAACATTATGTAGAGAGAAAAATAGTCTTCTGCAAGAAGAGTTCATAGAAGCTGTACAAAAATAAACGATAGTGGCTAGAGAAAGTCATGTGAATGTAACAAAAATTTTTCTAAAGCTAAGTTTGCGCCACAGAAGTTGTTGCCATTTAGTATGCTCATAACGATGTTAAATGTGTCAAACAGAATCACTAGTTACTAGCCATTCTGTCTGGCAATTTTATTAGCAACATAAACACCTTAAACATATGGTATTTTAATTATGATCATACAACCATTTTTGTAAAAATAACAAAAATTGTTCTATGTATATGGTAGTTTGAGGTTGAGGGATTCTCTGAAAATCTTTCCCCAGCACAATGTGTGGCGCAAATTTATATTTGACATTTCATTTATAATTATTCTGCTGAACACAAACAGACACACAGACCTTTCTCTAAAAATTCTGATGTGTTACACTCACATGACTTTCTCTACTCTTGTACAAACTATTTTTACAAACTCTTATTCTCCATTTATTTCATATTAATCGAGATAAACATTTGCAGAAACGATCTTTTGACATGCAAAGAGAATTACATTTTATACATAGCGACCAGTTCTAAAAATATTTGACTATCGCTTAAGGCCTACTATGTTCCCCTTGTTTTGTATTTACAAGGGCAATATAGAAATACAGTAGCCTTTAAGCATAGACATATCTCTTAATAGCTGGTTGCTAGGTGCAGCACCATTCTCTTTGCCACAGATTATTACTCTTTGCATATCCAAGACAAAAAGATGAATAACGAATTCCCATTTGAGAAAATAAATACTGAAAAATTTTAGGGAATAACAAGCAATATCTCGAAAATGGTTCACTCAACAACAAAAAAGTATATGGCATAAATTGTGTATTTTAATGCGATTTACATTTTTTGTGTAGTAAAATTTTGTCTATCTCTTATGGTTTACCAGTTATGCAAAAGTTGTTCACAATGAAGAATACTTTTGGAGACATTTCCAGAAAATTCAAGATATACATTTTATTTGTCATGAAAATATCTTAAACATATGATATTTTAATCAAAATCGTTACAGCCATTTTTGAGAAAATTAAAATTTTCGAAAAATGTTCCATGTAAAGGGTAATCTGGGGTGGGGAGGATTTTATTGAAAACCTTTTGAGTCACATCTCTGGAAGATACTGAACCTAAATAGCTAGTTTGGCGTTTTTTCGACTGTTCGTTTCTCAGTTATGCTGATCACAGACAGACACACACACACACGGACATGTTTCCAAAAATTTTTTTTTTTTTATTCAGGGGGTCTCATTTTTATATCAGATATTTGTGTGGAATTAAATACTTCTTCTCTACCATATTAATGGGTGGATGCTAAAGTAAAACCAATTATACATTCTTACAAGATTGGCCGTAACTCAACATCATGGGCTTTAAGCTTTATAATATATTTTTCAGCAGAAACATTAAATACTTTGTCAGTCACCAGCAAGCCATTAAAGTAAAAATCTTTATTCACATCAATGAATATTTTCTCTGTTGTATGAATGATATATGTTAATAACAATGAATTAACTTTGTAAATCAAAAAGTTATCCACTTGTAAAAATTGCATTACAGTTAGTAATACATCATAATTGATAGATAGTTTGTGATATTCACAATGTACATTTTTGTGTTAGGTTAAGAAAAAGCACTATTGTAACCATCTATTAGAAATGAGAATGCACCTCATACTTTACTTTCCTTCATGCTGACACCTAAGTTGAACATAACCAAGAAATCTGATGTATTGCACTCACCTGACTTCCCCTACTCACCCTTGTACAAATTATTCTTATATGCGCTTGTTCTTCTATCTACTTCATGTTAATAGAGATAAACATTTGTAGAAATGGTCTTATTGTATATTTCCTTGGAGGTACAATGGGATTATGGGAATGCAATAAGCTTTATGCATAGTCAAATCTTTTAAGAGCGGGTCACTATGTAATGGCTTTGAAATTCTGTTCTCTTTGCATGACCATGAGAAAAAAAAATGAATAACAACTTCCCACTTGTAAAAAGTATAAGCACTTTAAAATGAAAACCAATTATAAAGAATATCTTGGAAACCCAACACATGGACCGTTCTCTAAAAATAATCTTTTTTGGATTCAGGGGGCCTCAAAACATATATTTCTAATCCTAACATCAAATTACTGGATGGAAAATAATACTCCCCCTACTTACTATAGATAGTAGAAAAAGTAAAAATTAGAAAATGTCAGTTTCAATCAGAAGGTCTAGACATTGGCAGCAGAATGTGTGAGGCAAAAGGATATCCTGGTTGAATGTAGAGTACCTGACTTGTCACATGAATAACTCCCCTTCTTTGCTGAATGGGGCAGTGACAGCCATAATTGTGCATGCAGCCTTTTTATGAAAATTACTTCTGTCACTAAAATTTCAAGGTAGATTTTGGCATGAAGGATTTCATACTTCCCTTGTCAGAGTAGTAACAATGATGTACACAATGTCTTGTGTTTGATAGTATAAAATTGTTGGTTTGATAAAATATTCAGCAATTGGTAAAAAAACAGCCATTCATGTGAAATGAGATGCTAAAAATCAAGTCAGATATATAGCAAAATTTTAGTTTTGAGCAATGATCCAGTATAGTTCAGGAAAACTGTTTGAAGTTTCAAATGATTAACTTTCACAGGTACATAAATATAATCAATAAAACTTCTTTGTCATTAAAACCAGAAATTAATAAAACATTACTTTTACATCTTGGCTTCTAAAGGTTTCATATATAAGTCAAAAGAAAAATCTTAATTTTTTTTCCTGATTTCTCTAATCAATAACAACAGTGATATATTTTGGAATAAAAACTATAACCAAAGGATATTATGTAACAACTGTAGTCCACAAATTATGTTAAAACGTTTATCTTTTCCAATTTAAGACTTCTTATTGGTTATGTGCTGCATTTGTTCCAAGTTCAAATTGGAACTCCCCAAAAACTACAAAAAGGGCAATTTTTTTCCCCATAACAAACTAATCCTATACAACTATTTGAAAGTAAACTCCATTCTTTCTTCTTGAGTTGCAAACCTGTTAATAACACCTTCATAAAATGTTTCTGATTCCATTTCCTCTTTTAAGAAGTTTCTCTTCAATGGACAGAAGAGGTAGACTCTGGGCTGTTCTTGACATTGTGTTAAATGGTGATAGTGTTTCACTCTTTTCAATACTGAGAACATACAATCTGCAGAAATGATGGTGCAAGGAATGGTGACAATGAACAAACCAATTTGTACATTTCTGGTAACACTGTATCAAGCTGAATTTTGTTGAGTGTAAACACTAGCTGATATGGTTGTTGTCCAGCTAATTCTTTCTATGAGTGCAGAACTGCAAACATTTTTAACTTGATAAAATCAAATACATTCCCATGCATTTCCTTTAGAATTTAGTGTGTAAAGATGGAAAAGCATGCATTGTTTTTTATATTTCTCTGGATCCAATAGAGGCTACAAAATTCTGTAGAGAACTAAATCTTTCATCAACCTGTGCAATTATAAGTGTTAATTATCTTATTGTAAAGGGATATTTTTTCTACTTTAGGATCATCTTCAGTTCTGCACATTTAGTTGCAGTGCCATCTTCAAGACGGTAGGCTCAGTTTTATTCCACATTAATTCCCAATTTTCCTTGAACTTTTTGGATGGAGCTTTAAATTTCCATAATCATTTCACAGTAGTTCTGAATGTCTAAAGATTTTTACTGCAGTGCTTTACCAGCTGTGTCAATGTACTAGAAAATCTTGCTGAAAACAACTAGCAATAGTGATGTCTCAAAACCACCCTATGAGGTACTCATTTAGGTACTGACACATGGTGTTAAGCATCTTTAAATGTATAATTGTATGTTATAATGATGGATTCCTTCAATACTTAATATTAAGAGTTAAAACATCTTAATGCTTATTGCACTTACTGTAACTTAGCTAGACAAAGATGACACAAACCAGTGAAGTTTTTTCTTCGTAACAAGTTTTCTTATCATGTCTGTTTTCAAATTATTGTTCAAGTGCCTTATCCTAATGAAGGTTCTTGTCCTCACATTTTGTGATGAATTTTGGTAAACTCTGAGTTTGGTACAGATAACATTTTGCCCAAGAAAACTACAAAGTATCACTTCAAATTCCTTTATTTTATTAAACACATCATTTGAAGAAGAAGCAGCTCGCTTCTGGAGATTACAGAGTTCCAGTCATTAGCGGTGAACAAGCATCTCTGAAACTGAATCCAAGAAGCTTTAAATTATGTTTGCATTTACATGCTGCATAGCCTGCAAGGTATTTCAGTGCATCTTGGGACTCGCAGTCATTGCTGGGAGTCTAGTCTTCAAAAAGCTCCCTCAGCATTCTGTTGTTGGACTGGGTTAATCCATGGTTTTTAAGCAACTTAAGCAAATGAATGAAGTCATAGAAATCCCACCTTTTCTCACTGGGCATACAGGGTTTGATAGTAGGTTTTGCTTTGGAAATCCCAAGCTCTTTCCAGACCTCTGAATTATTGCCTCCCACATTAGAGAAGTAAATCAGTGATAATAGTAATATTAAAGTCAAATTATACAGATTGTTTCCAAGGTGAAAACAAGCAATGAACAATATCAACTATCACGTTTTTGTTACAAAATAAAATTACATCTGATGAATCATAGCACATGCAACCATCTATATCTTAGCCTTGGGTGTGAGAGCTCTTAAGGTAAGAGCATTTGCAATATATTTCAGACCCCACTTCGCTCTCCTTTTATTACTAAGACCAAATTTGGTCTGGTGTGAAACAATGCAACAAAATGCTATTTATGTAATCACTAATTGCTTGTTTTGCTGCAGAGGAACCACATTTATTTACTTGCACAGCATACTTCAGATCCTTGACTTTTTTTCAGGATCTTGTTTCTTCTTTTGAAGGTGGTGTTTTCTTTTCTCAGGACTTGTATTTCAGCTTTTAACCTATTTCCTCAGCCGGGAACTACCTCTGTGCTGGTTGATTGATCAAATTTAGTTTTCTTTGGAAATAAAGCTGCTAAAGGCCACAACACTCTCTTTCGTACTGTTGGGCTTTCACATTGGTTACCTCGTGCTGTAATATTGCTTATCAGTAAAAAGAATATACTTTAGAATAGCTATTATTATTATTGTTATTATTATTATTATTATTATTATTATTATTATTATTATTATCATCATCATCTTCATTCCTGCTGCTGTTGTATGAATGAAATGTTTCAATCATTATAAACAAAACAATGTGTAAATAAACTTGAAACTAAGATTGTACAGAAACCAGTTTAAAAAGTCTGATATGCTACATTCACATTACTTTCCCTACTCACTCTTCTATAAATTTATTCTTACAAAAGCTTACTTCTTCTATTTACTTTTTGTTAATACAAACAAATCTCCATTATACATTTTATCACAGTTATAAAAATAATGCAGTAAAATAAAGCAACAGTCAAATTTTTTTAAAGCTAGTCTCTCTGTGAAGGTTTGAAATTCTGTTCTCTTTGTATGAATATGAAAAAGAAAAAGAATAGCAATTTGAGTTGAAAATATAAAGTATTGGAAAATTCAAACCAATAACAAAGAATATCTAGGAAATGACTTAATTTGTGTGCTTTAACAAGACCTACATTTATAGAGATTTTGTCCACCTCTTACGCTTTACTAGTTATGCAAAGTCAATCAAAATGAAGAGCATTCAAAAACTATTCCCAGAAAATTCATTACATTTGTCATGAAAATATCTAAAAACACATGGTATTTTAATCAAAATTGTTAAGAGCCATTTTTGAGAAAATCAAATTTGTCTTTCCTTTTTTTTAAGCAGAAGTTTTTCACTACTTGATTTATTATCATCAAATAGGAGTTTGAGTTTGATTTTTGTTTGCCTTTATGTAATGTTTGATTTGTATATTGTCTTGCTGAAATGAATCAAAGTCTTTTTGACTTCGCTGAATTGATTTTCTGGATAATCTTCATGCAGCATTCTTGGTCTTCAAACGATTTTTCGTTTTTGTTTGAATTTATTGTTGGTCAATACGGTGCGATGCACAATTGAACTGTCATACATACAATATACATTACTAATATACAAGGTAATTTAGGTACCATACATTGTACCGTGTCATGCATTACATCAATATACAACAAATACAGGTAATAAATTATATAGAGTATAGATACAATGTATACACTTAAAATACTGGATATACAGCGTCACATATTAAAACTAAAATGTAGTGCAAACCATTTTAATTACGCATTATAGAAGAATCAAACACACATGAATATATACAATTTATACATAATAAATTACAAGTCATGTACACATTGATATTACAATACAAAATGTAGTATTTATAGGTGTGATGTTACCATGTGGTATGTGGAAGTTAGATTAAAAATGTAGGATTTAGATATTCATCCACACTATAAAATGCTTCATTTATTAAATTGTTTTAAGAGAGCTCTTAAATTTATTATAATTTACACAAACTTTTGTGTGTGGAGGCAGTGCATTGTAAAACTTTGTACCCAGATAACTTAAGACACCTTTTCTGATAGATGTAATCTGATCCTAGTGAGGTTTAGTAATAGATTTCCCAATGTATTATGGGTGTGGATATCTGACATAGTTTCCATTGGAAATTTGTACCTCAATAAGTTGTTCTGTAAATAAAAAGGCTTGGTAATGTTAGAATTTTTGTGCTCTGAAAGTGCTTTTGCAGGATTCATTGTACTTCAGACCCCCAAGATACCTAATAGATTTTTTCTGCAATATGAAGACTTGAAGATTTTGTTTTGATGTATTCCCCCATAATTCAATCTCATATGAAAAGAGAGAGTGAATAAGCCCAAATTAGATAATTCTAACTGTAAAGATAGGGACAGAGTTTCTCAAATATCTGAGAGCATAGAGATTTTTACTAACTTTGGCTACTAACTTGTCAATTTGGAGTTGTGGGAAAGTTTACTGTCTAGAGTAATTCCTAGTAATTGGACTTCCTCTACACTTTTCACTACCTCAGTCTCAATTGTCAATTGTGGTGGATGGTTTATGGTTTTGAATCCAAAGGTTATTATTTCACATTTTGTAGCATTCACACTTAAGCTTGAGTTTTGGAAGTATTCAACTATATTTTTAACTGTATCATTTAGACGTGTTTCTAGCATTAAATTACTTGTACCTCTTATAATGATAGTTGCATCGACTGCATATTGAACAAGCTTTATAGCATCTGAAACACATTTTTCAATGTCATGCATGTAGAGAACAAACAAAAGGGACTGAGAATAGATTCCTGAGGAACTCTATGAATTATATTTTCTGGACTGGATGTAACTTTCAAAGATTTTGGGGAGCACTGGTAAGATTGATATTGGTCTATAAGTATTCATGTTACGTTTGTTACCTTTTTTGTATATCAGTATAACTTTGGCTATTTTTAAGCTATCTGGGAATATCCCTGTTGCTAGGCAAGAGTTTATTATGTCAGCAAGAGATTTGGCAATTTTAGAACTACATATTTTCAGTAGTGTCATTGGAATTCCATCCACGACTACAATTTTTTTTTATTTTGACGTTTTAATAATATTAGCAATCTTCACGTTATGAGTGGGATAATGGTAGATATTTGAGTCTATTTTTGAGTTTTCGGGTATATTCTTTGTGGCACTGGTTTCAGATTTCTTTTTGTTCCTTCCCATTGAGATTTACTAAAGGCTCCAGCAATCTCTGATTCCTTGGTAATTAAGCTTTCATTACTTTTTTCACTTAATTCTATAAAAACCTTTTCAGGAGTGGATTGAGGTTTTCGGAATCCATTTATGATTTGGCAACTAATTTTACTAATATTTTCAGATTCAAGGATCTGATTACTAATGAAATTGCATTTGGCTGTAGCTATGGTCTGGTTATATGTGGCTTTTAGTTTCTTTAGTTCAATACTAATAGATTCAGATCGACTGTGCTTATTTTTTTCTGAGCCAACTTAATGAGAATATGCAGTTTCTTTATGTCAGTGGTAATCCAATTACAATTTTCCTCTTTTCTGGAGTTCTGATTTCTAGCATAGACAAGTGGACAGCAAATACTTACATAGTAGTTTAAAACATTATACAATATGCTAAGTTTATTATTTGGATTTTGTGCTTTATACATTGTTTCCCAATTTTCCTCCTTTAGCATGCAACTTAGATTTTTTAGGTTATGTTTACTGAATGAGTGGTAATATTTCATGTGCGTACCTTTCTGTTTTTCTTTTTATGTATATAGAACAGTTCTTAATGTGATTTGCTGTGCTGTATGGTCAGATAGACATGGATTTATCACATTCACATTATATGGATTTTCAGAAATATTCATTATCATGTTTATCTATTTAAGAGCTACATTTGTTAGTGATTCTTGTCGGCTCATTTATTGTAGGTTTTACATTGAATTAATTTAGGATATTCATTAACCTAGTCTTATTTTGCAAATTCTGAAGCTAAGATTTATAACCCCCATTATTACTAATTTTGATGCACAACTTTTAGGAGTTTGGTCTAATAATAAAGACATATTTTCCAGAAATATGTTTATATTTCCATTAGGTGGTCTATATATTCCAATGATAATTATCTGCAAGTTCATTTAACTCCTGCTATTTCTATATGACCTTCTATGTTTAATTTTTCTAGACTTAGGCCATTGATATTTTCTCTGAAATTACTTCTTGCAAATATGCCAACACCTCCCCATGTTTTGGTCTTCCGACAAAACTTCGCTGCTACGTTCATATTTGAAATGAAATTATTGCCCATTTCATAGGCCTTTAATTACTGTTCAGTTAGAATAAGAATATCAGTAGTGTCTCGCTTACAACAATATTTAATTAATCAATTTTGCTTGTCAGCATTTGTATGTTTTGATGAATAAATTTCATAGTGCAATCTCTCTAAACAGGGTGCAGAAAAGCTGCCTAGTTTTTTGGATGAGAAGTGGCATCATTGTTTTCACAATTGTTACTACACTTTGAATAAGTCCTTCATTATCACTACCAATTTTCTGTTTTTACATTTTATCTGCAACTCGTAGGTCATCTTGTCCTGGTTGTGAAGTGAGATTGATATCAGCAGATCCTACTGCATTTATATATGCCTAATATATAATATTGCCTAACACTTTTTTACTATATGAATTTAAGTGCAAACCATGTCTCGTGTGCATGCTACGGTCAGCTGTGCAGAGCCATGTTAATGTTTACCATATTCACAACTTTATGCATTGGAGAGTGTTTCCTGAAGTTGTATCTTACTGGAAGATCTACTAACACTACATTTGTATGGCAGTAATTTTTCAAGAGACTCACCTACAATTTCGGGATTTCCACTGCTAATGTCGTTCGTTCCACCAATTATCACTACACTGTCCTGTTTCATAAAGTTTTGAGTACTAGCACAGATTGAGTCAATAACACTAATAATATCTGCACCAGGTTTGATGATGGCTTTTGTTTCCGGGCTATTTCGTTTCCTGCAGATACTTGCAGCTACACCTCTGCCATGGCTATCCCCGAAGTCAACATTCTTCCAGCCTCTTTTTTGAAGAAAATGGTATCTCATTTATTGTCTTTTGTAGCGTCCTTCGTCAGAAGCTCGTACCTGCTTTGCGTAGATATGGGCATATTTTCAGTGTTTGTTTTTCTGTCTGTGTACTTTCCTGTATGGAGCACAGTTTTCTATTCATTATATGTGCAGCTTTTACCTTCTTGGACTTTAAGGTTATATGGCTTAGGCGCTTTTTCTTGTAGTGCTTGGTTTTCCTCTTTGAGTCGAGCAATATCCCGATTCAAAGTGTATTATTTTCCTTAAGAGTCAGCAGTTCATTTAGAATGTCACTCATATTTAAATTCTGCGTAGTTGAAGATTAGCTCAGCTTACCTGGATCATTTACTATTTGGACCGCGTTATTGGTGTCACCGTTTTGGATGCGATTTTCTACACATCTAATGCAGTACCAATCTTCTTCGGGAATTTCGTTCCGGGTGAATCGAACAGCACTTTTGGAAATGATACCACGTATCACAGCCTTCACAAATGGTTCCATTTCTAACAAGTTTATTTCATTTACCGCAATTAATCCGTTTTAAAACTTTATTTTTCGAGGAGCTGGTACGCGAAGCGCTTACACTGCTCGGCGCCATCTTGGTTTTTAGTTGTGTTGTTTACACAGGAGGTAATTTTTCTAAAAGGGCTATTTTGGGGTTCAGGGTCCTCAAAATATGTATGTACGGTGAAATCACTATATCAACATTTTGAGTGGAATACAATACTTCCGTCGTCATCCATGGTCTAGTGATACCAAGCTAGCCTCTAGTTCCCAGGCTGCGGTTTCAAACCCGGCGGAGGACGATGGATTTTTTTTTCGAGCATATAAATCCTTAGCATGGCTTCCTTCGAAAGGAAGTAAAGCCAGTGGTCTCCTGTGTCGTACATTATGGCACGTAAAAGTACTTCAAGCCTGATAAAGATGCCTCTAAACATACTTTCCGGTCTTTCACGCCCAATACAGAAGGAGACACTATGAGCCACGTCAGTTAAACAGCATCCATAAATAAAACTCAATTTAATTTTTACAATACTTCGTATACTTATTGTATGTAGTAAAGAAAATAAAAAGGGAATGAATATCTGACAATTACCTGCACAATGTCCTTGTTGGAACTTCCTATTGCAACCTCTAATGCATCTTCATGTACGTTGGGAATTTTTTGTGACGGCACAGCGCCAACCTTTAATTTTCTTTTCAGCGGCAAGCCCAGAAGCTCGTTTCTTAAGTCCCGTTCATAATCACCAGGAAGGAAATGATCTGAACAAATCCTTGCGTTATTAACATTAACGTACTCAGGCCGTTTACACCGTGATATCCATTTGCGCTGTAGTTCTACATATTTAGGAAATCGATGATAAAGGACATTCACAGTTTTATATGAAGCATTTTTGCATTCGGTAACAATACAATGATTTCTACTTTTGCTCATTGTACTACGAAACAGCCAAGAAGAAATATTTCACGTGCAGCGTTCTTGCTCCCCGTATTCCTAATGACGTCATGCCGCTTCGCCAGCTGAGACACTGGATTGCGCAGGAAGGAGAATATAGTGGGGTCGAGGCAGAACCACGATTGGTTGTGGGCCTGGTAGCGCTCAAGGACAAACATCATCCCATCCCAAGTAGTCACTTTAGAGGTCTGCTCGGGCTCGGGTCTAGGTCCCGCCCATGTGCCGTGTTCGGGCTTGAAAATATAGGCGAAAAAAATTATCACATTCAACATATACATTTTATTTGTCATGCAAATATATTTAAACGTATGGTATATATTAATCATAATCATTAGTGGAATTTTTTAGAAAACGATAAAAGACTGTTTCATGTAAAGGGAAAATAAAGAAAAAACAATTAACTTATCACTTCTTTTTTTGTCCGTGATGTTGAAGTGCCCGGAATAGCGCAAATGTAGCAACATGTACACATTGATAGAAGTATTAATGCTAGTAATAATAAATAAATGCTCGCTTCGTCTAATTGCGAACAACGTTACAGCAGCACGGAAGCTGCAAACTCCGCCTCCCTCCGTCCATCCACACCCAGGACATCCTGGGCAGAGCGCAAATATGAGCGGCATATTGTCAATAAAAACAGTATGTTGTCAATATGCCGCTTACTACATGCGGATTCCAGGACCTCAGTCACCAGCATTTATGTAAAGTACTCCTCAATTGGTCCCAAGGACGTGAGGACATCTCTTATCAGGCACTCCAGCTGGGCAAAATTCCCATGGCTGTACCGGAAATCGAACCCGAATCCCTTCACACCGTAAGCAGCAGCGCTCTTAAGACTGATAATAATAATAATAATAATAATAATAATAATAATAATAATAATAATAATAATAATAATAATAATAATAATAATAATAATAATAATAATTCGTTTTATTTAAACAAAATGAGACAATCGGGCCGAGTCTAAAAATTTCGGCTCGTGAAGATCTCTTAACAGAAGCAACGCACGGTTGTCAGCTCATACCATAATTATGGGGGCATACCATAATTTGAAGTTTGTACAATGTACCGTAGTAGGTACCTTGTACTATGCCGGCTAAACATACGGTAATATCTGTCGTATTTATCACAACGGTTTAATGAAACGAACAGGGGCAGTGTCACTGTGCCGTGCCACCATTTGTGTCAAAAGGAAAGAAACAGAAGTGTATAGGAATTGCGCATAAAGAATTTTTTCCGTGAATATGTTCCATTTGAACAGGCGCGTTAAAGTGACATGCGCCTGTAGCTTTCTTAAATTTGGAGACAATTACACATTGGCACCGTCTACGCTCATAAGCGCTGTGTGTAAGGCAAGAATGTATGTTTCTACACGGTGATTACGGGACAGATGAGCCAAGATTGCTGATGACTCAGAGCTTACGCTTCAACCGTGATTAAAAATCTATCTGAATTAAATTTGGAAGAAGGATACATTCTTAAGGTTAAGTATATGAAATATTAGCAACAGAAGGAATGAAATCGCATATAAGGTAGAAGAGGCAAGTTTGTTTCTCGAGCATGAATCCCGTGAATAAGACAATAAGTCTGCTAGTTCTTTATTCTGAACTTGTATTAGTGTTATTTGAACAATCTCACAATGGATTGCCGTGAGTTGGTTGGTATGTTTTCGAAAGGGATCTCATATAACTCCAAGATAGGCTATCTAAATTATCGTATAGGGCAGCGTCCCCATGTTAAAATTTTAAATACAATAAATGTCAATTATTACCTTAATATCCGAAGCTGCAGGAGCAAATATTTTCACCAGCTTCTTTCTCTCAGTTTTCTTTCTCGACATGTGCGCGGGAAAGTTAAATATAGAAGGTACAGCATCTTCCTTCAATAACTTTTTATCAGCACCGGGTCTAAAGACGTAGCTATCATCAGTAAAATGAACACTACACAACCTGCTGTATACAGAAGGCTGCCAGTTCATTCTTCGAACTGCTTGGATCCATTGCGTTAAAATTTCTGGCCTGTTATGAGGGAACCTATTAAATAAAAACACAAATTGATAAAATGTGTTGCATAATAAGGAACTTTTATATGCATTCGTAGTTATACAATCATTTAAAATCACGAACTTAATTTCAGTTAAATTCAAATAAAACTACGAATGTCATACCTGTGAAAGCTCAGACTTCTATCTCCGCTACTATTTGAATTCGTGCAACCATATGCGACGCAATGAACACCCATGTTTAAATTTCTTTTAGAGTATGCTATCTCATTACATGGCATGCACTAACATCTTCAATGTTCACCATCCATCAATATGGCGACCGCTAAATACAACCACTCGCCTTTTGCAACAAAGATCCACTGCAGCACTCTCTACTCAGCTAATGTAACTCGTTGGGTAGAAGGCAGTAGTCTCCCATCCTTGTCTACCTGCACATGCGCGACCACGGTAAAATGTGTCTGCTAGGGCCAACGACTATACTGGCCCTGCATTCTGAACGCGAGCTGTCGTCTGCAGCTGTCAGACATGTTGATGGATGGTAAACAGGCTTTCTGCCACATTCCCTGTATGTAATACAATTAATTATCTTGAAAAGGAAACTCTGACATCTGGACATACTGTGCTTCGCATATGCTCGTAGTATCAAATATACGACTTTAATAACCTAATACGTAGGCGTAATAGTATTTGCTATTGTTTTATTTTCCAAAACTGTTGTTTCTGAAAATATGAAGAGCGTTTTCCCCTCAACTTGATACAACATTTTACGAAATTGGGTTTCTATATAATATTCACCTTAAGCATCATTTAATCACACCAGGTTTTGCACATCTCAATCTTTGTACGGAGAGAGCCAAAAAACTACGAACCGGCTGCGCGGTGTTTTTCTCGTCCGCGTCCTCGGCGCTCGCTGCCGTCTATCGCTATCATAGAAAGACGTGGATGAAACCATACATTTTTAAAACTACTTTTAAAGGCTTTACTTACCAACTTTATGAAAGGAAATGCTGAAACTGGCCACCGTCGTTGTCCATACATTTTTGGCACCTCTTGGTTTTAAGTGCCCCAGAGATAGAAATCGCAGGGAGTTAGGTCGGGGGACCGAGGGGGCCACAAATCTGTACTAATAATTCTGTCCTCAAACACACTTTCAATTTTTCTCATCGAAATATTGGCCTATAAGCTGTTGCAGTCTTGTTGAAAAAAGGCAAAATCACCCTCCCTGGCTGTTAATTCTCTAAAAAAAGGGGGGGCAAACTTGTATTCACATATATACGGGCTTCAACTGTTCACTCGAAAAAAATTGGCGAGTGATGGATAGTTTCCTAAAGAGGTGCCAAAAATGTATGGAGAACGACGGTGGCCAGTTTCAGTATCTCCTTTCATAAAGTTAGTAAGTAAGACCTTTAAAAGTAGTTTTAAAATGTATGGTTTCATCCGCGCCTTTCTATGATAGCGGCTGACGGCAACGAGCACCGAGGACGGGGACAGGAAAAACACCGCGCAGGCGGTTCATAGTTTTTTGCAGCAAAGATCCACTGCAGCGCGCTCTCCAGCTAATCCAACTAAAGTCAATGCAACTCGTTGGCTTAGGATTGCAGCACAGAAACTGCCCACCGCATTTTACTGCAGAAACGCTATTATGCAGAACACTCATCAGGGAGTAATTTTTGTTAGAATGGCCACACACCGGTGGGTGTCAAGTAATGCAATAATAGAAATAAGGTCTGCAACAAGACACTAAGAGCTTAATGGAATACAATTGCCTTCCACAAGCCTGCCTCTTGTCGGTGAAATCAGCATCATGCTGCGTGACAAATTTCACTCGTTTGCTGGAACAGTTTCATAAAAAGTGTTGTAGCATAATTGATTTTTGTGATCGTGAATGAAGAACAAAGCAATTATTAAATTAATGCAGTCCATTGAGAAATTGGGGTAATGTCCGCAACTCAAACAGGAAGACCCGAGGTCTGCACTGACTCAGGCTAAGCTTAAGCCTGGCTACTCGGACAAAATGTATTTTGTGGTGGGGGTGCTGGACCTTGATAACAAGCCAAACAAATGAAATTATGATTTCGAGCTATGAATTATAACTTATTTTAGCAGCACGTTACAAGTATTCTATGCCCAAAATAATGAATTATAGTTGTTTCCGTTGTTGTGTACAGAATCTTAGGCAAACGAGCTCCGACCAGTGGTTCGAATTTGATTAAAATCTGTACAAACCTCTATCAAGGATAACAACAGAACTTGGTTAAGAATAACATGATTTAAATTAAGAAATGGACAGACTAATTAAATAATATAAATGTATTACAGTAAATTGTTGTGCCATTTGATTTGGCACCAATAGAGGTGCAATCTATGCAATAGTGTTCTGACACGAGCACATATGGTTTAATTAAATAGCAATGTGTTTGGTATTTCCTTTGTATTGCAAAGTGCAACCCTTAGAATAAAAATTTACGGTCCCTATTATACTCGTATAGTTCACTTATACTTGGCTGGTTAAAGATGCAAGACGTACTGAAATCCTGAGACCACTTCTTTTTTCTCTTATTCCAAAATTTATGTGCATTACTAGACAAAAGGGAAACCTCCATGGCCCCAATGCAAAAATTTCTTGTTTCCACAAAGGTGTGTATCTAAAAACATGCCTACTAATCTTAAAGGGAAAACATTATTTCCAAACTACCATTAAAGAATGCCTCTGAAGACTCTGTAGCTTACTTGAATGACTAATTATCTTGATGATATAATGCTTACAAAACTCTGTAAAAAGTATTTTGCTCTGTTTAAATGACAAATCATTGTTGTGGTGCCTGTTGTAGAATTAATGGACGCTATTAAATGCATATATGTACATTTCGTACTGCAGATGTTAAGTGTAGGCGAAGTAGTGTTTTAAATAATAACAATAATAATAATAATAATAATAATAATAATAATAATAATAATAATAATAGGTTATAATACAAGACCAGTGAAAACGTAGAGTAAAGCTGTTATTTATCAAGCTTGTGAAATGAACTCTTACTCACATTTGCAATTCCAGAATTACAGTTATCTTATAGAATTTTAAAGTTAAAAGTTTAGTAACACTATAAGACGAGGTCTGCGAAATTCCAGATTCTTGTGCAAGCTTTCTCAGATGTTTCTATGGATTTCGTTCAAACTTTTTTCTGATGCCATCGAGTTTGTACTCTGTAGGAACACGCGCATTTACTTTCGGTTTCTTATAAAAAAAATCTGAGGTGTTACACACATATGACTTTCTCTACTCTTGTACAAACTATTTTTACAAACGCTTCCATATGCTTCAAGTTAACCGAGATATCGAGATGTTAATCTTATTGCTAATTTTCTTGTAGATGCAAGGGGAATTGATAGGTTTTAAGCGATAGTCAAATATTTTAAGAGCTGGTTGCTATGTGCAGTATTCCATTCTCTTTGCATTACCAGGACAAAAAACAAAATGAATAACGAATTCCCATTGGAGAAAAAGTATAAGCATTGGAAAATTTAAGGGAATAACAAGCAATATCTCGAAAATGGTTCACTCAATAAAAATAAATAAAAAAAAAGTATATGACATAAATTGTGTATTTTAACGCGATCTACATTTTTTGTGTAGTAACATTTTGTCTATCTCTTATGGTTTACCAGTTATGCAAAAGTCGTTCACAATGAAGAATACTTTTGGAGACATTCCCAGAAAAGTCGAGATATGCAATTTATTTACCATAAAAATGTCTTAAACGTATGGTATTTTATTCAAACTCGTTAGAGCCATTTTTGAGAAAATTAAAATTTTCGAAAAATGTTCCAGTAAAGGGTAATCTGGGGTGGGGGATTTCCTTGAAAACCTTCGTGTCGCATCTCTGCACACACACAAAACCTTTTTCTAAAAATGCTTTCATACTTTTGTATTCAGGAAACTTCAAAACACATTTCTGGTTAAACTTCATAAAAAATCTTTGGGTTAAGCCCTTCCTCTGCCTACTGTAGGTAAGCAGCAGGAAAATGAAAAGTTCCTTTTGGAAATCATCTTAAACTTAGAAAATGTTATTTTGAATTTTACTCTCCATTTATGAAAAGTAGCAAGGAATTAAGGATATGAATAGTTTATCACCCAAAATTTGCTAAAGGTTGTATATACAGAGAGAGAGAGAGAGAGAGAGAGAGAGAGAGAGAGAGGCAATCAATTCTTAATTGTTTTCTTACTTGATAGTTTGAATAGTTCTCTAAATAGCTCTTTCTAGGTGAATGTACTCTGATGCAACATAGCAGTCTTTTTTAATTTTCTCAACAGAAAACACTAGTTTAAGTAATGACAATGTCAATGCAGCATTCTTTTCATTAATACAAGTCCTTATTTGTGGAAGATCTTTGTCACACATGATGAGCTCACCTGCTTCAATACCAGAACTTTCTATTCTGTTATTTCAACAATGACATGTACAATAAAGCAAAGCAAATCCACATGGTGTAAAAGCAACTAGAAAATTCACTGTGAATGCATTTTATGAAAATGAAAATCTTAAAATTTGCTGCAGAATACTTTAAGGGTTTTCACAGTTTACCTTGCTGTAATTTTGAAAATTTCTTTTGAACACGACTGGCATATATTATTTAATACTCAATCATTGCGGCTAGAATATTAAATTTTTAACTTGGTCATAAAAATGTGTGGAAAAAATTTAACAGCTGATCTGTGACAATTGAAAATAACATCAACAGATGTAAAATTGATTTTGAATTCAACTTTTATTAATAATACTCGTACTCTAAGGTTACGATGTTATAGAGACTTCTATTTTTTACCATCTGCTTCAGACAGATACTGTTTATTTAGTCCTAACTTATATCCTACAACCAAACTTTTAGGTTCTGAAGTGTTTCTCTGAACATTTGCAAATATTTTTAAAACGTGTGTCTGTCATAAATTACATATCACTCTCATTATTGCCATTGTTTACTTAGTAGTGCAAAATACTAAACTTCGCAATCATTTTTATTTTCATGGGTAAAGATACATTTGTATGCCACCCAAAATTTCATTGTCAAAGTTTTACTAGAAATATGCATCTTGAGATACGTTTTTAGAAAATGTAGTATATATGTACGAGGGCTGATCAACAAAGACTGAGACTGATTTTTTTTCACAGATGTTTATTACTCCAATTCAATGTTTACATGTTCTTTTTCAAAGTAGTTCCCTCCTGCTTCAATGCACTTTTTATAGCGTCTCTGCCAGTCCTTGAACACGTGCTGCAGACCATTCTTTGTCAGGTCCTTGAGAATCGCCTCACTTTTCTTGAGCACTGCTTCAGAGTTCTCAAATCGAATACCCCTAAGCTTTGCCTTTAGTGGTGGGAATAAAAAAAAAGTCACCGGGTGCAAGATCGGGGCTATAAGGTGGATGTGGTACACAGGTAACGTTGAATCGAGCCGGAAACTGCATGACTTGATTTGCGACGTGAGGCCTGCATTGTCATGATGAAGTCGCCACCCAGTCCGAGAAAGCTCTGGTCGCTTCTTTACAATGTGCTTCCTCAGTGTAGCCAATACTGACGTGTAGTATGCTGCTGTAACAGTAGTATGAGGAGGAACTGAATGCTGGTAAATCATTCCATTACAGTCAAAAAATGTGATCACCATCACTTTCCCTGCAGATGGAACAACTTTTGCCTTTTTTGGTGTTGCAGAACCTGGCGATTTCCACACTGTGCTCGCTTGTTTTCCTTCAGGATCATAATGATGCAGCCATGACTCATCACCGGTGATAATCCATTTAAAAAATGCATCACCTCCATTGTCTGGTAGGCGAAATGCACGTAGGGTCTACAAAATAGAGCATTACTACCAACCTACCAATACGAGAGTGCTGCCGCCTACCAACATTATACATAAAACCCGCTCTTTTCAAATATTTATGTTACAGATACGAAACTATCACGGAAGCTACAGGAAAAAATCAGTCTCAGTCTTTGTTGATCAGCCCTCGTATGTTTTCTTTTTTAAATTAAAAAACTGGCTCATGGATAAATGGTAAGTTTTGTATTTAAGTCCAACATCCTTCAAGGATGAACAGGAACGTTTTCACACAGTTCTTCCCATCTAAAACAACTCTTTTTTCTTTACTTGGAAAGCAAAAGGGCTAACCAAAATCTTACAACAGGAAAGATGTGGACCTCATTAAGATGTGTTATTTATGTAAAATAACTCTTTACATAATATAAGCAACTTCTGAAATACTCATCATTGTATCAGTCTAGTTAGGTCCCCATCTATGAGCATTGAAAATGAGTAGTCCTACTTTTCTTTTACATTAGCTCATTACAAACAAAAACTGACTTATGATATAAACAGCTAACTGTTGTTTATCCATATGCATGCAACTACGTCCTTATTGCCAAATTTGAAACCACTTCTTAGGAATCATTTTTATTGTAATTAAGATAAAAAGAATAGAAAAACAGCTTTTGTCCAATACAACCCATTAAAGTTACCAATAGTACATTGTTATCACAATGTATGAAGTTGTCCTTTATATTGGTGTCTGGTTGCTAGGGGCTACAGGTGATTAAAATTCCCAAAACCAGAATGAGATTATACAGGGTGAGCCAAAAAGCTACAAACCGCCTGCGCGGTGTTTTTCCTGTCCGCGACCTCAGCGCTCGTTGCCGTCTGCCATATCATAGAAAGGCGCGGATGAAACCGTACATTTTTAAAACTACGCTTAAAGGCTTTACTTACCAACTTTATAAAGGAGATGCTGAAACTGGCCACCGTCGTTGTCCATACATTTTTGGCATCTCTTTAGGGAACTATCCATCACTCGCCGTAGTTCACGTTTAGAAATGCTGGCGATTTCTTGGCGGATATTTTGTTTTAATGCTTCCAGGGTGTGTGGGTTTGTCTTTTATACTTTGTTTTAAGTTACCCCAGAGATAGAAATCGCAGGGGGGTTAGGTCAGAGGACCGAGGGGACCACAAATCTCTACTAATAATTCTGTCCTGAAAAACACTTTCATAAGCTGTTAAGTAAAGCCTTTAAAAGTAGTTTTAAAAATGTTGTATGGTTTCATCCGCGCCTTCCTATGATAGCGGCAGTCGGCAACGATACAAAGTATCCCTGCAGAAGCTTATTCTTCTATCCACTTCAAATTGAGACAAACATTTGGATAAATAGCTTCTTTATGCATTTCGTTTTAGGTACAACGGGAATAGCAAATGCAAAGAATGTTTAAAACCCGGTCGCTATATATCTACTGGTTTTGAGATGCCATACTCTTTCCAAGACATCACGAGAAACAACTGAAGGTTGGCAGTACATAGAAACAATAACATTAAAATACTGAAAAATTCAAACCAATTACGGATATCTCGATAATGGCTGATACCTTTTTGTCTACCTCTGTTACAAAATCCCTTCCCAATGAAAAGGACTTCACAGGTATTCCAGAAATTTCAAGATATACAGTTTATTTTTCATGTAAATATCTTAAGTATATGTTATTCTTAATACAAATCGTTGAAGCCATTTTCTTAGAAATCTTCGTCTTGCATCTTTGGATGAGACTGACTTAAACTCTAAGTTTGGTATTTATCCAACATTTCGTTTTTAAGTTATCCAGTTCGGAAAAATAAAACACACACGTCTTTTTTTCCCCAAGAGGTCTCAAAACATGTATTTGCGGTGGAATTTTTGGGTGGAGTGCAATACCTACTAGGTACTGTAGCGGTAAAGAAAACAATCAGTTTTTAATCATATCTGCAGTACATAACATTCAATATTTCGAAACTTAATATAGTCCATGCTAATAACCTGTCAATTTTATGCAGAATATCAAGTTCTGCTTTAAAAAATCAAAGTCGATGATAACTGCATATTTCCATAGGTATAAAGTATGTTTAGGGTGAAAACCATTGCAATCCTCGGCAGTAGGTATCTGAATGAATCTTGGTTTCGAAGTGCGGTGATAATATTTACATACTAAAATCTGGAGATATTGCTTGGAAAATTGTGGTTTTCGAAGGTCATCTAGCGGGATTCTAATAGCGTGTGTTGGTAACTTTGATCACGACTTGCGAAGGAGAAACAGGCATTGTTAGGTACCACGTGTTTGTCTCTTGCAGTCTTCTGTGGAGAAGTACCCAAACTGTCTTGATTCCCAACACTCTACCTTTACTTTCACAGGTCAATGGACTGACTCGTTCGACGATAGGGTGAGCAAAGTCCCTTCTTTCTTCTACGGGACTAGAGGGCCAACCTTTTTGACTCAATGTCAACAGCTTCTTAGTTGACATGTCACTTAACCCTTAATAATGAATACATATAGAAAATGCTATTAGAATAATTACCTTATATCCATCGGAATCAGCTGTTTCGTCCACACATTCTTTGACTTTCTTGGTATAGCTCCCTAGTATAAGAGGTACGTAATTCCTTCGCAGTACTGTGTGGGATGGAACTTTTCTTCCACTACAGTTTTCTAAAAATTCTTTGAATGTATCATTTTGCAACTTGAATATCGGTATTTTGGCTGAAAGTAATGCTGCACACAAATCTTTGTTAAAGCTGTGCTCGCTAAACTGCATGGAAGAACACGATTTGGTATCATCTTTGTCGCTGCTGCCTTGTACTCCAATTCGTCTCCCGCTATACTTCTCTAAGAACTCCCTAAGTTTAACATTTTGTAATTTGTAAAGCGGAATTCTAGCTGAATAAAATGCTGCATATAAATCTTGGTTAAACTGCGTGTCAGGGAACTGTATCGGAGCCGGTGAATGCTTTTTCTCGCTAGCAAGTTTGTGTTTATCGCTAATCACGTGAGTTTTAGCATTTCTTGGTTTAAGTTTCCCACAGCACAGTTGACAAAACAATTCATTATTAACTATGTCAAATATGTTGTCGCCGTACTCGGAGTTCAACTTCCGCACTATCTCGGCTAGCTTCACTTTTGATCTCGGCATTTTGACCGTACGTGTACCGTGCACGTCGGGTAACACAGCTCGACTGCCGACTGATGGCGGCTGCTGTTACAGTAGCTCTAGCGAGCTATACTGGAACAAATCACTGACAGCGAATAGTGTTACCAACACTTCCTCGTAAATAATGGCTAGATGGTATCTTTAAAAAGGCATTATTTAACAAAAAATCTGATGTGTTACACTCACATGACTTTGTCTACTCTCGTACAAACTATTTTTACAAACGCTTATTCCCCATATGCTTCATGGTAATCGAGATGTTAATCTTATTGCTAATTTTCTTGTAGATGCAAGGGGAATATGATAGGTTTTAAACGATAGTAAAATCTTTTAAGCGCTGGTTGCTATGTGGCGCATTCCATTCTCTTTGCATGTCCAGGACATAAAAAAAATGAATAATGAATTTGAGAAAAAGTATAAGTATTGGAAAATTTAAGGGAATAACAAACAATATCTCGAAAACGGTTCACTCAACAACAAAAATGTATATTACATAAATTGTGTATTTTAACGCGATCTACATTTTTTTGTGTAGTAACATTTTGTCTATTTCATGGTTTACCAGTTATGCAAAAGTCGTTCATAATGAAGAATACTTTTGGAGACATTCCCAAAAAATTCGAGATATACATTTCATTTGTCATAAAAATATCTTAAAAGATATATTTTAATCAAAATCGTTAGAGCCATTTTTGAGAAAATTAAAATTTTCGAAAAATGTTCCATGTAAAGGGTAATCTGGGGTGGGGGGATTTCTTGAAAACCTTTGTGTCGCATCTCTGGAAGATACTGAACCTAAATATCAAGTTTGGTGTTTATCTGACTGTTCGTTTCTGAGTTATGCTGCTCACAGACAAACACACAGACACACACACGGACATGTTTCTAAAAAGGCTGTTTTTGGATTCAGGGGGTCTCAAAACATGTATTTCCGGTGAAATCTCGGTATCGAATTTTTGGGTGGAATACAATACTTCCCCTACTTACTATACGTAGTAGAGAAAGTATAAAATGCTAGATATATTTTGGCGTCTAAAACTACCCATATTTTCTTTGCAGAAGTTAAACCCCATTAAGACATTCTAAATATCAAAACTGATTAGATAATTCCATAACATTTAAATATTGTAAAAGAATAATTTATTTAATATAAAATTGTAATGGAATAAGGTATATTTTTGCTAAGCACCAACACCGTACGTTAAATATATCTGATATTGAAATATGAAATTTACTGAAATACTTGAGGTAAAATATGTAAAAACTAACCAATTGTGTGTCAAAAATAATACATTTTGAGCGCGTACTCCAGAAATTCCATCTTACGATTAGTACACATTTTGATGACGTGCCATGACTCATAATAGGAACATAATACTACACAGGCAGTGGGGATTCACCCTAACCTTTTGCATAACTAAAACACAGATGAAATCATGCTATTTAGATAGATTTTGTCTAAGGAGTTTGTTAAATAGGCTAAATTTCAAGCTATAAGCATTTTACGATTTTATATGGCTAAACGCTACTGTAAACATGCTAGATTTAGCCATAAAATAGCTAAGTTGGCAACACTGACAGCGAACGATCCTGTTCGCACTACTTTTTTCCGTGATTAAAATCACCTCTGGATGTATATGTTCAAATCTCCACGAAATCTATTCAACTCAACCTAATATTCGTAGCAGCAAAATTACATGGTATTTACATGTACCAATCAATGTTTAATGGCACCTATCACAAATAATGTCCTGACCAGACAATTCCTCAATAATTTCGTAAAACGGGAATGTATCTTTTATAATCCCCGTTTTATTTCTAAATGTTTGAACAGTATGACACAGGCAATAGAAGTTTTAGTACACCGAAATATTACCCAAGTAATCCATATATTAAAACCTGAGGTGCTCTCAAACTTTCATCCGAATGTAGCAAGAGAAAAAAGAGTCGCACATTTTACGTGGCATGTGCGTTTTCTCTACTCGTTACTTAACAGGAACTCTGCATACAACCTGAAGTGGTATACTTGTTAAGTTATATTTATTTATTGAGCCCCACGTTTGGGAGCCAATTTGCGGCGGTATTACTTATAATGTTTGTGTATTTGTGTTTACTCCACGTGGTGAAGCCATTTTGTGACGCGATTCTTTGTTAGGTTTGTTAGCTCCATCTGGTGTCAGCAATTTGCGGCAGTATTAGTGTTTGTTCGAAAGATTGCTACGGTTATTTTATTTAATTTTGGTTCACTGTCTTCCGGCTAGCTATGATCTTTTTGGTCGAGCACTTCTCTTTATACAGGTTGTGTAAACGGAAAGGAGTCTTTTATCCAAAGATAACACTGATGAAAGAGTTTGTTTTACACTTTTTATTGTCGAACACATTCACTATCACATTTACACATTGATCTTGACACTCGCCAAACTGAAACTGTTATAATAACTTCATTTACTGATAATTCTTAATTCGCGTACTTCAACTTTTTGTGTAATTAACTTTACCACACTTGAGAATTTTCATAACTCTGCTACGCGTAACTTGCGAATCGATAGCCGACGTGTACTGTACAAATATTTCTGCTGAACTGAAGGCGACGTGTAACGTACAAATGTTTTCGACGAACTGACGGACTGAAGGACTTTACCTCTAACCTAGCCCTTTTTATACTCCTACACCCCGATATGCCTAAAGATTATAACTGAGCTGCTATTGGCTAATAAAACGCGCCAACATTATCGTCTATTTTTATATCCAATGAAAATTATGAATACATATGCTCTAGGGAGAATGTTCCAGCAAATTCTAAAGAAAAACGCGCCAACATTACGTAACTTCCTCATCTCTAATAATGATAAACAGCTCACCCCCTCGCTGCATTATTGCACACTATTATTGTCAGTTTCAGTAAGGCCGTATAAACTTACTTCTCAACAATAATTACAATCAATAAACATCTCAAATCAATGTCACATAAAAATGCATATTCATATTATAATCATTCTTTACATTTAAGTAATTTGTGATACAAATTACTGCATCAAACCCGATCATCAGTTATGGGAAAAATAGTTATCTAAAAAATAATTTACTAAATCAGAATTGTAAATTACTTTTTCAAAAAGTAATCAGAACCTACCTAATTAAAATTATTTCCAAACAGCCTTAAGGTAATTACCGACTGTTTTAACCACTTCTATTCCGTTCCCAATCATGTCTACTACGTGCTAACTCTATAAACTCACAAGGCATCGATTATTTAAGTCACAACCGGTAACCACAATAACAGGTAAGTGCTCCAATATTGTGATTAAAGATTACAACACTTAGAAGAATTGGGCATTGACGTGTAGTCACTAAGGACGTGTTGTTGAATTTCAACGTAAAACATTTCTTTCCTTAAACAACTCTGGCATTTTAAGCACAGTAAGGATGTATATCGATTACAAAAATGTAATTCTTATTTCAAGAAGTAAATTCTGATAAGCATTAGACGTTGTAGAAAATAAAATTTACAAGTAGAAGTGCACAAGACAGTAATTCGATTACTTTTCAATTACTTCCTATTTTTCTATCTACTATTCTGTGTACTTCAGACATCTTTTCTGTATAAAAATGTGTCGTCCTCCGTGGTCTAGGGGTACCATGCTAGCCTCTAGTTCCCGAGATCGCAGGAGGGATGGATTTTTTCGGGCGTAAAAATCCTTAGTATGGCTTCCTTCGAAAGGGAAGCAATGCCGATGTCCCATGTCGTAGATTTACGTCATGCAAAAGAACCTCAAGCCTAATAAAGAGGCCTATGAGCAAAATTTCCCATCTTTCACGCCCAATATAGAATGGAACGCTAAGAACCATAGTAGTTAACGAGCGTTCATAAAGAAATAAATAAATAAACTATATAAAAATGTTTTCAACCAAGATAACACGTGTTTGCTCAGAGAAGACTACACTTACCACTAACGAATCTATAAGACACAAAGCATCTAGTAAAATGCGCCATTAAAACCTAAGAAATGTAAATGAACTTGCAAAAGATTTTTCAGAAATGACTAAAGCTACGAAAAAAGTTATTTAGCATAAACTGCATATTGTAATCAGAGCTGCAATTTTTACATATCAAGATTTTATATATAATATTTTGCGGCTTCCAAGCCGCAAAATTCACTGAGAATGAAGACGATTTCACCGCCCATTTACTAAAAATTTAAGAAAGACACACTTCTTAAAATGTTTCCTCTTTTTCCTTTTGTTTTTTTCTTTCTTCCAAGAATCAGGAAGCCTCAAAGCAAGCACATTCCAGTGAAAAATTGATACTGGATTTTGGGTTCCAATGAAATAGGTACTTCCATTAAGTGGTAGGGAAAGCGAGACAAACTATAGATGGAATTTTAGCAGTCCAATAGTTATTGTAATACCTTTAGCCATCTTATTTTTTTATTCCCATCTTAATGCAATTGATTTTCCACTACTCTTTTCTTAAATACCAAATTGGATATTTAAGTTCCACGGACAGAATAAAGTGGGCAGTAGGGAAGGCAAATACGCATATGAAGCTATCTCCCTTGCCTGAATGATCTATACATCAACTTATCGAAATTCCTCCAGTGTAATACTAACAAAATCGCATAGATATTAAACTGATGCCTAAAAAAACACCCCATGACTACCAAGCAGGTTAAAATTGGCCCCATCTTAAAACAAACAAGTTTCCACTAAATATCCTATAATGCCAGATTTCTTTGAATGTATTCAACACTTTTAATAACACAATGGATTTCACGTGTAAAATGTTTTGACCGACTATACCTTTTTCACTATAAGCTGAAAGGAGAAGTAAACAAAACTTAAATGTATCACTCCGCCGAGTATGTGGCAGCACCACGTGGAAGATGACGGGAACTAAGACCCGTGAGAAGAAATTGCTTCAGACAGAATGCGAATACAGTATATCGTGCAGCTTGGGAATCACTAGCTTTTAAACATTGTATGTCTTATTTCTATATTTTGCCTTACACCCTAAACTCAAATGCTAATAGTAGACAAATTAAAGTTGTACCTGAACAGTTCGGCATCTGTGATTAAAGATTTCGATCTGTGATCAAACTGTTCTTAACTTCAGACTTTATAAATCATTCATTTAATGACTAAAATCAGTATACCACCTTTGCTTTAACCTATTATGAGTCAACAAGTTAAATAACGATTAGCACTATAGGTTAAAACATAACAGAAAACAAACGCGACCCAGCTATCCGAGCAACAATTCTGCATACTAACAAAGAAATTCAATTATGGCTAAATAATGGCCAACCGTATTCATTGTCGATTAAAGGTGCGTACTTTTCATAGAATTTGTTAAAAGCATTTAACACAATAATTGTCTTCTTTCCATTTCCCGAGTTTGTTTTCCACAGTGGCAGAAGATTCTCAGCCGGAAGCCGGAAACGAACTGCAGCGCCTGCGCATAGCCTCTTAACCTTCTGCTATAACGGTTCATTTGGTTATAGGTGAACCTAAACGAACACATTTAGTTTCATAAATTGAACCGTTACAATAATGAGTTTTTTAAATTTCTCTGCACGAGAATAACCACAAAATGTTACGATCTGAACCGAACAGTTTTTTTTGTAGAGGAAGAGACGACATACTAAGCGGGAAAGGTTTAGTTTGTCTACCAGCCAATGAGGTGCTGTCTTGTCACGTGGTTTTGTTTACTTCATCTTTCAGCTTATAGTGGATAAGATATAGGAGAGAACTAGAAGCGGAGTGGGACTTGGCAGCTCGACCTACGCAGATCTTTTGTGCCTAGGTCCCTGATGGGGCGCCCCGGGAGGGATGAGGTGAGGGGAGACAGAGGGAGGCCGGACCAAGAGGCACGACAGGCAGAGGGCAGGGTCCCTACCATTTACAGATTTGAACTCCCCGGGTGCTTACACGTCCCCTAGCGGGGGGAGACCGCTCGCAGCCCGGGGGACGAAAATTTGCATAGAGCAACCTTTTCCCCTGCCATGCACACACCGAGACCTCTCGCCGACACTTGCAACCTGAAAGAAACAAAACAGATGAAATGTGAAGTGAAATGAGAATGGAGATGAAAGGGAGAGACAGGAAATTCGGGGGATGTAATGATCGTTCCCATCATTCGCCTGGCGACCGGGGGAAACCCCCGAAAAACCCATGGGTCATGAAGGTCGTCTATGGGAATCAAACCCACGACCTCCCGAATGCCGGCCACAGACGTAACAGCCTGAGCCATCCCGCTCGGTTGACTCATGTATATCAAGAGTAAATTTAAAACATTGTTTTAATGTTTATTAATGTTCCAATTAATTGGAAACTTTAGTAATAACATCCATAATTGTATATTCGCTGTAACTTGCAGATGCGCAAGAGAACATACATTTGTCCATAAAGAAATCAAAGAATTGGGTATATCCTGGAATTAGAATAAATAACCTGAAATAAATTGCTTGAGAACTGAATTATATATGATATGTAACATATAAACCCTTATGCGGCCACTCTGATGCCGAATGGACTTTCTTTCCTAATCAACCAATTTTAATGAAATTTTTAGGTTAAATTTTACCTGTCATGATATATTGTTGGCATAAGTTTCATTGTGCTAGTTTAGATTGAATTGTTTTGTAATTAGAATTATTTACCATTTTTTTTGCAAATAATTGAATAGTAATAAAAGGTACACTTTTTGCAATTTAGAATTAAAACAGAGGTCTGACATTTGATATGCTAGTTTTTCCATTCCTATGCATTTGTTTTCCAGAATATTAATATTTATTAGAAATATTTTTTTATTTAGAGCAAAATAAAATATATTATAATAATTACAAAGAAAGAAAGATATATATATATATATACACACACACACACTTGTATGTATGAGAAAAAAGCAATGCACAGTTTTCTTCAACAAGTTATGTTCAACATGTCCTGAAGATGTCAGCCTGATTCATCAATATTTGAAGCAAAGAAGTATACATCAAAGAACATAAATTGCTATATGGAAAAAAAGTTATTTAAAGTTTGGGAACACAGTTGTTGGAGGTTATTGCTCTTCACTCATCAATTTGGATTACACCAATATCCAGAAGGATTTTAAACGTAATATTTACTGGGTGTATTCTAGACATGTTGAAGACATGTTAACTGTTAAAACAGTTTTTCTGAAAAACAACAACATATTTTGCCATTTTGGTACCAGAGTGTCCCCTTAAAGATAATTGAAAATGATCACACTTGTTACCTCATTTCCATCGGAATCAGAACTATCAGCATAATTCCTGTTTTCCTTCGTAAACAATTTCCTTCTCTTTTTCTTGTTATGAAACTTGGTTTTGCTGCGTTGCCCACTCACGTACGCATATTTCTTTCTCAACGTTGATTCACTTGGAACTTTTCTCCCACTGTACTTTGCCAAGAACTTTCTGAGACTATCATTTTGTAGCTTATAAAGCGGAATTTTGGCTGCAACCAATGTTTTCCACAAATCTTCGTTAAACATTTGTTCGCTGCATTGCATCTGAGAGCCCAAAGATTTTCTCTCATTAGCAGACTTATGTTTCTCACTACTGGCATGTTTTTGAGCGTTACATAACCTGAAGGATGCGAGTTTCGTGTAACACAAATTACAATACAGTTCGTTATCAATTATACAAAATACGTTGTCTCCATATAGGTCACAGAGTTTCTTTACTATCTCCTGTTTCTCTAATTTTGGCTTCGGCATTATGCGAACCTTCCCGCTGCGCGCGATGACATTGCCTGCTCGACAGATACCAGCGAACTGTCTGTCAGCCGGTACTCAAGGTAGCCGGTTTACTGCCAAAAGCCATGCGCATGTTTAACGCACTACTTTTTCCGAAGGCTTGTCGTATTAGTAGACAAACATAGGACAAACATCCATTGAGCAAGGAATCAATGTTAACTACCACCCTATTTAGAACATGTGACGTCGAATACGACCCCAGACTGCACAGTAGTTCGCTTGCGTTACTACAGGGTGAGCCAAAAAACTACGAACTGGATGCGCGGTATTTTTACTGTCCGCGTCCTCGGCGCTCGCTGCCGTCTCCGCTATCATTGAAAGACACGGATGAAACCATACATTTTTAAAACTACTTTTAAAGGCTTTATTTACCAACTTTATGAAAGAAGATGCTGAAACTGGCCACCGTCGTTGTCCATACATTTTGGTTCCTCTTTAGGAAACTATCCATCACGTAGTTCACGTTGAGAAATGCTGGCAATTTCCTGGCGGATATTTTGTTTTAATTCTTCCAAGGTGTGTGGGTTAGACTTGTATACTTTGTTTTAAGTTACCCCAGAGATAAAAGTCGCAGGGGGTTAGGTCGGGGGACCGAGGTGCCACAAATCTGTACTAATAATTCTGTCCTCAAACACACTTTAAATATTGGCCGTATAAGCTGTTGCAGAGACCTGTTGAAAAAAGGCAAAATCACGCCCCCTGTCTGTTAATTCTCTAAAAAAAAAGGGAGGGGGTAAAATTGTTTTCACATATGTACGGGCTTCAACTGTTGACTCGAACAAAATTGGTGAGTAACGGATAGTTTCTTAAAGAGGTGCCAAAAATGTATGGACAACGACGGTGGCCAGTTTCAGCATCTCCTTTCATAAAGTTGGTAAGTAAAGCCTTTAAAAGCAGTTTTAAAAATGTTGTATGGTTTCATCCGCTCCTTTCTATGATAGCGGCAGACGGCAACGAGCGCCGAGGACGCGGATAGGAAAAACATCGCGCAGGCGGTACGTAGTTTTTTGGCTCTCCCTGTAGTATGGTAAAGGTTCTCTGTATTTTATTTCTGTCCTACCCCTGACGCTTCTGTTTACACTTCCAGGTTACCTGTGGCATTCCCTTCCCCTTGCTGCACTGTCGATACAAACTCCAATCGTGCAAACATTGTGAGCAAAAGGGTATTTGCCCTAGCTCTGGATATTAGTTTCTGTAAACCTAAATTTATCTATTTTAATGAACAAGTAGGATTATAACGATGACGATGTTTCAGCTGCGAAATAACATATCAATGGTTTGTAAGTTACAGTGTTACAGTGACGAGAACATCTTATTTAAACCTTGTTCCGCTGACATGTATTCTTTCGCGCTCAATTTCCTTTCCCTTGACTGGTTAATGTACACCTTTGAATGGCGATATACAAGCCCTATGCAGTACAAAGTCAGGCGATAAAAGTTATATAAACAATCTGTAGTAATAAATAGATGCACGCGCTTTCGTCATTCTTAGAGGCAAATTTAAAACGAAGATTCCTCCTACATATTTGTTGATAATTTATATATGTTTCAGCTGCATTAACTTTTATTACATGATATACTTTATTCATGCGGTTATGAAAATCTTAATTTCGCAATTCTCTTCGAATAATTAAGATAAACGTTCATGTTATTTAAGGAACTATTTTGTACCTCACAACAACTTATTCTACAACAGCAGCCAATGAGACGTGAGTACTGCACGTGACAGTTAAGAGACACGGGATAAAGTTATATGGAACAGACCTTAAGAGTTCGACTCGCTCTGCAAGAAGCCAGTGGCGGTTCCAAGCTAATCAGCCATGGAGGCAATGCATATTATAATTAATTACGGCAGGTAATATTTGATGCTTAGACACAAATCACACTAAAAGTGAATGTCTATGCTACTTTTCCACAGTATAACGAGTACATCTAAACATTTACAGAATTAGCTATCACAATGTTATCCGAATTAACATAACGGCTCACCTTACAAGCCAGTGGCGATTCCAGGCTATTCGCCGAGCTGTGCACATCCAATTTAATTATGCCAGCTAATATTCGATGCTTAGCTTAGTTACACATCACACTACAAATTAACGTCTATGCTACTTTTCTACAGTGTTACAGCCCATTCAAAAGGACTCAAAAGTCTTGCGCCTCCGAGACTAGGTGGTTAGGGAAGAAGGGAAAGGAAAGCCTATGTGGGTGAAAGGAGGCATTAACCCAAATGGCGTAAGTTATTACGCATGATCATACGCCCATATTCTGTCTCTTTCACTCACTCATGCTACGAAAGATTGCACTACCGACCGGGCAACTACATTATGCCTAAAGCTGTCAATTTATAAATTTTAAATAATTTGCTGGTATTACATGTTCATTGATAATCTGAAAAAGAATGTGAATATCGAATTTTACTTTAGTATTAAACGCTTTTTATGGATTCAACTGTATTTTCCTAAGCTCAAAATTTGGAAATATTCTAGCTTAGATACTTAATGAATTGGTATCTTGGCTTTAGTTCTGGCAATGGTCTACTGAAGGGGACTTGAAACACTACCAGTTCCAAAGGAAATGTTATGCATATATTTGCCATCAGAAACACAAAAACGAAGTGTCTTAATTCTCAGAAAACTTACTTATACTAGATGTGATTGAATCCGAAACGTGAACCTGTTTATCTTAGTATACTGTTAATTGTCCCACGTGCTTGAATAACTAAATATAGAAGCTGTTAACAATTTTTTTGTGAACACCATATTACATCATGATCCTAAGAACATATCATTGTTTAACCTAACGTGGAACCTTTTACTGTATGTCTCAAGTGTGGCAAATAGAGATCACAACAAGCAGCCATTGTCAAATGACAATAACCAGAGCTTTCGTCATCCTCACCAACTGAATCGTCCATTTCATATACATTTCCGTCCTAGTATCGTTGTAATCATCCTATTCAAAGTAGTGGTAGTGCTACGGGATTATATACGCAAACTACACGAGGGTGCCTTTCGGCCAATAAACGAGCAGAGTTACACATGTGAGCAGTGAATTACTCTGATAATCGATTACACTGATATGTAATTTTCCCCCAATACATTAAGATTTTTTGTTCCCATAATCTCTGATTCCATTATGGGCAGAAAGCATGAAATGATGGTGTATATATTGTTATAACCTCAAATGTTGATACCCTAATTATTGACGGGAAGATATAAATTCTCAGAATCAGGGCGGTACCCCATAGTAACAAGGTAACAGATGTACGCGTAGGATTTTTAAGTATTGGCCAGCGCGAGAAGGGACCTTGGTAGGGGTAGTTCTAAAGTAGGCGGATCTTGAGTTAAGAAATGGGCGTGCAATTCTAATCAGAGACACGTTCCTTCGTGCACACATTCATGACACACTCTGAGAATATCACTTAATCTGGTCATTACTCGTGTGTTATTTTAAGCGCTGCTCAGTGGCGCGCTTGTATGAGTAAGATTTAGCGGCCATCGCGAGGTGTTTTGCCGGTAAGCACTTTAGCGACTCACGGCAAGTTACGCTTATAGTTTCTTTATTGCGAAAACAGTAATTTCAAACCATAAAATTGATACTGCAGAAGTAAATAACAAGTACAGGGTTATTCATAAGTCAATGTCACATTTCGGAAGTTCGTTGTGCAACAAGTACTTGACATATCAGTGTGAATGATACACTAAATGAAAGGCAATCTCTTTATGTTTGTTTGGTATACCTTACAAATGTTCAATGTGTGTGTCTCTGGTTACATGGGAGACATCCAGGGGATAGTCCAATTCCGCCTACACCCTCACCAGCATATCACGGTCGATCATTGCTATCACTGCTGTAATGCGATCTCGGAGGTTCTTCAAGTCAGCTGGGAATGGCGGAATGAACACCATATCCTTCACATATTCCCAAAGAAAGAAATCACATGGTGTTAAGTCTGGGGATCGGGGCAGCCTCGAAATAATGTGTCATTGTCAGCATTTCGTCCAATCCAACGTCGCCGTAAGTTCTGGTTCAGGTACAGGCGCACGAGTTGATGGAAGTGGGGTGGAGCTCCGTGCTGTTGGAAAACGAAGTCACCTCCGTCTGTCAGCTATGGCATAAGTCATTGTTCTAACATGTCCAGATAAGTGATGCCAGTCAATGTGGATTTGGCGAAGAAAAAGGGCCCGTAAACTTTGTCCTTTGACAGGGCACATGGCGTTGATCTTTGGGGAATCACGCACATGCTCGACTGTCACATGTGGGTGTTGGGTTCCCAAATATGCACATTGTGATGGTTCACTTTTCCCGACAAGTGAAACGTTGCTTCGTTGCTGAAGACGAGTCGTCACCAAAATCATATCTGCCATTGCAACCCGCATGTCAATGGCAAATTGTGTGCGAACCTCCTTGTCACCATCAGTGAGCGCCTACAGGAGTTCCAGTTTGTACGGTTTCAACTTCAGTTGCTTGCGAAGAATCCGCCACAGTCGATTGAAACATTCCCAGCTGCAGACTTGTACTATTTGTCGATAGTGATAGTGCTGCGCGCAAACTCAGAACACCTGCAACAGTGGCGTCCCGGCTTTCCGGGTCGTTTGGGTGGACACGACAACCAGTGCGCTCGAACGTTTCATACCACCTTTTAATGGTCCTGCAATCTGGCGCATCCGTGTGAAAACGAGTGCAAAAATTGCTGTTGAACAGTCACAGTAACCTCTATTTTCGCAAATTATATCATGCAAAACGCTTTCTCGTTACCTGTGAACGCCATTTTGTACACTTCTGCTGCCTAGCGGGCAACCGCGTCACCATAACATGCGTGATTCATGTGGCACAAACTTGGAGAGTTTCTGTTTCCATATGTACATGATTCGAACTCCCACGCCTGATACATCATGCACAGGATGTTTTCCAAATGTGACACTCACTTATGAATAACCCTATATAATAATTCAATTGTTATAGCTTACTGCTATGATTCATAATCATTTCATTCTTTATTTTCAAACTCACTACAATAGCTCAAGTATTGGATAACATTAAATTTCTCAATCAATTTAAACGGGTGTTATCCTTTAAAATATAGCTACTCATGCATACCCTGAAAAAGTACTCATAGCTCTACCACTGGAGCAAGCTGGCGCACGAGACAACAGAACAAGCTATGAGATAACAACACATCAGAAGGAGGTAAAGTATACTGCGTCAAAATTGTCGCACCATCGCGCGGCTTTAAAAATTCAGATAACGTAGTATGTTATCAATGTTCATCTGGAACAAAACCTAATAACTGAGTGTTATTGCTATTAAAGCAGAAATCACAGCCATGACAATCATGATAATTGTTCGAAGCGGTCAGATTATGTTCCGTCCGGGGGAGCGCGAGAGCGGTGAGTAGTTGCGCCTGGCTCCCGGAAGTTTCGCTTTTGTATAAGAGCACGTGAAAAATCTAACTTTTACAACCTTGCGGATTTATTGGTTATTTTTTCTTTGAATGCTAATAAATGTAAAGTATATGCAGTAATTTAAAATATAGGGCGTTTAAATCTACCGCGCTACTCCTCTAAACTCGATGATGAAACGTGACAAGAGGGTCGGTAACACATTCTGACTTGTGCACGTTTTAGGGAGTTTCTACTCATGCGCAACTATGGCAAAATTACCTCAAATGCATTCGGGTCGTGCACACTGGAAATCAGAGAAGTCCTCACACTTAGCCGGCAAAAGTCCAGTTGCCCCCAAAAAACCATATGGAAAGTTCTTCTTAAATGAATGTTCATGAAACCATACAGATAGCAGTTGGTATAAGCCTTGAAACCAAAATACCAGATCGTACACTCACTTCCATTTATGGCTTCACCGCAGCTTCAGGCGGCATTCTACTGGCCTTCACAAGTGGATATGTGCAAGGAAGAGGTGCGTGTATCTGTTTAACTTTTCGCACATGCAGTGGCGTCCTGTTTTATGTGCACATTTCTAGAACTCATCATCACTTATAATAAATACGTTTAAATATATAACTAAATAAATTCCTGTTTAGCACAATATCTCTATGAGAAAATATGTTTAATGACAACATAATGTAAAACTGAAATACATTATACCTTTTACTCTCAAAGAGGACACGTTTACTAAGACATTATTGGAACCACCTGTACAATCTAAATATACAACTAAGTAAAACACTGTTTTACACAATTTCTCCAATCTCTGTAGCATAGGGGTAGTGTCTGCCTCACATTCAAGAGGTCTCAAGTTTGGATCTCGATTAGGGTGAGTTCTCGGATAAAGGTTTTCCCTTATCCTAAAAGACGAATGTCGGGTAACTTTAAGCTCTGTGGACCCCGGGCTCATTTGAGCATAATTTCATTATCGTCCGATGTGACCTAAACGGTTTAAGGGCTTTAAACTAAAAAAAATATCAATGAAATAGTATGCTTAATGACAATAATTATAATTCAAAACTGAAGTAAATTATACTTTTTACTCCAAAGACGACACATTTACTATACATTATTTTACTAGTCTGTCCATGCGAATGATGCATGGAATTGACCTAGCAATGTCTACAAATGGCAAATTGGCTTCTCACATATCCACAATTCTTCCGCGATGCACCTTCGAAATATTTGCATACATCGCGTGAGCTACAGTTAACTCACACCACTGTTTGGTCGAATAACAAAAGCAGAACGCTCCAGACACATGCCTCCCTGCTATGTACGCATCCGCTGAGGCTGGTAAGATGCCTCCCGAAGCTGCGGTGACGGCATAAATGGAAGCTAGTGTACATAAGTTTTTTTCCTTTTTTAAATTTTATTTGATGTCGCTTTAACTTACAATATGACAGTAATATCACGACAATATAATAGTAACAGTATTTACATGTTCTATAAGACATCAGTTCTGTGTGGAAATGAAAGCAGACAAGGATGATGATGATTCTGTTGGGCGCCTAATTTTCTTTGACAAAGTTACATTTCATTTTTAAGCGGGAAGGTTAATCACCATAACGTGTGAATATGGGGGCACAGAGAAACCTCGAGCTATCATTGAACTAAGAAAATATCTTTTCTGCCATTTCACAAACGAAAATATATTGCCGTACTTTTAGTTTTTCTACCACGTACCTGGTAGGTAGAGAAGGTGCTGAATTCGACCCAAAAGTTCAATACCAAAATTTCACCGGAAATACACGCCTCTGCATAAAAAAAAGCATTTTTAGAAAAAGGTCCGTGTATGTGTGTGTGTCTGTGAATAGCATAATTCAAAAACGAAAAGTCCGATAACACCACACTTGGTGCATATTTGTTCAGTATCAACCAAAGATGCGACGCGAAAATTTTCAAGAAAATCCTTTCCGCCCCGAACTATCCTATTCATCTCTGAAATCTTCATTCGGAAGCAATTTTGTACAATCTTGTATAACTGGTAAACGTTAAGCGATAGACGAAACTACTACGTAAGAAAAGTAGATCTTTAAAGCACACAATTTATTCCTAATAACATTTTTACTGGCATCAGCAATTTCCGAGATATCCGTTATTAATGGTTCGAATTGTTCACTACTTAGCCATTCTTTTAAAGTCCTGTCGATTTTCAGTTGCTTCTCGCAATGTCATGGAAAAAGTATGGAGTTTTAATGTCAGCGTATAGCGTCCAGTTATATAACATTTGACTATCGATATTCCCTTTATATCTCTAACGAAATGCGTAATCCAACTATTTCCGGAAAGGTTTGTCTCGATTAAACTGAAGTAGATTGAAACTAACCTTTCGTATGAATAATTTTTAAACCCACTAATAAACGACAGTAGAGAAAGTCAACACATCAGATGTTTCCTCAATGAACAGATTGTAACTGGGATGGCCTATCCTGACATGCTGGAGCAGTTACTAATCCCGCAATTAGACGAGAACTACTTGTTCCAACACGATGGGGCACCATCCCATTATCACAATGAACTAAGGCGGTATTTGAATAAACATCTGCCTCACCGCTGGATTGGCCGAACTACTGCTAATGACCTAACATTTTGCAATTGGCCACCCAGGTGACCTGACCTTACCCAATAAGATTTTTTTCTGTGGGGGTATGTGAAGAATGGAGTCTATATGCCAACGACATCTGCCAGAGCTACGAGGCGTATTATTACTGCCATCGAATCAATAGATGTGAACATGCTAGACCGAGTATGGCAAGAACTTTATTATTGCCTGGGCCTATGCCGTGTGATACGCGGTTCCCATATTGAATGTTTGTTAATCTTTTTTAATATCAGTAAACTTTGAAAGTTTTTCTACCCAATGGTGCCTCATACCTTTTTCTATCATAAATAGTATCTTCATAATAAATACATAAACTACTTCCATTCAGTTGTACTTACCCTGTATTATGCAGCAGATGCTATTTCAGGCTTTCAGGGCTATCTGGACAATTTTGTGAACACCCAAAGTGTATATTCACGAGCCGCTACTGCTTATACGAGGTACGTCCAGAAAGTAAGTTCCGTTTGGCAATAAAATTAAATTGTGTACAGATACAGAAAAAATATTTATTACACAAAATTCTACAACTCTTAAACTACTTTTCCACATAACTGCCGAAATTTTGCAGGCATTTGTCATTGCGTGGCACAAGTTTTTGTATACCTTCTTCATAGAAGTTTGCCGCCTGTGTCTTCAACCAGTTGGAAACATTTTCTTTCAGCTCTTCGTCATTGTTGAAGTGTTGACCGCCAAGAAAAGACTTGAGATGTAAGAACAGATGAAAGCCGCTAGGAGCGAGGTCAGGGCTGTACGGAGGATGGTCAAACACGTCCCAGTCAAATCCCTGTAGGAGGTTTTGCGTCACATTTGCAGTGTGTGATCGTGCGTTGTCGTGAAGAAAAACACCTTTTGACAGCAATCCTCGGCGCTTATTCTGTATTGCGCGGCGCAATTCCTAAGTGTCTCGCAATAAACATCTGCTTTGTTTGACCACGCGGTAAGAAATCAATGAGTAAGATGCCTTTCCAGTCCCAGAACACTGTGCACATCATTTTTCGAGGTGTCAAGATTTGTTTCGGCTTAACCTTTGCTGGGGATGAAGTGTGCCTCCATTCCATTGATTGTCGCTTACTTTCAGGGGTGTCGTAAGAAACACAAGTTTCATCTCCTGTGACTATCTGTGTCAGAAATCCTTCGCCGCCTTCATCATAACGGGTCAAAAACTGAAGTGCACTACCCATCCGGTTTGTTTTGTGTTGCTCAGTAAGAATCTTTGGTACCCAACGAGAGCAAAGTTTACGAAATTTCAGTTTTTCGGTAACAATTTTATGAATTAGTGATCGTGAGATTTGGGGAAATTCCATAGCGAGAGAACTAATTGTAAACTTGCGGTTTTCCTGGATCTTGTCATCAATCGCGTGAACAGGTTCTTCTGTAACCAAAGATGGACGCCCACTTCGTTCTTCATCGTGCACTTCACTACGTCCTTCATTGAACTGTCGGACCCATCTTCTCACCATTGAATCACTCATCGCATTTTGTCCGTAAACTTCGCAAATTTGCCGATAAATTTCAATTGGTTTCACTTTCCTAGCATTCAGAAAACGAATCACAGATCTGATTTCACAAGCGGCGGGATTTTCAATCAACACCGACATTGTAAACAAGCACAAGAAAGCGTACGTGGCTGACAGCGATCTCAAAATGGCGCACGTTTCTTCTCCTTGATACAGAGCGTCTACCGCGCATGTGCGGAACTGCGATCGCAGCGCTGCAGCGGAGAGAAATTGAAACGGAACTTACTTTCTGGACGTACCTCGTATGTAAACAACATAATTTATATCCTACTGAGAACTAACCTGTGTTATAAGAGTTGCTGAAAATGATGGCCATCTTGATCCACACATGCCTGGCATCTCCTGATGAATGTTACATTCACATGCAGAAGTGCTTGTTCCGTAATTCTGGTAATTTCTGCACTTATATTGTTCTTTAGTTCATCGATGGTGCGGGAGTTATTTCTGTAGACACGGTGTTTCAGGGTTCCCCACAAGTAATAATCGCACGGGGTAAGGTCTGGAGAGTGTGCGGGCCACAAACCTTTTGAAATGACTCTGTCATTAAAAACCCCCCTTATATCGTTCAAAGCGCCATCGGTAACGTGGGCTGTGGCTGAATCTTGTTGAAAATACCCAAATTTTCTCTCGGTATCTGACAACAACGGAAAGAAATTTGCGAGTATTTGTGTGCGGTAACTATGTGAGTTAATTGTCTCTTCAACAAATATGGGCCCTATGATTCTTCTGGCTGTCACAGCACACCATACACCGATTTTGTTCCCATACAACGGAACTTCTTGGATTATGTGGGGGTTCTCCGTGCTACTGCATCTGTTGTTTTGTAAATGGAACCATGCCTCGCCAGAGAATATAATTAATTGTGGATCAATCACACCATCAGCAATATTCTGCAAAGTCCAATTACAGAAATTCACGCGATTTATTTTGTCACCTCGTAATTCCCGTACTGCACTCACTCCGTACGATTTCAACTTTAACAGTTTAATTGCCACATGGGCTGATCCTTTTGAAATGCCTACTTCTTGAGAGAGACGATGTAGTGACTTTCTTGGAGAGTTTTCTAAAGCTGCCCCAATCTCATCCAGTTTTTCTTCAGTCAAGACCGCTCTTTTCCGTTTACGAATTCTTGCGTTTAACGAACCAGTTTCTCTAAATCTAAGAACAAGTCTCCTAACTGTATCTCTATTTGGAACTTTAGCGCCAGGAAATTTCTCTGAAAACTGCTTACAGACCTCTCGACATGATTGTATTTTCACATACGTATCGAACATGAAAATCCTTTGTTCTAACGTGAACTTTTCGCCCGGCATTTCATTGAGATAATCTACATACACACACTCATTGAAATTACACTGAACAGAGTGGAAACTACACAGAAGTAAAGGCCACTGATATTAATATCTACTCTTTGTGAAAAAAACACTCGCTAGAAACAGACGAAGTGAACTGGTTGGTTATACATTGGCCACTATACGTTTATGAAACAACACGACCCTTCAAGTCACTGCGCCAGTTCTCGCGCTGTAGTGGTCGAAGCAATAATTCCAAGTCGCTGAGTGCACCCGCGTCAGGCCCGCGCTCTACCGGCCGAACCTTTACATGACCGCTCAGCAGAATAAAAGCACGAAGTAAAACGGGCACGTTTTCCCATCTAAACGAATACAACTTGCAAAAGGTAAAATAATTATCATTACTACAAACATATGTTACGTTCAACTGAAACTACAACACCCCGACCCTATTTCACCATTATTGTAATCACCAACCACATTGGGAATTTCTCGTTACTCATCAGTCATCACTACTTCAGGTGACTTAATAGAGCTAGTATTGTGGGATTAAATTATTTCAGCCAAAAAGTATTATCCCCCCCTCGAAGTATGGACACTTTTACCTGGAATCAAGTTTTGATTGCATTTCAAACTTAAATCCAGCAGAGCTGTTTCTTGAAACACCCTCTTCCTCTTATATTTGAGTAGCTAGCATTGCAACCTGTTTCTAGAAAAGAAAAATCTGATGTGATACATTCACACAACTTTCTCTACGCTCTATCGCTTATCAGTGGGTATACAAATTATTCTTTCGAAAGTTTATTTTCATTTTAATCGAGATAAACTTTTCCGGAAACAACTGCATTACACATTTCGTTATACAAAGATACAAAGGCAATAGCAATATAGTCAAATGTTTAAGAACTGGATGCTATGTACTGGTCTTAAAATTCCATGCTCTGCATGCAATCGCGATAAACAACTGAATATCGAAAACGACTTGAAACAAATGATAGAAGTATTGAGCAATTCGAACCATTTAATAACGGACATCTCCGAAATGAACTGATGTCACAAAAAGCAGTTATTTGAAACAAATTGTGTGTTTTAAAAAGATCTGCTTTTTTTGTGTAGCACCTTTTCGTCTATCGCTTAACCTTTACCAGTTACAGCAAGTCTATACAAAATTCTTTCCGAATGAAGTGAGCTTCACAGGCTATTCACAGGAAATTCAAGATATACATTTTATTTGCAATGTAAATATATTTAATACACCGTAATTAATAAATATCGTTAGAGCCATTTTTAAGAAAATAAAAAAATCGAAAAATGTTCCATGTAAAGGGTATTTGGTATGAGGGAACTTTCTTGAGTCTTGTGTCGCATCTTTGGAAGGTATTGAACCTAAATACCACGTTTGGTATTATACTACTTTTCGTTTCTGTTATGCTATTCACAGTCACACACACAAACACGGACCTCTTTCTAAAAATGCTTTTTTTTTATTCGGGGCCCTCAAAACATGTATTTCCGGTGAAATCTCGGTATGGAATTGTTGGGTGGAATACAATACTTTCTCTACCTATTAGATATGTGTAGAAAAGGTAAAAACAACGAACGCCTCTCCATGTAAAAGGTATGTGGTGGGAATGGTGTGAAAATATTCACGTTCCTTGAAAGATGCTGGGCTTAAATGCGAAATTTGGTTTTGAGTGTGTTCTCGTTTCCTCTCTTTTACTTCCACCAAACAAGCATGCCTTTTTGTAAACACACTTGGAAGGGGAGAGGGAGATTCAGGGACCTGAAAATGTACATTTCTGGTGAAATTTCGATGTTGAATTTTAAGGTGGAATACAGTACTTCCTCTACCTACCATTAAGTAAGCGGTTGAGAAAGTAAAAATAAACCAGCTTAGAATTCAGAATGCTTGAAATTATCTCACTGCACTTTTCCTAAAGGACTCGATGTTTTAATATACTTCATTCAGATCCATAATGCTTACTGTAAGGTTAATTTTTTCATAAGTTAAAGCAATGACATTTGTAGCTTTAACAATAAGTTCTACTTATGTAATCTTTAAACAATGGAAGTAGAGATTATCCGGTCAACAGGCAAGGTTACACACGCGAAAATCCAGTGTAACATAAATTCTTTAATGCAGCGACGTAAATTGAAATTTGAAGAGAATATTTAAATTGTAACTTTAATTCTCTTTTAAAGCGATATAAAAGTTTTTGTTCCTATTCTTTAAACTTTTAACAACATTTTAAGCAGCTATTTGAACTTTGTTGACTTTTTAAGTGCTTTCTTGCTTTCTAGTTTCATGTACCTTAAATACTTATAAATCCGCGTCCTAAATTATCTACAACCTGACAAACCAGAAATCAGCACAGAAAATGGAATGTTCAATTTCTATTACGAGAAAACTCAATTGAAATAAAATTTAGGGTGTGAAAAAAGCACCTTCTCTAGCACGATTTTTGAAAATGTCACTTACCTCGTAATCTGATGAAAGTTCATCTTGCAAAAGTAATAACAAAGCCAAATTAAGATCATCCATTTTTAAGGGTTTTCTTATTTGGTAAACACACGGCAACCGCTATGACGCACCAGCTCTAGACATTACGAACACTGGTCCCCTTCAAGATGGCCGTCTTTTTCTTTCTGCTGTGTAGTATTTTTCGCCGTCATGTTATCGGCCGTTAGATTTCGGCGACGTTACCTGAGGAAACCAAAGCTTAACTAAATCTGGCTTATATTTTATTATTTTGCATAACAACCGTGCAAAATGCTAGTATTAAGGCAGCAGTTCTTTACTTTTATTTAACTGAATAGAAATTTAACGTTTATTAGCGCGGAAATTTGGGGTAAAATATATTATGTAACACTCACACAACTTTCTCTACTGATACTGTGTATTTTCATGCCTCTGCTTGTTTTTTTTTTTTTATCGATTTCCTATTATATCGCGATCGGTATTCGCTGGGAACGACTTAAGGTCCCTTAAGAAAAGTTACGTGCAAAATATGTTGCTGATATCTTCCAATCGCAACGTGATTTTGTAACTCAGCTCTTGATCGCCTAACTGACATCTGACAGGGCTCAATCATCAAGCTTCTTTGTCTGAGTTGACAAGCTTCCGGAAATAAAAGTTAAGAAATGAAGAAATGTTGAAAGATTTCTGTGGTATGATGTAAATAAGATGAGTGTAGAATGCCCAATTTAAAGATCCCCTGGGGTGGGGGTGCTATGGGAGGGGTGAAGGATGTGTAACTTATCTGGCTAAAACACGTTATGCCTTCCTTGGCAGCTCGGAAGGCCGGAGGAAAGCAGAAAGAGGAAGCGACCGCTTAACATTTGAATATGAATTACAATTGGCACACTATCTCAAGATTCCCCCCCCCACTAAACTCTGTACACTTGGATGCAAGAACAAGCGACCGTTTGACATTTCAATATGAATTGCAATAGGCATACTATCTCAAGATTTTTTGCACTAAATTGTACACTGGATACAGGTATGGGAACTACAATATGAGGTTTACGTGCAGAAAATGCCATATAATTGTCGAGGCAAACGTTACGTTAGTAATGATAGTTGTTAGTCTGTTTTTGGAAAACGATAAGCTGATAACATGATCTCGATGGTGAATTAGATGAAATCCCTGGATTCTTCGCTACGAAAAGAGCAACCAAACTTTCAAATGGCAGTCAGATGATCCGTTTATAATAAAACCTTCAACATATTATATTAAAACCTATTGTCAGTTCTCTTATTTCATTTGCATATAAGTTCTGTTAAACCATTTAGCTACCACTTTGTTAAATACTAGCAGCATATACTTAATTTATGAAATAACTGCATAGGAACGGTTTAAACTATCACAACCTCACATGCCGGAGGAATCGGGTCCAAATTATTACTGGCTAACCTGACAGGTGTTTTTGAGGGGGGGTCCCCACTCGGCAAGCGAATAGATTCGCTACAGCACAGAATAAAATAAACAGAAACGAAGGCAACTGCGCAACTAAGGTCATCTACCCTGACTCGTGTGTATCAAAGAACCTATAGAATAGTCGCCATGTGATCCCAGAGTTGAAACAGTTTTGTTAGGTATACGTAGGAAGCTTGATAACGGTTCTTCAACCCAATCGGTATAATTATTAGCAAAGAGCCATTAGTCACAAACAAGATTGTTTCAATAATAGAGAGAGATTAAACGATCATACCTGACTTTCATCGGAATCTGTAGCGTCCTCCGTATAGATCCTGGCGTGCTTGGTGCGCAAACTCTGTTTTGCTTTCCTGATGCGCATTTTACTGCGCTTCTTAATGACACGACCGCCGCAAAGACGTGGCACGTAGTTCTTCCGCAATGCCGCTTCGGTCGGAATTCTTCTCCCGCTGTACTTTTCCAAAAATGTTCTGAGTTTACCGTTAAGTAACTTGTTCACCGGAATGTTGGCCGCAAGCAATGCTTCGCATAAATCTTCGTTGAACATTTTTTCACTGACTTGCTCGGGATCATATTGCTGTTTGCGTTCAACAGAAAGCCTGTGTTTGTTGCACCTGACGTGCTTGCGAACTTTACTTGGCTTGTGCGCCGCAAGTTTCACGTGGCATAGCTTACAGAACAGTTCATCGCCCATTAATTCAAACACATTGTCTCCACACTCGGAGTTTAAGGTATTTAATATTTCCTCTTTTTCTAACTTCTGTTTCGGCATTATGTGTCTTCTGAATGGGACACTTTTTCCGAGCGGATTCGGTATCCCAGCAGATGACACGTGCAAGCTCACCGGCTAGCGCGGGAACAGGGCGGCAACTGTTCTTCCAATCCTCCCCGCCCACCGACGTCACAGCAGTGCTTCAACTGTTTCGTTAGGGACCTCTGTTCCGCTCTCTATTCGGCGCAAGCTCTGAGCTTGATTATACCTAGAGCATCAAATTTAACCTCTATATACCTCAATGTCAATTTTCTATTAAAAACCATATCATATAAGTCTAAACATTTTACTGTTAGATTATCAGTATTTTACATCCTACTAACAAAAATCGCAGTTCGCTTGCTTTATTCCGTAAATGAGACCTTTCCCCATTCACAATTACATTAAAAAAAAAAACCTGAAGTGTTGATGTGTTACAGCTCCACCCTCCACGCTTATTAGTGGGTAAAACAAAATTATTCTTAGGAAAGTTTATTTTTCTATCTACTTCATTTTAATCGAGATAAACATTTCCGGAAATAGCTGCATTGCACATTTCGTAATAAATACAAAAGGAACAGCGATAATCAAATGTTTTTGAACTGGACGCTATACATATACTGGCCTTAAAACTCCATACTCTTTCCATACAATCGCGAGAAACAACTGAAAATCGACAGGACTTCAAAATAATGACAGGTATTAAGCAATTCGAATCATTATTAACGGATATTGGAAATGGCTGATACCACAAAAAGAAACCTATTTGAAATAAATTGTGTTTTAAAAACACTACATTTTTTGTTTAGCACGTTTTCTTATATCGCCTAACATTTACTAGTTACACAAGATTATATAAAACTCCTTCTGAATGAAGAAGACTTCACAGGGCATTCCCAGAAAATTCAAGATATAGGTTTTATTTCCTTAAATAAATACCTTTAATATATGGTCTTTTAACCCAAATTGTTACAGCCATTTTTTGAAAATAAAAAATTTCGAAAAATGTTCCATGTAAAGGGTAGTTTGGGATAGGTGATTTTCTTGAAAATCGTGTTGCATCTTTGAAAGGTATTGAACCTAAATACCAAGTTTGGTATTTATCCAACTTTTCGTTTTTGAGTTATGCTGATCACACAGGACCTTTTTTTCTTCTAAAATGCTTTTTTTCAAAGGCCTCAAAACATGTATTTCCGGTGAAATCTCGAATTTGTTAGTGGAATGTAATACCTTCCCTACCTAATACGTACACTAGGTAATTTAAAACTGGCCGGCGTCTGAGAGGAGGAGCTCGAATCGGGTACTTCCCTGGGTGCTCGAGACAGCCAGGCTTTGTTCATAAGACTGCGTATATTGTTGTAGTAGTTATAATGGGAACCACAACTATAATAAAAAAAATCCTTCCGAGAAAATAATCCATATACGTGATTTAAAACAGATGTTTCAATGTATTTCAACACTATATATTTGTAACCAAAAATCATTTTATTGATTAATGGTTCTCAAGTGGAGTATGATAAAGCTCATTACAATGTCGCACTTACTGAGCCCTCTTAGCTCAGTGGTAGAGTGTTAGCTTACTCTTTCTGAGGTTACAAGTTCAAATCTCCGTGGCTACTCAACTTCCATCCCCTTTCATTTTAAACACACGAGTAAAAATATAACAGATATTCTTCATTTTATATTTAGTAGTCCGTCATACCGACAGATGGCAACAGTACATTAATTTATCGGTCTGGAGGAGGTTTCATACTCAGTTAATTTAATTTTATAACATCAAATTTCACAATTATTGTAATACATTTGTAAGTAAAATGAAGTAACACAAGTAATATCAAACTATACTACAGTAAAACGATTGTAAAAAAATAAAAGATAACCCAGTACGAAGAATAGAACTCGAGATGTTTGCGTATAAGTTGAGTAGCTTAACCACTGCTCCACGCAAAGCACGGAGTGTAGAGGTAGCGCAAATCAGTGCTTTGTAGCATTATAGAGTTAGTCAAACCGGCGCACTAAGCTTGACGGTTGTGAACCGCGCGCTCAATCGAAGTGAAAAAGCTGCTCAAGAGACGCCAACTTTTAGTTTGGTCGAGTGTACGTGGTAGAGAAAGTAAAAATGTTACGAGTACACAATTGCAGTTTTCATTGGTAGACAAATTATGACAAAATCAATTATAACTCTATTAACCATTAATTCATATACATAAATAACAATGAGAATTGAATACAAATATATAGCATATCTAGAGACAGAAGGCCTCACTACTGCTTTCGCGGAAAAGAAAATGGCCGTTCTAGCTAGGCTGTGTACCACAGAGAGACTATCGCAGCGTTTAGGGAATTTAGTGAAAATTAAACTTGTTGGGTGATTGATTATTGCATAGCTGATGTTTATAATGTGTTTTCAACAATGGCTGTGTTCCCTAATGCATGAGGAATTATAAAAATAGCAGCAAAGCGTCCGGGCTAGTTCTCAGAGGATGAAAATTTGAAGGAACAGTGGTTAAATTTTTGGCCGACCAGAAACCCGTAGGCAAGTACACAAATATTTGCTTTAATATTACAACCTAGATCTGCTTAAAAATGAGGGGCATTCAAATGAAACCTGGTCAGTGAGTCTAACTTTGCACTACACGTAAGGTGGCACCACGTAACTGCGTGTATGGTGGCACCATCTATTGGTAGAGCGACTACAGCGTGTGCATAGCGTCAGTATGGTTTCACGCCGAAGAGAAGGTGGTCACACAAGTTATCGTCCACTACTGAACATGAAGGCGAGTAAGCAGGAACGAGGAGTGAGTCAGAGCAAGCAGTGGAAACATGCAACTTCACCACCTCCAAAGAAATCAAAGGCCGTGCACACCAGTTCTGGTAAGGTCATGATGTCCTTTTTTGACCACAAGGGCCCACTGCTTGTCGAGATCCTGGAACAGGGAACCACCATCAATGCCCAGCGTTATCAATCCACTTTACAGAACCTTAGACGAGCCATCAAGTCGAAACGCCCAGGCATGTTGTCCAAAGGCGTTATTCTCCTGCATGATAATGCCCGCCCACACACTGCCAATGCGGTGAAGACGACATTGCAGCAGTTTCGATGGGAAACGCTGGAACATCCTCAGTACAGTCCAGACCTTTCAACGTGTGACTTTCATGTTCATGGACCTCTAAAACAAGCTATTCGCGGACATCGATTCACAACGGACGACGAAGTCCAGCAATCGAGAACAGGTCGCCCAGGTTCACCTGGGCGGAATGTGATCGCCACAGTACCTAGCCGCGTATGCGGCTTTACCTGTGCGATAAAGAAGGTTAAAAGAATATACACAAGCTTTTGATTTTTGTCAATCTGTCATGGGCGGGGTTTAGCTTTCTGCGCTACCATTGGCTGGGCCTCGGTGTTCCCTCATGGTCGGACTAGCGACCATGTGGTGACCAAGTCCAATGCTGCTTAGCTTCTTCAAAGATGGAAATCGACCGGCTAGTGTCGCAATGGGATAAATGTGCCAACAGTTTTGGCGACTATTTTTGAGTTAATAAAATCGTTACCGTTACTTTACACAAGTGACCGGGTTTCATTTGAATGACCCTTATATAACCTAATGACTGCCCAATTGCTCATGTTTTCACAGCACTATATATATATATCTATGATAGCGGCAGACGGCAACGATCGCCGAGGACGCGCACAGGAAAAACATCGCGCAGGCGGTTCGTAGTTTTTTGGCTCACCCTGTATATACAGTTTGCGGTTATTCCTTTAAATTTCCTCACATTTTAAACATTGCTGAGAGGTGTGCGCCCTCAACTCTTTGCACCCCAAAGATGGAAAACATAACAAGTATTCCCCTTTGTTAAAGGTAAACATACAAATCCATTTCCTAATTTTATTTTTATATATGATGTGATTTTAATTACCTTCTTGAACCATTGTGAAGCTGGTGTTATGCAAATAATTTTTGTATTAATTGTTTCATTTGTACAGCGCCCTTTAAATTCTTTCCCCATATCGAGGTCTTTAACTTAAGAAACAACTCATGGTGTTATTCCTCGTTGAACTGTAGGGTTTCTTAACGTTGATTTTTATCTATGTTTAACATTACAGACACTCACATTATGGCAACTAGCCGGTAGGACATTAAATTCCCAACTGACCCGCATTTTTCCCGGTAGCTGTTTTTGTTATTGAATTTTTCAGCCATCTGATTCTACGTTTCTAAATAAAAGTGCATACTTACTTTCTCTACCATTTTCTCACAGAAGTAGAGAAATTCGATAACGAGATTTCAATGAAAACACACGTTTTGAGACTCCCTGAATAAACAAAAAGGGATTTTCAGAAAAACTTGTGTGCTCTGAGCAGCGTAACTCAAACACGAAAAGTCGCTTAAATACCAAATTTTTAAGCTTAGTGTCTTTCAAGGAGCGATACGAAGATTTTCATGGAAAGCTAACTACTCCACTGTCCTTTACATGGAACATTTTTCGTCAATGTTTAATTTCTCTGAAATGGCTCTAACAATTGTGATTAAAATACCATACGTTTAACACATTATCACGACAAAATGTATATCTTGAATTTTCCGTTAAGTCTTCTTCATTCTGAACGAGTTTTGTATAATTGGTAAACCGTAAGAGACAGACAAAGGCGTACCCAACAAAACAATGTAGACCTCCTTAAAGCACACACTTTATGCTAAATAAAAATTCTTGTGGCGTTAACCATGTCCGAGATATTCTGTGTTATTGGTTTAAATTTTCATACACTTTATACTTTTTCAACTACAAAGTCGCTATTCGTTTTCTCTACTGATCATGCAAAGAGAACGGAATTTCAAAGCCATCGCATGACGATTCGCTCTTAAAATAATTGACCTTCGCTTAAGATTAGCGTGTTCCCCTAATCCCCTTGTACCTACAAGCATATATGTAATAAAACCATTTCTCCAAATGTTTATCTCGATTAATATGAAGTATATAGAAGGATAAGCTTATGATAGTTTGTTAAAGAATGAGCATAAAAGATCATGTAACACATATTCCCCCCCCCCAAAGGGAAACCATTTCTGGAAAAGCGCGATTTGGGCACTGGCAATCGAAGCTTGATAACCCTTAGGATATGGTGATGAGCAGGGTTAAAATTTTTAGGTGCGCACCTTTTTTCTTAGGGTAAGCTAAAGCTGCGCGGAAAGATATCACAGTGTGAAATTTTGTTTCTAGTTGCGAAAAGAGGCATTTTTTCTCGCACTTTTTTCCCCTTTTTTGGTACCTTTACCCCTTTTAGGCACCTTTATCTCATTTTCTCCCAAACATGCCCATAATCCCCCTTTTTTCTTTTAAGTTTCATTCCAATTTATTCTTTAACTTCCATTGACGCAGGTGCAATTTCCAAGGCACAGCAACTTCTGTTACCGGAGAAAATATATAATTTGCAGACAGAACTATATTGTGTCCATGGTTACAAGTACCTGCTGCAGCTATTAAACGATTGGAAGAACAAGGTCTGGAAAAGGAAAAACAATGGGATATTTTTACTTCCGTGAGGGGGCAGTTAGATGGCTTTGCCAAAGACAAACTTAATCGAGTCTTCAGAAGAATCCAGACATTGAGGAATTCGCCACATCTGTAGAGTTGCCATTCCGAATGAATACAAGGTTTGTCCCACTGATTTCTGTGGATATTGAAAGAAGCTTTAGCATCTCAAAGACATTCTATCTCCTAATAGAAACAGACTTATTTTTAAAAATGTGGAGATGCTTAATGTCTTGAAGTACACCAGCTTCATGTTTTTTCCTTCTTTTGATGAATGATAATTTGAAGTGTCATTATTGTTTACGTAATATGTTTTACGTAATATTATTAGAACTTGTAGATCTTATATTGCGCTGCTTTTGTGTTGTTTGGTTACATAATTTTAACTGCCCCACGTATGGTAGCCAATTTGTAACGGTATTACTTACAAATGTTTATTTACATCAGTGTTGAAGCCATCTTGTGACGTCATTCATTTGTTTGGTTTGTAGCTCCATCTGGCGTAGCAATTTGCGGTTCTTAGTATCAGTTTTTGAAATAATTCATTTCAAATGTCCTCCGGCTAGCTATTATCTTATCTTGGGTCGAACATGTGTCTCAATACAGGTCGTGAAACGGAAAGGAATCTTTTATCCAAAAATTACACTGATGAAGAAATTTGTTTTATAATTTTTATTGTCGAACACGTTCACTATCACTTTTACATATTGATCTAGATACTCGCCAAACTGAAACTGTTATAATACTTCTTAGTGATCACTTTTAATTCACGTACTTCAACTTTGTGTATAATTAACTTTATATTACTTTAGATTTTCGTAACTTGTGAATCTATAGTTGACGTATCTCATACAAATATTTTGACGAACTGACGAACTTAAGACGACGTGTATTGCACTAAGAATTTTGATGAACTGTCCAACTGACTACGATGTGTAATGTGTAAATGCTTTCGGCGAACTGAAGGACTGACTGACTTTACCTCAAACTTGGCTTCTATTTATACGCCTGCATCAAGATACGCCTAAAGATTATAACTGAACTGCAATTGGCTAATAAAACGCGCCAACATTAGCGTCTATCTTAATATCCAATGAAAACCACGAATACATATGCTTTAGGGAAACATTCCAGAAGTTTCTACCGAAAACGCGCCAACATTACGTAACTTCCTCGTTTCCAATAATGATAAACAGCTCACCCCCCCTCTCTGCATTATTGCGCTATTATTGACAGTTTCAGTAAAGCCTTATAAATTTACTTTCCAACAATATTTACAATCAATAAACATCTGAAATCAATGTCACATAAAAATGCATATTCATATTACAATCATTATTTACATTTAAGTAATTTGTGATACAAATTACTGCATCAAATTTGATGTACTTGTTTGTAGTTCAATAAATTAGAATAGAGGAAAGTGAAAAGGTTGAATTAGTTAAGAGATTGCGCAACTGAAATTAAACCAAAAATCTAAATATATATAAATACATTCCCAAAAATTCTCCATTGCTTGTAGTTTTAGAATCCACTTTTATTTTTGACCTAGCGAACGCTTCAGGATCGTTACGAGACTTTTTAAATACCCTTGCGCATCTGGTTGCCAGCTGTTTATATTTTTACTTTCTCTACTACGTATAGTAAGTAGGGGAAGTATTGCATTCCACCCAAAAATTCGATACCGAGATTTCACCGGAAATACATGTTTTGAGACCTCCTGAATCCAAAAAATCTGATGTGTTACACTCACATAACTTTCTCTACTCTTGTAAAACCTAATTTTACAAACGCCTATTCTCCATATGCTTCATGTTAATCGAGATATCGAGATGTCAATCTTATTGATAATTTTCTTGTAGATGCAAGGGGAATATGGTAGCTTTTAAGCGATAGTCAAATATTTTAACGCTGGTTGCTATGTGGGGCATTCCATTCTCTTTGCATGTCCAGAACATAAAAAAAATGAATAACGAATTTGAGAAAAAGTATAAGTATTGGAAAATTTAAGGGAATAACAAGCAATATCTCGCAAACGGTTCACTCAACAAAAGAAATGTATATGACATAAATTGTGTATTTTAACGCGATCTACATTTTTTGTGTAGTAAAATTTTGTCTATCTCTTATGGTTTACCAGTTATGAAAAAGTCGTTCATAATGAAGAATACTTTTGGAGACATTCCCAGAAAATTCGAGATATACATTTTATTTGTCATGACAATATCTTAAACATATGATATTTTAATCAAAATCGTTAGAGCCGTTTTTGAGAAAATTAAAATTTTCGAAAAATGTTCCATGTAAAGGGTAGTCTGGGGTGGGGGGATTTTCTTGAAAACCTTCGTGTCGCATCTCTGGAAGATACTGAACCTAAATACCAAGTTTGGTGTTTATCCGATTGTTCGTTTTTGAGTTATGCTGTTCACAGACACACACACAGACACACACACACAGACACACACACAGACACACACACGGACATGTTTCTAAAAATGCTTTTATTGGATTCAGGAGGTCTCAAAACGTGTATTTCCGGTGAAATCTCGGTATCGAATTTTTGGGTGGAATGCAATACTTCCCCTACTTACTATACGTAGTAGAGAAAGTAAAAAAGCATTTTTGGAAACATGTCCGTGTGTGTGTGTGTGTCTGTGTGTGTGTCTTTGAACAGCATAACCCAAAAACGAACAGTCGGATAAACACCAAACTTGGTATTTAGGTTCAGTATCTTCCAGAGATGCGACACGAAGGTTTTCAAGAAAATCCCCCCACCCCAGACTACCCTTTACATGGAACATTTTTCGAAAATTTTAATTTTCTCAAAAATGGCTCTAACGATTTTGATTAAAATAACATATGTTTAAGATAATGTCATGAGCAATGAAATGTATATCTCGAATTTTCTGGGAATGTCTCCAAAAGTATTCTTCATTGTGAACGACTTTTGCATAACTGGTAAACCATAAGAGATAGACAAAATTTTACTACACAAAAAATGTAGATCGCGTTAAAATACACAACTTATGTCATATACATTTCTTTTGTTGAGTGAACCGTTTTCGAGATATTGCTTGTTATTTCCTTAAATTTTCCAATACTTATACTTTTTCTCAAATTCGTTATTCATTTTTTTATGTCCTGGACATGCAAAGAGAATGGAATGCGCCACATAGCAACCAGCGTTAAAATATTTGACTATCGCTTAAAAGCTACCATATTCCTCTTGCATCTACAAGAAAATTACCAATAAGATTGACATCTCGATATTTCGATTAACATGAAGCATATGGAGAATAGGCGTTTGTAAAAATAGATTGTACAAGAGTAGAGAAAGTCATGTGAGTGTAACACATCAGATTTTTAAAACTTGATTTTAAGGCATTTCTTATTTTCAGCATTTCTGCGCATTCAAAATGTTCCACACGATGTAGTTTTCATCCATTCGTATTGAGAATTTTTATGCTTATTTCAAAAACCCAAATAAATAAAACTGTCATATAATTTTTCTGTGTAATGAATAGTTTTTGCGCTACTAATTTTTGAAAATAACAATGTATACAACGAAAAAAATGAAAATACAAAACTGCAAAACTTTCTTCTCTCTTAAACTAAGAATGGTAAATATATATGACAGATATGTAGTTCCTTTACATAGAAGCAAATAAGATCCAGCACCTTATTGTCCCTTTCTTCATCTTATTTGTGCACCTTTTCCCTTCCTTTTTCTATCTGAAATGTGTACATAAAAATCCTAACTCTGGCGATGAGTATGTGTTCCGCAGTGAAGCCCAGCCTTGTCTCTTATGAGCGCCTTACCCTACCTCCTTCATTTTGTGTTATGAAGCATTTCCCCTTCACTCACTGACAGCGGGTCGCAATGGCTTGTTACAAGGTAACCAAACATTGGAGTTTGGACAGCCCATGACCATATGAATGCGTCATAGCTCCGCGAACAATGCCTGACGGTAAATCCGCCCCCCTGTTTCGCTTATGGTTGGGCATCACTGGTGTTTCGCGTGTTATCAAGTAACTGCAACAAGAACATCACGCCATGCACTAAATTACAAAAGGGATTCGAACTATCGACCTCCTTCTTGATTACAGGCCGTTCATCGACGGTGTAGATATTGACATACATCGCCAAACTCATTAGAATGCGAACCGTGCACTGCGGCGTCATGTCCCTGAACGTTATTAGAAGCAGTCAGTCTATGCCCCTTAAAAGATTGCCTGTTATAATTAAAACAATATGAACCAACCTAGAAGTCTCCCAATGCGTTCCCGAACATCGGTTCCCTTTTATAAATCATCAGTTTACCGCCCTCGGTGTTTTGAATCATTAGTATACAACCTTAGAAGAAAAAAGTTCACGTTCCGCTCGCCTCCGCGGTCGATTCCACTAGCGTCTCTGCGCGCGGCCTTTAGCTTCATTGTCACCAGATACCTATCGAGTGCTAAATGTCAAATGTGGACTGACAGCAAAATAAGATATAACAGTAAGCGAGGACCTAAGCCCGCCCACGAATCTGTTTACTTCTTTTTCTTTCTCCAGATTTATTATATAAATGTTTATACTAATTCCAATTCTTATACCTTATTCCATTTAAGATATTGTAGCGTATGTGTGTGCACTGTCACGTCGGACACATTATTGCTGTGTATAATGATATTGTTGAACTAATTATTTGGTTTGTAACTTTGAATTCTTGTCCGACGCGGCATACTTCCCTCCAATTCCTAGTTAAGGGGAAGTGAAGGCAGGTTGAGGGAAGAGTCTCTTTGTTTGATAACGTGGGTCTGGGAGTAGCGTCAGTCTAGAGTAGGTCTTCTGAGTGTGTGGTTTGTATGTAGGAGTGCATATTGCCGTGTGTATGCTTGAGGCATCTCCCCCAGTGTTTGTCTGTAACCTTTTGTGTACAATGTAGGGCACCTTATTAATTATAATAAACCAGAGTTAAATGCGAATCTGTATGTATTATTTATAAATATCCCACATCCGCTTTAGGTTTGTGCAGAAAATTCTTGGTATCTCTTTGTGTGCCTCTGAGTCTACGTCTCCAATGTTTATGTCGGGGTAACTAAATTTAATATTTTAGCTGCAACCCTTTAGGCCTCACCCCGGTGTATAACAATATTTATGCTCACACACAAAAACTGCAGTACTTTTCTGTTTTCAGAATGAACATGAAATTAATAAATATTCACAAATATAGTCTAAATAAAACATATAATTTAATATATAGGTATAGGAAACGTAAACTCTCTGCTTCTTTTATTGTCCGATCTTCTAGAAATTTATTTTGAAAACCAAGATTAACTCATGTTTTTGTGTTTATGAATGAATTCCTTATACTTCAAACATACCTTCTCCATTACAAATAAATTAATAAACACAGTGACTCTAAAAAGTATTCGTTGAAAACAATTCCAACAGCCAAATTAAGGGAGAGAAAACTCTAATTAGTAATGTGCAAAAGAAACAGACGATAGAAATAATACTTTACGTCTGCTGGCCTTCTTCAAAATGTTTCATCTTTTTCATGAGTGGTACATTTACAAAATTATTTTGCATGCATTTAATTGAGAAAATATTTTGGCATAACGCCTGGAATTGCTGTGAAAATAGGTTTTGTTCTATAAGGGGGGTATCTGGAAGCCAGGAACTATCAATGTTATTATTGAACATCCTAATTAACTCCTCGGCTTTGATATTTCTCCGTCAGTTTAAATAATATATAGGTGACAAAACCTGGTCTATATTATATGCCAGTCTAAAAGTGCAGTCCATAGATTATAGAAAGAATTTGAAGAAAACGTGAGGAAAGCATCTCAAATTTGATAGTAATCAGTTCAAAATTAAAGGCAGCTTAGATGGAGAACATTTTTAACCTTTTCAATTGTTAAGAGAACTACTCCACCTACGGAACTGAAATTTTAGATGCGGAAATTTGATGTAAATCGGTTTAAATTTGTTAATTTAAGATTAGAGGTAGTTGTTTCCCAAAACGCCCATTACGTTCGAATGCAAAACAAACAAATTTGCAAACGCACCTGAAATGTAGGAAGTATATGCGTGCATATACGAAATTATTATTTAAGGCTAAAAGGAACGGTTACAGATTGAGCCTGTTTTCGGAGGTGGGCACCCCACAGTATACATACATTCTTAAACAGAAAAACAAATAAAAGGGGGGTGAAAGCCCTGAATATATCAACTTCCTTATTAAAGCTTAAAAAAAGTATATTAACACAGTGCATATTACCTAAATAAATTCATGTCTACACAACACCTACCAAGATTAGTAGGAAATGGGTAGAAAAATAAGCTTTCCTATGAATGTTTTTCCATGAAAAGAATTAACAATTAATTGATAGAGAAACCTGTGTGAGTGTTACCGGTCAGAATTTGATTGTTGGCAGGTTCTTTTCTCAGCAACCTTTCATCTTATTTGATTTTTATAACATTAGTAGTCGTATTACTTGGCCATACCATAAACAACAGTCTATAGCAACAAACTGAAGCCCACTGAAGCAAATTCAGCGAAAACATTGAATAGATTACTGCATAATTAAAAGTTTTTTTATTTTGAAATTTAACCAAAATAATACATTATGGATCACAGTAGCTTATTCTTTATGTGTTGCGCCGTCTTTCTAACAGTTGTTTGATTCATATAAAAATGTAGAAAAGCATAAACATAATTGAAGTTCTTTGCAAAATTGTGGATACTTAAACAAACAGAAAGGTCTTGCTCTGAAGACCATGATGAAAACGGCAAATTTAAATACATTATTGCACATCAAAACTACCTACCTTTGATATGGTCAAGTTTCTGTCAAGCTTCAACTAGAATGCCTAGAAAGTTGTTCCACTCCACGTTATTTCCGAAAACTTAATACATTTAATTGCTTTTATACATAAAATTGCCCGAAACTATGAAGTCAGTTGCTGTGAACCATTAGTTAATCTTAACACAGAACACTTTAGTTTAAATCCTTCAAACCTGGGTCTTCATATTATGAGTTACACAAATCTACAGTGTCATTTAAACAATCTGAGACTCCTGACAGCTCTAAGCAGAGAAGTGGGAGAGCAGCGTTGCCACGTTGTATTACAGCATGCGTCAGCTATTAGCAGCGTGCCAAATAGCATATAGCTCGCTGGGACATAATGCTAGTATGCAGTAGTAAACCACGCCAACATGGCAACGGTTGCCCCTCAGAGTTCAGCTTGTGCGCGAAGGGAAAGGAGGGAACGTTACCATGGAAACTATCCCTCCAAGAAGTGTCAGAAGTCTCGTGTTATTTAAATTCTACCGTAAGATCAGCATTAATTGTAACCAGTGGCAATACTCCCCTTACCTTGGCATATTCTATTCTTTAAACGCTATACTTCCTGTAACCCTTCTAGTATTACACATGCCAGGCTTTTATTAGCGATAGAATGTGGTAACGCAGAAGAAACCGTTAGATGGTTCATTGTTGGTATTCAGGCCAACGAACAGCAGCTACAAGAAGCGGTTTCTTTTTGGGGCGTTTGTTTAGCCCTTCTTTTTATATACAGTATATAACATTCTTATTCGTACACTTTAATTTTCTGAGAAAATACTTTAGTATTTGTCAGAAGACACAGTTTAATTAATATTTTTTTCATACATGTTGAACAATATAACAAATGCTGTATTAGGAATTAACTATATACTAACTTATGAACTTACAAACTAAATTAAGTAACGTTGTAAAAGAAACATGACCATGTTTGTACAACTTTTCTATTCGTACATTAGAAGTAATAGTTTAATAACAAAGCCACCACAGATAATCTAATACTTTGTTGGGTACACCTTGGCTTTAATATCTGTCTCACACCTTCTCTTCATAGAAGTAACCAGGATTTTTCATTCTTCTGGGCTGATTTTATTCTATTCCTCTTCTTCAATGCGTTTAAGCTCTTGTTTATATTTTATTCTGCTTTTAGGGACTCATTTCTTCAGAATTGTCTACAGATGCTCGATTGGATTCAAGTCTGGACTCTGAGGAGGTGTTTGTAGTAGTTTGGGTACATTCCATATCAACCAATTCATGTTCAGCCTTGCCTCGTGTTTACTATCATTATACTGTTGAAACCTATAACCAGCTGCTATGCCCATTTTCTGGGCCCTCTGCTTTACATTGTTCTGTAAAATGTCAAAATCATATGTTTGTCTATAGCCCATCAAACAATTGTATATTATCAACACCGTTGGATGACAAGCAGGCCCAGAGCATAATGGAACCTCCACCATGCTTAACTGTGGGAAGAGTGTTTCTGGGGTCATTGTCAGAATTTGCTTTTCTCCAGACTCTGTTTATCCCACCTGACCCGAAGAGGTTTATCTTAGACTCGTATGGCCATATCACTCTGTTCCAAAAGTTCCGATCCTTATGAATGTGATCTTTAGCAATTGTAACTCGATTCTTCCTGTTAGCTGCACTTATATAAGGCTTCTTCCTTGGTGTTCGGCCATGGTATCCGTACTTCCATAGGACACGACGAACAGTTTGGTCAGACATCTTCTGTCCAGACACGTTTTCTACTAATGGTTGTAATTGGGGAACACTTAATTTTGGATTTTCTCGGATTCGGCTTCCAATGAAACGTTCCTCTCGTGCATTCCGTCTACTTTCTTTAGGTTTTCTTGGTAAATTCTTTGTAGAACCTTACTCCCTGATTTATTTTGACTAGTCTGACTGGTAGAATGCTGTTTATTTACTGTTTGCCCTATTTTTCTGAGAGAATGCACTCTAAGTGCCAAGTTTATAATTACTTGCTTCAGATCAGGATTAAGCTCCTTTTGCTTACCGATTTCGATCGCTACTGACATAACGTATACAATTGCGGCCGCAGTAGCCTAAACTACCTTTGAAACACGTGCATGTTGAAACAGTTTACGACGCAGTGGTCATTCTTAACAACTGTACGAATAGGAAAGTTGTATAAAATTGGGGGCTACTTCTTTAACATTGCTGTTTCATGCAATGGTGTAGGTTTTGAAATGCATTTTTAATTAGAATTTGTTTGAATTAGATTCATCAAGTACGTATAAATGACTCGCAGAAAAACACAAGTTTTTAAGCAAGTAGAGTATGACTTTTTATTCAATACCTAATGTGTACGAATAAGAATGTTATATACTGTATTTAGAGTAAACGCAATGTTGTAGTTCCAAGAGATACCTTTTTCCGAACCTATTCATAAAACTAACCTGTGGGTAAAAAGAGCAGAGGCCTTCAGTAACCGCAACAGTTCAAAATCGGCTTAAAAAATGTAATTTCCTTGTTTCTATTAATTATTTTTTTTAGAAGGGTTGTCTTTTCGTAATCATAGCAGAGTGTGGAACATAATATAAAATTATACTGAAATTGAATATAAAACTGGTAAGAAATGTTTACAACCGTAAGCAAAATATCTCTGCATAGTTTAAGTATCCAACCTTTTGCTTGACCGCACTTAGAGCAATAAGGAATTATATCAAATTGCACAATGCTGCAGGCATCATTAAACCATTATGGAGATCGGGTTGAATAAATCATTGGCATTTTACATTATTAGATAACCCAAGTCCTCAAATCAGCAAACGCCACTGCATCCGATGTACACACACTTTTTTTTAATCAGTTCTTTAACATTGTGAAGGCTAGGCCGATTAAATAGTCGGATTATCATTATTATTACCAGAGCCCGGATGTTAGACAAAATGCACTTTTTTACTGGGTGATAATAAATCAAAAGTTATAACAGATACAATCGTGTTTTGAGGTATTTAGAATAATTGATAGAACCAGTTTTTATTTTGCCCTTTTAAGGTTTTGCTGCCTGTTTGAATTATAAATGCCTATTTTTGCCTTTTTTAAATCAACTTAAACTTTTGCAATGTTTCTATTGTATTCAGGGAAGTGTAGATGGTGGCTTCTATCTTGGAGTTTGGATAAATTAAAATTAAATTGAGTTTTATTTATGGACGCTCTTCAACTACTATGGTTCTTAGCGTCCCATTCTATATTGGGAGTGAAAGACCGGAAATTTTGCTCAGAGACCTCTTTATCAGGCTTGAGGTTCTTTTACATGTCGTAAATCTACGACACAGGACCACTGGCTTTACTCCCCTCCGAAGGAAGCCAGGCTTTTATTGTCCTCCGCCGGATTTGAAGCCGCGACCTCGGTAACTAGAGGCATGGTACCAGTAGACCACGGAAGACGACTTGGAATTTGGATGTCCTTTGCGTTGTAATGTTACAATTTTCTGTTTTTAAGGTTTGTTATCTGCTAAGAGTTTGATATTTCTCTTTGAAAGTGGGTTCCTCAATACCAGAAAGTACTGTAGGAAAAGGATTTTGACGAATAGTGATGGTCAGTTGCTGTCGGGTGAGAGCAAACATGACAGCATTTATCTATGACGCCTAACTTCGGTCAGCCACCGAAAAGTAAACTTCACATTTATGATAGTGAATTTGGTGCCCATTTTTAAACTAATGGAACCGTTTGCATAAGGTTTGGTAAGACAGTCAATTACGGAAAGAAATATGCTACTTCCAACATCGCTGCCACATTAACAGACAATCAAAGTTTTAATTAGATTTGTGTAAATCGTTAGTTGATTGCCGTTAGAGTCTGACACAAGAATATTTACAGCAATATCTGTGGTACTTTTTTAAATTCAGCGTTTTTTTTTTCTTTTACGTTTTCTTGGCTTCATTCCTTGCCATGTTGAGTGTTATAAATGCCTAAACATCCGAGCTCTTAATTATTACATATCCTCAAACCAGCAAACGCCACTGAAATGTGCAGAAATGTTGGACTCACCTCATTTAGATGTTTATATGTGAAGTCGGACTTTCTCTTTTCCAGAGCAGCAAACTTATTAATGACAGGCCCATTGAACTGTTCCATATTGTTGATGAAGTCCCTTCCGATGGAGAGAACAGCTAATGCTGTTAATTTTTCTTCCAATGTGGTTTTACGTAGAAATGCCTTCACCTTCTTGAGAGTAGGAAAGCATCTTTCAGCCTCTGAGGTTGCCATTGGTATAGTTGTTACCACTTTGAGAAGCTTAAATGTTTCGCTGAACGTAGTTTCAAGATCATGTTCAATCATGAATTGAAGTAAAGGCACAGACCCCGTGACACATCTAAAGTCTCTTCTCTCATACACAATTTCTAGTTCAGTTTTCAATTTCTGTTTATCCAAGAAAGGATATGCTTCTGCTGCATGGTATATGTGAGTATGCGGGAATCTAAATCTATATTCATGGAAATGTTTTGGTAGAAGCAAATTTGCTGCTTGAAGATGACCTGTGAATAGAAACCGTTCTTTTACTTGGGCAATGACTATATCACAGACTTCTTTGGCAGCGGTTTGAACAGAGGCATCTGTGTAAGTTTTACGTCGTTTGGGTTGTTGAAGCATCTGTCCATGTTCTTCCCACAGTTTATCAACTGTCGTGTTTCTAATACTCTGTATAGCAAGTTCAAAGTCTTCAACATATCTGTTAAGCTTTTGCGGTTCTACGTTGCATTTCTGTAGTTGCTCCCATAGCGTATCCACACGTGGCATGATGTTATAAAACAAAGAGAGCCAAAATTCGAATATTGGCTGTTCTAGCTTAAGACGCAAACCCCTAGCTTGCGCTATGCAGCTGTTCACTTGAGAGGTGTTCTCTATTTTCTCAAGGCATTCGATTAGGCTGTCTAGATTTTTATACACAACTAGTACAGTTTTAGAATTGAAATCCCACTTAAAGTTAGTGACATGAGGAAACTTTCTCGCTACTATTTCATTGAACACGGTTGTTCCTTGGGAAGAACTGGAAAAGAAGATAGGAATTTCGTTCAAATCTGAGAAGAATATTCTGACCGATGTATTTTGACTGGTTGCTTGCGAAAGGATTGAATTCAAAGTATGCGCGTAACAATGCACATGATGGGCATATTTGAATTGTTCTTTAAGCAGACTTTGGGTTCCAGAGTGACGACTAGCGCCATCATAACTTTGTGAAATGACTTTATCAGGTGAGGTAACAATCGCTGACAATGTCTGTGCGAGCAGAGCTGCTAATGATTTGGCGTCGTGCTCAAATGGATTATGAAATGCCCAGAATCTTTCAACTGGGTTACCGCAAGGTAAATCATAACGAAAAACAATTGCTAATTGCGGTACTGCTGCCACATCCGTAATTTCACTTACAATCACTGACACAAAGTCAGCATTAGACATTTCATGTTTGACTTTCTCTTTATACACCTCCAACATGCAATCCAGCAGATCATTTTGAACTTCCTTAAAAGTGCCATTAAACGCAGTTGAATTGGAAAGATGGTCTCTCAGAGCAATGTCCAGTTCAACATCGAAATTAACAACTCCCCTGAAACTTGACGAGTCACTGCTTTGGTCATGTCCTCGAAGCACACGCTCGAATACACCACAATATTTCACACTGTCGATAATCTTCGACAAGGTATACCGATTTTTTCTCACCTGGTCATTTTTCTGCTGTATGGATTGTCTGTAAGCATCGCTTAAATGCAGTCTTGTATCTTGAGTGCCTAGAAGATGAAATTCCAGCTCTGAGTTCAAATGAGTTTTGGAAGCTTCATGCCTTTTAATTTTGAAACACAAATGTCCCAAATCGTCAACCCCAGTTTTGGTCCATGAAACTTCGGGCGAGTCACCTCCAAACAACAGACAAGGAAAGCAGAAAAGCCTATTAGTTATATTGCACCCGCATATCCATTCATTCCTTTTGTAAACTTCTGGATTAAACTTCCTCAAAAAAGTTCTTTCACTTGACTTTCGTACATGCTCTATTTTTAGAGGAGGAAGAGGTCTCCCAAGAGCTTTTATTTCTAATTTGTATTTTAACGCCAGGGAAGCAAAATTAAGTTTGCGTAAATTGTGTACTGAGTTCATGTTGCTCAACTTTGCTTCACAAAACACTAGCACTAAACAAACTCACACAGAAAAGCAATTAAAAAAAAAACACGTTTCTTCGAATATTTTCCATCGCCCCAGTGTATGTATACTACGTCTTTGTAGTCACGCACCACGCCATCCATCGGATGAAGGTGACAAGGTCGGCTACACATTCCATTCCCGCCGCGCAAGCGCAATACAAGGAGACAGCCATTTTACGACTCCCAGTAAGTACCGCCTCTTGCACGTTGCACTCCCTTCTCACAGTCGAGCGAGGTGATGTGGTGCGTCTGCAACCATACAACCAAACGACTGTCTCCACTCCAAGCGAGGTTGCCAACCTCTAGACTTGAGTATACTTTATAGAATGGATCCTTTATACACTAAATATTTAACGTAAACATCTCAAACATTGTTTTTTTCCCCCTACGTTCGTTCCCTGTTACATTAACTAAGGAATTGCCAACTGTTATTCTTTTCATTTGAATTATAAGGTAAATAAAAAGGTAACTGCGACGAGTCTATTATCTATAGCGACCGCAAATGTTATTGACCTTAATTTGACAATGTGCTTTTGCGTATGCAACGTGTTCCTAGATATATTTTGTAAAATATTCTTTGTTACTTGGATTAACATGATTCTTATAAGCATTCATCTATGCTTAGAATTGTGTGCGAGCGCGCGTGTAACCAGGGCTGCCCATCCCTCCCAAAACAATCATCCTCCCTCCTAATTTTTCTGGGAGCTAAATTTCAACTATGTATTTAGTTCCTAAGCTTCTATACAACAAAAGCTTAAATACATAATTGGAAAGTTAAAATCAATCAATAAAAAAATCAGTAAAAAGTTACAAATAAAAATATTTTTATTACTTGGTATTTCAATGTATCCTATTGTGTTATTTAAATAGATAAATATAGTAAGTGTAATAATGGTATACGTTCTGAACAAGTACATACCTACCTATAATGTTATAGTTCCTTTTATAGATTTCCAAAAGTTATCATTTCATACACCACATTAAAAATACAGAATGAATTGCACTTTGCAATCTTTTGGAGGGATAGAGCACATTTACCCCAAAGATACAAACTGAGCTAACAATTACAGTACTCGATTAAAAATTATAATAAACGTATTTATATTACTTACGTTAATTTACTTCAGTATTTTTGTAATCCTCAAAATGTTTAATTCCCTCCCAAATATGTTCCTGATGGCACAACTTGAGCCATGATTTCCCACCTGTGTGGGCGACCCTGTGTACAACCAGAGAATAAAAGTGCTTTTCTGTGGTATTTATAGAAACAGAAACACAATGCTAAATGCATAGCACACAAACATACGTCAATTACTAATGTGTATTAAGCGTTCTACAACCCCCCTATCCCATTTACACACCTCAACAACCACTGCTATTGGTAAGCTTTGCCCATTGATATGTTTGTTTCAATAATTAGGCTTATTTGTATTACTTTTGGTTTTCTATTAAACATTAAATTCACACACATCCATACTTCCTCTTCCATAGTGCCTCTTGGGAGCTTAGGAAATAATCTTGGCTCAAAAAATAATAAATACAAATAAAAAAAAAAAAAACCAACCTTCAGATGGAGATTGAACAGGAATCTTTTGATTTTGAGACTAATCATACCACCAGACCACAAAGGCTGTCAATATATTGTTTCCCATAATGAACAGAAAGTGCTAATAAAAGCTCCAGAATTAGCATGTTTGTATGTGCATTATTAATGATAATGAAAAGCTGGTGTAACTTCAATTGAAACATAAATAATGAACTTTTAAGAAACATTCTGCTTATAAAGTTTTGTAAATAACATTTTTCATAAAACTAAATATTATACAACTTATTTAAATGTTTTTTGGACTTTGCACCCCAATAAACTTCCTCTCACTTTGTTCCTAAAGTACTGCAATTTTGGTCTAGCCATTAGTGAGTACAAAGGGCAAAACAAAAACAAACAAAACTTTTAAAAATAAAATGCTTTTTTTTTTGGTTTTTTTTGGCATCAGAGTAGAGCATTAACACTCTAATGACCTGGTAGGTTTTACAAAACAAGAATCAACCCCCCTAAAACAATAACAAAGAAGAGAAGTTACACTTTTATAATATATACAGAACACATCATTTAATATGCATATATTTAGCATGAAACCAGTTATGTTCACAATTAAATAAAATTCACAATAATTTATAACTAGAAAAGATCTGCATTTGACAATATTATATGAACCACACGAGAAGGATAAGTGGTGACACTGAAGTTCACATATGGGGTGAATTAACATCAATACCCAGATTCCAATAAAACAACTATGGTTTCTACTGGTTTTCCTTAACAGCTTTGGTGAACAAAGTCTTAGAATACACTTACAACAAAATGGCAATAAAATCAAAGTGAGTAGCACAAAACGAAACCAAGGACTATCACCATGAACAGAACATTCAATGATGCAGTAGGCAATTCTAAGACCTTCCATCTGGCTTAAGCAAAATACAAGCATTTGTGAAATGAATGGAAATTTCACTAAAGGACAGAGAGGTTGCACCATTGATAAATAATGCAAAATGGAAAAGTATTTAAAAAATTAAAATTGTAATCATTTTGTATGCTTTCCAGCAAATCAAATATTATTTTTTACATTATTGGCATAATTATTATTGGTGAAATTTTTATATTCATACCAAACTAAGAACAAGAATGTGATTAAAGTAGATGCAACAATAAAGGTTTTATACACATTAAATATGGATTGTGCAGTGTAACAAGTGACAGTATGTGCGCAAAAACAGTCGTATGCTCAATCTTTTAAAACTGAGAGAATTAGAGTTTTCAAAAGGCATTAAAAAATATTCTGAATCATCATGGTACTGCCCATTTCAATTTATCGTATTAACCCAGTACTTAAACTTTCCTTTTATGATGTTCTGGTGCAATACTTTAAATAATGATGCTTTAATTATAAATTTTGTATATTACATTGAGTTAAATCTCAATTCCGTTTTGTCATAAGTCCAAAATCTGCTTAAACTACGAATAATATTAAATCCTATCTTAATTGTTGGGCAGTGCTGTGGCCAAGTCGTTAGACTAGTAGCTTCTCACCAAGGCAACCTGGGTTCAATCCCAGGGACCTGCATGCGGGATTTGTGGTGGACAAAGTGGTGTTTGCCCACCATAATTAAATTTGTACTGTGCCCAGTTTATAGGTAAAGCTATGGTTCAGGGAACCTTGTACAATAAATAAATAAAATAATATGCCTTTATATAATAAGAGTTTTGGACTGAAATTTAAACATTTTAAATTCTGTATGACATACAAATGTACATATTATTATTAACAACAAATATAACTCTTACTCATTTGTTAGATTATAATAACATAAATAATAATATTATTTCATATTTAATGATGAAAAACCCAATCATAATCAGGGATAATGAAGTGAATGTCAACACCATCTTCACTATTTTCAACATTGCCTTCTAATACACCTGTTAGATTGTTACAGTCATAATACTGGTGCAATACTAATGGCACATAATTTAATAGCTCCAGCAAATCTTTCAGTTTGGCTGCAATTATTTATTGAGCATCATAACATTTGAAGACAGGGTCTACATGCAATATTTTTAAGTCTTATACTGGTTAACACAGTGAAATACTTCTACATAAGAATAAGTGTATTGGAAGAAAAAGACAAATTATTTACCTGGTTCCTCCTTAGAATACACTACTTTACTTATGGTCATCGCAGCCTTCGGATCCCCAAGCGGTGACCTTTGTGCAGTAGCCAAACACTTGTTCCCTACCCTCCCTAACCGCAAGCACCATAAAATCTTAGTGACATCCATGTGCATATGCGCGTTGTTGCCAAAATTAAAAATAGTATTTAAAAGCAAAACTTTGCAGGTGATTTCCACATGTACAGAATACAATCATGCAGTTTGTCTGCTTGCTTTACACACAAAATAACTATGTAAATAACTATGAATCGCATAGTAATTACATTTAAGTTGCAAACGCTTTAAAATATAACTGAACTAATGAATGATCTGAACTAATATACTGCGCTACAAGAATAGAAATGCATGTTAACATATCCGAGAGAAACTTAGAAACATGTTCCGAATAAACTATACATTGTTGGACTATCATTAAATAATTAAAATACATAAATATTAATTTATTTTGAAAGGAACTCTTACTCCCAAATCAAAGCATCATTTTTGATTATGATGTGCGCGGAGCTATGGTAAAAAGTTTTTTATCACTTGTATCACAACAATGTTTTATTAATATAAAGCTAATACAAGAAGTTGGGTATTGTTTAAGGTGTAAGATTTATAAGCATGACATCTTCTGTTTACTTAAATGAATAGCTTTATTATAAAATGCAGGATAAGTAAAAATACGAAGGCAAAAGAAAGAAAATAAAAAAAAAATCTTATGTATTATATTCACAAGATTATCTCTACTCACTCTTCTACAAACTACTTTCACAAAAGCTTATTCTATCTACTTCTTAAATAATAAGATAAAATTTCATTGCACATATCGTTGTAAATATAAGGATACATAGGCTAAAGCGATAGTCAGATTTTTAAAATACAGATGACTATATGATGACTTTGAAATTCCATGCTCTTAGCATGACCACGAGGAAAATACAAACAGAGACTTCCAACTTGTATTTCAAAATTCAAACCAACAACAAAAAATTTCTCGGAAATGGTTAACACAATTTGACCTAAAATTTGTCCTTTACCGAGATTGCATTTTACGCAGAGTAAGATTTTGTCTCTCTCTTAGAATTTACCAGTAATACAACAAGTTGAGAACGAGGAAAATTTTACAAGTTATTCCCAGAATATAAAATTCATGATACAAATTTTATTTTTCCTGCAAATATCTTAAACTTGCGGTATTTTACTAAAAATCGTTAAGCTGTTTTTGAGAAATTCAAAACAATAACAAACATTTTTCCACATAAAAGGTTCTTTTCTACATGTTCTTGAACATTACACATAAAAATCTGGCTTTGCTTATTCAGTTTTGTAGCCCTTTTCTTCGTGGTCTTGGCATTACTGATATTCGGTAGAGGGTCACTTGCTGGTGCGACCGGAGGGGCATCAACTTGGTTCGTTTCCCAAGGTCTCCACATCTTAATTAAACTATTAAACGCTAATAACTATTAAACACTGCTAAACTTACAAAACTGCACTAAGTAAAACACTATATAACTTCTCTGAAGAAGTAATATAGAAGCTTAGCTGAACATGGAAGAAAAGCACGAGCGAACAGTCACAGCTGCTAAAACCGAAGGAACAGCAGAAATGACATTGCAACAACGCTTTGCTTTGGTGGAGCTGGAGAAAGGACCACGTGTTGTGTTTAAGGGATGGGAAGACCCTACTAATCGTTTACTGATGGGTTTATGGTCAGGCTTCAAAGCTTTCCGTTCGCTTTGAAGCCGGTTGGGGAAAGGATGCCCGCGACTAGTTTATCAATAACTTTTGTTTTAAAAATGTCAGGTATCTTTTGTTACTTGGCTTTGTCGTTCTAAGTGCATCCCTGGTCATCTTAATTACAACAAAAGGACATTCTACACAAGTTTTTCTTACAATGGTTGTGCACAGATGTTGGCTACAAATTAGTGTTTCGTTTGTTTTTCACTCTGAAAGAGCATCTTAGCTTACATGCAAAAACTTTGAAGTGGAATATTTTACCACCAAGTGGTGTTTAAGGTTAAAACAATTTACACATAGTTTCCACTATGATCCACTGATGCAAGCAGAAATCTTGCACAGTTTCAATTTTGAGGGTTAGACCACTTTTGTGCACATGTCTTCCATTAAAAACAGCAACCTGGGTAAACGTTCACACTAAATGAATAAACAAATTTTAGCTCAAATGATATAGGTACTTAAATTACCATATTATGCATATTTTAATTCTATCATGGGGTCTGGTGTACTATCTTGATGTATTTCAGTAGAAAGTAAATGCAATAAAACTGCATTTTCTGGGTTGTTAATAAAAAAAATCTGATGTGTTACACTCACATGACTTTCTCCACTATTGTACAAACTATTTATACAAATGCTTATTCTCCATCTACTTCATGTTAATTGAGATAAACATTTGCAGAGTCTATCTTATTGCTAATTTTCTTGTAGATGTAAGGGGAATATGTATTTACAAGGGCAATTTGGAAATACAGTAGCCTTTAAGCACATACATATCTCTTAATAGCTGGTTGCTAGGTGCAGCAACATTCCCTTTTCCACAGATTAATACTTTTTGCATATCCAAGACAAAAAAATGAATAACGAATTCCCATTTGAGAAAATAAGTATTGAAAAATTTAAGGGAATAACAAGTAATATCTCGAAAATGGTTCACTCAACAAAAAAATGTATATGATATAAATTGTGTATTTTAACGCAAATCTACATTTTTTGTGTAGTAAAAGTTTGTCTATCTCTTATGGTTTACCAGTTATGCAAAAGTCGTTCACAATGAAGAATACTTTTGGAGACATTCCCAGAAAATTCAAGATATACATTTTATTTGCCATAAAAATATCTTAAACATATGATATTTTAATCAAAATCGTTAGAGCCATTTTTGAGAAAATTAAAATTTTCGAAAAATGTTCCATGTAAATGGTAATCTGGGGTGGGGGGATTTTCTTGAAAACCTTTGTGTCGCATCCTTGGAAGATACTGAACCTAAATACCAAGTTTGGTGTTTATCCGACTGTTCGTTTCTGAGTTATGCTGTTCACAGACAGACACACACACGGACATGTTTCCAAAAATGTTTTTTTTGGATTCCGGGGGTCTCAAAACATGTATTTCCGGTGAAATCTCGGTATCGAATTTTTGGGTGGAATACAATACTTCCCCTACTTACTATACGTAGTAGAGAAAGTAATAAATTAGTAAAAAGTTAACAATAACCTGTACCCTTCCTTATGCTTTACAATTCTATACAGTTTCACATGAAAAAAATTTATGTATACAAATACCAGTAAAGAACAACTTTAATAATTTCTTAAATGGTACTCATCTTATTTTAACTTTCAAAAACTAAATAAGCAAGATTTATTTATTTTCTCTTACTTCCTCTACTATGTATAATAAGTAGGGGAAATATTGTATAATATTCCACCAAAATATTTGATATTGAGATTTCACCAGGAATATGTGTTTTGAGGCCCCCAGAAACCCCCAAAAAACACATTTCGTGTGTGCATGTGTCTATATGTGTATGCCTGTGAACAGCATAACTCAAAAATGAAATGTTGCATAAATACCAAACTTGGTATTTAGGTACAGTATCTTCCAAAGATGCGATACAAAGGATTTCAAGGAAATCCCTCAACCCTCAACTAACCTTTACATGGAAAATTTTTCGAAATGTTTTATTTTCTAAAAAAAGGCTCAAACAATTTTGATTAAAATACCATTAAACATTTACATGACATCTAAAATGTATATCTTGAATTTTCTGGAAATAGCCTGTGAAGTCCTCTTCATTTGCAAGGAATTTTGTATAATCTTTAAATTTGCCCTCAAGGTAGCCCAATATATGCCTTAGTAGCAGTCACTCAAAATTAAAAATTAATGGAAAAAGTTTGGTTACAGTTTCCTTACATGCATATTATACAATAAAATATTGCATTTTATTACATGTATCATAATATTTTTAGTGTTTCTGACAGTTTATATTCCATTGCCATAAATTATTTACTATATATCAGTTTTATTATCATGTTTAATAGTCCTTTTACACCTTTTAGTTTTCTTTTTGACAATCATATTAAGAGAAAAAAGATTTCAACTGTTGACATTGGATTGTTATCCTTTATAGTAATGTTTCAATTTTATGAATGTTTTTGCTGCACATAATTTGTTTACAATTTGCGTGTCCTTGAATGACATTCAATAAACATGAGGAGCTATATTTTCAATACATAAATAAGAAATTAACAAATACTTGTATCACTCTTGAAGAACATAACTAATCTGGCAACACATGAATGTGTACAACTTGTATAAAATTAGATGTCTTCATTGTAAGCAGTGCTTAGGTTAGAAAACAATTGTGCGCAGAGAGTCAAATTGGTTTTAAACTTAAATCTGAAGATCTTCTATGAATAAGTATGTCATCAATACTTCAGAAGTATTTTTTGGTGAATGACTGACTGAATGATTTATTGCCTGCTTTAAACTTTCCATACAATTTATACAACGTATACAATGGAATTGCTTATTATTTCTCTTTCCCTTATATTTAACATTCTGTTGCGTATATAATAGGGAAGTATAATGTATCCCTTATTCACTTTTTTGCCTTGTTACCCTTGTTCTGTATTTTCTCCAAATAGCTTCACATTTATTTGAATAAACATTTGAACCTTATCTTTCCTAAATGTTCTCCTGCTTTCACTATATATTATTTGGTCTTGCATTAAGAATCTTCCTAACTTTTAGCTCTACTGGTAAATTTTTCCATTTCTTTAGTATTCAGTTCTTTCTTCCTTTATCCATATCATTGCATTCCAGAATATAATGCCAATTGTTATATGATCCATTACACTTAGTACATCTCTCCCCATTTCTTCGCTCTGTTGGACCACTTAAATTCATTACAGCTGTCCTCGCCCATCATACCCCATTCTGGCCTCTTTGTTGCATACTTCGATGTTTCTTTCTTTTCCCCATTCTGTTTTAAAATATCTATAATCTATTGATGACCTTTATTCCTTAAAACTACTTATAATTTTTTTGCTTTTCAATATCCACTACTCTTATTCGAATTTCTTTCCAGAAACTCTTACTTTTTTTTGTCTGTTATCAAGACAACAAAAATAGAAAACATCTTTCCATGGAAAAGGATTGTAACATCCAATGAGATGATACGTTTATACCAAGGTGTATTATCCAAAGAACAAAATACAAAATATTTTGAAACACAATCCATGATATAATGTGGCATTTCCTATATCTATACAGTGATCTCGGCTCTAGATTTTGAAATCAACAGTGCTACTGTAATCCTTCACTACATGTCTATGCTTAAGTTCTTACACATACAATATGTACAGTGCCTTCATTTTATGTCAAGGCCACAGATCGCGTGAATGCATGCTCCGCACACGGTCTACTACACTGCAGGGTTTTCCGTTCCTTAAATCCCGCGATATTTGCTCACGAGTGTTAGTAACATAACATATGTGTTGTTAAAAATGATCTCCATCTGCGCGAAGACATTCTTGGCATCGTCGGATGAAATTACCATTCACATACATAAGTTCTTCTTGCGTAATGTTCATAATTTCTGCTTTTATATGCATTCCATTCACATGACTTTCTACATACAAAAAAGTTATTCTTCAGCCCACTTCATCTTAATTGAGATAAACTTTTATTACACATTTGCGTATTTCGTTGTAGGTATAACAAGGATAGTGTAGGCTAAAGCAACAGCCAGATTTATAAACAAGCAGATTGCTATAACATAGATTTGAAATTTCATGCCTTGGCACCATCACGAGTAAAAACATATACAATTTACTGCTTGTAGTTGAAAATTCAAACCAATATGTCCCAGAAACGGTTAATGCCACAAAAATGTATTTGAAATAAATTGTGTGCTTTAATGATATCTACATTTTTTGCATAAAGAGATTACAGTTACCAATTATATAAAAGTCACTCAGAACGAAGAGGATTTCACAGGCTATTTGCAGAAAATCCCAGATATACATTTTATGATGCAAATATCTTAAACATAATTCAAAATCATTAGAGCCATTTTGAGAAAATAAAAAAAATATGAAATATTTTGCATCTAATGGGTAATTTGGTGTGGGTGGGAGTGTGTTTTTTGAAAAACATCATGCCACATCCTTAGAAGGCGCTAAACTTAAATACTAACTTTAGTATTTAACAAAGTTTTCATTTTTGGCACACACACACACACACACACACACACACACCCTTTAATCTCTTTTTTGGGGGGGTCAGTTAGCTTAGAGGATTTCTGGTGAAATCTTGCTATCAATTTTTTGGGTGGAATGCTACACTCCTCTACCTACCATAGGTGTATAGTAGAGAAAGTAAAATCAGATACTATGTGATTAAGATGTGCTTATATTGCTGTAAAAATAGCCTTGCACTTCTGAATGTCCATTTTGGCATTTTAATTTCTGCCAAGCGTTTAACATACGGACATTAATTTGATGACATAAGGGAGACCATTTGCATCGTATTGAGGTGATTAAAATGAAAATGATAAAATTATTAAAGCAATGTGACTAGCACATTTGATGCCTATGATTGGACCAAATTCAGAATGTTTCTATCCTGCACCGGTCACTTGGCAAGTATTATACGATACTACTATTAGTTTATATTAAAATTTATTTAACAATGCTGATGACAATAATTTTCTTTTCAAATTAAAGGTAGCCTATACCTGTATATTATTTCACCCTTCCTAGGAGCTTAATTTGACACACATAATACTACTGTGTCATTGTGTTCTGTGAAATATTCAAAGGCATATTAGATTATCCAAATTAGAACAAGTATCTAATATTAAGTTTGTAGGTCACTACGTTGAGAAAATTCACATTTAGAACATTATACCAAAACTAAGATCAGCAACTTTTGCATTTAGACAGTTGCCTAAAACTCCAATTCTACTGTGAAAATGATATATTATACTTATTTCTGCTCAATAGTGAAGAATAGCCTCATACTCTGGGACAGTTCTGTTGAAAGCAAACAAATCTTTATACTGCAAAAGAAAAGCCACATATTTGAATAATTTGTGGTGCGGACAGCACAGCACCGTGTAATGCTCTGTTTCAGAAATTAAATATTCTAACACCACCATGTGAATGTGTACTCTCTGCCATGTGCTTTTATGTCAATAATCAATAATATTTCACCAGAGATATAAATATACATAACACAAACACCAAACTATGAACTGCACACCCCCCAATGCAGCCTGGCTTGTTCAGTATCAATGTGTTAGCGTTTAATGCTCTCTCGAACTGGTTAAGATTATTATCTGATGATAAAAATAAGCCTTCTCTTATGTATACTGGGATTCTTTACGACACTAGGTGGCATACGGCCCCCGCGGCCTCCCTCTCAATCGCCGGTGACCTAATCCGCTAGAGTCGGCTATTGAAAATACAGTTTTCATATTGTTTACTAACCTTGACCACATTAAGAATTTTAGTGGCTCTAAATGCTGTAGTTTTTGAAACACCCATTTCTTGTGATAGGCAGCGGAAAGATTTTCGAGGTGAATGTTCTAACATTTCTCCTATCTCATTGAGTATTTCCTCAGTAAGTACACTTGGTTTTCTCTTTCCACGTTTATTCTGAGCTGATCCCGTTTCTCTAATCTTTTTTACGAGGTTTAATATAGCGATTCTACTTGGAACGGGAGCACCAGGGAATTTCGTTGCAAAACGTCGCCGCACTTTCCCACAATTCCTCTTTTTTACGTAACACTCGAAAAGATAAACCCTTTGTTGTAATGTAAACTTTTGTGGTGCCATACTAAGCCACAACTAAGACGCCAACACAGCTTATAGGCAACTGAGCAGCAGAGAGAAGGCAGTGACAGATATAAAGACTGTTGCGCACGATTCTAACCGCCCGTCCGTCAGCTTTAATCCCACCCTCCGGCGAATGACAGCACTGACGGGGGGACCGCAAGCTACCCAGTGCCGTAAAGAATCCCAAAGAACGCTCCGTATATTTCTACAACAAATCCTAATTTATAGTATTTATAGTTGAAAAACTTGGATAAGAGATTTAGATTCAGTCAAACAATATACCACAAGTACGATATAGCTGGAGTTTCAGGCGTAGGGGCATGCTCTTTGAGCTCAGGATGGGGTATAACTGCCGGAGAACTCCGTGACCCTGGGACACCTTGCCTCTGACATGATGGACGAAAGTTAGAAGTACAGAACTATTACTTTGATGCTAGTTTACCTGTCTGTATATAAATGGTTTTATTTAAGCAGATCACTGGTATAGTATTTCAAATACTGTAACACACTCATAAAATAATTAGTAGACCAATGTCTGTAAATAAGTTAGTATTTAAAGAAAACGTGTATTTCCTATACTATTTCTTACATTTTCATTGTCAGAGTGTATAAAATATTGCACTGTTGTAATGAATCTAAGTGTTATGTGAGTGGCTAAGGTTCATAATAATATGAAATGTATTGTATGAATGCAGTTATGTATTAACATTGGCTGACTTGTTCCATGTGCCAAGTACTTCTTTTGTACATTACTCTATGGTATACAATCTTTATCTATCTGTCCATTCCATGTCATTCTGTATTATTCACCACACCTTCTTTGTTTTTATTTATCGAGAACAATTGTAAATTAGCATTTTAACACAATTATGTCAGTTTAGGCCAACTTCTCATATATCCTTGTTTCATTTATACCATATTTCAGTGGCTTTGCCATTTAAAAACAACACCTTGGTTGGCATTGCCTTTTAATATTATTTCGATTATTCTTTGCTTTAGGGCATATCAGTATTCACACTTGCACTCTTTACATGGTGCATAGAAGGATTCTAATTAAATAAACATTCCTACATCACAATTGGGACCAGATATTATTATATCAGAGCATGATCATGCACAGGTGTTCTAACATACATACATCAAAAAGCATCCTCTCTCGGATGCATTATTGGTGTTTTAGAAATGGAAAGCAGAGTTATTTATGCAACTATTAAACAGACGTTACCTATACCTCAGTTGGAATTTTTAATTCAGTAAGAAAGCAGCGTTTCTTAGGGAAATGCATGATAAGTGTTCCTTTCACTACTTGAAATGACATTAATTTGATTAAATATTGAAATCCTTGTTGAAAATGTAGACAGTGAAAATTAACATAAAAATGCATAAGCATATGAATGTCATACGATTTGGTTTTCTAGTGGTGGGTTTAGAAAACTTTGAGAATTAGGTTAGGTGCGTTAAAAATATCTTTTGTAGACCTTTCTTCTACAGTGATTCCAAAGAATAAAATAAAATGGGGGTGTAGTATAACAAAATATTACTTTGTCATTTGTATTTTTATACTACGAAATGCTATGTGAAAAATAGTCACTGAAACATAAAATTCTAAGCTATTTTTACTGTGGAAACAAGCAAATTTTAAATTGTATGGGGGTAAGGGGAAGGAAGGAATGAATACTGTCCATTGGTCATAAAAGTTGCAAAAATAAAAAACCCATTCTGTGGAAATTTTGTCATGAATTAAATATTCAGAAGCTATACTGTCTAAACTGTCTTCTGCTATTCTGTAATAAATGACAAAGTGATGTACTGTTGTAGCATTTCTATGACAAAATGCTGCTTAAATTGAAAGATAAACCATCATTAACCTATATTAAATACACAACTTAAGCTACTGAAAACCAAAGCTGCAAAAACAATTATTGATTCCATTACATCTGATATGCATACACGGTTTTCTCTACCCACTACATATTCACATACATTTCTGCTATATTATAAATTCAAATAAAAAGATATTGTTTTATCCACATTACCTTATTCACCACAAATATTTGCCTAGAAGTGACACAAATTAAACGTAACAATTTAGTTGCAATATTCAACATTTTTTCCTAGCAATGCCTTCGAGCGAAAGAAAAGAAAAAGAAGAATGCAAATCTTCAAAATCTTACACCAGATGACACACTTTAGCATGGGAAAAAATAAGAATACAATGAAAAATATCTTGAAAATTGCTTATAAATGGGCTACAAACTTACATATTTTAATCGGTGTACATTTTTTACCTTGATATTAGTATTAGTCTATCTCTTATGGTTTCTCAGGTATACAAACTTATACAGAATCTGATGTTACATTCACATTACTTCCTCTACCCAGTGTCATTTATTTTTAAATAAGTTCTACACAGCATTCTTACGAAAGCTTATTTTTCCATTTACTTCATGTTGATGAATATAAACCTTTGCAGAAGCAACTACATTAGAGATTTTGTTGTAAGTACAAGGGGCATAAAGGAAACAGAATTGACAATCAGGTGTTTAAAAGCAGTCACTAAATGAGGGCTCTAAAGTTCCATATTCTTTCAACAACATTGCAAGAAGCTACTGAATAGTGACAGAGCTTTAAACAAGACATAAAAATGAATAACGAATTCCCATTTGAGAAAATAAGTATTGAAAAATTTAAGGGAATAACAAGCAATATCTCGAAAATGGTTCACTCAACAAAAAAAAAAAAAACGTATATAAAATAAATTGTGTATTTTAACGTGATCTACATTTTTTGTGTAGTAAAATTTTGTCTATCTCTTATGGTTTACCAGTTATGCAAAAGTCGTTCACAATGAAGAACCTTTTTGGAGACATTCCCAGAAAATTCGAGATATACATTTCATTTTTCATTAAAATATCTTAAACATATGATATTTTAATCAAAATTGTTAGAGCCATTATTGAGAAAATTAAAACTTTCGAAAAATGTTCCATGTAAATGGTAATCTGGGGTGGGGGGGATTTTCTTGAAAACCTTCGTGTCGCATCTCTGGAAGATACTGAACCTAAATACCAAGTTTGGTGTTTATCCGACTGTTCGTTTCTGAGTTATGCTGTTCACAGACACACAGACCGACATGTTTCCAAAAAGGCTTTTTTTTGGATTCAGGGGGCCTCAAAACATGTATTTCCGGTGAAATCTCGTATCGAATTTTTGGGTGGAATGGAATACTTTCCCTACTTACTATACGTAGCAGAGAAAGTAAAAAAGGTTATTTGAAATAAAATCATATGCTTTAAAGGGATCTAGGCTTTTTGTTTAGTATATGTTTGTCTGTCACTTATGTTTTATATATTATACAAAATTCCTACCAAATGAAGAGGATTTCACCAGCTATTACCAGAAAATTCAATATTTACATTTTACTTGGTAGGTAAATAGCTTAAATATATGGTATTTTAATTAAAATTGTTGGAGCCATTTTTGAGAAAATAAATAAATAGCTACAATTTTTTCCAGGTTGGTTTGTGGTTGGGGGATTTTCTTGAAAATCTTGGCATCACATCTTTGGGAGATACTGAACATAAATAGAAAGTTTGGTATTTATCAAACTGTTTACAGACAGACACACAAATGGATCTTTTTTCTAAAAATGCTCTTTTTTGGATTCAGGTGTCTCAAAACATGTATCTTCAATGAAATCTCAATACTAAACTTTTGGGTGGAATATAATTCTTTCTCTTACATATACAGGTGGGTGGCATAAAAAATAAAAATCTGATGTGATACATTCACATGGCTTTCTCTACCCTCTATTGTTTAATGGGTATATACAAACTAGTCTTCTTTTTATATCTACTTCATTTTAATCCAAGTAAACCGTTGCAGAAATAGCTACATTACATATTTTGTTATGCATGCACAGATAACACTGATAGTCAAATGTTTAAGAGCTGGACGCTATATGCTGGCTTTAAAATTCAATACTGTTTCCATGCAATCGCGAGAAACAACTGAACGTTAATAGGACTAAAAGAATGACTAACTATAAGAACAATTCGAACCAATAATAAGGTTGTCGTCTGGAAATGGCTGATGCCACAAATAAAAGGTATTTGAAATAAATTATGTTTTAAGAGCTACATATCTTGTATAGTAGTTTTCGTCTTCCGCTTAACGTTTACGATCGTTAGAGCCATTTTTTTAGAAAATAAAAAATTTCGAAAAATATTGCATGCAAAGGGTAGTTTGGGTTGGCGGATTTTCTTGAAAACCCTCGTGCCGCATCTTTGGAAGATACTGAACTTAAATACCAAGTTTGGTATTGATCCGAGTTTTCCTTTTTGAGTTAGGCTGTTCACAGGCATACACACCGACCTTTTTCTAAAAATGCTTTCTTTTTGTTCAGGGGGGCTCAAAACATATATTTCCGGTGAATTCTCGGTATCGAATTTTTGGTGTAATGCAATACCTTCTCTACCTATTAGGTACACTCGCTTCCATTTATGCTGTCACCGGAGCTTTTGGAGACATTGTATTGACCTGGCAAGGAGGAGGTGCGTGTGTCTGTTTATCTTTTCACGCATGCAGTGGCGTCCTGTTTTACGTCACTGTTCTGTATTATTCACATATGAATACATAAATTTGAGCAATTACTTTACTCATCGCTTGCATACGATAACCATGTTTAAATATAAAACTAAATAAAACCCTGTTTTGCACAATTTCTCCAAGAAAAAGTATTTTTGATGGCAACATAATGTAAAACTGAAGTAAATTACACTGTTTACTCTCAGATAGGACACATTCACATAATCCGTCCAATCTCTGCGTTTAGAAACATAGTTCTTCCAGCACCTAAGCGATTAGGTATCTAGGCGGCTAAATTAATTAGCAAAACCATAAGTGAAGACGGCTCTAGACAGTCATGTCCCAAGTGTTTTCGTGAATTTCCTCATATGCAGTATTTGTCTAAGACATACAGATAATAAAACTAAAAATGTTTATATCCCATGCAGAAAAGCAACGTTTTAATCAAAGTACAAAACCATTCGTGTAGTGCCTTCAGACATAAACAAATTATAAATAACAAAGTTATAGTATGAATGAAGTTTTGAACTTCCAAATAGTCAGAAATTTCCATTTAATACACTTATTTTAGGAGTATAATGTATCTGTTAGCATGGTGCCATTCACAGCAATTTTGCTATAAATTTGTTTTAGGTGAAAACTATCTTTTTACATAAAGAATTAAGACTGCTTTCTGATTTTGATTTGTCAATTGTGTAATACAACAAGCAAATGTAAATGCCAAAATACAAAGGCATCTTTAGTAATTACGTAGGTGTCACAATAACCCCCATGCGACTATTTATATAAAAAAGTTACATGGTTACTTACGTGTTAAGTCAATTGCAGCTTTATATTTTACATGACCACAAATATTTACGAAAGTTCATGCACTGAATTCTCAATAACTTGAATACGAATGAAAAAAAGAAAAAGAAAAAAGATATAAGTAAAATTATGAATTCCATGCTTAATTTATTACCATGGTGTTGAACATATGAAGTATATATGTTTTAAATGCATACAATGTAGGAAAATTAAAGCATACAAAATGGCTTTAAAAGTTTGCATGCCCTTTGATAGCAAACAGTTGCAGCCCTTAAATATGACATAAGTAAGCTCACAGGTGCTGTAGTCCTTTTGCACATACATTGAAGCATCCAGTATTTTGTAATTTCAAAGCCCAAAATATCCTTAATCACCCATCAGCAACCTTAAGCTATAACTATGTTGTAAGTTATTACTGGACATGCTATAATAGTAATAATAATAATAATAATAATATGAAAATTAGAACTCACCATACTCTTGTATAATAGATTAATTCTCCTGCTCTTCATTTTAGCAAAGGCATCTATGATGTCTTCATAGAAAGGATGGGTTTTCATCAATTCACTGAGCATATCTTTATGGACAGAAATTACGGCCAGTGGTGTAAACCTTCTGTTGCTGAGACAAGTTTTAATCCTCTCTAAACAGGAGAAGTGTCCGTCTGCAGAGCAGCTGATCCATGGAATGGTGAGAATTAAGCCGAAGGCTTTGTATGCTTCTGTAAACACGTCATGCATGCCGTTTTCTCTCAGAGTTCTCGCCAAAGTTTCTATGTTCATAGGTTTATACGTTTCATTTCGAAACAACAGATCCAGCTCGTTTTTTAATCTTTCTGTTTCGGGAAAATGTTTTGGATAACAGCATATCAAACTGTCCAAGGCGTCGCTATGCATTAAACTTGAATATATCGGAAACTGTGAAGTGTCGGCAAGCTTGAAGAATGCCAGTTTTTTAACATCTGCGAAGCGCTCATCAATTTGCAGCATCACATTATCTATTATTTCATAAAATACCTGCTTTAAACTCTGAAGGTGTTCATCTTCTGCCAATTTTTGAGTCTTCTCCACTCTCAACGAGGCTGCTTCTACAGCTCTGTTGAACGTGTCGTCATTCCTTTTGTTTGCTAGTTTACTGCGCGTATTCTGAATCATGTTCAGACAAAATTTGATGTCTAATGGTTGTTTCTGTAATGTGCTGAATAATGTATGTGTCAGTTCAAACACATGTTTGAAAAGATGGGCCAAGAAAGCAAACTCAAAATCTTTCATCTTGTTTAAAAATCCTTCAGATTGGCAAAGAGAAGCCGGATCGCCCTTCTCCATAACGAGTTCAAGAACACGAATGATTGCATGCCAGTCGTCGACAATGGCCTCCAGAGTCTGCCATAGTGACGACCAACTTACTGAGAGCAACTGTCTTGCTGCGACCTCAGTATGAAGCAAAGTGTCTTCCTGTTGAAAGAAACCTGAGATGGCGTCTATGTATGCAAAAAATGTGCGACAGTTATTGATCCCATCGCAACTTTGTCGCAAAACTGCGTTAAGTTCGTGAACTAACGAATGAACTAACACAGCATGAGGGGCAGCCTCTTTAACTTTATTCTGAAGACTGTTTAAACAGCCAGTCTTAACTGCAGCTCCGTCATAGTACTGTCCCACAAGTTTAGATTTGTAATCAAACTGCCTCAACTTCTCATCTAACAGATGAAAAAGAGCTTCTGCTGTGCGCTCTTCGGGGATGTCATAGAACCCCGTTAATCTTTCAACTACTCTACCCCTAGAATCTAAGTACCTCAAAATCAAAGCACCCTGTGATTTCTGTGCGACATCTGTGATGTCGTATATCTGCACAGAAAAAAACATTGCTGCATTAATTTCTTTGCAAATAGCAGAATGGATGTATTTAGCCACACACTCGGCGATCTCATTCTGAATCATATCTGACCTCCTACTAAAAATAGTTTTTAGCTTTAAATTAAAGTGATTCTTAATTTCTACTGGACTTCCCTCCACGTATGAATCTAGCAGTTCTTTAAAATTCCCCTTCCCATTATATTCAAATAACTCTCTGCTTAAAAACAAGGCGGCTCTAATTGGGTAATGCATCGACATTCTATTCAGCCTCACATTTTCATTGTACTTCATGACATAAAGCCTTGAAGTTTCTCTGAGAACATCAGACATTGAATTGATGTTCTTTTCTAGCATTTTGAAGGCGATACAGTTCCTTAAATGCTCCAACGAACCTTCATGCTTCCGAAATGCCCGTGTAATGTTGTTCAGATCGTTAACACCACTGTTGTTCCATGCACTCGTTTTTCTGTTTATTAATAGACACGGCCAACAGTACAACTTCTGGGTGTAAATGCTACCGCATAACCACTTATGTTCCTCGTACCATCGAGATTTGAATTTCCTGACGAAAGTTTTTGATGTGGGTTTCGTCACGTCACCGCAGGTTTTCTCTAAACAAAGCACAGGTTGCGGTCTTCCGTAATTGAACAAATCCTTCTTATCTTCCTCCTTCCAAAACGAAAACGGAATGGCAAGCAAACTGCACACAACGTCGTTTGCGGGATTCATTTTACGTCAACACTACTGCACTATACACCGCTAAACTGCACGAGAAGACGCACATCGCCAACACGACACGGGAGCGACTTGGCTGGATGTAGCGTGTCAGTTGTCATGGCAACCGGTGGCGATAACCCCCGCTCGCTCACATAGCCAACGCGTTGCCAACCTTGCAATGTACAATTCTAGCATTTGTGGCATGAATACGATAGAAATACGCATACCACCACCAAGCATGGAGAAGAGGCTGATTGCCAGCCATGGTACCAACATACGGCGTTGAAACGTAACTGCGAGTCATTTTCTGCCACGCCCTGATTCTCAATAGCATTTGATATACGTATTTTAACCTTATAGTTCCAGTTCACATTTGCTTTGTATCACCTTTTACGGATGCAAGTTGAAGATTTTTTTATGAATTCCTCCTGCACAACCTTTATAACAACACGGTATTTATCGTTACTTGTTAATTTAACATAATATTCAAATACTGCAGATGTGTGCAGAATTTAGCATTAAAATAGCCGAATAACCTTTAAGTTTGCAGATGTATATAATGATGCTTCTGGATGCCAATTAATAACCCTTGTGTAAGAAAAATTTGTTGTTTCCTAACTAAGTTCACTTCCAGTAGTACTAAATATTATATAAAGAGACAAAATTGTTTTGTTTTGTTTTGACTTTTTCTAGTACGTATAGTAAGTAGGATAAGTATTGTATTCCACCCAAAAATTAGATGTCGAGATTTCAACGAAAATATGCTTTGAGGCCCCCTGAGCCAAAAAAATTAGAAAAAGGTTGTGTGTGTGTCTGTGAACAGCATAACTCAAACAAATATGCTGGGCTAGTCTGTAACTTCACTGTTAAGAAGACGACTAAAATTATTTGTTAAGCTTAAATGAATGCACTTTTAACAAATTCCCTGCTTTTTGGCATTCTGTAACTTGTTTGTTATCGCGATATTTATTTTCTCGCGGGTTGTAGGCACACTGGAGTGACTAATCGAAAATTCGTGCACTCAGTACAGCGTTTTGTTTTCATACTGCCGTCAGCGCCATATTATCGACTACCAAGTGCTTTTGTTACTTTTCCTTACCAAGATGGACACAAAGCGTGCTATGAAAACGTCACACACAAAGTATAAAATATATGTGGATTTTTAAAATTCGCACCCATTACTTATAATAATATGACTTACATTTCCTTGTGACCTCAAATAATTAGACTTTTTATGGGGAAAACTCACCAAGCTGTTCAACAGCTGTGGCAGGGCCCTGTAAAACGAGTTTAATTTTAGGTTAGGAATGACAGACAAAAGAATTAGCAACGTAGTCTCATATTGTTTTGATGCATATCCGCAATTATTCATATTAATCCGCAATTAGTTCTTAATTTTCTTTATGGTTTTTGGCTTTTAATTATACTTTTGACACCACTGATCATGCAGATTTTTCTGAAATTTTAATGTATAACATCCAGCATAAGTAGATAATTATTCTTGTATTCATGATTTGACAATGTTCAGCTTAAGTTCAGTTCTGTGTTCTTGCATCGTAATCTTTGAATGAAAATCATTATTGGTATGTGATAATATCCGTATTATTTTAGGTATTTGTTAAGTGGAAGGTTGTAGTGAGGGAAAGGTTAGTTTCACTAGTGTTATCTGGGGGAATGTTGCAGCTACAAGTATTTTATTGCAATTATTTTTCATACGCAAATTTACTACGTATAAAATATCACTTTAAAACCCACTGAGTGTTATGTTCTTCCTCTTCCGGCAGCATCAGTATAAATTCAATTTCTATGGTTACGAGAAACTGGTAAATAGCTTTCTGCTAGTCAATTCTTTTAGCAGATTGGAAATTATCTTAAAATAATTCTGGGAACGAAAAGTATCCCTGTACTCTACAACTCTTAAAAGTGTTCAGTTCCTAGCCTTAACCTAAAAATGTGGCAAATGAATTCGTGAACCATGCAAATAAACACAAGATTTATCACTAATTGAATCTAAAATTCTTAAATCATTAACTGTTAGTTTTTATTAGGAAATTACACAATATTTATTTTCCTATTAAAATTCGTCGCTGGGAGCATCATTTACCACTGCTATCACACGGAACATTACTTACTCAAGTGTAATCCGCAATTTATATTTTACGCTAAAGCGATTAAATAAACATTTGATAGCTAAAATGACAAGCTTCTATCCTGCTTTTCCTCTTACGCCAGCATTAAAATCTTGGCGAATCTGCTGTGTAACAAACGCTTTAAATTGACGGTCTAGAGGTTTGTTGCGTTCAATAACCAAATCTTTACTCTTAACAAAATTTTGTTTTGTTACAAAGTTACACAATGCCGATCAATTGGTTAGCGACTTTAACATTTTGTTAAACTTTAACAAAACGTTACAGAATAGCCCTGTATGTCAGTCAAACACCAAACTTGGTATTCTTAAGTTCAGCATCTTCCAGGATGCGACACGAGGTTTCTCAAGAAAATCTCCACAACCTGAACTACCCTTTACATAGAACAGTTTTCGAACATTCTGATTTCCTCAAAAATGGCTCTATTAATAGTTATTAAAATACCGTACGTTTTGACAAAAGAAATGTATATATTGCATTTTCTGGGAATACTCTTTGAAATCCTCTTTGTTCTGAATTACTTTTGCATAACTGGTATAGCATAAGAGATGCACAAAAAATTTAGAACTTGTTAAAGCACCCAATTTATGTAAAATACTGAGTTAACCATTTCCGATGTTCCTTGTTATTGGTTTGCATTTTAGCACATACTTTTCTTAAATGGGAAATCATTCATTTTTTCTCCTTTCTTTTCCCTCTTGGCGATGCAAAGAGAACAAACAGCATTTCAAAGCCATTTCCTACATAGCGACCGCTCTTAAGACCTTAATTACCGCTTAAAGCCTGTAGTGCTCTAATCTCGTTGTACATAACTACAAGGAAATATGCAGTAAGACAATTTCTACAAAGATTTATCTCGATTAACATGAAGTAGATAGAAGAATAAGCGCTTGTAAGAATATTTTGCACAAGAGTAGTTCGATTTAAATGTTGCATTTAACATTTAACGTCAAGGTCATATCGGGGACTTGTCTTTGAAACAGTTGCTCATCGGCAATGAGGTTCACTCGTTTTACTACTCTGTTAATCTTTGTTTTTGTTTACGTTGGGTTTTGTTTTGTAAACATTAAACTCTCTCTCTCTTTCACACAAACACACACACACGCGCGCGCGCGCGCGCACACACTGTCATTCAAACTTCTACTTGGACGGGGTATTCCTGGCTAACGAAAAATACCCATCCGGGAATCGAACTAGGGACCTCTGGATTGGAAGCTAGCATGATAATCACCAGATCACAGAGGCAGTCTAGAGAAAATTGTGTCCAATATTATATAAAACATTACTCGATCGATATTTATAATTAACAGTTGAGGTTATTTTTCTAAGTGGTTACTGCCTATGTGGCATTTTTAAAATGTTTAAACTGCTGGCTTGAAGTGTGGAATCATTATATTCACCAGTTCACCCCTATTTCGTAAAATACTGAAATTAGGAGTTTCTGTATTAAGTAAAACTGTGGAGGTTTTTGTATCGAACAAAGGCACAAAAGTTTAACGTTTAATCTACTGATATTCTTTTACCGCTAAAAAATAGTTACAGGCCATAAAACATGGAAGATTTTCGGGTGGAGATTAAGAAAATTAGAAACATAAATGGCATAGCCACTTGTGTGAATATCGGCGACTTTCTCCTAAGTTATTACGAAAACAACAGCAACCTTAGGAAACTAAAGTCATAAGAGAGGATTCACCAAAAAATCTTCTGGATAATTGCACAATAATTTCATAAAGGATACATGTAGACAAATGAAAATAATAATTTAAATTGAGATTCTAGGTTTACAAAGCCACCCATTTATAACGCTAGGTAAGTCCAGCTGGCCGTATATTTACTTGGTGCATGTAAGATTCTGTTATACTACGTTGCATGTGGGAATTCAGTATTGTGTATGTATGGGGGGAGGGGGCATAATGACGGCTGTTTCACGCAGACCACAGTGGTGCGAGGGACGTAGAAGCCACAAAGGCATGTCTGATCAGTCCTGTGCTGGCTAGTTGGTTTCAAGCTGATACTTTCACATAGCGTTACAGCGTTGCAACGTTGCGTTCGTGGTGCTATTGAATGAAACGCGACTAATAGCTTCAGTGCTAACTTAACCTTCATAAACACCTGTGGTTATTTGTGAGTTACAACATGTTCGAATTCGATACAGACAGATTCGTGACGGAGAAATTCATCACAGAGGTTCAATCCAGGTCTGCTATTTGGAATGTGGAATCTCCAGAGTATTCCATCAAGATTGAAAAATTGAAGGCATGGGACGAAATGTGTAACGTCATGTACCCCAACTTCGAAGAAAAAAAACCGTTAGAGAAGAGAAAACTATGTAAGTAAATTAATACTTTTGTTTTTGACACTTAACAGCTATGCTCGCGTGATTTGCTAACGTCTCTCGTTATTTTTAATTCCTAGTTTTCCTATTTAACATCGTGACTGTTAAAATCTTGTTCCACAAATTAATACATTACACAGTTTTAATATGAGATTCAGGTTCTAAACTATCTGTTGAATCCAATCCCAGTATTCTACAATATTAATGATCATAACATTATAAGACACCAGTAACTTAAAAATAATGGATACCTATCTACGTACATTATACAGGGTGATTTATGAAGAAATGACACATTTATTTCTTTAATTGTTTCAAAACGAGTTATGTTAGCGACAACTTATTATACCTGAAATGCAGAGGAATTTTGGAAGATTATTTACCTCTATAGCAAATGTTGAAAAGTCCTCCATCCTGCATAAGGCACAACTCAACACGTCGCTCCATGTTACTGGCCACTCGTTGGAGGACTCTGTTGTCAATAGCTTGAATCTACTGTGTAATGTTGTGCTTCAGATCGTTCAATGTCTGGGGACGAGTGGCATTAACCCTGTCTTTTAAGGAACCCCATAGAAAGAAGTTCGGCGATGTCAAATCCGGAGATCTCGGTGGCCACAAGTTCTTGGAAATCATCCGGTCGTCAAAGAAACTTGCAATTGGTGTCATGGATTCATTTGATGTATGGCATGTAGCACCGTCCTGCTGAAAATATCCTTGTCTCAGCTCTGCATCGTCTAGTTGTTCAGCAAACTCCATAAAAATCCGTCGGTACTCTGCAGTGTTCACATTGTTAAAAAAAAACGGTCTCACTATTCTCTCTGCGGATATTACGCACCAAACTCCGATTTTAACCGGGTGGATTTTCGCTGGCCCAATAGCGTGAGTTATATGACTTCACATAGCAAAATAAATGGAACCATGCTTCGTCTGTGAACCATGTGATGTACAATATGGCAGGATTTTGCACAATGAACGCCTGAAACCAACGACAATAATTCAGTCGTCTATCCTTATCTGGTTCCTGTAACTGATGGACAACCGTAATCCTATACGGCTTTAGGCCTGCACTTTTAACTCTCTGACACATTGAGTAGCTGTACCCTGTCTCCTGTGACAAACGTCTTAATGATTTTTTGGGTGACTGATCCAGTCGTGCTTACCTCAACAACCGTGGGAAGCCTAGATGAACGAGTTTTGCCTCTTTCAGTCACCAGAGATCCAGTTGTCTCCAATTTGTTTACCAGTCTCAGTATGTGTTTCTTTAGGTTCATTTAATGTGTACTCCATTTTCACGTTGACTACAACATCTCAAAACAATTGCCGACAATAAAACGAACAATCACGAGTAAAACGTGAACATCTGCGCATCTAGTGATAGGCAATCGAAACTCCAGAACATTCTGCTTAATTTGGTGCTAAAATTGGGACATTGAGTGAATTTCGAACAGAATTATTAAAGAAAGGAATGTGTCAGTTCTTCATAAATCATCCTGTATATCTACGTACCTATCTACGTATATATGTACATTGAAACTAACCTTAAACTTTCCTGTACTGTAGACGAACTCGATACTCCTCTTTCCTAGCAGAAAACAGGTCGATGACCCTCGATAAGAATTCTGGACGTCCAGAAAACAATTTTAGGCTCTTTTTTTCAATGGCTAATGTAGAAATATTGGAGAGTCCTTCGTTCATCATAGAATTTCTCAGATATGCTTTAACCCGTTTCAGAGTGCTCATACTCCTTGCACATGAAGCCGAGGTTGCCGGAATGCTTAATATCAAAGAGAGAAGCTTAACAGTCTCAGTTAAAGTGTCTTTCAGATTATTGTTTATAATATACTTGAACAGATGCTTAGGAGGCAATCGTTTATCTTTACTTCCAAATATATACATTAGTTCTCCTTTCAGTTTACCTTTATCAAAAAAAGGGTACTGTTTACATAACATATGGATCTTTGTTTCGGGAAATAGTTTTTGCCGGCTGTATTGTTCAAATTTACCCTCATCCATGAGCCAAACAAATTCTAAGTCTCTGAAATCCACGAACCGAGATTCAAAGTTTATAATTACGGTGTCCAACACTTCAAAGGATAGTCTTTTCAAATGATCACAAATACTTATATTAAACTTACACTGGATTTCATCGTCCATCAAATGCTGGCTTAAGTTGTCTTTTGATTTTTGTAACCATTCGTACACTTTATCTTCACTTCTTAAGTTTTTTAAGGCTTGCAAACAACACTCAATTTCTTTGCTGCAGAGATTAATATCTGCCACGTTATTCTGCAGAATATCACACAGTACATCAGTGAACATAAATATATTGTTATATAAAGTAAGAAAAAATATAAACTTGGGATTATCTAAGACGTTAATCAACGCTTCAGCCTGATGGATTGAACTGCTATCCCAACCTTCATTTTCAACAACGTCAATTAAAGCATGACGTAGTTGTTCATAATGTTGCAGTATGGTAACTACACTCCTAGAATTATAGTTCCATCCAGTTTCGCCAGGAATTGGTAACTTGAATCCACGTTCTATTAGAAGTTCACCTCTTTCGCTAGAGTGGCTGAAAAAACTTAAATCCTGCAAGATTTGCAACAAACATCTTGACTTGTGTTATTACTTTGCAACAATGAAGGAACACTAAATTCAGCCTATGCGCGTAACAATGAATGAACATTGCATGTGGAAAATGTTGTTTCAGAAGCATATTGACACCAATGTTTTTCCCTGTCATTACACTGCTTCCGTCATATGTCTGACACACTAATTTCTCTTTAGAAATTTTCCAGGTATTTAATACGTTTAGTACCACTTCGGCCACACTTTCAGCTGTTTTGATACTGGACACATCATAAAACCCTACAAATCTTTCTTCTATTTCACCCGATAAATTATTAGCATATCTTAAAATTACACTGAGCTGGGATTTTGTTGAAACGTCTGAAGTGTCATCCACTTGGATAGAAACAAAATGGCTATTGTTGACTTCATCAGAAATCTGATCATTGATTACATCCGTAATACAACTAGTGAGATCATTCTGGACGTATGGAGATGTTCCTTCAAATACATTGCCTGTAAATAAGGTGGTCTTTTAAGTGCGGTTCCCGTTCAGCTAAAAAATCAATCATTTCTAAGTAGTTCCCTTTGTTATGAGAATCTTTTGATTCGTCGAGACTCTGAAAACTTAACTCTTGCCTTCCGAGAAAGCAAATAATAGAAATTGGACGTTTAAGAATTGACATGTTTTGATCGACTATTTCATTGTGCTTTATTGCAGAAAGCCGTGCAGCTTCCGATGAACCATGGTCCACACGTTTAATCTTTAATTCATTAAACTTGACAGTAGCAGTTATGTTTTATTGAACACTCGTGCTTTTTAGCTTTTGCCATGAAGTTCTTCAAGCTATCTTCCCCTATCCCTATTGTACACCATTCAGTATTGTTCCTTGAAAATAAAAAGGCAGTGAAAACAATAAAGTCTGCTTTTCTTTACACTTCCTGTCAACCACGGTTTCCTTTCATACCACTGTTTCTGAAAATGACGAGTAAATTTCCCATCAAGTTGTTTTAGACTTAGGTTCGGTGTAGGTCTTTTGGTTACGGCTTCCAGTTTTTCTTCATGCGTTAGTTTATTGAAGTATGATGGAGTGTTGATTAAAATATCTACCAGATCGTGGTCTTTCATTAGAGCCATGTTTCCTACGATGAATACATAGTATAAATAATAAGTAGCTTAATAGTCGTTGCCAACCTATTTTATACATGGTAAGAATAAAATACGCACCTTAATTGCAGCTATAAAATAATCACTATATAAATTTCAGGATGATCGCTAGAACCTCAAGCATGCACGATCAGATTCTACAGGCAAGCAAGCGCCTGGGCTAGCCTTGAGCAACGAGAAATACTACATTCTCCCTCCAAGTAGTAGCATGAAGAGCGCATGCGCATACGGCTGGTGAAGTGGTAGGCCTGGTGAAGTGATCGGCACTAGCGCTTGCAGAAAGCCAACCGAAGCTGCCCGACGAAGTTCGAGCGAATGCCGAAAATAAACGAAAGGGAACGATCTTCCAGTTCAAGGGGGAAGGTAGTCCATTCCGGCACATTTTGCTCCCATTGGCTGTGGTCAAATACGTAACGTGGAACGTTGGCGCGCGCATTTCGACTGTCAATTGAAAGTGAATACATAAAGCCTTGCGTTTCAAAGCAGGAATTTGTACATACATTGTACAAATCGGTTTAAGTTCAGTACCTTCCAAAGATGTGAAACAAAGATTTTCAAGAAAATTCCCCACCCAAAATAACCCTTTACACGGAAGAATTCTCGATTTTTTTTTCTGAAAAATGACTCAAACGATTTTGATTAAAATGCCATTGTATTCAAGATATTTACATGAAAAATAAAATGTTTATTTTTAATTTTCTGGGAACAGCTTGTGAAGTCCTCTTCATTCGGAAGGAATTTTGTATACTCTTGTGTAACTGGTAAATTTAAGCAACAGAGGAAAATGGGCTACACAAAAAATGTCAATGGGATACATGGATCTGTTGCATCCCAGTTTTATATGTTATAATGTTTTATGTATATGCAAACTCCACCATCTTCTAAATGTTTACTTATACAGGGCGAAAGATATTGCTTGAACTGTAATAAAATGGCTAATAGACACAGGCACAAGGAACATAAAACACTGTGTTTCATTTTTGTAGGTTTAATGACAAAAATTGTATTGGACATATTTGCACTACTCATTATACAGAATCCATGATTAACGTACGGTTCAAGCAGTACCTTCCACCCTGTATACTGTCCTCCCAAATAATACCCATGCAGTAATAATGAGAATTTCTCATTTCAAGTGATGTCTTTCTCAAACATGTCTTCAAGGTAGTAGAAATTACATGGGAAATTGAAATTTAAGCATAACAAAGTATAAAGTTATAATTTCGAGCTTATTCAAAGTGAATTAATCATCATAATAGTATCAACCTCATGTAAGCACTTTATGTAGGGCAGATTGCATGTGATGGTGATTAACATTTGCTATTGTTGTCCTACTGTAATGCGTGTCGAGAAGTTTACTGTTGAAATGATGATGGTTTACAAATTTTTCTCTCTTAGATAAGACATGATGGGGAGGGGAACATCCCCCCCAAAGGCTGTTCTTGGCATTGGGTATATTCCTACTTACTCTGCATACTTCATAATTGTATGATGTGTTCAATTTCCCTTGAACATTGCTCACAGTGGAACCAAATGAACAAACACAAACAAACAAACATCACTGTATGGGCTCAATTTGATTTTTTCCCATATGACCTGTCAATAAATTTAAGGTTCCCATGTGCTGTAAGATCTCCACTGTGTTATATCAAATGTTATATATAGAACCTTTCCCAGGAAAAGGAATCAAAGTGTATTTTCTATTCAATAACTGTAAATTTTATTAACTAGAACTGGCTTTGTGTATGCATAAGTGACTTAAGTGCAATTACCTATAAGATCATTCCAATAGATTGTAATAACAGACATTCAAGAGGTTAGAATTTAATGAACATTTTAATTGGGTAGGCCATTCAAATGTATATTAATGTAGGCACATGTTCCTTAAAATACCATACAAATGTGTTATACAGTATTATTAAATATGAATGTGAATGCAATGTGTCTAAATAATAACAATGTCTCTTTGTGTTTAACCATTCAAATGTATATTAATGTAGGCACATTTTCCTTAAAATACCATACAAATGTATTATACAGTATTATTAAATATGAATGTGAATGCAATGACTCTAAACAATAACAATGTCTCTCTGTGTTTAACCATATCACACCCACTCTTCATAATTGTCAATCACTTTAACATGTCGTTTAGTGTGCCAGTATTAATTGTTTTTTCATATGTTGACTGCAGAAAGAATGTAACAGCACATGCTGGTTTATAAATTTGGGGGCTGGATGAGACACTCGTTCATTAGTATTGCTCTCTGTCCTCCATAGTATTTTTAATTTTAATGTCCCTTTTAACTTCACAGGTTTACAGAGATTGGAGACTGGTGGGAGGGGGGATGAAGATGGTGCAATTGATGGAATTATGGTGGGGAAAACCAGAGAACATTCATTCTAAGTGCCATTTTATCTACCACAAAATCCCACCTCTGATCCCTAGGATTGAATCCAGGCTTTTTTGTGAGAGGCCATAGCGCTGCCCAATTAGAAGTGTGAATATGTGACAACATTTAAAACAGAGATAGCATTACTCAATACTATCAAGTAATGAAACCAAGAAGTTGTTTTACAAGCCAGCTCCCACTGTGACTTCACAAATGAGGTGTATGTAAATAAAGTAGATACTTAAAAAATAATAACTATTTCAGCAGATATTTTGCCATGCAATACATATTACGCATTTATATAATTTAAGTTGGGTGTTTTGTCATAAATATGGTAGCTGACATTTCGATATGTAGAAATCATTCAGCAATAATGTGGTAATACACAAGTTTTATGTAACTATTTGTGCTTCCAAGGCCAGCGCTTAACTGAGTTACCCAGATTGACAAAAAAATTCCCAAGGATATACAGTACATATGGAGAATTTTCTGTTTATGAAATGCTTTAAGTTATTTTGCAATGAAAAGAGCATTATGTCCTAATTTATTTATTTATTTGGTATAACAGCAGGAAATAGTGTTTGAGCACAACACTAATACATATCCAAAATCAAACTATGGATCCCAAAATATTATCATTACATCACATTCAAAATTGAAATAGGTATCAGACATACCCTTTGGGCATGAGTTCTCTTGTTCGTTTTACGATATTAGTGTGCAATCCATAAAAATAAACTTTTCGAAATACAGTCCCTAATTTGAACACATTTCAACACTAAATAGCACAAACACACATTTTAACACCTTAACATACTAAGTATAGTTTATATTTAAGGTTAGCTTGTTTTCGCTATATATATATTTCAATTTTTCATTAAAACCAACTAAACTTTCGATTCATACGCTGTCTTCTACCTTACTAGGTTTTCAGGTCATGTTCCAGTTTTAAACATCGAATGCGCGTTATTTGGTACTCAATATTAAATAAGGTATCACTATAAACTCCTACATTTACACAACTGTTCGTTGATTCTGGTTTATTTTTATATTTTCGGCATTGCTATTTTATCAGCTCACTTCCATTTTAGTTTAGTTTCAAGCCTCAGCAATCAGCATGGCAGAGGTCGCGACACCTTCCCCCTTTAACTGGAAGATCGTTCCCTTTCGTTCATTTTCAGCATTCGCTCGAACTTCGTCGGGCAACTTCGGTTGGCTTTCTGCAAGCGCTAGTGTGATCGGCCTTAGTGCTCAAAAGTACATTGCTCGCAATTATTGGGGAAGCAAGCGGAAGACGTTTATGCCATGCAGCAAAATAGTATGATTGTATAGAGTTTTACGCTTAATAACGTTTTATTTATGAATAAACATAGATGATAAATGGGTTTTATTCCTGGAAAATTTGAACTACCAGAACTCGAATAACCTTTCATATGCCTTTGTGCAAGTATTTTTTTTATTATTGCCTGAAAAAGTTCAACCATTTAATTACAGTATAAAAAATATGATATAATGGACGCCCAACGCCTTTCCAAGTGGTAGAGCCAATGATTAAATACTGGCGTTCTTAAATATTAATACCTACTATTTCAACAGATATTCTAGTGATGTGAATTATAAAATATAATTAGTGCCTCCACCAAAGTAACGGTAGGATGATCTCGAAAAAAATTAACATTCGACACATTAAAAGACTGGAATCATTTACTACTTCTGCTGCACTGAAATCGCATATGCTCTTTAGGATACATTTATTTGGTAATCTGTGCTTTCTAACTTCCAACACTCCACAACAGCTGAACTGCAACATTATTTAGAACATTAATGGGAACGTTATTTATTTTACGCTTAAAGTTTTGTTTTACATAAAACTAAATGATGACTCATGATATCTTTGAAATTAAATTGAACTATACAGGGTGTAAATAAATAATATCATCCTTTAAACCGTTAATACTAAACATAACGGTAAGTTTCGTTATTAAAATTTTTGTTACATTAATACAATCACACGTTTTCAGGTGAATAGTAAAGCGATATAAATCGTTCTGTCGGTAGCAACTGTCTCCGGGTTGAGTTAAGTCATCATGTAAACAAACATGATGTCGCACTTCACGTCTCTTACACCACGGTGTGCCGAAAAATAGACATTTCCCAAATTACAATCCATGCTTACATTTGCACCCCTAAACTGCCCTCTCAATTTTGCATGTAAGTATATTTATTATTCTTATTATTATTTTATTCACTTCAATTTAACAATCAGAGAAGATAAATTAAACTAAGAGTGGCTCGAGTGAATATTATGCTTGATTAACAAACGAATTACTGTACAAATGTAATCTCACAATTTTCACGACAAGCTTGAACACTATAAATGTTACTTAGAAAGGCAAAACACCTTGGCTTTTTTAATAATGAATTCTCGTTACATATAACTATAAGCAGAGTTAAGAAAAAAGCATAAGAATGTTTCAGACTAAGAAACATATACTACAATTGATCTGGAAATTAAAGTTCCATATTATGCTCAAAACATTACGTTAACACTGTCATTACCTACTACCGACTGGGAAAGAAGGGAAATTGAAGGACAGAACAGGGACAAATTACACCTCTGCCACACCAAATTTTGTTTTAGTCATTAATATTGAACAACTGACAAGCACAGAACACTTCAGTAGCGCAATTCACCTATTGGTTAAAAGCAAAAACAACATAATTAAAACAAAAAGTTTTCAAGAGATGTGTTTGAACCTACGATTTGTGCTTTGTGAGATCACTGAGGCTAGATTCTGTTCAAGGCATGCAAGACAACTTATTTAATTGACTTCTAGTAGTTGGGTAGCTTTTAAGTTTCGAATGACAATTTAATTAAATTAATTTAGCCACCCTACACCCTCCTGTACGCTATATGGAATTATTTTACGATAATTAGAAGATTCTTTTATTCCGATTCTTCCTCTTTAACCCAAAGAAATTTTATTTCGTAAAGCCCGTCGATATTCGTAATAACGTACCAAAAAATCCTCCAATACTGACGGGCATGGAAATGAAATATCGATGGATGTCGCATTTCTGACTTCCTTAGCATTCCCTCAACAATCGAGTGACTTTAGATAAGCCCAGAGATAACAATTTAAAGTTTCCTACTTCTCTTTGGTCCAGTAGTAATTTAAAAACAAAGACACCAATTTTCACATTTAGAGAATACATAATTCCCTAACATCAACATTCAAACGAGATAAGTGACGTATCTGATAGATGTGAAAATTCCATTATTTAAACATTTTGGATATGGCACATAGCCTGTAACCATAAGAAAGTAATCTTGTGTAATCTTACAATTTTGTGTAAGTTGGTAATAACTTGTTTAGAACACTAAACAATGCCCCTTGTTTCACAGATTCAGATTATATACCATGGAGACTCACATGCCCCTTTATTGATACATCACTGACTAGACAAGGAAAATCTTCAACAGGTAGTGTTTCTTACAAACGTCTGTTTAGCGAATTGTGTACACTGTATTCAACACACACTCATATTTTCACTGATGGATCCAGACTTGATGGTCATAATGGCTGTGTAGCGGTATTCCCTGATTACAACATACAATATAGTCTACCCAACTATCTTTCCGTCTATTCTTGTGAATTATTCGCAATTCAACTCTCATTGGAACATATACTTAAAAAGATAACCTACATAATTACATAATGTTCTCCGATTCGTTGAGTGCTTTAACATCCCTTCAACAAACCTCAACCCCCCCAAAATGTTGTAAAATAACTTCAGAAACTGTACAACCAAATACTAATCTCAGGTAAATCAGTATCATTCGCCTGGATTCCATCTTATGTCGGAGTTCTAGGAAATGAATCAGCTGATCAGGTAACCAAAGAAGCCATCAAACATCCCCCTCAGGACATCAAGATCCCACACACGGACTTCATCAAAAAGACTTGCATTGATCAATGGAGACAAACATGGAAAGCCCAGAAGCAAGTTACACGATGTCTACATTTCCGAGTCCAACCTTCAACACTATCATTTCAACCGCAAAGACAAGTTGTATTAACTCGACTATGTATTGAACATATTTCTATAACGCACAAACATCTCCTCAACCGTGACCTTCCTTCTGTGTGCGACCTCTGCAGATCCAACCTTACAGTTCATCACCTCGTTACAGCCTGCCGTCGCTATGTACAACACAGAGAAAGATGCGACATCCCCAACAGCCTACCAGACGTCCTAAATTCAGCACAACAAAGAACTTTAAATGCCATAGCCGGGATTTGAACCACGGATCTCCCGGTCTCCGTCCGGTTGCTCTAACCACTAAGCTACCATGGCAACATGCCGGCACGCCATTAAATTCTCCAGCTGACTCGAATTTTTCCCGGTAAACCACAAGGAGATCTCAAATGTATTGAGATGTCATACCCCAATGGCGAGTTACATTCTTTGTAAGTACTTAAGTCCCGGGTTTTTAGTTTCAACCACTATTAGGTCAATTAATTCCAAACAACAAGCCATCTAAATAAGTATCTTCCATTATGACGCGCGCGCACACACACACACTTTATAATATTATGTAGAAACGAATCGGGGTGGCATTTTGCTTGTAAATGATATGATTGTCTGAATCTAAATGTTTAACAATTGCAGTCTTCAAACACAACATAATCTTGGTTCAAGGTTATACAATGTAATGATAAAATTTTACTCAAATTTGCAACATAAGGCAAATTGAAAAAAAAAAAAAAATAAAACGCATTATCAGGAAAGAATTCCCATAATGAATGTTATTTTTATAGTTTATATTAATTGCAAAAGCGTTATTTGTTTATTATTATTATAAGTATTATTTTAGCACATTATTCTTCTCTTTTAAACTTAGACATTAGTTAGGTATTAAAGAATTTCTTTAACAAAATTAAGTTTTATAACTTAAAATTAGCACATGGCTAACTGCCATGTATAGGAACAAATACTAATTTAGTTCATTATTGTTCAATATTACCTTATGCTAAATATGTCCGTTTGTGAGGAATCCCCCCAAAAGGAAATTTTCTTATTTAGATTTGGTAGCAAAAAATTAGCTATTTCCTTTATATTTTATTTAGTATGTTTAACCATAAATTAAATAAAATATGGAGAAGGCACTTTGTTGAACTGACTTGGAATACACTACATATATAAAATAAAGCCAAATGTTTATTTTTGTTCCAGGCAAATTACTTCAAAGAAAGTGGAGAAGCTTACGAGACAGTTTCACTCGAGAACTGAATGCCCAGCAGAAAGAGCTTAAAACAGGGGTTGTCAAGTCTGACAGAAAACAGTACGTATATTTCAAACGGCTGATCTTTTTATTAACTTCAACTGAGAAAAGGAAAGCAACTCGAGTACCAGCATCAAAATCACCTGAAAACCCCCGCAGTCTGGAACATCAAACTCCGGAGTCTGAGCCAGAGCAGGAGCAAAGTCAAGCAACAGATGGAGAAAATGAAAAAAGGTCAAATCCTCGTAAAAGAAGACCTGAAGACCTGTTGTCAATAGAACTGAAACTTCCGCAGGATGTGTCAGAAAGGCTAACAGAAAAGAAGCAGTCAACAGCATATTCAACTACTGAAGGTCAGGATCGTTTGTTTTTGTTATCGCTTGAAAATGACCTGAAGAAGGTACCGGAAGAATATAAACTGGACGCAAAAAGTGAAATGATTTTGGTGTTGAAAAAATGGCAACGCCAGCAGACATCACCTCAAGCATCTACAATCCATTCATCTCCTGTTTCAACCAAATGTATATCTACTCAAACTTAATCTCTGTGATTCAACGAACAACCTTAACAAGGCCAATTTTAATACAAGCTAACAATAATGATCTACACTCATATTTTAATTACGTCTAACTAAATATCTATATTACACACTAATCAGTCATTCTTGGAACTTTCCAGATGCAACAAAATGCGAAAAAGCTCAGATGACAGCGTCTGTGGCTTACATTGGGGAGCTCATGCAATGCGTATTATCAAGGCAAGCATAAAAAAACTGTCGACCCAGCCTCCTGTATGCCTGTTTGTACCAACGTTCAAAAGTGTATTGAGAAAGTCTGACAGTTTTTATTTGGCTTGCAGGAAATAAATAGAAGAAAACAAGCTTTTATGTGAATAATTTATAGAATAGCGTAAAAATAAATAACAGTAAATATATAGAAGCCCTACGATTATAACACTGTTTCATCAAGGCAGTTTTATGTTATCTATAGCGTGATTTACCAATGTTTGGGATCAAAACCGGTTCACCTAACATCGAACAGTTTTAAAATCAAAAGAAACAAAATAATGGAATAAACTATTATTATTCATAAGTTATGCCGATGCTACAGCAAGGTTTCTTTTTTCAGCCAGCATTTTTTTTAACAAAAGTGTTTTGGAGACGAGATGCACATTCCACAGAACACATTCGAATCCTAGTAAGTTTAAAACCTTTTCTTTTGGTTTGAAATCAACAAAATATGAGACAAACAGGTGGGTTCAGAGCAAAAGCGCACTTAATTGTCGTGGAAGTTCAGTGAATACCCTGTAAATTTATATTAAATTTCAACAAATTAGATGTTTAACATTAAATGCCCTATCTCAGCAATGTTCAATTTACCGAATTCATTACCCATTTTCTCTGGAACTAATCAAGGCAACGCAATTGACTTTTCTCTGGGTATCCATCAATGATTTGGATGTATACTAATCTACTTTAATTTGAGTATTTCTTTTATATGTTTATTTAATATACACGCACATTAAATGTCAATAATTTTCATGAATATCTGTAAAAAAAAACGTCAATTCTGTGATGTAAGATTTCTGAAAACAGAGTGAACAACCGACTTCAGAAATTGTTATTAAAACAATAACTACAGACAGCTAACAGAAACTTTCGTGATAAACAAAATGCTGCCGGCATATTCAATGGAGTTCCCTCTAGATTTTAAACCGAACCACAGCCCTGTGTAGTAAATGGTTTTAATTATGTAAATATTTAACTGAGCAAGTGCACAAGAAAAGCTAAACCACAAAACATGCACAAACTAATCAAAAGCTGGTTAATTGTTAAATGGGCACCAGACATAGCAAGCAAACGTTGTTATAGACTCAGTAGTTAAAGAAATTTTTAACAAAATGATGACTGATTGCCATGTACAGTTTATTTTAAACAAGAGGCATCTTGTGACAGTTACTGGAAGGGCCTGATTCCATGGCAACCTTCCCAACGTTATTGTTCTAGCGAGTAAGGTTCTACCACCCTCCTTTTCTTTGGCCTACAAGCTGAACTTTGAGGGGAGATGTTGCCACATTATACCACGTTGTAGCACGTGCTTTCATACTGCTTACCAGCTTTTTAATACAACCCGGCAACGCTGTTCTCTCACTTCCCTACTATGAATGGACTGTCAAAAGTAGCTTGTTGTTTAAACGCCACTATATAATTTAACATTCATATTAAATATATCAATTGACAATCTAAACTAAAACTGTATGTACCAAAATTAAGTAGGTCACACAAAAAGCAAAATGCATATTTTACATTAGCTCTGCTCTGCCAATAAATCTCCCAGAAGAATAGACATCAGTTTACAGAGGTATGTTTAGGATGTTTTACTCTTTTCTTCAATATCAGTTTATCTATATTAATCTTACCGGAGGCTTAGACTTTGTTCCTATTTACTAGTGAGATAATTTACCTTAAGAAAATCAAAAGTCCTGCGCGATTATATTCACTGATTCACTAACAAAATATAACGAATCATATAAATAATAGCTATTGTTGTGAAATCATAGTTACACAGTTGATATCTAACATCTAAGGAGAACAGCGATTAGCCATTGCAACGCGACCTTGTTCATAAAACAAAAGCTAGTTAAGTGATGGCCACAAAACCATAAAACTAGTAATAGTGATTAACAGCCATAATTGTTTAAAATTAGATGTTTCCTTCCTTTTTACTGTTTGGAAGTAGATAGTGCCGACCACACGTGCAGACTTTACCGTGGGCTTACTTGCGCAAGTAACGCCGTGCGTGTAGAGTAGCTCGCACAAACCAGTAAGTGCGGCCTGCGTAGCGTAAGCTTTGCAGTGCTGCAGATTTGGTTTGCGCAAACTTCGGCATTATATACATACTGGCAGTTTAGAAAGTTATCACAGTCTTCGTCTCAGATATACTCCTAAAAGAATACGTTTTTCATATAAATGGCCTTTAACTTAGATCCACGATAGCAGCGCTAGATCACAGTTTTAATGTAAATAATAATAATAATAATAATAATAATAATAATAATAATAATAATAATAATAATAATAATAATAATAAAGACTGGAGTCAGACTTAGTATGAAATTCAGTACTCCAAAGCATCTGGGTAAGGAAGCAGAAATTTTTTATCTATAAGTTATATCTCCCACCCTGATAGTACACCTGTTAATGCAAAAACTATTTTTTTTCTTTCTTCAATAAATTATAGTTTTATTGCGAAACTCTAGTACTGAATTCTAATAGTTATTTACGCCACTTGAGGCTTATTCATTTTTCTTTCTTTTCTTCCCTCCTTTTTAAGTGGAAAGATTTTCATCACTAGCGTAGCAAGTAATTAAAATTCCACGAGTATAAAACATCGCACTTACACAAGTTGCATTCATTTTATCTACAAACACTAACAAAAAATAACATAATACCGACACAAGTAGCTAACGATGTTCAGGCAAAGACTCGTGAACGTCTGCGGTTCAAATCCCGCCAGGACAATTTTTTTTCCAAGTTTTCCTTAGTTCTATAAATGGCAAATGCCGAGGAGGTACCCTAACTTAGACCTGGAACGTTTTCTAAATTTACTTTCCCACTTAACATTTCATTTCCCTCCAGTGTCGCCGCCTGTGGTGCCAACGGGCATTAATTTCAAAATATAAAAACGTGCAAACACATAAAACACAAATATGTGCATTATTTATTAGAATACGGTAGAGAAACAAGGCTACACTTCCCGAAGTAAGAAACACACTTGAGGTAAACAAAGGCGAAAGGCAGCACCAAGCACGTGGCCGTAGTGAATGCTTTCATTGGGCCTTGAACGCAACACTCAGCCTAAAGTAGAAAATAGATCTCAAATTTTCTTTGTGTTATTTCTTTTAAAGTGCGCTAATACATACGTTTAATGATTTCATTGCAATATACTATATTTTCACTCTAATTTGCAAATAGAAACTAATCAATTTAATGAAACTCCGCAGTCATTGCATATCGATTGCATATTATGATGTGCACGTGCGCGAAATAATACAAAAGTGTGTTTCTTAGAGCGGATCCGGCATACTTTCGCCGCTTGTTTAAATTTCTTCTCGGTTTATAAAACCTACTTACTACTCTCGAATTGTAATACGCCATACCTTATTCTGCAACAAGTCAGTTTGCGTTCCATTTTCGATATTTTTCTTCCGATGTATATAGCGTCGTTTCGACTCATTTGGAGAGCTGGAACCTGGGATATTTAACGATGGGATCGCAGTTTTCTTTAATAGCTTCCTCTCCTTCAACCCCATAACTCTGTTCATCATATCATCTTCATAATCGTTCTCACTATCGAAATGATCACTACAGATACGTGCATACGTAACATTCACAGGAACCGCTCTGTGGCATTTTCTTTTCCACTCTTTAGCTATGAGATTATCTCTCGGAAAACAGTGATAAGTCACATTTTGAGTGTAACGAGAGTCATTCCAACAGTTTGCTATAGCACATTTCACCATTTTTACACTCAATAATGTTAAGTAATACTACACTAACTGTATAATTATCAACATATAAGAACACAACATACACTACAAACGATGAACTTGGAACGACATTTTTCATCCACTCCGTGTGTTCCTCTGCGTCCACCCAACAAGCGTCGCGATCACGTAGTTGTACCGCAATGACGTCAGAGGATGACGGTGTGACTGGCAGTGTTGCCAGCTCTGGTCATTTTTCACATTTACTTGGCTAGCTTATTTCTTTTCTTTAGAAATAGTCAACAAAGCTGGCTATTAAATCTTACTAGTAAAAACACAAATAGGTACCAATGTTTTTACCAGTGGCGGCTCATTTGGAGGAAAAAAAACCGAACTGTACACAAAAACCCAACATCTAACAATAAATAATAATGAAGTAATAACAAAAATTGCGAAACCGACTTACACGTTATTTAGTTACACTTTTACCTTGTCTACCCCTTATCTATGGAAATAAAACATATTCCGCCAAAGATTCTATGAATACAAGATTTTACCAGATCATTTAAACGGTAAAATAAATAGGGTGCGATGGTGTTTAAGTTCATTTTCGTAGCATACAAGGTGAGGATTTTTATGAAATCCCCACACCTTGCCTAAACGAACGCATTACATAGAAAAACTCGTTATTTTTAATTTTCTCATGAGCCCTCTTAGATTTTTAAAAATGTTATATATTTCAGATACTGACACGACTAGGTATATCTTGAGTTATCTGCTAATATCCTATGAAAACCTTTTTATTATAATTTAATTTTGTATAACTAGGAAGCCAGAAGAGATAGATAAAAACTTGCTACAGAGAAGAAAAGAAAGAAAGAAACAAACAAACAAACAAACAAACAAACAAAACTTTACACCTCGGTCAAATATACATTTGTGTCCAATAACTTTCCTTCATAATATTAGGAATTTTCGAGGTACCAAACCTTTATATTTTTACATTTCTCATGTTGAGGTGCGCCATCTGGTGGGAATATTTTGAAAATATGCGTTCTTTTCCTTCGCATGAGTTATGAAATAACAAAAACCGGTTTGTGATAAAACGTTTCCGCATGCTGCATATAACAAAGACCACATTGCTTAATTTAAAGAATTTTTAGGTATTTATCATGGACAACGTAACATAGGTGGAAGGATCATAAGAACTATACAAGGGATAGAATTAAAATGGGTAGAGGAAGTCAGTGGGTGTTGCACAATAAACTTTCCAACTTATAATTTGCATTTTGGAGGCTCAAAACTTTGGAGTTCCTTGGAACAACGTGTAGTAAGGGTTTTTATTATCGATTAATGTAAACATTTCTTTCAACTCACCCTTTTGTATTGAAAATCCATCCTCCTATTCTTCAAACTGGCAAATCTATCAATCACTCGATGATTGAAGTCCTTGATGCCAAGTATGAAGTCCCTTTCGATGGAGAGCATCGCAAGTGCTGGCAGTGTTTCTTCAGGTATTGTGTGTTTAAGAAATGTTTTCACGCGTTTTATTGTGGAAAAGCACCTTTCTGCTTCTGCAGTTGTCATTGGCGAAGTTATTAAAACTTTTAAAAGTTTCACACATTCACAAAATGTCTCCTGCAAATTATTTTCACATATAAAGCACAAGAGAGGCAATGCACCCGTAAGTGATTGAAATATTTCGTTACTATATATCACAGAAAGTTCTATGCGAAGCTGCTTCCCATCAAGGAAGGGATACGCACTGCAAGTATCTTTCAGATTTTCCTCAGGGAATTTCTTATTGTACACTTGAAACTTGTTTGCGACAAAGAGAGAAGAAGCAATAAAGTGTCCTGTAAAACTGAACCTCTCCTTAACTTCAACACATATAGCATCACACACCTCTTTAGCTTCTCTCACTCTTTCACGAATTGCATTTCCCGATCTTTTCACTTCCCTTTGATCTACACAGTCTACATCTGTGACGTCTTTAATTAGTGAAATTTCTTGCTCAAAACACAGCAATTGTTTCCTTATAACAGCTGCATCAATTTCTTTTTTCTGTAGCCGACTTTTGAGTACATTAACGTGAACCATTATTTTATAGAAGAACGACAACCAAAAAACGAAGCTGTCGTCATTTAGCACGTTTCCATAAATAGAAGCTTGTTGAATGGTGTTATCATCTGAAATATCATCCCTGATCTGAATTTGGCTCATGCATTTGATAAATTCTGCCCTGTATTCAAAAATCATGTTGATACTTCTGGATTGAAAATTCCATCTTTTTGGAACTGCATGTGAAAACTCTCGCCTCAGAATGTTGTTTAGAAGTGACGTTCTTTGAGTTGAAGAAGAAAAAAAGGCACAAATGCTCTGCACATTCGCAAAAAACACTTTTACACTGTTATTTATGGAAGCAGCTTTCATAAGTATGGAATCCAACTGGTGTGCATAACAATGGATGTAAGAGGCACCTGAATACTTTTTCTTTATAACAGCTTGAACACCATGGGAGGAGCGCTTCAGCAGTGAGGCACCGTCGTAAGTCTGTGCTATTAATTTTGTTGGATCTGCTTCTACCTGCTCAATTTCTTTTCTTATGTAAGAAGCCAAAGTTTGAGCATCCTTATGAATTGGATTTAAAAATGTCCAAAATCTTTCTACTAGTTTTCCTTTCGAAATATACCTGAAGAACACTGCGAACTGCAACTTGTTTGCCACGTCAGTGGTTTCATCCACAATGACAGCTAAAAAATTGGCCTCGCTTATCTCTTTCTTAATTTCTTCATGACATACTTCAATCATGCACTGCAGGATTTCATTTTGCAGTGGTGTGCCTTTGAACACCGTTGCATTTTTTAGATGAGATTTAAGGGCAGTATGTATTTCAGCACTGAAGTTTACTAAGCCAGGATAAATAGACGACTCCGGTTCATCATGCCCGCGGAGAGCAAGCTCGAAAGCTTCACAGAATATTATGGAATTTATTATTATGTTTAGAACATACCTGTTATCCGTCACAGCCTTGTTGTGTACTTCAATAGATCTTCTATAGGCACTGTCTAACTGTCTAGCAACATTTGCATTTCCAAACAGATTCAGTTTCAATTCATTGGCCATGTGGCCTACTGAATTTTCGTGCTTCTTGATACGATCGGGAAGATGGTGGACGTCTCTTATTCCCATCTTGGTCCACAAGTCTTCTCCTCCAAACAATAAACATGGAAAGCAAAATAGTGAATTTTTTACTTCACACCCACTTAACCACTTATGTTTGTTATATAATTCCAAATTGAATTTTCTGGTAAACTGCCTGTTCTTATATTTAATTTCTTGGGTTAAATTTATGGGTGGAGTCGAACGTCCAAGATATTTAACAATTAACTTTTCTTCTTCACTTCGCAACGAAAAAGGTTTGTTAATCAAACTATTTACACTGTTCATGTTGAAAAAGTAGCTATAACTCGCACCTGACGAGGAAAGCAGTTTTTTTTTTGCACAAGAACACGAACACAATAAACTCCTCTCCTCTCTGAAGGTAGCCAGCGGACTGCTACCACAACCTCTCTTCTCCGTGACTCTCACTAAACGCAACGCCTCTGCTTTATACGTAGTAGCACTGCTGCCAACAACTGAGAGTTGCAATCCGCTGGAGTCCTAACCAAATTCTCTTACTCTGCTGTGTAAACGAAAGCGGAATAATCATTATTAAAAACATCAGATGTGCTACAATAAACGAGTTTCCCCACTCCTTCACATATACTCCTCCACTTCTCACTCCTTCACAGTGACTCCAGAAAGCATCTGTTTCGTCTTTAAAAATTAGCTGCAAAATAATTCTAATTTGTAATAACCAGAAGAACAATCGATATTACAGTTTACGCTATCTGGCGTTCTTTTCATTCAATTAGTTTTCTTCCTCTCCATCTTCCAATCTATGCAATTCATGTGTCATATAATGTTTCGAAAACCGTTAATAAATGTTACTTTCTCTACCACCTACATATAATAAGGGAAGTTTGTATTCCAACCAAAAATTCGATATTGAGATTTCGAATACACGTTTTAGAATATCCTTAACACCCCACGTAAAGAAAAACATTTTTTTTAAGAAAAAGGTCCGGTTGTAGGTGTGTGATTCTGGAACAGCATAACTCATAAATACAAAGTGGGTTAAATAACTTAGTATTTAAGTACAGCACTACCCAAGTTGCGAATCAAAGATAATCAAGGACCCGCCCCCTTTCCACACCATATTACTCTTTATAAGTTTCGTCAGATTTTGTTCTCAAAAACGACTCTAACAATTTTGTTTAATATTTTGACATGAGAATGAAAGTGCACATCTTGAATTTTCTGGAATATCTTGTGAACTTTCCTTTATTTGACACAGTTTTGTATAATTCTATAAAACAAAATCTTAAGAGATACCTACACAAAACTTATCACAGGAAAAATGTTGAGCTCATTGCACAATTTGTATCAAATGCATTTTTACTTTCTATTATATAGAGGAAGTATTTTATATCATCCAAAAATTCGGTATCAAGATTTCACCGAAATACATTTTTTGAGACTCCCCAAAACAGTTTTAAAAATAGGTCTGAAGATGTGTCTGTGAACAGCATAACTCAAATTAGTATTTACGTTAAGCATCTTTCAAGGATACGAAACGAAGATCTCCAAGAAAATCTCCCCATCACAAATTTTCTCAAAAATGGCTCAAACGATTGTGATTTAAATACCACAGTTATGTTTAAATTATTTTAATGACAAATGAATACCTTGAATTTTCTGGAAATAGTTTCTGAAGTCCTCTTTATTCCGAACCACTTTTGTATAACTGGTAAATCGTAAGAGAGACAAAATATATCTACACAAAAAATAAATGTAAAACTCCCTCGAAGCATAATTTATGTCAAATAAACTTTTTTGTGGCATTAACCATTTTCGAGATATTCTTTGTTATGATTTGAATTCTAAGATGCTTTATACTTTTCTAGCTGCTAACTGCTATTCTTTTTCTTTTCTTTTTCATGCTCATGCATTTCAAAGCCATCACACTGCAACTGGCTTTGGAAAGATTTGACTATCGCTTTAGGTTATTGTATTCTTCTTATACCTACAAGAAATAAGTAAACGAGTAATGAAGGCTTTTCTGTTATTAACAAGTAGATAGAAGAATTAGGTTTGTAAGAGCAGTTTGTAGAAGAGTAGAGAAAGTCATGTGAGTGCAACACATGAGATTTTTTTCGTAGTGATACCTACTTTAGAAACATTCGTATTGCAAGTTTGGACCTCTCCTAAGCATAGACATGCTTGACAGTTTGCAATTCCTGCTTTCCTTCCACTCCCCTTTTCTCCACATCCCAAAAACAAACATTTGAATGCTACTTCGCATGTTGAAACCTTCTTGGTTAATCTGAAACAATTCCTAGGTAAACATACAGAGTGAGCCAAAAGACTCCGAACCGCCTGCGTGGTGTTTTCCCTGTTCGCATCCTCGGCGCTTGTTGCCGTCTGCCGCTATCATAGGAAGGCGCAGATGAAACCATACAACATTTTCAGAACTACTTATAAAGGTTTTTCTTAACAACTTTACGAAAGGAGATGCTGAAACTGGCCACCGTCGTTGTCCATACATTTTTGGCACCTCTTTGGGAAACTATCCATCATTCGCCGTAGTTCACGTTGAGAAATGCTGGCAATTTCCTGACGGATATTTTGTTTTAATTCTTTCCAGGTGTGTGGATTTGTCCTGTACAATTTATGTTTTAAGTTACCCCAGAGATATAAATCGCAGGGGCTTAGGTTGGGGGACCGAGGAGGCCACAAATCTGTACTAATAATTCTGTCCTCAAACACACTTTCAATGTTCTCATCGAAATATTGGCCTATGAGCTGTTGCAGAGTCTTGTTGAAAAAAGGTAAAATCACGCTCCCTGGCTGTTAATTCTTTAAATACAAACAAAAAAGGAGGGGGGGACAAATTGTATTCACATATGTACGGGCGTCAACAGTTGTTTCTCAACGTGAACTACGGCGAGTGATGGATAGTTTCCTAAAGAAGTGCCAAAAATGTATGGACAACGACGGTGGCCAGTTTCAGCATCTACTTTCATAAAGTTGCTAAGTAAAGCCTTTAAAAGTAGTAGCGGCTTTCTACGATAGCAGCAGACAGCAACTAGCGCCGAGGTTGCGGATATGAAAAACACCGCGCAGCTGGTTCGTAGCTTTTTGGCTCACTCTGTACATTTCGGTCTGGATACATGACCCTTATAAATCTTATATATTTTTCTCCGCAGGACCCTTCTTGAGCCATATTTTAACTTTTGTTACTTTCGATAAACCTTGAATTCTTGCATCTCTATTAGAAATTCAATTAACGTAGTGGAATATAAATATCTGGTTGTGCAGAATAAAAATCCTCGCTATATCTACTATGAAAAGACTCACGCGCATCAATTGTGCGCTGCAAGCTTCAGCACCATCTGAGGTGGTTCTGATAAAGTCTGACGGAACCAATTTGCGTCGACTATTGTGTATGTTTCTGCGTATATACTGCATGTCTTTAAAAGTAAAAGTTTCTGGAAAATTATGGTGCAGTTCCTGAAACAAGTATAATAATAACTAAAATAATACTAATTATTGTTAGAGTAATCATAATTATGATGATAGTAACAGCAATTATTTGTTCTTTCACACAAGTCGAATGTAATAAAGTTGGAAAAGTAGAATCAGACTGAAAGGTTCAATGCCATGGCCGGGATAAAACATAGATCTTCCACCATGCCAGCAAGACATTAAATTCCCCAACTGACTCGTATTTTTCCCATTAAACCACAAGATCTCAAATTCATTTTGAGATGACATAACCAAATGACGACTTACATTGCCATAAGAACACAGTGAGCAAAAAAAAAGCTACGAAACGGCTGCGCGGTGTTTTTTTCTGTCCGCGTCCTCGGCGCTCGTTGACGTCTGCCGCTATCATAGAAAGGCGCGGATGAAACCATATAACATTTTTAAACTACTTTTAAAGGCTTTATGAAAGCGTGTTTGAGGACAAAATTATTAGTAGAGATTTGTGGCCCCCTCGGTGCCCCAACCTAACCCCTGCGATTTTTATCTCTGGGGTAACTTAAAACAAAGTGTACAAGACAAACCCACACATCCTGGAAGAATTAAAACAAAATATCCGCCAGGAAATTGCCAGCATTTCTCAACGTGAACTACGGCGAGTGATGGATAGTTTCCTAAAGAGGTACCAAAAATGTATGGACAACGACCGTGGCCAGTTTCAGCATTTCCTTTCATAAAGTTAGTAAGTAAACATAGTTTTAAAAATGTTGTATGGTTTCATCTGCGCCTTTCTATGATAGCGGCAGACGCCAGCGAGCGTCGAGGACGCGGACAGGAAAAACACCGCGCAGCCGGTTGGTAGTTTTTTGGCTCACTCTGTACTTTTAAGCTCCGGGCTTCAAAATTCCAGTTTAGAGCAACCGGACGCCACCCGGAAGATCCGTGGTTCAAATCCCGGCTATACCATTGAACTTTTCAGTCTGATTCTACTTCTCCAACAACAACAACAACAACAACAATAATAATAATAATAATAATAATATCTTACCTTTTTAATTATTTTAGAAGGTTTTTCACAAACATCCTCCAAAGATTTTCTCTTGCACGTCGTACTTATAATTTTTCGATTTACCTTTTCGATATTATTTTCGTGATTGTGGTTTAATTTTGAACGAACAACATCACCGTTTAGAATATGTAACGTCGCGTAACACTTTTGTTTACAGCACCGCCAAACTACTTCACCACATTTGAGTTCTCTAAATTTATAAAATGTAAATTTGTCTAATAATTTCAGTTCCTTTCCACGGTCACCCATAATACTTTCTATTTCCATATCAACATATGAACAATGCGAATGCGCGGCTCTCGACTTTCGAACAACAGTGTTCAACGGACAACGGCGTCCTGTGTTGAACGGCTGCACAACTGTTCATGCAAGTGTATCTAACCCGTGACTCTTTGAGTGCGCCTGTCGCTCGTTGACATTTGGTCCGCTTTACAGTCGAGTGTGTGCAGTTTACATAGAGCCCCTCCCTTATTCCCCAGGTTTTGCTGTGCGTGCAAATTACACCCCCCCCCCCCGTGTATTGCTAACTTATAGCAAAACATACATCCAGTAGCGGCTCGTGAGTATGCATTTTTAGTATTCACAAAATTTTAGCCAGTTTGCCCTGGAAATGGTAAATAGCATCTGCATAATAGTTATGTTTGTGAACAAATTCATACAACTGCAGTCGCTCCTAGCAAGAGCAGCATAAAATAACTTGTCTGACGAAAGAAAGTTTTTTTTTTGTGGTGGGTGTTTGTTGTTGCGTACACAATTAGCAGACCGCCTTAGAGCAAGATCGAAATAATGTGTAAATTAAATTTTAGTTGAGATTATGCTGTATGGAGAAACCGAGAGAAGTCTCCGCGCTTGTACACGTACTATTTCTGCTACAGTGACTCGACACTCTAACTTCTGCCGTAGTGTGCTACTACCTAGTGGCATTGACGTAAACTATAGTAATAGAATGGAAACAGCGGGGGAAAACTTTGGCCGCTGGTGCACTGCTTCAAGTGTGCACGGCCCCTATGTATTTGGCCCCATAAGGTAATTATTAGGACCCGGATTTTTAGGTGGAATAAACCTTCATTTTAGGTTTCTTATATGCTTAAAATGTTATGTTTTGTTTTGTGGATCAATACAAGTATCAACAATTTTGCTTTTCTGAAACATAGTTGTAAGATTAATCTTTTGCCTTGCAGTAGATAGTTATATACATTCTCAAATTTTCGGGCGTAAACGATTTCCCATTATTACGTAACACATTCTTGTATGAAGGAAAGGTTCCTTCAACGGAACGTCTTTGGAGCGTAGAACATAGAGGCCTGTGCAACAGGTTCTAGGGGTAGTTTTCCGGTATCTTTTCTCCCTGCAATACTGAATTGATGATTTTCATATCTTCAACATCAGGATTTCGTTGAAGAATCTTCTGCAACTTCGAAGAACATGCAACTGTCTAGGTATGTCTTTACTGGAAACATTGCCAATGATATCTAGAGCATGTTTCAGTGGCAAAGTTGTACTTTCCAACCGGAGAATAGCTTTTGGTATAAAACAAAAACGTGTCTTAATATACACAAGGGAAGCGGCAAGAGTGGGACACTCGAGTGATTTCTTAGCCTTGGCAATGCAGGAAGCTTCTGTTTCATGCAATTTATTGACATTTCTAATGTCTTTTAAGTGCTCGGCATAGTAAATGGCAGCAGACAGCCAATTGCCCCAGCGGGTAAATATCGGCTCAGGTGGAAGAGGGTTTGCTGGTACTTTCTCTTTGAAGCATACGTGTTGGGGCTTTTAAGAAAACCTTCTTGACCGAAGATATCAGACTATTTACGTCGTCGAAGTGGTTTATAATCTCCTCCGCAAGGCGGTGCAGGCCGTGGACCAAGCATGCAGCATGGTCGGGTGGAAGGACTATAGAAACCCCCTCCCCGGCCCTCAACATGTAGGAGCACTGTCTGTCACTAACTAAAGTGAAGTGTGGATCTGCAGCAATCCGCTTTTTCAATAAATGTGATTTAGGCATTGTATCACTATACAACAATTACATTAGAAAAGTACTCTCGATGTACTCTGTTTGTACTTTCGGTGAAGGATTGGAGGCGATCCCATTATGCAGGTTACGCTCCACCTCACCTTCTCAGCTCATCCAGGTATCACCACGTCACATGTGCTGCATTTAACGGTGGTAACTTGAACTATCTGCTGGCTGTAAGTGGTGGAAATAATTTTACAATGAGTTTCAATCCGAAAATTACATTCTTCATTTCGAAAAAGAAAAAACAGTTCTTTAGGTTATTTTAGGTGTCAACCCCTCATTTAGGTTTTTTTTAGGTGCAATGAAATTCGCATATTCTGCTCCAGGAAGTGTGAAACGAATATATATCTTGAAATGTGTTAACTAAATAACGAGGAAAAATATAGGTTAAAACCTAAAAATCCGGGCCCTAGTAATTATGTCACACCAGTCGTGTTTGCGCAGCAGCTCCTTAAAAGATGCACAATTTAAGATGTGCTAGGGATGACATGCCTCATCGAGTTTAGAGGAGTAGCGCGGTAGATTTAAATACTGTAGATTTTAAACTACCGCATATATGTAACGTTTAATGGCATTCATAGAAAAAAATAACCAATAAATCCGCAAGGTGTCAAAAGTTTGGGTGTTCCGTGCTCTTATACAGTACTCGCCACTGTATATATCTGAAAAATGTGTGTAGTTTACCTCCACATATTACAATATTGTTTTACACAAAGTTCGTGTTCAAAATTATTCACAACCCTAGTAAGTTGGTAACTGCAATGTGAGTTTGAAAACGCATCCAAAAGTATTAAAAAAGTATGTTAACCAAACATTTAAATATTGTATTTGAAAACTTGTGTTTGCTTTAACTTTTAACAAGAGCATGCAACAAATTGTAACACTTTGGATCTACATACAAATAAAGATCTAATATAGAGCCAGCTCAAAACTTCAATGTAATAGCCGGGATTTGAACACGGTTCTCCTGCTTTTTGTGCGGTGACTCATAGGACCACATGCCGGTAGGACATTGAATCCCCCAACTGACTCCAGCTCTTTCTCGCGGTGGATCAACCAAGGCATCTCACTATAGAGATAGCATCAATCTTGGCGGCGATTTGCAATTCGAAAGTACTTTATTCCTGGGTACTCATACACAGTGCATTTACTTTAAGTTGAAACATGTAAAGTAGAAAGAGATAGCACTGTATTCCACACAACAGTTGGTAACCCTTAATCGCCCAATCTCAAAACTTTTACTATTGAAACTTACTATTTAAAACTTGGGTTAAGTTGAAACATGAAATTTAGAACAGAACCAACACTCGCTTGTAACAAAACGAAAGTCAGCGAAGCAAGTATGGCCGAAGATGCCAGAATAGTTTCCATGTTTCACTGCCAAAAGTGCAACTGTAACAAAATGTACAACTGATGGGTGACCGACAGGATTTCTCAGCACTCGGACTGTAAATAGCGCAACCTCCTCCTAGAGCGGCCAGGTAGCGTCAAAATTGTCATGTTTCAACTTAAACTTTACGTACTGTAGTTAAGGCCAACTATAAGGCAAATATTATGTTATTATTTTTATTACGCACAATTAAGGTAATTAATTAATCATACTTTAAACGACCTGCCTAGCTAGGAAATGTGATATACTGAAAAGTATATACCTAGTATAGTAAAAGTATAACTCATTTATTTGTTAATTGTATATAGTAAAAATAATAACATAAGAATTATCTAGTTGACCTATTGGGCCTAAATTGAGGTAACTTCAGGGCTGTGTTACGTCTAGTTATAATCATGTACATCCCTTCTTATAGAATAGTCAGAAGTATCAAAATGAACACACGCTAATAACTCCAACAGTGCAAATTTACAACAGTCGAAATATCCAGCTCAATAAAAGGGTGTTTACACAGTTCTTTAAAAGCTCAAATAATTTACTATCGGCGAATAAAGTATTTATGGGAACTTCGTTTATTACATCAATCTCACGTAAGTATTCATTCACAGTTCATTTCTCTGAAACGTTGTGATATTATTTTTATATTTTTAATTTTTCTGTTACTTCGCTATAGTAGATAGAGGAAATATTATATTCCAACCATACAATATTTCGTGAGTGCATAGCTCACAAACAAAAACTAAGATGAATCCCAAACTCAATATTTAAGTTCAGCATCTTTCAAGGATGCGATATGATGATGTTTTAAAAGAAAATCCCCCACCAAAAAACTACCCTTTATGTGTAATAAATTTCGTTGTTCTTCATTTTTTAAAAATTCTCTCCTTCCCGGTTTAAATACCAGATTGAAGATGTCTGTATAACCAATATAATGCACAAATTGAATTGCCTGTGAGATTCTCTTCATTCTCAATGAATTTTATATAATTTAAAAACCATAAGAGATAAAAACCATCTTATAGCACACCTCGTTACATACGTATTTGAGTTTTCCCAGGTCGAATTGGGTGATTCCCTCGATAGAGGCCCCAAGCTTTTGTTTATAAAACATAAAGTTACTTAAATCTTTGTATGCACATACCTTGAACATGGTCTTTTCACTAAGTGTTAATCCTGTACATGTTTCACGTTTTTCATTGTCCGTCGGTTTCAATTCTTCAACACTTGACACACGGTAAGCGTGCAATTTCGATTTTTTTGCAGCTTTTTGACACGTGGAATATGGAAGACCAGTTTCTTGGGAAAGTTTTCGCAATGATTTTGATGGTGAAGATAGTAATCGTTCCTTTACATTTTGTATTGTCTCTTCGGACAGTTTACGGCCTCCTGAATGCTGCGTGTGTAGAGTTCCTGTTTTCTCCAACTTTTTAGCCAGTTTCTGGATACAACACTTTGTAGGTACACGTCGCACACCAAATTTAACTTGAAACGCCCTTTGACATGCCTTAAATGAACCAGTTTCCCAGTATTTACGAACAAGGAACGCACGCTCTTCGATTGTGTACATGTTAATGCCTAGACGTTCGAGCCGGTAATGGCTACAGGGACGTGCAGTGCAACGGAACGAAATGAATCCTGGTCGCTGGAAGAGTTCAAACCTATTGCAGGGGGTCAGGTTCTGTATTTTACATTCTTGAAGATACATGTATTAAAACTTTCAAGTCAAAATTTAAATGACTTACAATTTTATAGACAAACGTTAGGGGCCTCTAGCGAGAGAATCACCCCATATAAAGCATACTGCGATTCTCTTTTCTTTTTCTCCCCCCCCCTCATGGCCTCATTAGTAAATCCCGATAAACGAACAATTGTGTTTTATTATTTTCTCTACCAAAAATTCGATATCTAGATTGCGACAGAAAAATGCCCCTTAAGGCCCTCAATAAAGAAAGCATTTTTAGAAAATGGTTCGTGTGTGTGGGAACAACATAACTCTAAAACGAAATGTTGCATAATTACCAAGCTAGATATTTAAGTTCAGTATCTTCAAAGAAGATTTCCAAGAAAATCCCACCATCCCAAGCTACCCTTTATATAACAAAGGTTTCGAAATTTAATTAAAAATACCCTTAACGACTTTTATTACATTGCCATATATTTTAGAGATTTACAATATAAATAAATGTACATCTTGAATTTTCTGGAAATGGCTCTTCATTCGTAATGAATTTTGTATAGCTGGTAAACATTAAAGATAGACGAAACCTTACTACACCGAAAATATACTTCTCTTTAAAGCACAATTTATTTGAACTATCTTTCCTTTTTGTGGCATCTGCCATTTCCGAGATACCTATGCGTTGTTATTAGTTTGCTTTTTCAATACTTAGTCTTTTTTTTTTTTTGAAGCGATCGTCATTCGGTTGTTTCTCGCAACGTCAGTGACTATGGAATTTCAAGGCCAGCGTATATACACCCGCTTTTCAGGTCCGTAGCCAGCCCACATTTTTTGGAGGAGCTTGTCGAAAATTCAGGGGGCAAATGAGTGAATCGTCCGGTTACAAAACACTATGTTCATAGATACAGACTTTAAGATTATGTGTAAAAATACTAAAAAAATTCAGTTATCTTTGTTTTAATATTTTACCATATACTCAGAACATAAAAATGATACAGAGCATAAAAAGTTTGTAAATTCACAGTTATCATTGCTTTAATTTTTTACGATATACTCAGAACATAAAGAAGATACAAAGTTTTAATTAACTATGTCAACCCGTTGTTAAGATATTAACTTCTTTATTTGTAACTAATCACTTTTTATACCCTAATACAAAAGTCTCCTCGGAGCCTACAGTTATTGAATCTCTTCCAAATTTTTAAACTCAGCATGGTATACAAACCTAAAGAAAATGTTGCGCATGCATTGCCGAATTTTAATTAGTTTAAGAGAAAAAAATCTGATGTGTTACACTCACATGACTTTCTCTACTCTTGTACAAACTATTTTTACAAACGCTTATTCTCCATCTACTTCATGTTAATCGAAACATCGAGATATTAATCTTATTGCTAATTTTCTTGTAGATGTAAGGGGAATATGGTAAGCTTTAAGCTATAGTCAAATATTTTAAGAGCTGGTTGCTATGTGGAGTATTCCATTCTCTTTGCATTACCAGGAAAAAAAAATTCTGATGTGTTACACTCACATGACTTTCTCTACTCTTGTACAAACTATTTTTACAAACTCTTATTCTCCATCTATTTCATATTAATCGAGATAAACATTTGCCAAAACTATCTTTTGAACATGCAAAGAGAATTACATTTTACACATAGCGACCAGTTCTACAAATATTTGACTATCGCTTAAGGCCTACTATCTTCCACTTGTTTTGTATTTGCAAGCGCAATACAGAAATACAGTAGCCTTTAAGCATAGACATATCTCTTAATAACTGGTTGCTATGTGCAGCACCGTTCGCTTTGTTACAGATTAATGCTCTTTGCATATCCAAGACAAAAAAAAATGAATAACGAATTCCCATTTGAGAAAATAAGTATTGAAACATTAAAGGGAATAACAAGCAAAAAAAGTATATGACATAAATTGCGTATTTTAACGCGATCTACATTTTTTGGGTAGTAAACTTTTGTCTATCTCTTATGGTTTACCAGTTATGCAAAAGTCGTTCACAATGAAGAATACTTTGGAGACATTCCCAGAAAATTCAAGATATACATTTTATTTGTCACGAAAATATCTTAAACAGATGATATTTTAATCAAAATCGTTAGAGCCATTTTTGAGAAAATTAAAATTTTCGAAAAATGTTCCATGTAAAGGGTAATCTGGGGCGGGGGAATTTTCTTGAAAAGCTTCGTGTCGCATCTCTGGAAGATACTGAACCTAAATACCAAGTTTGGTGTTTATCCGACTGTTCGATTCACACACACACACACACACACAGACATGTTTCCAAAAATGCTTTTTTTGGATTCAGGGGGCCTCAAAACATATATTTCCGGTGAAATCTGGGTATCGAATTTTTGGGTGGAATACAATACTTCCCCTACTTACTATACGTAGTACCGAAAGTAATACATCTGTATACATGTTATTGAATTTTCCAACTTTTCAGTATGAGTTATGGAAAATATTATTTTAATTTCAGCTGAAATGTTTAATAATTTTAACTATGGCACATTAACTTTTAAATCATTAATCCCTGAAGCTCTCCTGAAAATTTTAAGCTAATAAGTTTCGTGCAAGCTGTGCTCCAAGGACATTTTGAGGGGTGAAAAAGAGTTGAATGTAAGAACTAAGAAAAAGGTATTTAATTTGTATTGACATGCTTTACCTAATACAGAGAGAGCCAAAAAACTACGAACCGACTGCGCGGTGTTTTACCTGTCCGCATCCTCGGCGCTCGTTGCCGTCTGTCGCTATCTTAGAAAGGCGGGGATACAGATACAATAACAATTAAATAGACGTTTTGGGCTTTGAAAATGGTTGATGTTAGTTAATGAACCAATTTTGTAAAATGAAAACACAAGATAGGTATAAAAATGCTTTAAAAAAAGCGAAATATTAAATATAGAATTTTTCTACATATTTTGCAACATTTTATCCGTGCATTGCTAGAAAACTCACTATAAGCACAGATTTACTCATGGATTTTCAGATTTTCACTTTTCAAAGTATGTTAAAGTTGACAAAAATAACAATGTATAGAAGAAGCAAAAATACCTAACACTTGGATTACAGTAGTGTTTTCTTGACTTTTGTTTTTCAAAAATTATAACAAACTTAACTAAATCCATGTTTAGTTAGGTGGTTATTATAATTTGAGATAACTGAGTCTGCTTTTCTTTCATGAGTCAATGAGAGACGTTGAGGTCTTGATATGAGATGAGAGAAGGTAGCTTGTACTTTTGCTATGCTGCTGGGAATTACCATTGCAGTCTGGTTTGAAAGATTAATACCTTGGAAAGCTGACCCATACTTAAGCACTTGCTCTGTAAAGACTTCAAGGGTATTCTTTCTTTTAAAAAAATTGTTCAGCAAATATAAATTCATTACTGAGATTTTTCAGCAACTTCTGGTTTTCTTCTGTGAGTGGCTCAGTTATCAGTGGTTCTACATTTTCCCTAATGCATTTGCGTACACATACTGGACTCCAAATAGTCTTCTGATCCCAAGGTCGCGGGTTCAAACTCGGCTCGGACCGATGGTTTCTAAGTGTGCTTGAAAGCGACAGCCCCATGCCAGTGGGTTTAGTGGCATCAAAAAAAAAAAAAAAACTCCTGCGGGACGAAATTCCGGCACACCGGTGGCGCTGATATGATCCTGGCAGTTGACAGCGTCGATAAGAAACAAATATATACATATACCGCGTGAGTCTTCTCATCCTGCGGAATGGAAACCGGGCAACCCTGCATTTTAAAGACAATACGAAATGCAGGTGCTGACACCGCATTCACCAGTTCGCAGATGTGGACTACGGTGGTGCTCGTTGTTAACTTGTTCTAGTAGTGTAATGGTTAACCTTCCGAAAATTCATGGTGAAGGTCGCAAGTTCAAATCACGCTTGCGAATAAATTAGTTTTTTATTCATTTCTGATCATGTTTCGAGAACGTTCTAGCAAATTATGATTTCTTTCCGAATGCACTAAGAAGTGGATTTACATATTCCAACAAATTACAATTTGTGTTTTAATGAAATTCTAACAATTAAACGAATTAAGTGAAACCACACTTCCATGCCAAACTATCATTTCTCGTTAAATTTACTAATCATAAAACATATGTTCAAGTGGCAGTATTTGAACCTGGGACCTTCACCAACTGAAGACCAACGCTCACACTGTGCAAGTCACTGAAACCACAGTGGTGCAAAGCAGTCATTTTGGCCGAAATTGATACGACGCGATGCAGTGGGCAGTGTTTAATGCATAGCCTGTACAACCCGGGACTGCTTGACTTCTCAATCCGCAGGCTGAGAAGACTCACAAGGTATATATATTTACCTGGATCCCAAATGTGTATTTTAGCCACTGTGCATTTATATACTAACATTTTTAGTGTCCTTTAGAGGAGTACTATAGTAGAAAGTCCGCAACATCGACCGCTGCCACATTGGAGGGATTAATTGCTTTATGCTGTACGATATTCCATATTTAGGCCAATAAAAACTAATCATACTCAAAAGTAATGCAGTACCCTGCTGCAGATTATACCAAATGCTTGAATTTAAATAATGCTAACGAAAAACATTACACATCAACGGGGACTAAATCATTTGAAATGCATACACTGTAAGAAGAAATTATGATTATAAATGTTTAATATTTCTGAGGGGACTCTCCTTAAACCCCCGGCTACATTTGACCCATCTCGCTTCGGTTTTATGCATCTACCTTGTATGTCCATACAAAGAAAGTTTTACCTCAATTAACTTGAAGTAGATAGAACAATATGCTTCAGCAAGAATAATTTGTTCTTCTGCTTCTACTTACTATAAGTAGCCTCTGGAGAGAATAATACGCTTAAAACGGGACAAATGGGAGATTTTTAATACCTAGATACCTTAAATGCTCTATTTTGCGAAACCATTTTAAGTTGGATGAAATTTACACCCTGCGGTTTTCACATCAGCACGCAACCCTAAGACAGACTTCACTGTTATCCTTTTGGCGTTTAGAGCCTGGTGCACCAAAGTCTGTTTAATATCTACCGTCAACGGTTGTAAAATGTTTACACTTGTTAATTCAAAATACAGCTGCACCAAAGTTTAAGACCGTTCACTGATTTTGTTTAGCTAACATGCGCTTGCTATGGTATGAACCCGCTCAGGAGCTGAAAGAAACGCACTTTCATCTACATATAAAGTCGACTGCAATAGTCGATTTTTTTTACTTTTTTTGTGTGTTTCTATGTACTGTTAACTTCTCAATCTAAAAGTATGTAATCATGGTTATGAATTAGAAATGCAGCCTGTGAAAAAAAAAACCAAGAACCCCAAATGTTACGGCATTCCAACAAGAATTGCTTATTGAACATGTTTTAAATTACAAGAACATTATAAAAAATAAGAAAACCGTTAGAATTTCCATAGTAAAAAAAAGAATGCAGTATGTCACAACTTGGCTAATTTAAAACTTATTAACTAGACTGAAACTTTCCATTACTTCCCTCTGTTCAACTTGGCTTATTCGAAATTTTATGTATGCATCACTCAAAGTTGCTATTGCAGCAGAAGTACTGTAAATAATTCGCAGTGCAAATGTTCTGTGCACCTTTTCAGTAACATCTATTACAATATTAAATGTCCCTGTAGCATAATATCCTAATGCTGTAATCCATTCGTTGGAGGTTTGGGCGATTTCTTTGATTAGGATACTCTAATCTCTCACTTAATTGTTCGACTAGTGACAATACTGTTGGTTTGGATAACCTGTACCTTTCATGGAGTTTCCTATCATGTCTGCTAATGCTCCATCTCTTTCAAATACAAGAGGTCGAATTCGCTTTTCGTTACGCTGATTTAAATAATCAATGTAATCTTGAAAATAATTTCCGTAACAACTTCGCCATTTTATTCAGATTTAACGGTTGCAAAGCTGTTAATAGGCAGCATATCTCCGTTTAAAGTTTACGGGCATTAGGCATTTATTTGAATCAAAAAAGAAAGGAATTTACAGGCGTTAACTAGCAACTTTAGAGGGTTAGTTACTAACGGCGATTGGTGCACCTGGCCCTAAGACATTCTTCAATTAAATTCGTTGATACAGTAGAGTATATTTATTTCTGTTTTTTAATATACAAAACACCAATGGAATGCATGTCAATTGTTGTATCAATGCAAATTAAATCTGTGTAAAAAATACTTAGTAAAGTACTTAAAAGTTCCACTAATATTCATATTTTAGGTTGATTAGAAAAACACTTTGAACTGGCCTAAAAGAGGTACTTACGCTGTTGGTGACGTAAGAACTGCACAGAACATTATCCCCTAAGCTAGCTGCTGGCTTCGGAAGAGGTGATAAAACAGACCTACGTGCAACGTAAATATTCTTTCTCACACACACCACATCTCCTGCATTTAGTGGTAATCCGCTATCCTAACAGAAACATAGAATATACGATACGATAAACAGAAACGTAAACAACTGCCTTACAGCAAATGCGTGTAAACTAAAACACGTAGCTTACCTTCATTTCTGAGCGAATTAGCTTCGCAGGTTGTTCCGATAAACAATCCACAGCTTTTCTTTTAAGACTATTGCTAAATATTTGGCGTCGTAAATTTGGATCTTTACTGTGGGAATGTGTTAAATGGCTCTCGGGAAGTATTTCATTTGTAATCGAATTTGTATAGACTTTAGCAGGACACTCACGTATAATGCATCTCCATCTCACTCTTTTGTCCTTGCTTTCATATGCAAGATTAAATTTATAACCATCCACTACTAATAGCTTTCTTCCTTTCTCGCTCAGCATCGACTGCACGTCAGTCATGGCACACGGCAAGTGCAACACTGACGTGGTCGAATTGGAATCGCTGCTACCTCCCGCTAATCGATATGTTTAACTCGACCGGTTCCTGGTCGAACTAGCAACGCCGTTTCCCAATACCTGTATGTCAAAATTGTGTATTGATGGCATCTACATGGGACTCTCTGTTGAAGAGCTCTACGTAGTGTTTAGTCAGTGTATACAGCAGGGAAAATAAAGGCTAAATCTTGGAGCGGAAATAATACATTTAGGTGACAATATAATCATTAGGCCACAATTATAGGCTAAATGCCTATTGTTTATGTGCAAGAATAAACCTTTTTTACCACGACTAAGTAGATCCAGAGGCAGTGTTGCATTTCGCTAAAAAAATTAGATATTGAGATTTCACAGAAAATACGTGTTTTGAGGTACCTAAATCCAAAATAAGCCGTTTTAAAGAAGGCCAGAGAGCGCATGCATCTGTGAACAGCATAACTCAAAAATGAAATGTTTGATAAACGCCAAACTTGGTATTTATATTCTATATCTTCCAAAAATGCCACTATCCTTTACACGGGAAATATTTTCTCAAAATGGCTCGAAGATTTTGATTAAAATACCATCAATTTAATATATTTACATGATAAAATTTATATCTTGAATTTTCTGAGAAGTCTCTGAGGATTTCATATGGGAGTAGTTTTGTATGACTGATAAACCATAAGAGATAGACAAAAACTTAATAGATCAAATACGTAGATCTCTTTAAAACACGCATTTTATTTCGAATAACTTTGTTGTGGTGATTTGTAATTGTTCTTATTGGATTGCATTTTTTAATACATCCGTTATTTTTCGAAGTGCAGTAAACATTATTTCCCAGAATGTCATGGGAGGAGTACGGAATGTCAAGGTCAGCAGCGACCCGCTTTTAAACATCTATCCTCTGGTCTGCTGTATGCCCCTTGTACTAAAAACGAATTACGTAATGAAGCTATTTCTTCAAAGATCAGCTGTTAAGAATTTTGCATAAGTTATACAGAATAAACGATAGTGAGCAGAGCCACAACCTAAGAGTTACAAAGCACTAAAGCCAGGACGGAAGCAAATAAGGTTGAACTGTCTCTGGATTATAGACAAACACGTTGTATAATTGGAGCAACAGTTCTAGACACGTGAAAATCTTAATGACAGCTAGGAAGCGAGTTACTTACCAGATCAGGAGGTGACCGGTCGTCTGCATGTTGCAGGAGTGCGTGGGACAGTCATTGTCAAATATCCGCACACCGTTATGCACTGCGTATATTAAAATCTATGCTGTAAAAAACGCTTAATATAAAAAACACTATCAATCACTGCCTCCAATTCTTCCACACCTAACAACCCTTCCTCTTCTGCGGAATCACTCACATTATTGCCGTCATCACTGCTGTCACTACTTTCTGCACCGTTATCCTGGATGAGAATTCTTTGTATTTGATTTTCTGCAATTCCGTATTCTTCGAAATAATGATTCTTAATTTATTCAACATGTCGACATACGTTTTCCCATTCTGGCCTTCCAATTTCAGCAAATTGCTGGCCTTATAACTGCTCCACATATTTTAATTTAAAAGTGATATTTCTACATGCCACCCATTTTTTGATATCAGCCCAGATTAATTCGATTGGGTTTAGATCTGGGCGATGCGATGGCAGTCTTAAGTACATTATGGCGATGTTGTATTACTATCTGGTCAAGTATGTATGACTTCTGAAGCTGTTTGTTGGCTTTAATTAAGTTATACGGCTTTGTTTTACTCATGCTTTCATCTAAAGCTATATTATGTCTAAGTAATCAAGCTCTCATTTCTTCTTTCAAGGAATTTTAGGTAGGTGGTTTGTCAATTTGAGTGTTGACGCATTGTGAAGCATTGTCGATGACCAGAACAGACCCAGCAGGCATATTAGGTATCAACATGGCGTTGATTCACTTCATGTAATTTTCTGTATTCATTTCTTGATGAAAATCTCCTGTGGTTTGTTGCGACTTGTAAAAGGGCATTTGGAACGAAGCCGATCTTTCCAACAGCATGAACGATAATAAGTATTTGCCCTTTGGCAACAGGTGCCAGCAAACCTAATTCGCTATCGTCACTCCAACTTTTAGATGCTGTATGACTGCTGTGTATGTATGACTCATCTTCATACACTATAGTATTTTTCTGAAATTTGTAGCACCACCTTGAAAATTGATGCTGATATAAGTACACACTGATATAAGTACATATAAAATTATAGTCATTTGGAAAGGTGGAATCAGACTGAAAAATTCAATGCCATAGACGGGATTTGAACCACGGATCTTAGGCTTTCCGTGCCGTTGCTCTAACCGACTAAGCTATCATGGCAACATTTACTTTTTATTTTTTTATTTTATTATTATTTTTTTATTTTATTTATTTATTTTGCTTTTCTGTTAGAACTCTTCTATTTGATTTCGGTTTCTTCCATTTGAACCCTAAATCTTTAATAATTTTTCTGAGATTTGTAGCACCACCTTGAAAGTTTCTGCTGTCTTTCAGCTGGATGAGCAATCTGCTTATTGTTAGCACAGTTTTTTCTTCCACATAGAAATTGTGAAACGTGCGCCGAATAACGCATTCGAAATCGTCTATTTCTGTAATACGTTTAGGGACCTTATGTTTCTTCCCAGGTGTGTCAAATGGTACTCTTTCATCCATATGATTTTTTCTCTTATCTTTGAGAACTCTGGAAACGGAACTCAGTGAAACACCAGTTGCTTTGACTACTCTTTCTTTCACTCTCTTAAGGCTTTTGTGGAACTCGGATGAAAATATATTTTCTTCCTTCATCTCTGCTTCTTGCTTCATGAAGTCGATGACATTTGCTATTATTTCCCTACTTTGACTGTGTAACGCCTTAACACTTAACTTTGAAAACGTAGGAGCCATGGTTATGAATATAACACATATAAAATAAGCATTATTTGGGTACTGCTCTCTTTGAAATTACAACCAGATGCGGACACTTTCTATGCAGACTGTATGCGTTACGCACTGTGAGTAAGCAAAGGTATTATATCGCTTTCGTTGATTAAGCTAAACATAAACCATTCCTAAACTCGGCAGTTGGGGTGGCAATCAAGCTCACGATTCCAGAAGTTTTGCGCCAGTTATATATAAGAAACCACTCCGTGGACTAGTGGTGCCGTGCTAGCCGCTAGTTCCCAAGGTCGCGGGTTCAAACCCGGCGGAGGTCGATGGATTTTTTTCGGGCGTAAAAATCCTTAGCATGGATTCCTTCGGAAGAGAAGTAAAGCCGGTGGTCCCGTGTCGTATATTTGCGGCACGTAAAAGAACCTCAATCCTGATAAAGAGGCCTCTGAGCAAAATTTCCGGTCTTTCACGCCCAATATAGAATGGGACGCTAAGGACCATAGTAGTTAAAGAGCGTCCATAAACAAAACTCAATTCAATCACCCCCATCCCTCGTACATTCTTTTGGCGTTTGTGGACAGCACTCGGCCCAGTTTTTAGCTGCCTGTCGCTGACCCTTGGTCTCTCTTGTTTTGCATTCTTTGTAGTGCAAAGATTTGAGTTTAGATAACTTGAAGCCAGCTGCTTAAGTATCCCTATGCCTGGTCATAATACATCCGAGTTTTTTCAAGCAGTAATGCAAGATAAAAGTCTTGGGATCTTGATATCATTGATGCAAAGTTTTTGTAATAGTTTTATTGCAGGAATGAGAAATTCTTCGAAAAGACTGTTTATTTTGGCACTTTAGCAATTAAGAGTCCGTTTACTTTATGTTGTTCACTGCCAGTCACTCGTTTAGTAGAAAAAGAAAACTCGCTCTCTCTAGCTATCTTTGACATCCGGCGACTGTAGTACCACAGAAGTCCTTTCCGCAAAGCAAGGAACTCAGTGGCGTATTTCTCGTCATTACAAGTTTAAGGCTTTTAAAATAAACAGAAGAAGAAAAGTCAAATTCCGTTTAGAGAAAACACTACGTATGCCAAAATAACAAATGTTTACTCTATCGGGCTGTGCAAATATTGATCGAGTGATAATGCCCAGACATAGGAATTCTTAAGCAGTTAGCTTCAAGTTATCTGCACTCAAACCATACGTCAATACAAAGAATGTTAACAGCGGCACGTAAAATCTGTCTGGTGAGTGCTGTTTGCAAACGGTAACAGACTGTACGAGGGATGTGGGCGAGTGGTTTTTTGACATGTGACGTCCCTACCTTAATTCTAGTAACAGACCAACTTTATTTCCTTTCGTCCTGACTTTAATGCTTAGAAAGTTCCTTGCTGATAATGACAAATCTGCATTGTTTCAATTGCCTAAACATATTATTTACCATATAGCAAACATTTCTTATATTTGTTTTCCAAAGACAAAGAACACCCATAATCTTTTCCTTCTGGAAAATTACTAGTGTTAATTTTGCTAAAAACTACTCTAGTTTCACATTTCGATAAAAACGGTACCTTAAACTAATCCAGCTGCCACATATCCCTATCATATCGATACCTTATCTGAAATTATGCACATACGAAATAAATATAACTAATAAACAAAGTTGTTCTTTACGATACAAGTTAATTTCGAAACACCTTTTGCTAAACCCGTAATGTTTTGTTGTTTAATTACTAAATATTCTGATACATACTGATGTGCAGTTTATTACTTATTTTTAAACTTCTATAGTAATTCAGTTTGAACAGATAAGCATATGTTAATTGCCAAAACTGGTTACCAAGAAAGAACAAACAATATTACAGTTTACGTGTTATGGTGCTTTCCCAGATTTTTCATACTAAGAGTTTTATAATGTTTTGAAAGCTGTACCTATTTTTTTAAACCTTTTTGTGTGCGGTGTCCAGTTTGTAAAACCAGAAACGAATATAATTTCTACACTGTAACCTTTAATATCGAGGGAATTAATATGCTCTTTGAGTTATTAGGACTATGTTTTTTAGTTATATGTAAAATATAACTGAAAAAGTATAACTAATATAAAGGGTTATTCAAAAAGACAGAACAGACTTTAAACATTTATTTCTAATAAACGACAATAGATGGCTTCACATGCAATACATCACTGACTAGAGAAAAGTTCAAAATTTTATTCATGTGTTCAAAATGAGCACGATTTGTTATGCGATGACCACAGTGCTTTCCCGTTTGCATACGCAACCATCTTCTACGAATTTATTGTATCAATTGTAATTTTTTTTATGACGAGATGGTTCGTTGTTGAACTTACTACGAAATGCACGCTGCAATGAAACAATGGATTCACTCTTTGCATAATGCAGCACACAAAACGACTTTTCCTGTGGCGTCGCCATTTTCTCGTAAACAAAGAACAGCGCCGTTGTAGGCACTGAATGGAACTAATAGGTGGGACTTAAAACTTTGAACCTTCCTCTATTCAATGATGTGTCGTATGTGTCGCTATCTATTGTCGTTCATTAAAAATAAAGATTTTAAGTCTGTTCCTTCTTTTTGAATAACCCTGTATAAACTATGAGCAGGAAACGTTTTAAGAGATAACTAAAAACCTGTATGTGGATACCATTCATGTATTTATAAGCAATTAGTGTGTGTGTATAGATATATTAACATTTGAAACATCTACACTTTCTTTGATTTCATTCGCATCACTACTTTGAGCTACTTTCATTTACTTGACCTACCGGGATGTAATAGGTACTAGGTTGAGCAACACTAAATTCACAAACGTCACTCTTATTTTCACTCGTATCTGGAATGTGAAAAATTCTTATTCGACACGAGGAACACACTCTTAGTGTTGGGGACACTTCTGCATCCCCCATTTTCAGTTTTAAAAGCATTTTACGAGTAACTGGTCGCAAATTCTTTTTTCTCTTGTACATGTGTTTGCTAATTTTGAACGGGTTAAAGCAACAGTCATACCGTTTTGTAGCGGTACCTGTACTAGTCATATTCACAAATAAATTTAACAGATGAAACTCACAAAAGGCACAGACTGTGATCTCTCTCCACAAACTAAATATTCTGAACTGGTCTTCCGTGGAAGAAATGCCTACCCTGGTTTGCCGTGATAAGGGTCTGTTTGTGTTTTAAATCCGGAAGTGATTCAAACGAATAACCTTGGGTAACTCGTAACATCTGCCGAGTTGGCCGCACCCATCTCTCTCTCTCTCTCTCTCTCTCTCTCTCTCTCTCTCTCTCTCTCTCTAGGCGGAAGCCGCTGCGCTATCTTATCGTGAGGAGGATTCCGGCTGAGAAAATATTTTGTTATAAATATATTTGAACGAAGGACTTCCTGATACTTTGCAACCTTATACACTACCAAACGGAGAATACTTGTGTATATAAAATGTATTTTTAGGTTGTCGATATATAACACAAAATCAAATTTCTAAAGTTCAAATTTCTGTGATAAATAATCAAATTACTAAATCAGATTCAATCTCACATGTTTTTACAGTATATTCCATCTTTTAAAATGAGTCCAATATGCAGTTTATACGAGAATTTGTAAGGGAGAATAAAAGCAATTATGAATGGGGGCGCAATCACTCTTTTAAATTTTTTTTTTTACTTTGACTGGTATTCAAAATACTGAAGTTAGGGGCACCTCCCCCCAAAAAGCTCCATTATTTCAAGCATCAAATGCATACAAAACATTTTGAAGAGATGGATGACGATGTTTCCAATGTGTTAAAGTTATTTACAGGTTGAAAGTATTTGGGTCCGAATTATTATTATTATAATAATAATAATAATAATAATAATAATAATGTATTTGCTGAACTGCATATTTCTTTTAAATTTCTTTTGTACTAAGAAACTATATAGTCGAAATCTGTTTAATAGAAATCACTTATTTATGTCTATATTTGTTATTTTAATACTTTGCATCTTGATAACGTTACCGCGGTACGGGAAATAATATGCTCTGTAAGTGAATATTTCGAATAGGAGAAAATAATTCAGTGTCTTGTTCGCCGCAATATACCGATGAAGGAGGGACTGAAGAAAAGTGAGCTACTGGAACTTGTGAAAGCAAACAAACCGCGGTTTCCAAGTTATGTAGTCGATGGCATTGCTGCAGAACATGGTCACAAAATAGTTAGGCTTCTCCTTTATCATTGTCATTTTAACTCGATTGAATTAATTTGGGCCGACATAAAGGGTTATGTTGGGCGAAACAATAAGAGTTTCACTGTGTCGTCAGTAATAAAGCTTAAAGAAGAGGCACTAACAGCAGTAAACGCTGAAAACAAAACGGTGACTCATAAAAAGGGCGTAATATGTGCAGCTTGGGAAAATGAAGGAGTTTTGGAAGAAACTATAGAACAGCTTGTCATTTCCGTGGGGAATTCTAACAGCTCTTCAGATGATGATGACAACGGTGGCAACATTGTCTATAAAACGAGCAGCAGCAGCAGCGATTCGAAATCTGCATTTTTTTCCATTAGAATAAGCATCAATATTTCACAGGTATGTCTCTTCTGTTAACGCAGGTTTTTACACTGATATACTACTCTTGCATTTTCTATCCTCTGCACGTAGATTCATTATTTTACAATTGTCTTCGTATACGAATATAAGTAATACCCGCTCTACAATGCAGGCGCAACCCAGTCGCCTTCGACACAGTTCTAGCACGCTCTCCACGTGGTCGCGATGAGCGACAACGTCGCCTCTCTCTCCCCGAAATGTCAATCGCCTTCTTGATTGGCGCCGAGTATAATTACAGATTCTCTCTTATTACTATTTCTTGTGACATCCTGTCTCCACCTCGGAATTCCTTTGGCGCCACTCCAGTTTCAAGGTGTCTTTTGTACTCTATCGTTTGATATTTACAAAATATCCAGAAACCATTTCTGACATACCTGAACTAGCAGACTTTGTACAAGTATCAACGTCATATTTTGTTGTAAAACCCTTCCGAGAATCGTCTTTGACTGCACGCTACTGTTCTATATGGATGGGTACGCGTGCCTTTGGTTGTCTAGTGCCTCGGGCTGCTGTAGGCAAAAGCTTGCTCTGCTGCGAGAGTTTTCTCAACGTGCGTGCGTCCTCGCTGCATCCTGCCAAGTTTTCATTACGCTCCAGTTTATATGTAAGTTAAACAAAATTAATATAGCTAGTTCCAGCCGCTATTAACTACAACTATTATTCTTATATTTTGTTAAATATGTCTTTTTATTTTTAAAAAAAGTTGTCTAACGGCATTACTTTTGTAGCCATTTCACGTTATGAACAAAACACGCTCGATTGATTAAATCAAATAGCGCATTCTGTATCAACACACGTAACGCCAATTTTATTTACACTTATATTTTAATTAAAGCAATATTACAGAGGTGAAGTTTAAATAGCATGTGCTATTTACGGAAAATGATAACATAACCGTATCATTTTCAAAATATGTTTCAGGAATTTCATATACCTATTTTTAAGGAAAACAGCAACAGCATCTACTTAAATGTTAAAATGAGAACTACTACGCGCTCGGGTGATATTTACTTGAGTATACTCTCGACTAAACTGATGTATGATAACTTTACTGGTTACTTTACCATTTTATTTTATACCGTACGGAATTTAGGTTATGTGATAAGAGAGTAAAAATGTTTTTCCTTGAAAGCAAGAAATTGTCAGTATTGCTTACCGGCTTGGTTCTTCTTTTGCGATGCATTTGTTTCGGATTGTCTCCCGCAGCAAAGATTGTTGGTATGGCCGTTTTAATTAAGGAATTCCTGTTTTCATTCATAAACTGACTCTGCTCAAAATGGTTTGAACACAGGCGACAGTTCTTATGCAAATAAGCGCTGTTGAAAGGCAATAAATCCGTCCGTCGGCAATTGATAACCCATAATCTACATCTGCAACAATATGCACTGCGTCATTCATGTATTAAAATATCGGTTGCAAACAAATAATGGTATTGTTTCCAAAAGATTTTTTACTTACCTTATTGGGTCCAACGGGAAGGTAAAAAAGCTCAATTCCGGATTTTTCCCCCTATTGTTGCTACAGTTTACTGCAGAGCAATGGCAGCCTTTCGAAATTCGCATTAATTAATGTTAAAAACATAATAAAAAATTGTTCACATTGAGCACACAAACCACACACAACACCATGTGCACAACCACAAGCCTGTAGTACTTCTCCCTCTCCGTCAGGTTCGCTGCGTGCATGCGCGCGCATGAGCTCCCCTGCGCTTGCGTCGGTATTGACCCCCCACCGCATGCCTCCCAGCTCCAACGCTCGGGAATTCGTATTCTCTCTCTTATCTGCATCGTTGCTTTCTCATTCCACAATCAACCGCTTCCCCAACCAAGAGTGCATACTATTTTCTAAGCTTTGAAAATGCGCTCTAAACTGAAATTCGTTACAACAATGTAATACTCTGGCAGTTATATCGCAACAAAAAACGAAGTGAATAATTATTTATATGGGCCAGTAACTAATGTAGCAGAAGTGTGTACATTTTTAATAACATAATGCGACTGGAATATTTTTGTTTTATCTTATTTGGCAAATCAATTAATTATTTTAAGTAACAAACCAAATCTTATTCGTTTGAAGCATAAAGCACGTTTAAAACGAACATTTTTCTTTATCTAGCACAGAGGGATATTGTACTCCATTATAAAATTCGATACCGAGATTTCACCGGAAATACAATGCATTTAAGCTTAAAAAAAAAGAAGGAAGTTCCACGTGTGTGCATTAACATAACTCAAAAACAAACTTCTTTAACTGATTACCCTCCTGTTTGTTACACCCCCAAGGACTCACAAGCCAATGGTTGGACCACTATTCTGTCGAGAAGCAAGCAAACTCTGGATCATGGCATATTCAGGATGGGTGATCAGCCCAATGCCTGGTATGGTGGTGACGAAGAAGGAAATGAAATGTAGTGATGAAAGGGATGACAGGAAAATTCGCAGAACAAAGGATTCGCCTAGCGAATCGAGGAAAACCGCGAAAAAATTAGGTCAGATTGGTCGGCCCCGGGATTTGAACCCGGAACCTCCCGAACGCGGGCCAAAAACGTTACCGCCTCAGTCATCCCGTTGGGTAAAAAATAAAATGTCAGATAAATAACAAATCTGGTATTTAAGTTCAGCATCTTCCACATTTTTCAAAAAATCCCCCATTCCAAGCTACCCTCTACAGAAAATACTTTGTTATGTTTTATTTTCTCAAAAATGTAACCATATCGATTAGAATAGGTAATGCTTATCTTGAATTTTTTGATAACAGCCTTTGAAGTCCTCCTCATTCTGAATAAATTTTGTATAATTAGTAAACCATATGACGTAAACAAAAACGTATACCGCGCAATTTATGTCCCATGCATTTTTTTTTGTAGCACTAACAATTTTCGGATATTCAATCCTCTTGGTTTGAATTTTCCAAAACTTGACATTTTTAAAAGTTGTTTCTAATCGGTTGTTTCTCGCAATGTGATGTAAAGTGTATGGAATTTCAACACATAGCGTTCCGAATTTTAAAGATCTGACTATCGCTTCACACTCCTGTATCCTTACATCTACAACGAAATGCATACTGAAACACTTCTGCAAACGTTTATTTCGATGAATATGAAGTAGGAGGGGAAAAGGTAGCTTTTTATAAGAATAGTTTGCGAAGAGATAGAACTTATAGATAGAGATCATGTGAAAGTTAACAGTTCTTTTTGGAGGGGGGCGAGTTTAGCAGACTATCCGTTTGGTCATGTCGGACGGCGTGTGATTGAAATAGGTGAAATCATGCCAAAATGGATCCATAGAGCTTGCACTTACCCGACATTGGACAGGGGAAAATCCCTTAAAAATCCTGCTAAGCTAGCCCATCCGAAATTCGAATTTTGAACTCAGAATAAGAGGCAGAAGGCTACTCCTACATCATGGAACTACAACTTGCAAAATTTTATTTTCTGGATTAAAAAAAAATGTTTGCACAAACGAAGCGTAGACAAAATAATATACGATACAAAAATAAATGTTTTAATGCCGAGATTTTCATGTTCTATTGACTCTATCACTGATGTATAGGTAATTCTGAACAATAAAGCACAACATGCTTGTACGCCAATTCTGATATAGTTATCAGCTATTCCAATAAAATGTAAAATCCTCCCTAAACAAAATCTTTTAGTGTTTACTCAACTTGATGCCATATCTTTTAAAACAGGATACGTTATTTTCAGATGAATGCATTTATGTCTGAAGATGTGAAACCAACAAAGAAAAACTCTTATGGGTTACACTTGCATGATTACCCATGAAAAACTATCGTAATTTCTATGTATCTACTATTTATTACTTTCTCTACTACGTATAGTAAGTAGGGGAAGTATTGCATTCCACCCAAAAATTCGATACCGAGATTTCACCGGAAATACATGTTTTGAGACCTCCTGAATCCAAAAAAAGCATTTTTGGAAACATGTCCGTGTGTGTGTCTGTGTGTGTGTGTCTGTGTGTGTGTCTGTGTGTGTGTGAACAGCATAACTCAAAAACTAACAGTCGGATAAACGGATATTTAGGTTCAGTATCTTCCAGGGATGCGACACGAAGATTTTCAAGAAAATACCCCCACCCCAGACTACCCTTTACATGGAACATTTTTCGAAAATTTTAATTTTCTCAAAAATGGCTCTAACGATTTTGATTAAAATATCATATGTTTAAGATAATGTCATGAGAAATGAAATGTATATCTCGAAATTTCTGGGAATGTCTCCAAAAGTATTCTTCATTATGAACGACTTTTGCATAACTGGTATACCATAAGAGATAGACAAAATTTTACTACACAAAAAATGTAGATCTCGTTAAAATACACAACTTATGCCATATACATTTCTTTTGTTGAGTGAACCGTTTTTGAGATATTGCTTGTTATTCCCTTAAATTTTCCAATACTTATACTTTTTCTCAAATTCGTTATTCATTTTTTTATGTCCTGGACTTGCAAAGAGAATGGAATGCGCCACATAGCAACCAGCGTTAAAATATTTGACCATCGCTTAAAAGCTACTATATTCCCCTTGCATCTACAAGAAAATTAGCAATAAGATTGACATCTCGATTAACATGAAGCATATGGAGAATACGCGTTTGTAAAAATAGATTGTACAAGAGTAGAGAAAGTCATGTGAGTGTAACACATCAGATTTTTTTTATATCTTTACTACACACTAATCTTAATAAAGTTTATTATTCTGTTTACCTAATGTTAATTGAGATAAACATTTCTATGAATGGTTTCATTCCACATTTCGAAACAATATTCAAACGTTTAAAAAGAGGATCGCTGTATTGTGGCCTTGAAATTCCCACAGAATCGTTTTAGTGACACAATCAGTGGCGTAAAATCGTACGCCGTGTAAAGTTAAGTGACTTTTTTTCTTTTTGTAAGTTGGTAGCGGGTAAGTAGAAACAATGAATCCAGTATTTTGGTGTTAAAAATTAAATTGAGCTTTATTTATGGACGCTCTTTAACTGCTGTGGTCCTTAGCGTCCCATTCTATATTGGGAGTGAAATGCCGGTAAGTTTGCTCTGAGGCCTCTTTATCAGACTTGAGGTTCTTTTACGTGCCGTATATCTACGACACGGGACCACTAGCTTTACTTCTCTTCCGAAGGAAGCCATGCTAAGGATTTTTACGTCCGAAAAAAAGAATTCATCGCTCTCCGCCGGGTTTGAACCCGCAACCTCGGGAACTAGGTGCTAAGTATTTTGGTGTAACTCTGTAATTCATGGCAGATTCGTGAGTCAACTTTCCAGCTGGAGTATGCGTGATGCTGGCCACATCATCTCCTGTATCAGTTGGATGATAGCCCACCTTTGCCATACGTAGGTAAGTGGGCGTGAGGCAGGCAGTCGGGTTGGTAAGTCCAGGCTCTTCGCGGGCCTTAGCACCAAGAATTTATTTTTATTTTAAGTGCCCTATCCTGCCGATGTTAAATTTATCAACTTCCTGAACCATTATCCCAGAAACTATTTAAAATATCAGACTTTTTAAAGGGTGTGCATGTCTTCTAAGTTCACTCATCTACTTTTATACAATAATGTGGTTTATTGTGTTTCCTTCATTCCGCTGTATGAGATACAGCTTTTGCATACCGATGCAGCGAAACTTTTAACGAATATTCACATATTAATTCATTGGTGTTTTGAAAACAAAACACCAGTGATTAAACAACTATTTCCATTTAAGACTCTTCTAAGTACCTTTCTTTATGTATTGCATTACGAAATGTTGTGTACTGCACAGTACAACTATTCAAGAAACATAACTGCAATAAATTTCTTATCACCCTGATCTAGACATTTTACAGTGTTGATATAATGGTTTACAGTTTATCCGTGAATTCTCGAGCGGCAGGACCGACACCATACACTCCTCGGACAATGAACTTACATTTGGAACTATTTTCATAAATAATCTTGTAATACAATTCTGTACATTCTCCTAAAAATAAACTCTACTGCTTAAGTTATAATTGGAAGTTACGTGCAACAAATCTTGCCGATGCTTATTGATCACATTTTTGCTCTGTAAAGTTGTTCAAAGTCTTGCATACGACAACACTCGTGCTTGTTTACCCGAGGTCAATCTTGGGGAGGTTTAAGTGTGAGCTGATTAAAACTGAAGGTCCAGTGGCATGACTTTGCAGGGATGACGATGAATTTTGCTTTGTTTGTCTAGCTAAAATGTATTACTTCTGACTAAATGTTTCGAAAGACAGAATGGCACAGCAGGTTGGCAGTGGAATAAATATGTTGACATTTCGATACCAAGCGGAATTGTCTCGCCCCCTTTATAGGCAAAACTTTTTACACGTAGCCATACCTAAAGTAAACAATATGAATAAATATACTTACCAATAGAGTGGAGCGCAGATCCTCGGGTCATCTTTCCCTGGCAGCTAGCTCATTCTGTCAAGTTGTAATCACATTGAGATGCTAACACGCTGAGTTCCTATAAAAATGCCTCATGTCAATTTCCAAAAACAAAACATTAACTAAACCCATGAATCAGCATCCCAGGACTTACCTTTTGTTCTAGCTATCATTCCTATTTATAGAAAATATCAGTGCTGCATACGTATTCTTGCATACAGCAGATACAAATCTTAAATTTCGGCAATTCTTTCGCCAAAACTGGACGACATCCTAGGCGCATTCGCGAACTTAGAGAAGCATGGTATGTGAACGGCGTTACAGCAGCAGCATCGATCAGAGTAAAGCAAAACAAAGCACTGTGTTTTTTATTAGAGAAGAAATAATGTACACGTTCTATGGAAAAGAGTGAAAAGAAAGGGTTCGAAGGAGAAAGCGATAAAAAGCGTAACAAAGTAGTTCTGACCTCTAGAATCCTCATGTTCGCAATAAATGTCCATTAACTTATATAATTCCCATTTTATTTTTAATAAAACGTCATGTACAGATTGATTATTTTAGGTTTCGAAGAGAGTTAAAATATTTATATAAAACAACATTAAAATATAATATTTATTCTATCGTCAGTGAAAGAACGACGATAAAGAGAGAAAAAAAAGTTATATTTGTTTTCGGTTTATAATTAATTTGTAAAGGAATACAAATTTTTATCAGTGTATTTCTTTTGTGGACAGTAGGTATAATAAAAATGTATGTTATACTCTTTCGAATAAAATTAATTAAATCAGTTGTTTACATATATGTTTAAAAAAAAGCTCATTTAGAACGCTTCAGTGGGTAAACGCAACCCCAGTTTTAGGCGCGTTTACAACTCCAGAGCACGTAATAGCGTCTTTATTCTGTCTGAACACATTCAATTACTCAGAGCCGCTGTACGTACCCCTGAAATGTTATATACAGAAGCTTGTGGAAAAGTTTTGGCACTGCAAAAATGTTATTGGAATTTGTATACAACTGAAAGAATAGTTTATACAAAGTTGTACATATAGAATTACATTTAATTCACGAGAATCTGAAAAGGACAACTATCGATACCTTGCAGATTTTATCGAGATCGCTGCAAAACTAAGGTAGGTAGTTTATATGAGTGCTTCCCAAAAGTTTTAGAATTATTTCTCAAACTATCTGCCAAATAACAGAAGCCAAGGTTAAACTATTCCTAAAATTAAGATGTTACTATGTAAAAAGGCCTATCCAAATGCGCACTTCCTCCTCTCATGAAGGAGCAAGTTCAAGTATTTTGCCTCCTCACTTTACCGCCAAGTCTATTTGACTGACTACAACAACTTTAATGGTAAACCAACTTAGGCCTATGTCTTGCCTAAAGTTATCCTTAATAGGAATTATTTTCTATTCCTCGCGAACAGCTGCCTGAATTCACGAGAATGTGTGGATGGCATTCATAGGACAATTTGTGTTTTCAGCACGAAGTTATCCCTACATGATTATTTTAATTGTCAGAAAGCACCTAAATCACGATCGCTGAATTGGTAGGCGTGGGCTAGTACTATGGTCATCTCAATATTTCAATTTTTTTAAAACAAGATAGTTTAAAAAAAATTATGAAACAGCTCGTATGCAACTGCGAATCAACGAGGAAGGAAGAGACGTTATGTAACATAATTTGTAGCTATTCATGGAAAAAAGTTCTATTTTTTTTTACCAGCATTTACTTTCATAATTTCTGGGCTTATATAGGATAATCAAAAATGATTCTTTTCATAGTTCCACTTCACGAATTCCAAGGGATAGTATTTGACTCTCAACAGAGCATTTTAAAGCATGTTATTAATTTCAGTTATTTTAAAACAACAAACACAATTTTTTAATAAATTGTTGATACTTGCAACTTTTTACTGCAGTAATATGCTTTTAAAAGCAGTATAGATACATAAAACAAATTCTGTATAAGAAGAGGAAAATATTTAAGTATTTTTCTTCAAAATTATTCTGAGGAGGTGGACATATTCATAAAGTAGTTTTCTTTATGCAGAGCTTTCCGCAGTACCAAATTCTAAAAATGGCAATTAATTATTAGGTATAAAACAAGGTTCTAAAAAGGTTCCTTCTAGTATAACATTTCATTGTTGCATGGGCATTATTATTATGCTTGCATAGCTTAAATATTAAATTTATGCATGAAATGAAAAGACGGGCTTTTCAATAAGTTTTATGAATTTTGGGTTATCTCCTTCCCTTCAACCTTACAAAAATAGCACCGAAATAAGTCAAAAGAACTTTTGTGAGGTAACATATGTTTATTATTATTCCTTGTCACGCCTGAAACGCAGTAAACAAACTGAACATTTCAAAACAATGTCTTATTACGTCATAATCACTATTTCAGACCTTTTGGGGCACTCATGTTTTAAAACTAGTATTTTTAAAACTCATGTCACTGCATTCTGATGCTAAGGTTTAATTTTAATTACGTTTCGGAGGGGTTTTTGTGTGTGTGTGTATGGACGCTCTTTAACTACTGTGGTCCTTAGCGTCCCATTCTATATTGAGCGTGGAAGATCGGTAAGCCTCTTTATCAGGCTTGAAGTTGTTTTACGTGCAGTAAATCTACGACACGGGACCACCGGCTTTACTTCCCTTCCGAAGGAAGCCATCGAAAAAATCCATCGTCACCCGCCGGGTTTGAACCCGCGATCTCGGGAACTAGAAACTAGCATGGTAACCACTACACCACGGAGGACAAATTACGTTTCGGATTACATCAGCCTGAACGTTTGTGGTATTCTTCTAGTCTAGAGGAATGAACTTTACAATGTCACTTGGAGACCGAACCTTCGCGTCCCGGAAGAGAGAGTAAACAAGAGGAAAGGAAGCTAGAAGAAAGGAGAGGTCTAATATTGGCTTACGAAATCGGGAGCGTTCTATTCCAGAGAGAGAGACTGGGAAAATGGGATTGTGCTCGAATTAATTACGTATCCAGTGATGAGGCTTCAGCGATTCAGACGTTCTGGGCTTCACACGCAATATCGTTCTTTTGTTTCTTTCCGCATGTTGCCTCAAGCACGTCTCACGCAACGAAAGTTGTGTTGCAATAAAGTGCCTCCCTTAAGAAAACAAGAAATAACCTTAAAAACAACACTCGAGAGGTTTTAGTCTGGTCATTGCACTATGAACTTATACCCCTACTCTAAACATACCTCTGCTGTAATGAAAGTAATCAGTTATACAGGGTGTTGAGTACAGCTGGTTTTATTGCTGTCAAGTTATACCCATAACATAAAAACAAACCAATCATTTGTTTGAAACAGATGTCTCCTGAACTCAAAGAAGTCGACATCATATATAAATAATCTGAAAATTCTATCCCTTAAGTGAATGTTATCCAATGTATTTGCTGTCTCTCGAGGAGCAAAGCTAAAATATAAAGAGCAATAATAACACGTAAGCATTTGGCAGTAAAAACGGCAGATACTATTTTTTCCATTGGTAGTTATGTAAGCCTAGGATTACCTGCCTGAGTCATGTCAACTGAGCTTGCCATTTGACAATTATAAATAATAATTCCGACGACCTTTGGACACGAGCAATGAGACAATAATAAAAATAGCAGCGTTTCTGTAAAGGAAAAGCTGATTGGTGAAGATTAAGTTGGAAGAAGCATGCCACATGCAACACTCACTGTTGTCGTCTGGAGGTTGATGCAGAAGATTTCGCACGCTGGGGGCGGCCACATCAGCGGGAGTCCTGCCCCGACGGTTTCTCAGAGTCATGTCTGCTCCACTCTGGATCAGAAGTTTCACAATCTGAAGCACACCAATTTGGGGACATGTTAATGCGTAATGTGATCTTAGACTTGGCTACCAGAAACCAAATAAAACACTACAACACTTTTATGATTTCAGTCAAATTATATAATATAAAATTCAATAACAGCCCGACTTAGAGCAATATTTGTATGGAATAGCATATAAAAATGTGTGTAACAGTCGTGTTAATGTTTATATTATTGTGTACATGTTTAATAATTTTATGTGAATGTATTACGTAATTTAACAATATAGGAGCTGTGAGAATAATAGGTCAAAAGATGCTAACAATGAGGTAACCTTGAGGCAATAATGAATTAGAAAGTTTAATAATGCTACTGGTAATTCTTGGAGCAACATTAATGTAATTTTTGAGACAGTTTATAAAATAGCCAATCAACAACCAGAAAAAAATCTTAAGTTAAATAAAAGTATACTATTGGAGTAGGAATAGCCAATCAGAAACTGAAATAGGGCAAATTATACAAATTCAGAATTCAGTTGCTACCAGACAGCGTTCCTAACCGGACGCGAGACGCGTCCTCGAGAAGTTTAATACGTATTCAGTGTGAGACAAAAATAGTTTACGTGTTAAAAAGTGCAAGTAATTAATAAATAATCTCACAGCTCCCTCTCTCTCTCTCTCTCTTTCTCTATCAGTGAAGTGTTATTTAAATCGTGTCAAGGATTGAAGGAGTGAAGTAAAAATTATAATCTGTGTAAGCCTACATTCTTCAGCCGAACCACGCCTTGTTAAGATATTCAAGTCTCTGCAAATTAATACTAACGCAGCCGAGGCAAACATAAATATATAATATTTAAAGAAACAGTAAAAATACAAAGTTAAAATTTTTTAAACTTGGGGCGAAGGCTACCGGGTACCATACGTGCGGTTGCAACTACTTCAAGTTCGGCTCCCCAACAGTCGAAATATATCTCCTCTTAAAATAAACAACCTTCTCAAATTGGTTTTTCCATACGTGAAGCAACAACTTACTTCACTATCCTCTGTTGGCATGAAACAACTCATGAACTGCTATAAGGAGTTAAAATTCAATATACTTTAATCTGAAGAAAATCTGCAAACACGCTTCCAATATGGTTGAAATTTGTATAAAATTTACGATTTTTAGGGCAACAACTTCAAGCACCGACTAGAAAGGTTATAACACATGATTTGAAATCGGTACAAAGATTTGATAAAGGTAATTTACGAATGATTAATAAAGAAATCTAATGTGTTGCATTCATGTAATTTTCACTACTAAATTTCTAAAACTTAGTCTTACAAAAGCTTCTTCTTGTAACTACTTCTTGTTAATACAGATAAACTTTTTAATTATACATTTACACACTTCGTTATAGATATAAAAATGCATCCTAAAGTCAGAATAATCGATAGTCAGAATTTTAAAAAGCTGATCAGTATATGATGGCTTTGAAATTTCACACTCTTTGCATGACCAAGAAAAAAATCTGATGTGATACATTCACATGCCTTTCTCTAACCTACATCTTTATTGGTGGGTATACAAACTATTCTAACTAAAGCTTATTACTTTCTCTACTACGTATAGTAAGTAGGGGAAGTATTGCATTCCACTCAAAAATTCGACACAAAGATTTCATAGGAAATACATGTTTTGAGGTGCCATGGAATCATTTTAGCAAAAGGTCCATGTGTGCATAACTTAAAAATGAAAAGTCGGCTAAATATCAAACTTGGTATTTAAGTTCAGTATCTATCAAAGATGCGACGTGAAGATTTTGAAGAAAATCTCTCCACCCCAGACTACCCTTTACATGGAACATTTTTCCGAAAATGTTGATTTTCTCAAACATTGCTCCAACATTTTGAATAAAATATAAATGTAAGATATTTGCATGGTAAATGAAGTCTATATGTTGCATTTTCTGGGAATGTCCCCGAAAGTCCTCTTCATTTTGAATGGCAAAACCGTAAGAGATAGACAAAATTTTACTACACAAAAAATGTATATGTTAAAACATACAATTTATGTCATATACATTTTTTGTGGAGTGAGCCATTTCCGAGATATTCCTTGCTATTTATTTAAATTTTCCAATAACTATGCTTTTTCTCATATGGGAATTCGTTATTCTTCTTTTTTGTGGGGGGGGGCGTCCTTGGATGTGCAAAGAGAATGGAATGCTCCACATAACAACCAGATCTTAAAAGATTTGCTGGCGTTTAAAGCCTGCCATATTCCCCTTGCACCTACCAGAAAATTAGCAATAATATTGCAAATGTTTATCTCTATTAACACGAAGTACATGGAGAATAAGTGTAAAAATAGTTTGTACAGGAGTTGAGAAAATCATGTGAGTGCAGCACATCAGATTTTTTTCTCTATCTACTACATTTAATGCAAATACACCTTTGCAACAATAGCTACATTACACATTTCGTTATAAATACAAAAAGAATAGCAACAGACAATTGTTTAAAAACTGGATGCTAGATCCTGGCCTTAAAATTCCATACTGTTTCCATGCAATCGCGAGAAACCTGAAAATCGATGGGACTTTAAAAGAGTAAGTATTGAATAATTCGAACCTTTAATAATGATACCTCAGAAACGGCTTATGCCCCCAAAAAACCCTATTTTAAGTAAATATTGTCTTTTAAAGAGATCCACATTTTTTTGTGTGGTATATTTTCGTCTATCGCTTAACGTTTACAAGTTATACAAGATTATACAAAATTCCCTCCGAATAAAGAGGACTTCCTAGGTTATTTCCAGAAAATTCAAGATATACATTTTATTTGCCATGTAAATATTTTTCATACATGGTATTTTTAGAAAAGCAAAATTTTCGAAAGATGTTCCATGTAAACGTTAGTTGGGAATTTCGTGTCGCACCCTTGGAAGATACTAAACTCAAATACCAAGCTTGGTATTTATCCGACTTTTCGTTTTTGAGATATGTGTTCATAGACACACAAAAACACAAACACACGGAGCTTTATCTAAAATGCTTTTATTATTATTATTATTATTATTATTATTATTATTATTATTATTATTATTATTATTCAGGGGTCTCAAACATTTATATATCCGGTGAAATCTCGGTATCGAATTTTTGGTTGGAATACAGTACCTTTCTTACCTACTATGGACGTGGTAGAAAAAGTACAAAACGAATACAGGCTTACTACCTGAGAAAAGTATGAAGCATGTGAAAATTCATACCAATAACAAAGGAATAATCGGAAATGGTTAACGCCACAAAAATTTTATTTGACATAAATTGTATGCTTTAACTAGATCTACTTTTTTGTGTAGGAAGATTTTGTCTATCTCTTACGGTTTACCAGTTATACAAAAGTCATTATGAATGAAAAGGACTTCAAAGGCTATGACACAAAAAATTTAAGATATACCTTTTGTCATGCAAATATCTTAAACATATAGTGTTTTAATCAAAATCGTTAGGACCACTTTTGAGAAAATAAAAAATAACGGATATTTTTCCATGTAAAGAGTAGATTGGGATGTGGGGATTTTCTTTTGAAAATCTTCGTGTTGGGTCCTTGGAAGATGCTGAACTTAAATCCAAAGTTTGGTATTTAACCAACTTTTCGTTTTTTGAATTATCGTGTTCATAGACAGACACACACACGCCTTTTTCAGTTGCTTTTTTGAATTCAGGGAATCTCAAAAAGAGTATTTCCGGAATCGAAATTACGGGTGGAATGCAACACTTCTACTTACTATAGAATCTGTGGCTCGCATTCGGGAGGTCCCAAGTTCGATCCCTGGTGACCACCCACTCTGACCCATGGGGGTTGTCAGGCGAATGCTAGGGTGGTTTCTTCTCTACAACTTCTTTTCCGTCATTTCCCTTTCATTCCATTTCCTTCTCATCTTTCAGGTGTACGTCTCGTGGTGTATGGCGGTGCCGGACAGATGGCGCGGATGCATGCTCACTGGAAAGACTATTTCCCGTGGACACCAGAGGATCTGCTCGACTGGTGGGTCGTTCATCGCCCTCTCTCGACGGCTCCAGCAGTGGGGCGAGTCTGCGAATTTGGAAACGTTAGGACTTCCGCGCGTCTCTATGGCCTGTAGCCTCCTGTATGGTTCTTTCACTTCATCTCTTTCTCCTGGGGTGTGGTGGGCACAATAGACCTATGTTAGTCGCAGTACACGAGGTGTCCCCCTCAGTTCAGCTACCTATACCTATACTTACTATAGGCAAGAAGTAGAGAAAGCAAAAATCACTGCTGCTGTGGGAACCACTGCATATGCAGAATTGAAATTTTATGAATAAAAGTGGTTCACCGCTTTGGTTGAACTCTGTGCAAAATTAAGGGCAATTTAGACGGAGATTTTAATGTTTAGCATTATTTATCAATAAAAATATCCCCAATAATGTTTACCAGTGCTATGGGGTAGTGGGTGACAGCATAGTACTCCGGTTGTGTTGGCAATCCTGCTTGTGACAACCACGACCAATTTCCACTGCGTCAAGGTTAGATACATGAAACTAATTAAATCCTCATTCGAGATTTAAAAAAGGCACCCATACAACACAAGGAAAACTTACTTTTCATGATCCTCATTCCGCTGCTAAATTGGAAATTAATTTTCTGTCAGCAATTACTCCGCAGCGTCCTCGTCGAAAATCGTGACGCGGGTTCCGAACTCAAAACAGGCATCTTTTGTCACTTTCGCTATTTATCACTATTTTGTACTCACTAATTATTATTGCACTCACCATCACAGTATGTGCAAGAAGTGAGAAACCCTGTGAGACAAGTCTGAATCCTTATCAAAAGATTTTGAGACATTCGTCACAATTCATCTTCTTGTTATTGGAAACTTTCCCCCGGATATGTGATATATTCTATATCCGAATTTCAAATTCAGATGGACTACTTGAGTAGTTCTTGAAAAAAGCTAATATATATTTATTTATTCTGCTTTGTTTAATGATTTGCAGTGAAATCTCCTTGTGGTACTTCTTCAACCCTTTATAGCCTGGTGCACTATATTTGTTACAAAGGTGTTTTACGAGCCAATTCCCTTTTTTTTCGTTAGTGCAACTTGATCATTTAATATTATTTACTGCCATCTAGCCTGGGAAACTAGAAGTAGGCATACAATAAACTGCATTATGGGTTATGATTTTCTTTATTTTTTTTTTTAAGAAAAAGGGTTTTTATCTAAACCACTCTTCAGTTTCCGCTTTGCTATTTTTTTTTAAATTGTAAGTGTAATTTGTAAACGCACTTTTTTTTAAAAAAAATTTGTTTATACATGTTTTGAGCCACTTGAATCCACAAAAAAATTATAGGAGAGCGTCCGCGTGTGTGCGTAGATGTGTGCCTTTTTTTTTTACTTTTTTTTAATGTTTTATTTTACAACAGCATTAACTAATGACCTCAAAACGTGAAATAAAGGGCTGCATTGAGCGGATGAATCCGCACTTTATCAGCTTCCACCATTCCTGTCTCAAGAAGCCGCCTTAGGTCACTAGACTGTCGAGGTGCAAGCAAACTCTGGTTCATAGCATATCCAGGTTGAATGATGCCAGATATGGCCGCGAAAAAGAAGGAAATGAAATGTAGTGATAAATGGGATGATAGGAAATTTCGCGGATCAAATTATACAACCCCGCATTCGGCTAGCGACTGAGGAAAACCGCGAAAAACCTTCCGTCAGATTGGTCGGCCCCAGGACCTTCTAAATGCGGACCACAAACATTACCGACTGAGCCATCCCGCTCCTTGCGCTACAGTTTTCAAAAATTTGCAACCAAATACTTAACTTCCAAACATATATGTCTTACAAACTTATCACAATATTTGCAAATAAAACATGAATTACTTACATAAAAAGGCTTATATGTTCCATTCATATGACTGACTACTCACTCTTCTACATACTATTCTTACAAACGAATCTTCTACCTATTTCTAGATAATTGAGATAATTAGTCACTCGTTTTAGATGTAAGAAAAGTACGGTAGGCTAAAGCGAGTCAGGCTTTTTATAAAGCGGGTCGCTATGTGATGGCTTTGAAATTCCACGCTCCTCTCGTGATCATGAGAAAAAAGTGTAAGCATTTCAAAATTTAAGCCAAAAAACAAATAATTTCTCGGAAATGGTTAATGCTACAAAAAAGGTTATGACCTGTATTGACCTACTTTTTTACTTTCTCTACTACGTATAGTAAGTAGGGGAAGTATTGCATTCCACCCAAAAGTTCGACACCGAGATTTCACCGGAAATACATGTTTTGAAACCCCCTGAATCCAAAAAAAGCATTTTTGGAAACATGTCCGTATGTGTGTCTGTGAACAGCATAACTCAGAAACGAACAGTTGGATAAACACCAAACTTGGTATTTAGGTTCAGTATCTTCCAGAGATGGGAACGAAGGTTTTCAAGAAAATCCCCCCAACCCAGACAACCCTTTACATGGAACATTTTTCGAAAATTTTAATTTTCTCAAAAATGACTCTAACGATTTTGATTAAAATATCGTATGTTTAAGATATTTTTATGACAAATGAATGTATATCTCGAATTTTCTGGGAATGTCTCCAAAAATGTTCTTCTTTGTGAACGACTTTTGCATAACTGGTAAACCATAAGAGATAGACAAAATTTTACTACACAAAAAATGTAGATCGCGTTAAAATACACAACTTATGTCAGATACATTTTTGTTGTTGTTGAGTGAACCATTTTCGAGATATTGCTTATTCCCTTAAATTTTCCAATACTTATACTTTTTCTCAAATTCGTTATTCATTTGTTTTATGTCCTGGACATGCAAAGAGAATGGAATGCGCCACATAGCAACCAGCGCTAAAATATTTTACTATCGCTTAAAAGCTACCCTATTTCCCTTGTATCTACAAGAAAATTAGCAATAAGATTGACATCTCGATATCTCGATTAACATGAAGCATATGGAGAATAGGCGTTTGTAAAATTAGATTGTACAAGAGTAGAGAAAGACATGTGAGTGTAACACATAAGATTTTTTTGTCTTGGATATGCAAAGAGTATTAATCTGTGGCAAAGGGAATTGTGCTGCACCTAGCAACCAGCTATTAAGAGATATGTATGTGCTTAAAGGCTACTGTATTTCCAAATTGCCCTTGTAAATATATTATCCCTTTACATCTACAAGAAAATTAGCAATAAGATAGAGTCTGCAAATGTTTATCTCGATTAACATGAAGTAGATGGAGAATAAGCGTTTGTAAAAATAGTTTGTACAAGAGTAGAGAAAGTTATGTGAGTGTAACACATCAGATTTTTTATGTCCTGCACATGCAAAGAGAATGAAATACTCAACATAGCAACCAGCTCTTAAAAGATTTGGCTATCGCTTAAAGTCTACCACTTTCCTCCTTGCACTACAAGAAAATTAGCAATAAGATAGTTTCTGCAAATGTTTATCTCGAACAACATGAAGCATATAGAGTATAAGCGTTTGTAAAAATAGCTTGTACAAGAGTAGAGAAAGTTGTGTGAGTGTAACACATCAGATTTTTTTCTGTAGTAAAGCTTTGTCTTTGCAGTATGGTATACAAGTTATTAAAACTCATTAAGAATGAAAAAGAAATTTAGACAAAACTCAAGACACACATTTAATTTATAATGACGATATCTCTAATGTAAGGCATGTTAATCAAAATCGTTAGAGTTATTTTGGGGGAAATAAAAAAATAATGAACACTTCCTCTCCCATGTAAAGATCCATTTGCGAGTGGGGAATTTCGGGAAGATCATCGTTAATGCCTAAAAGACGCGGGCTAAAGTTAGGCTTAGTTTGGGGGCTTCAAAACGTGGATTTCGGATGAAGTTTTGATTTGCAGCTTCTGAATGGAAACAATAATTTCTCAAAAGTTAAAAATAAGAAGAAGAAACAACTTATCGTTTTATTATCACTGCACAGAGATTCCATGGAATTTCATACGCAAGTTACTTCGCTAGCTACTTTACGCTACTCACATACGAATGATTTCCTTTATGTAATACACATCATTTTGCCTATGTCACCTGTTGAGACGAGAATGAGAATTAGAATTCCTTTGCCACAAACACATGAAAAATTAGGATTGCCCATTTTTAAAGCTTTACCTAATTAGCACTACTGAAAAGAAAATTTAGCGAAAGCAAAATATATTTTAATGGGAGTATATTTTTTTCTGTTGTATGTTTTTTGCTCCTTATTTCTCACCTACATAAAATGCCATCAGATATTATACACGAATGCATGATACATTACTTATATTTGTCCTGCCATATCCCGAAGGAACCAAATTCTAACGATAGTTACCTGTTTTTAAAAGAAAACAATAGATTATTGACTTTTTTTGAAAATTAACAGTTAATTTCCGCTTCAACCTATAAATAAATATTCTAAATAAATATTCGCATTTGTACTCTCCCTATTTTTCGGGTTGGTTAAATGTTTAACGTTTTTTTTAAATTTATTTATATCTAACACAATGCCCCATAACATAGTATATTACATGGTTTATAGAAACACGACAATTCAATTAATTAAATGCAAAATTAACATTGGTATGCACGTCATTAACAATGTGCTCACAACTTCAAAATTTGTTCTTTTAACAAATTAAAATAGATATATACATATTTATTATTGAAAATGTTATACTCTGTGCTTACAAATTCTTAAAGAAACGCACAAATGAAATTAGTGCTCTTGAATTAGCTCATTATAATCATTAACTGGCAATTTCTAACACTTTTAACTGTTGTCTTGAATATGCCGCGTTGTCGGTTTAATAAAGAGCATTTCTTCAGAAGATACTCAACTGTTCTTGAACAATTATGGGAGAGGATTTGGAATGTTTTTAAATTTGCTAAATTTCTCTAAATTGATTCGGTTTCCCTATAATTTATTGCGTATTGCTTTGAAAAATCTTATGCGAAAATAAACGACTTGATCTACCCACGGCAAAATTTGTCCTAAGAATAATTCAAAATTAAACAATAGGTGCTGTGATATGTAGGTAAAAGCATAAAGAAGTTATATTTTTAACCGTGGTAACCGGACGGGCCCTTCCATAAAAACAACCACTTTGATGTGTTGCATTCGTACAATTTTCCCTACTCACTCTTCTAAAAACTATTCTTAAGAAAGCTTATTCTTCTATCTACCTTGTTAATAGAGCTAAACTTGCATTACAAATTGCATTGCGCTGTAGGAAGATATAATAAGAGAATACAGTAGACTAAGGGATATCAGATGTTTAAAAGCGGATCGCTATGTGATGATAGGCTTGAAATCCTATGCTCCTTGCACGATAACGAGAAAAAAAAAACGAAAATAAACTTACCGTTTGAAAACATCTTGTGCGCTGCATTCACACGACTTTTTCTAGCCACTATCGCTTATTTTTATGAACTTATACATACGTTTCTTATGAAAGCATATTTTTTTATTTACTTTACGTTCATTCAAATAAACCTTTGTAGAATTAGTTTCATTGCACATTTCATTGTAGGTGCCTACAAGGGGGGATAGAGAAAACCGAATCTATAGATGTTTGAAAGCTAATGGATATAATATGCTGGCTTTGAAATTCCCATACTCTTCCTATGACATTGCAAAAGCAACTTAATACCGACAGCGTTTAAAAATAATAGGAGTTGAAAGTTATACAAATAAATTACACCTATATAAATTATACAAAATTTCTTCTGAATAAAGTCTTCACAGGCTATTTCCAGAAAATTCAAGATATACATTTTATTTGAGCCAGATTAGTGCCGTTTTTTGAGAAACTCATATATAAGAAAAAGAATTCCAAATAAACAGTGGTTCGGGTAGGGGGATTTTCTTGAAAATTCTCGTATTGCATCTTTGAAAGATGCTGACTGCTGGTACTTATCTGACTTTCCGTTTGTGAGTTATCTTGTTTTCTCTCTCTCTCTCTCTCACACACACACACACACACGCAACACACACAGAGCCTTTTTCTAAGAAAGCTCCTATTTTTATTGATTATTTGAAGTACTGTGCTACTGTACTTCCGGCGAAATTTCTTATAGAAATTTTGCAATACTTTCTCTACTTCCTTCAGGTAGGTGGTAGAGAAAGTAATAGTCGTAAACGTTCAGATTCCTGGCTGGGCTCGAGAAATTTTACTTTAAACAACTTTTCTCGGGTCTCTACAATCTGATGTATGTGTGTGGGTTTATCTCTTATTTAATAACCACTTCGTCCATTAATAAGATATTTTAGTGATAATTGCTTTTCCCACACAAGCCATGTGTAGGACAAGGTTGGAAAGGTAGAGTCAGGCTGAAAAATTGTCGTCCTCCGTGGTGTAGTTGATAGCGGAGAGTGATGAAATGTTTTCGGGCGTAAACATCCTTAGCATGGTTTCCTTCGGAAGGAAGTAAAGACGGTGGTCCGTGTCGTAGATTTAGGCACGTAAAAGAATCTCAAGCCTATAGAATGGGACGCTAAGGACCACAGCAATTAAAGAGTTTCCATAAATAAAACCCAATTTTATTTTATTTATTTTTTTAAGACTGAAAAATTCAATGTCATAGCCCGGATTTGTACCATGGATCTTCCAGTTTCCGCCCGGTTGAGGAATTTAATGTCATGCCGGCATGTTGCCATGGTAGCTTAGTTGGTTAGAGCAACGTATGGAAACCGAAAGATTCGTGATTCAAATCCCGGCTATGGCATTCAACTTTTCAGTCTTTCAGGACTCCGCTGGCAAAAGGCTGAGCACACATGCCAAGTCATATAAATGACACCTAGTCTACAATCAGCACAACTATATGGTACTAGATACCGCAAAGTTAACATTATAAAAAAAAATCCATCAGATGAAATATTTGCGGAAACGTAAACATGCAACACGAAATATTTAAAAAACTTTAGATACATGGTGCATTTCAATATGCGTTTACTTTTTATGAGTTCCCAGATTCAAAATTATACCAAATTCAATCCCAAGGAGAATAACTCCACAGGCTCTTTGCAGAAATGCAAGACCTGTATAGTTTATTCTCAGTTAATATATTAAAAAGGTGTGATATTTTAATCAAAATCCCTGGAGCCATTTTTGATAAATCAACTATAACGGAAATATTTTCATGTAAAGGGTATTTTGGGGAAAGGGGATAATCTTGCTTCGTGCGCATCTTAGGAAATTATTGAACTTGAATACCAACTTTGGCATTTATCCTTTTTTGTGTGTGTGTTATGCTGTTCTCTCATTCTCTCTCTCTCTCTTTCTCTCTCTCTCTCACACACACATACACGCACATGTACCTTTTTCTTACCTTTTTTATTCAAGGGGCCTCAATTTCTGGAGAAGACTCAGTATTGCATTTTTGGGTGAAGTGCAATATTGCAATATTTCCTCTCCCTAGTAGTTGTGTGTTAGAGAAAGTCAAAAAGTTGTAAGCCGTAAATTAAAACAAGATCGTAAATGCACAGATAGGGATAAACCTCACGTGATTTGTTCCGTGGTAGAAATATGTGAGAGCAATCAATTGAAAACTTTACTATCAATATTAATTTGAAAAATCTTAAAATTTATGTCAGTATGTGTATAAAATACTGTTAATTTTGTACAGATTTTAACACACGAAATTTCTGTACAAAGCTTCTTCCAGTTCATCTTATAACGTGTTATGTTTTTCATACGTACTGCGGCTCCTGAGATATTTCATGCGTACAGATGGACAAAGTGAGGGTAACGTGTGCTCTGAATTTAAAAACAGTGAACGATATTGACGTATCTTATTACTGCAGTGAAAATAAGTTTTCTTTCAATGATCAGATTTGCTCCCTTAGTGCGAAGTAACCACTCAAATTTCAAAGAAAACGAAATTAACTTATTTTCTCATTGCTCCCCTCCCGTCTTTAGAACACTTAATATCACGATACAAAGACAAGTACCACTAAGAGAAACAAAAGTAAGCGTTGTTCTATTGTTCTCCTTTCATTCATATTAAAATACTCCATTAAGTTGCCATGGAATCCTATTCGCAATCTCCTCACTTCTTACTCTTCCAATTACGTATCACGGCCTCCTGAAGACACAAGGCAAACCAGCGATGGTGCTGTGTATTCATCACGTGCCAACAAAGTTCTAATTGGCCGTTTCATGTAAACCAGCGAAACTGCCTAAGCCCATATGGCCGGAACGCAGAACTCCAAAAAGTATTTTTTTTCTTACAAAACTTCACATACAGCATGGAATGGGGACGTGGTGCAAGGGCGGGAGGGTGTTAGTAAATTAATTTAAATACAATATTTTAAAGGTATACGTAACAAAAACTATAAACACAACTTTTACCTTCTCTATCACCTACCTATGCCAGGCGTAGGAACTATTATGCCACCCAAATATTCGATAAGATTTTGAGGTCCACGGAACCCTCACTTCCGCAAAATAATAAAAAAGTGTGTGTGTGTGAGACCAATATAACTATAAAAGAAATATGAGATAATGCCAAACTTGGGATTTAACTTCAAAAGCTTTCAAGTATGCGACACGAAGATTTTCAAGAAAATCCCTCATTCGAAACTAACCCTCGCGTGGAATCTTTTTTTTCCTCAAAATTGGCTCTCATAATGTTTTAATAAACATCATGAACATATTTACTTAATAAATAAAACTATTTCTTGAATTTTCTTGGAATAGTCTAATAGTGTATTCTTTCGGTATGAATTTCGTATAATTTGTTAATAAACCACAAGACAGACGAAAACTTCCTTCGCTAAACACACAATTTACATCCAATTATTTTTTTGAGAAACTATTGTTTCCGAGATTTTCCTTGTTATATGTTTACATAATCCAATACTTCATTCTATATTTTATGAAGTATTGTCACCACTCAGTTGTTTCTCGAGTTATCATGCAAAGTGTATGGGATTTCAAAGTCAGATCGCTTTCTTTGACTATCGCTTCAGACTCCTGTATCCCGCTTGTGCTATCTACAACGAAATGTGTAATTAAACGATTTGTACTTCTTATAGTAAGTAGGGTAAGTATTGTATTCCACCCAAAAATTCTACGTCGAGATTTCACCGGAAATGTATGTTTTGAGGGGCCCTTAACCACACAAAAACAGGTTCGCGTATGTATGTGTTAGTGAACAGCATAACTCAAAAACGAAAAGTCGAATAAATACCATCTCCCAAAGATGCGACACGAAGTTTTTCAACCCTCACCCCAATTGCCCTTTACATGAAACCTTTTTCGAGATTTTTTATTTTCTCAAAAATGGCTCTAACGATTTTGATTAAAATACCGTATATTAAGGATATTTACACTACAAATAAAATGTATATCTTATATTTTCTGGAAATAGCCCGTGAAATCCTCGTTCGGAAGGAATTTTGTATAATCTTGTGTAAGTGGTATACGTTAAGCGGTAGACAAAAAAGTACTACACCAACAATGTAAATCTCCTTAAAACACACAATTTATTTCAAATAACATTTTTTCTTGTGGCATAAGGCATTTCCGATATATCCGTTATTAATAGTTAGAATTGTTCAATACATTAAGAATGACGAAGTTCTGTCGACATTCAGTTGTTTTTCAAGACAGCGTGGAAAGAATATGGAATTTTAAGGCTAGCATATAGCGTCCAGTTCTTAAACATTTGGCTATCGCTGTTCTCTTTGTATGTATAACGAAATGTGTAATGTAGCAAAGGTACTTCTCGATTAAAATGAAGTAGATAAAAGAAAAAGCTTTCGTAAAAATAGTTTGCATACGCACTAATAAGCGATAGAGGGTAGAGAAAGTCATGTGAATGTAACACATCAGACTTTTCCAAACGTTATCTGGATTATCATGAAGTAGATAAGCATTTGAAAGAAAAATTGGTAATAGAGATAGGTAGCATTAAGGTGCTAGGCAAACATTTTCACAAAATTCCCCCTACCCCAAACAGATCCTTAGGTCTAAATATTTATTTATTCTTAAAATTAGCTCACAGTGATTGTTATTAAAATGTCATGGTCACATGGCAAGCGTTTAATGTGCAATTAGCAGAAAATAACTTCGGCATACTAATCTACAAGCACCAAAGTTTATTAACATGCAGAAATTTTAAAATCGATATTTTCAAGAATTTTAAAAAAATTCACAGGCTTTACAATTTTCCCAAACTGATGTGAAAGCATTATGTATAATAAGGAAGTGATGGCCAATAAGTCCTTCGGAAATCTAACATCACTAAGGGACATTTTGAACTTTATAAAGTAAGAATTTTAGTTCGGCATATTTGAACAGTGTTCATAAAGAGTAAAAGTTGCACACGTGTTTTCTTTTTAAAATTTAAGACCGATCGATGGACGTTTACAAACAAACGGAAGGGAAAGCGCGAACAAATGAATCAACACTCATACTTTCCATTTAACATTTCCAGTACTGCCAACAGTGTATTTGTTAGAAGCTAAAATATTTCGATCAATAAAATAAAGTAATATTTTGATTGTCTTGAAAATAAATTACAGGTGCAATATTAAAAAGCAACTAGATAAATTAAACATTTGATGACGTACCTTGATGTGCCCGTTTACGGCGGCGTCGTGCAATGGCGTGTCGTCGTCTAAGCCGCGGGCATTGACTGAGGCGCCGGCATGAAGTAGCGCCTGGGCCACTGTGTAAAACCCGTAGTTGCAGGCTTCGTGTAGCGGCGTCCATCCTGAAACAAATTAGCATCGGCACTTTGAACCTTTCTTATTGCGCATGGTAACCTGAGACATCTGGTAAGATAATACTCGTACCTATGTGTTCCTTGGAATTCTACATACTCAGTGCAAGTTGGCTGCCTAAAAATACTCTTAAATTTAATTTCCTGACTCCTCTTCACTCCCTGCCCCCTTACCTGATTTGTAACTAATTGCTCAAGGCATTACTTTAATAAAGAGAAAATTACATTATTAAACAGTTACGTTAGAAAATATGAATGATAATAATAACCTGTGCCAACACCAATGTTCCCGAAATATCCTAACCTTTTTATTCTCATTTTTTTCACTTTTAAGAAATCGTTCGTATTGTTTCTCATAAATGGCATATGCGTTTCTTGTAATTAGGAATAATTTTGCTTTTTCAGCGTCTACTATTAAATACAATGACATCACAAAAACAACAAACACACTCACTTCACAGTAATTTCTTAGACATTGTTAAATTTATTTTTAGTGAAGTGTTATAATTTTGCTGTAGAAAAAGTGTAGCGTATGAAATCCATTTATAATATTATGCAATTATTACATTATAAACTTATTGTATAATATATTATATTAGATTCTGTTTTCAGAGCAAGGCTACGGCGCCTGTCTCCACTTTAACAAATTCTAGCAGGCATATTAATGGAGAGAAAGTTATCATTTTAATATACACAAAGAAGAACATTACGTTTATATGTTCTAGAGTTTAACTTTCATTTTCTTAGGGTTATAAATATTAAAAATTGCATCATTTAATTTGTTTTTCATGTGTGGTGTTTACAAATTTATTTTAGACGCATTTAGTAAAGCAATTCTTACTTTTTCTTTCTCTTACATATATTAAGTAGAGAAAGTATTGCCTCCTTCTCAAAATTTTGATATCGAGACTTCACAGGAAATACATGTTTTGAGGCCATCTGAATAAATAAAAAAAAGGTCAGCGTGTGTGTTTTTTCTGTTTGCATAACTAAAAAGCGAAAATCGGATAGATACCAAATTTCATTGTTGCACTCAGCATCTTCCAAGGATGGGACACCAAGTTATCAAGAAAATCTCCCCATCCCAAACTACCCTTTACAGGGAAAAATGTTTCGTTATTTTTTATTTTCTCAAAATGGCTCTAACGGTTCCGATTAAATACCACATGAACAAATGTAATAAAGTAGATATATATTTATTTTTCTACGAAGAGTCTGTGAAGTCCTTTTGATTCTGTGTGAATTTTGTATATTTTGTATAACTGGTAAACCGTAATGAATACACAAAAAACTTACTGCACAAAAAATGTAGCTCTCCTTAACACACTTTATGTCAGACTCCCCATGTTAAAATAATATGTAACTAAATAAAACCATGTTTTGCACAATTTCTCCACGAAATTAATTTTTAATGTCAGCATAATGTAAAACTAAAATACATTATACTCTTTACTGACAAGGAGGCCACATTTGCTGGGCATTATTAGAATCATCTCTCCAAACTAAATATACAACTAAATAAAATACTATTTTGCACAATTTCTCCATGAAGAGGTATTTTAAATGACAATATAATGTAAAACTAAAGTAAATTATACATTTTACTCCCAAAGAGGACACATTTACTAGACACCCAATCGCTTAGGTTCTGGAAAAACTCTGACTCTAAACGTATATGTTCTCACACTTCACGACAAGTGTTCCCAGAGGGCGACGAGTGGTTATTTTATGTAAGTGATGATGAATAAAGCTATTACTCAAAATTGTACATTCATATGAGAATAATCTAAAATTGTGCACGAAAAGGTAAACAGAGATACACGCACCTCCTCCTTGCTATACCTTTGAAGGTCAGTAGAATGCCTCCCAAAGCTGCGGGGATGGCATAAATGGAAGCGAGTGTACAGACAACGAAATGTGTAAGGAAACTATTTCTGCAAACGCTAATCTCAATTAACACTAAGTAGATAAAAAAACAAGCTTCTGCAAGATAGTCTGTAGAATATAAGACGTTGACTAGTGAAAGATAGATGAATACAATACATAATAATTTATATATAGCCTGATGTCAAAAACTTAAAATGAATAAATAATAAATAAAAAAAGAGCTTAGTTCCCTTAACTGAGTAAGTCATACCGGACGATAATCCAATGAAATGAAGCTGAAATGAGCCCGGGGTCCACAGATTTGTAAGTTTTCCGACATTCATCTTTTTGGGATAAGGAGAAACCCTGAAAAAAAACCCTTATCCAGCTAATTCATCCTAGAGAACTCGTGATATCCTAGACGTGAGGCAGACTCCAACACCACAGAGTGTTAAGACACATTTGTGAAGTCGTAAAAGCAAATTTGAAGCGTAAATGAGGAAATTCAGTAAAAACACTGGACTTCTTTGACACTTTCACCTGAATTAAAGTATTGTACCAAAAACTTAGGCTCTACTAAATGCACATAAAATCCCATCAATCATTTTCTCAACGATTAATCAAAATGTTACAGCGCAATTTTCTTTGAATATACATTGAAGCTTTTTGGTTTTGTCAATTTTATATACCCATATAAGTAAACCGTAATTATTCACCTTACCTATGATAGGTGGGTAGAAATGCTACATTCCACCCAACAATTCTGTTACCGAGATTTCACAGAAAATAAGCGTTCTGAAATGTTGTAAATAAAAAAAAAAACATGTGCGTATATGAAAAAATTAACCCAAAAACGAAAATTGGATTAAACCAAACTTTGTATTTATCTGTCCAGAATGTAACACAAAGCTGTTCACGAAATTTCCCCCACACCACACATTTTATATGGAATACTCTTATTAATTCGTTACAAAATCTCTATCTGGAATTGTTTGTGAACAGCCTGTTAATTTAAGATTCACCTAATGAATTAATGTGAAGATTAAGATTAATAAGATTAATGTTAAGATTCACCTAATCTTAAATAACTGGGAAAGCTTAGAAGATGGACAAAAACTTACTGCAGGATAAATAATTTAATGCATTAAAATACATTATTTGTGCACCTCCCCTCCCCCTCTCGTAGTGTTAGCCGGTTCCGAAATATTACTGGCTATTTGTTTACATTTTCTCAAGTGAAGGTGTGAGCTCATCACTACCTGCGACTTATGATATAAGTCCTTGAATGTTGTTTCCGCGTGCTGCATTGCAATATAGTGGAGGAAGTTATGGTGCGAGTTTTAGTATATCTTTTTCGTTGTAGGTACAAGGTGGATAGAAGAAACCTAATCGATAGTCCGATATTTAAAAACGGGTCGCTATAAGCTAGCCTAGAATTTACATACTCTTTCCATGACATAGCGAGAAATATCTAAATAGTGGCAGTACTTTACAAAATGATAAAGCAATGAAAAATTCAAACAATAACAACGGATATCTAGGAATGGCAAATGCCACAAAAGATTTATTTGAAATAAATTATGTTTTAAACAGATCTACACTTCTTTGTGTAGTGCGCTTTTATCTATTTCTTATAGTTTAGTGTTATACGAAATTATACAAAATTCCTTTCTAATGAGGACTTCACAGGCTACTACCCGAAAATTAAATATTAAAATTGCATTTGCCATGATGAATATATTAAATATTCCATGGCTATCATTCGAAACCATTTATATAGCAAACACAGTATTTAAAAATGAATGAAAGAGAAAATCACAATTTTCATACAATTTGTCTTTTAACAAAAAAGTTGATCCAAAATTAGTTTCTTCTTTTAACCATTTGTTTTCATTATCAGTATAATCCTTCAAAGTTTGTGTTATTTTAACAAAAAGAAAAAAGTGAGTTATTCTATATTCTGTGTCAAATGGCAAAGCTTTATTTATAAGGTCAGATTTATATAAAAAATACCCACATGAAGAGGAGCTTGGAGAGGGATCTCAAATACCAAGGTGCTGTTTACACGCACCACACACATGGGCATTTTTCTAAAAATGTATGTTTACCTATTCAGGGGGCCTCAAAACAAGTATTTCCGGTGAAAACCAGTATAGATTTTTTGGGTGTAATGGAATACTTCCTCTACTTACTTAGGTAAGTGGCAGAGAAAGTGCAAATGCTTCAAAATATACATTTCTGTTGAACTCTTGACATCAAGTTTCACTAGAACACACAGTGGAAATTTTTCATCACGTCTAACGGGAAAGCTTAAAAAGCCGAACAATGTAAGTTGAAGGGTAATTGTGATGTGCACTATTGAATTCTAAATATATATGAGCTGTACTTTTAAATAATCGTATTTTCCCCAATTACTACATTTTTTTAATGACAGACACATTTTATACTGAAATTTAACATGGTGGACGCCTAAAAAGTTGTCAAGCCTCACTCAAAGGGACCAACCGGGTGGGCCAAGGGGGTTCAGATGGGCAGGGGTGCTTTATTCGATATCCGCAATGCTCAGTATCGAATAGCTGTCAATTATTATTTTTTGTAATTACTGCGCTATAAACAGGAGGTAACTGCTTGCTCTTTCATTAACCCCCAACCTAAAACCGTCTCACAAAAAGGCTGATCTGAAGGCTTACTAAATCCATTTATGGCTATCTTCAATACTGAAATTCATTAGTTAATTTGTTTACTGACGTAAGCGCACGTGCCTTCACTACGTCAGAAATGAATGACATTTCAAAAGCAGTAAACACGTTACGTAAACGACCTCGTAAGGATTTCCCACATTTCATTCAGCATGTGAATGAAATGTGGGAAGCTGAAGAATTGTGTTAAATAGCAATCTTATAAAAATTAAGAGGACCAACTGTAAAAAAAAAAAAAAAAAAATGTAACACATTCACATGATTTTCTCCACCCTCTATCTTTATTAGTGGGTATACAAACTATTTTTACTAAAGCTTAGTTTTCTATTTACTTCATTTTAATCCAAAGAAACCTTGGCAGAAATAGCTACATTACACAAAGAGATAAGCGATAGTCAAATGTTCAAGAATTGGACGCTATATGGTGGCCTTAAAATTCCATACAGATTCCATGCAATCGCGAGAAACAACTGAATGTTGAAAGGACTTTTGAAAGGACTTGAAAAGAATGACCAAGTAATGAACAATTCAAACCTTTAATAACGGATATCTCAGAAATGGCTGATGCCACAAAACGATTATTTCAAATAAATTGTGTGTTTTAAACAGATCTATATTTCTTGTGTAGTAAATTTTCGTTTATCGCTTAACGTTTACCAGTTATACAAGATTATACAAAATTCCTTCCGAATGAATAGGACTCCACAGGCTATTCCTAGAAAATTTAAGATATGCACTTTATTTGTCATGTAAATGTCTTTAATATAGGGTATTTTAATAAAAATCGTTACACCATTTCTTAGAAAATAAAAATGTTCCATGTAAAGTGTAATTGGGGTAGTGACATTTTCTTGAAAATCTTCGCGTCACATCTTTGGAAAATACTGAACTTAAATACCAAGTTTGGTAATTATTTGAATTTTCCTTTTTGAATTATGTTGCTTACAGGCACATACACACACACACACACACACACACACACGGACCATTTTCTAAAAATACTTTCTTTTATGGGGGTTCAGGGGGCCAAAAAGCATTTTTGAGGTATTTTTGGGTGGAAGGCAATACTTCTATACATAGCAGAGAAACTAAAAACGAAGACTTCTCAGCTGAGGAAAGCGTAAGTGTTTGAGAATTTAAACAAATAACGAATATCTCGAAAAAAACGTTTATGTGAGTAAATTTGTGCTTTAACGAGATCTACGTTTTTCTACGTAGTAAGCTTTTGTCTATCTCTTAATACCGATTAATCAAAAGTCATTCAGAATGATGAGTTCGGGCTATTCCCAGAAAATACAAGATATACAATTCATGTGGACTAAAAATATCTTAAACTTACGGCACTTCAATCAAAATTGAGCCACTTTTCGAAAAATTTGCTATCCAAAGGGTAGTTTAGGGTAGGGGGTAGTTTCTAGAAAATCTTCGTGTCGTATCCTTGGAAGATGCTGAACTTAAATGCCAAGTTTGGTATTTTCGTTTACCAGTAATGCTGTTCACTGACAGACACACACGCATACATGCGAAACTTTTTTTCTAAAATGCTGCTTTTGGATTCAGGGAGTCTCAAAACGGTATTTCCGGTGTTAACTCGGTAACGAATATTTTTACTTACTGTAGGTAAGCACTACAAAAAGTAATAATTGTCGAATATTTTGAAAAATACAGGCTTTGTGAAGTAATCAACTTTATGCCTATAAGAGAGATGAGTGTTGACACTACAATCATTGAAGGCCAGCCAATACGAAGAGCAATTTTGAAGTCCAAAATCACCTCTCTACCGTTAAATGTAGCTTCTTTGCTTCATTATTTGCTTCAGTGCTCCTTATCACTCAAATTGCTCCTTGCGTTGCAAATTTTTGCATATAACTTAGAAAATTTTACCAAATAATAAATAAAAGAATAGTATATTCTCAGGAAAGTAAAAATGACGAGGTATCTACATCTTTTATTACTTAAAAGCATAAAAAGCAAGCAGTATACATTTTAAATTTGTTTTCTACAGTAATTTATGTTTTATTTGCAAATCATATGTTAAGTTGGTAAGATAGGCATGACTGGAACACAGAAATGAAATCGAATAAAAAGCGTGCTGCAAGGAGATTTTCCTGTAGATGATTAAAAAATAAGAAAATAGTTTGGTTTTTTTTTCCTCTCAGCAACTATCTATTCAAGGAATAAATCTGAAAATTTGGAATTGTTTTTAGAATACATCACAAATATCTGTAACAAAATCAAACTAATTGCTTAAGAAATACAGAATTTTCAAATTTCACAGGTCGGTCTCCTTAACCTCCCTTACTTTATAAGTATATGTTTAATTCTTACTGCATTTCAGTCTAACCTTAATCTTTTCTGCAATTAAGGGGGGAAAAAACCTATACATTTTGGTCAGTATTGGTCAAAATATACTTCTTTACCACTAAAAACAATGCAGAAAATGGGACTTTACAATACAGTGTAGCTATTTGCCATACTTACTGTATGTTTACCAACACACATAAGGACAACCTAATACTCCTAATACTGGAATATTTGGATTAAAACAGTATAGTTAAAATGAGAATATGTATTACTGAGTACATAACATTAGTTGCCAAAGACTTCGTCAAATACAATATAGCTACAAAGTGTCTATTTGCCTAATACGAATAAAAGATTAGGATAAGTAGCTAGTTATAATTCAATTCAAATATACGTGGACTAAGTTTCGGAAACTAATGCAACAAATATAATAAAAATAATAATACTAATAAATCTTTATTCCTATGTATGGTGTATACATATACATAAGAAGAGCGTTTTATATTAAAATGCATTCATATTAAATTTGTTTTTAATAAGAAGATTATAGAAACTGGCCTGTGCAGATTTCTTTTCTACGTAGTATTTTTTCATGAATAACTGATTTTGTATAATTTTTTCTTGCTAAATAAAATACAAACATGGATAGCATATATACATATGGAAAAATCAGTAGTTCTAGTTTCTTCAAAAGATTTTTGCATGAATGCGTATCGTGTGTATCAGAAGCGTATCGCTTTTTACTTTCTCTATAACTTATAAAGAACTATATTCCATCCAAAAATTCGATACCGAAACTTCACCAGAAATATACGCTTTGAGGCTAAATGGATACAAAACAAGCATTATTTAGAAAACGTCCGCGATTAAGTCGGTTAAACGACAAACTTGATGCTATTCGTCTCCCAAAAATGAGACACGATTTTCAAGAAAATCCCCCACCCCAAATTGCCTTTGGCATAGAATAATTTTCATTATTTTTTTATTTTATCGAAAATCACTAACGATTTTGATTGAAATACCATATGCGTATGAAGTTTAAATGATTAATATATGTAATACATTTTCTGGGAATAGCATGAGAAGCCCTCTTTATTCCAATGCATTCTGTGTAACTTGTAAACCATAAGAGGTAGACAAAAAGCTTGCTGCACAAGAAATGTAGATCTCGTTTTAACACAAAGTTTACGTCAAATAACTTTTTATGGCATTAACCATTTCGGAGATATTCTTTATTATTGGTATGAAATTGTCAAACACCTTATACTATTTTCAACTGCCAGCCTTCTCGTAGTCATGCAAAGAGAAACGAAATTTTCAAAGCCATCACATAGCGACATGCTTTTTAAACATTTGTCTACGTCTACGCGTATTCCCCTTGTACGTACAACAAAACGTATACTAGAACTATTTCTGCAAATGCTCATCTCAAATAAATGAACTTCTTGTGAAGCCCCCTACGACTTCAAGGTTAATAATGCACGAATTGCATTATGCCATATAGGTAATAAGAGAATGTTTTAAATGTTTCTTATAACTTTAGGTTTCAAAATCGGAGTTATTCCTCAGAAATTTAGCACACGAACTACAGCACCAAAGACAGTATCTGTCCAACGTCGTCCACGTACGTATCTACAAGAAATGGATACAAACCGTGAATTAAAACATGGAGCTGCTGCGCATGTGCGGAGTCCACGCCTCTCTTATAAAAAACAAATCAATGACGAAAACAGTTCCATTAGAGGGAGAAAAAATAAATAAATAAACGGATAAAGGTGGCAAAGTAATCTAAAAATCGAAATACTTCTTTAACCTGTAAACCCTTAGAATGCCAGAGAGGTGTCAATTTTGTTTCCATGGGGTAAGGGCGGGGGTTGTTGCACCCCAAGCGAGTTTGGGGGAGGGGCGACAGCTGCCAGTATTACTTTTGAAATGGGAGGAGCATAGCAAGGACTTTCCCCCTCATACACAAATTTAGGGGCAGCATCATCATATGTAAGAGTATATATACATAAGAAGATCACATGAAGAATATCAAATTTAGATCCTGAATATTAAAAGTCTTAAATAAAATTGTTATTACCTACTGTTATTTGTTTACCTTCGCAGTATTTCCTTCTATATTCTCTGACTGGATAACTCCAGAGACGACAAAATAAAAATATTATTATTATTATTTTTATTATGATTATGATTACCATGTTTTCTTATGTTAGAAAGAATCAAATGAATAAGAAACAATAATGAACTTTCCTCCCTATCTTTGCTCACTTAGCTTCTAATATTTTTTTTATTTGGCAAACTTTTTGAGAAATATCAGTTTTTGTTTCTGAAATAAACCAAACCTTCTAAGTCTACAATAGCTTTATAATTTGACACCTTTAATTATTCTTATGTTTCGTTGTAATTTAAACTTATTTTCCACACCAAATAAAATATCGCATATATAGCCATTTGTGAGATAGTTATTAAAAGTTTTAACAGAATATTTCATGAAATAAGAAGTAAAGCCTGTCATTTTTATTCTATTTGCGGTTTTCATTAATCACTTTTCAAAGTTAATATTAATTTTAAAACATAATTTAGTTCTCAGTAGCTAACAGCATTACAGAAAAAAAATTCTGATGTGTTACACTCACATGACTTTCGCTACTCTTGTACAAACTATTTGTACAAACGCTTATTCTCCATATGCTTCGTGTTAATCGAGATATCGAGATGTTAATCTTATTGCTAATTTTCTTGTAGATGCAAGGGGAATTGCTAGGGTTTAAGCGATAGTCAAATATTTTATGAGCTGGTTGTTATGTGGAGTATTCCATTCTCTTGAATAACGAATTTGAGAAAAAGTATAAGTATTGGGAAATTTAATGGAATAACAAGCAATATCTCGAAAATGGTTCACTCAACAAAAAAGATGTAGTGACATAAATTGTCTATTTTAACGCCGTCTACATTTTTTTTGTGTAGTAAACTTTTGTCTATCTGTTATGGTTTACCAGTTATGCAAAAGTCGTTCACAATGAAGAATACTTTTGGAGACATTCCCAGAAAATTCGAGATAAAAATTTCATTTGTCATGAAAATATCTTAAACATATGATATTTTAATCAAAATCGTTAAGAGTCATTTTTGAGAAAATTAAAATTTTCGAAAAATGTTCCATGTAAAGGGTAATCTGGGGTGGGGGATTTTCTTGAAAACCTTCGTGTCGCATTTCTGGAAGATACTGAACCTAAATACCAAGTTTGGTGTTTATCCCACTGTTCGTTTCTGAGTTATGCTGTTCACAGACACACACACACACACACACACACACACACACACACACACACACACACACCACACACACACACACACGGACATGTTTCCAAAAATGCTTGTTTTGGATTCAGGGGGCCTCAAGACATATATTTCCGGTGAAATCTCGGTATCGAATTTTTGGATGAAATACAATACTTCCCCTACTTACTATACATAGTAGAGAAAGTAATTATATGATATACTTTTCATATTATATATATTTTTTATATCAGGCTGTAAATTCTAGGCTTCAAAGTTCCTCTTCAGTGCCTGATTATTGTGTTTTTTCTTCAGATTAAATTACATTTAAGTAAATATTGAAGTATTGAAAATAATTTTTTCACTAATTTTTATTACGAAATCTGCAACAAAATATGAAACAATATAAGTAAATACAGTTTAATTAGTCATTATAATGAACAACTAACGGTATGTGACTGATTCTGACATTCATTACTACTTTACTAGTGGTTTTACTTAACAGTTTAAAAACCTGTAAGTTTTACCAGATGGTTTTGTTAGCTTTCTTGCCTTACGTTCTGGCAGTACTGCTATGATAACGGTAAGACTGTATTATAACAACGAACAGTTTTAACAAAACAGTGAAGAGGCTTTTGTTTTTAATTTGCTCAGGAATACTTGGGGTGGAATAAAATCCTTAACCTAGCCGAAATCTTTTCTACGAATTAACTAAGAAGGAATCTTATTGAAAATGCGAACTTTTAAACCTTGTACTGCAAAATTCGTATGAACTGCGAGAAAGAAGGTTCATATGATTGCAATTCTTTTATGGAGAACAGCCAAAATACGCAATAAATCAGTCCTATAAAATAGGGTGTGTAGCCTGAATAAAATACTACCGCCACTGCAAGACTCTTTTCTTCTTCTTTCTTTTAACCTTTAAAAGCCTCTGCTATTATGAGAAAAGTCACAAACAACGGAATAATACTCTCTTTGTTGATTAACTGAAGCGGGGCTTTAGTGTATCCTACCATACAACATTTCACCTTTTCATATACTTTTCTGCTTTTTGTAACACCTATATAGTCTAGGAATGTGTTGCATTCCACCCAAAATTCGATATCGAGATTTCAGTGGAAATACATGTTTTGAGGTCCCTGAATTAAAAAGTATTTTTAGATAAAGGTTCGTGTGTGTATGTGTGTTTGTGTGTGTGTGTGTGTGTGTGTGTGTGTGTGTGTGTGTGTGCGCATGTGTCCGCGCGCGCCTGTGAACAGCATAACTCAAGAACGAAAGGTCCGATGAATACCAAACTTGTTATTTAAGTTCAGTATATTCAAAGATGCGACACGAAAGTTTTCAAGAAGATCCTCCCATCCCAAAATACCCTCTACATGGAAGAACGTTTCGAATTTTTTTAATGTTTGTAAATTGCTTCCAAACGGTTTCGATTAAAATGCCATATATTAAAGATATTTGCATGAAAAAATAAAACGTATATCTAGAATTTTCTGGGAATAGTCTTAGAATAGTCTGTTCAATCGGAAGGACTTCTAAATAATCTTATATAACTGGTAAGCATTCAGCGATACACGAAAATGTACTACACAAAAAAAGTAGATTTCTTAAAAGCACTTCTTAAAATAACTTTTTTTGTGGCAGAAGTCATTTTCGAGATATCCTTATTAATGGTTCGCATTGTTCAGTACGTTTGTCATTCTTTGAAGTCCTGTTGACATTCAGTTGTGTTTCTCGATGTCGCGAAAAAGTATGTAATTTTAAAGCCAGCGTGTAGCTTCCTGTTCTTAAACATTCAACTATGGTTCCCTTTGTATCTATGACGAAATGTGTAATTAAATGTTTCTGCAAAGATTTATCTCGATTAAAATGAAATAGAAAAATAAGCTTTCGTAAAAATAACTATAGGGTAGTTAAACTCATGTGAATGAGGCACAGATTTTTACTTTTTCTACTACGTATAGTAAGTAGGGGAGGTATTGTATTCCACCCAAAAATTCGATACCGAGATTTCACCGGAAATACATGTTTTGAGACCCCCTGAATCCAAAAAAAAGCATTTTTGGAAACATGTCCGTGTGTGTGTGTGTGTGAACAGCATAACTCGGAAACGAACAGTCGGATAAACACCAAATTTGGTATTTAGGTTCAGTATCTTCCAGAGATGCGACACAAAGGTTTTCAAGAAAATTCCCCCACCCCAGAGTACCCTTTACATGGAACATTTTTCGAAAATTTCAATTTTCTCAAAAATGGCTAACGATTTTGATTAAAATATTATAAGTTTAAGATATTTTCATGACAAATAAAATGTATATCTTGAATTTTCTGGGAATGTCTCCAAAAGTATTGTGAACGACTTTTGCATAACTGGTAAACCATAAGAGATAGACAAAATGTTACTACACAAAAAATGTAGTACGCGTTAAAATACACAATTTATGTTATATACATTTTTTTTTGTTGGGTGAACCATTTTCGAGATATTGCTTGTTATTCCCTTAAATTTTTCAATACTTATTTTCTCAAATGGGAATTCGTTATTCATTTTTTTGTCTTGGATATGCAAAGAGTATTAATCTGTGGCAAAGAGAATGGTGCTGCACCTAGCAACCAGCTATTCAGAGATATGTCTATGCTTAAAGGCATTTTGTATATTGCCCTTGTAAATATATATTCCCCTTACGTCTACATGAAAATTAACAATAAGATAGTCTGCAAATGTTCATCTCGATTAACATGATGTAGATGGAGAATAAGCGTTTGTAAAAATAGTTTGTACAAGAGTAGAGAAAGTCATGTGAGTGTAACTCATCAGATTTTTTTTACCTACCGCTTACTAACTATAGGTAGAGAAATTATACCACCAAAAGATCAAATATCGAGATTTTACTGAAAATATGTTTAGGTAGCCTGAACCCAAATAATTTTGTAGAAAAAGACGATTTGGGGCATTGAGGGGTTAACCATTGAAGTTATATAGACAGAAAAGGTATCTGCATGTAAATGGTAACCTCCTACACTCACACTTTCGTCACTGTAAAACAGTTTTCCCGGACGGATGCAGACTTTAAAACATTTACAAAAATATTTAACATCCAATTTCAATCCAGTTTCGTTCAATATGGATATCAGAGCATCGTTTTGCACTCTATTGCGGACATGACGTATTTTTAATGACTTGAAGCCCAAAGGGATATTTTAGGAGTCTTAAAATCTTTTCAAATAAATTATTGACGGGAGGAGTTGCATATCTTATGTCACAAATTTTTCCTCAGATTTCGCTGAACTTTGTTATCAAAGATGTTTTAGTATGACTGACAAAACTGGCCCACTTGGATTTTAGGATCTAGAAAAGATGGTAAGTTAACAATTCCAAGAATTGGAGTTAAAGCTGATGCTACCCCAGGACGATTAAATCAAGCAACATTTTGATTTAATCTTCCTGCTAAAACTTTCAAATTTCCACTTCCCTTATTTTCAACACCCTAACATACAAATCAATACTCATGGGTCCATCTGGTCAAAACTTTGTACACTTCTTAAAATCCAGAGAAAATCACAAGTTACCTTACAACTCTAAAAAACTATTCCTACCATATTTCCAATCCATTATGTAGAAATCTGCCTGTATAACCTACCTGAGCAAAATACTGTAAAATTATACTGTCATAAGTAAGTAGTTAGTTTATTGTCATGACCGTAAATACGGCAACGTCAAAACAAGAAAATGGAAGTTCGCATTAAAATCAATGTTATAAAATTATTCATTAACATCAGTGTACTGCGTACCGATCTCTTATAATAATTTCAACACAGGCTTTGCTACCTAGATGGTAAATGATTGTAGAGTTCATAAGCTATATATACATATATTTATTACCATTATATTTTATTACTGTGTTTAATTTTAGTTATATAAATATTATTTCTGTTTCACATCAAATAATTATGATATGATGAACACCTCGCATTGTCCTTTAAATTAGTCAAGAATATGCGTGGACCATTTAAGTTGAGACTGTACAATATCTACAAAAGTAAGCGTTGTAGAAAGAAATGTCTTGAATAAAAGTTGCCCTATATTACGGGGGAAAGTAAATGCCATTAGTCGTGTTTTATTTGGAGGACGTTGTGATGTCATTTTAGGGTCAATTTAATTTTTACTTTCTCTACTACGTATAGTAAGCAGGGGAAGTATTGCATTCCACCCAAAAATTTGATACCAAGATTTCACCTGAAATATGTTTTGAGGCCCCCTGAATCCAAAAAAAAGCATTTTTGGAAACATGTCCGTGTGTGTGTCTGTGAACAGCATAACTCAGAAACGAACAGTCGGATAAACACCAAACTTGGTATTTAAGTTCAGTATCTTCAGAGATGCGACACGAAGGTTTCCATCCCAGATTACCCTTTACATGGAACATTTTTCGAAAATTTTAGTTTTCTCAAAAATGGCTCTAAACGATTTTGATTAAAATATCATATGTTTAAGATATTTTCATGACAAATAAAATGTATATCTTAAATTTTCTGGGAATGCCTCCAAAAGTATTCTTCATTGTGAACGACTGTTGCATAACTGGTAAACCATAAGAGATAGACAACATTTTTGTACACAAAAAATGTAGATCGCGTTAAAATACACAATTTATGTCATAGATTTTTTTTTTGTTGACTGAATCATTTTCGAGATATTGCTTGTTATTCTCTTAAATTTTTCAATACTTAAGTTTCTCAAATGGGAATTCGTTATTCATTTTTTTTTGTCTTGGATATGCAAAGAGTATTAATCTGTGGCAAAGAGAATTGCTGCGCCTAGCAACCAGCTATTAAAAGCTATGTCTATGCTTAAAGGCTACTGTATTACTATATTGTCCTTGCAAATACAAAACAAGGGGAACATAGTACGCCTTAAGCGATAGTCAAATATTTTTAACCACTGGTCGCTATGTGTAAAATGTAATTCTCTTTGCATGTCAAAAGATCGTTTCTGCAAATGTTTATCTCGATTAATATGAAATAGATGGAGAATAAGAGTTTGTAAAAATAGTTTGTACAAGAGTAGAGAAAGTCATGTGAGTGTAACACATCAGATTTTTTATGTTGTTTTCTCACTCCTCATAAAGAGCTAAACAACATTTGTATAAACCACTTTGCAATTGTTCTTACACCAACGCAAATAATAACAAAAATTCGGAATGACTGTTTACGAAGAGCGCTATGAATGGTTGGACCATCCATGGATGGTCAGATTACATTTCGTAATTGGGAACCGACATTTTTTATTTTATTTCCTTATTCATCACAAAATAAACAGATTTTTATAAACCATTTGCTAATGAGAAAACAACACAAAATGTAGGTTCCCATTTAAAAAAAATTAAATTGACCCTAAAATGATCATCATAGTCCTCCAAACAAAACACGACTAATGGCATTTACTTTCCCCCATAATATAGGGCAACCTTTATTAAAGACATTTCTTTCTACAAGGCTTAGTTTTGGAGATATTGTATATTCTCAAATTAAATGGTCCACCCTGTACGTAAGAGACGCAGTACAAAAAGTGATTGCAGGCATTTTATCTTTAATTTTTGAAAACAAAAAGAAATCACATGGTCTGTAAGGTGTAGGGTCCATGGTGCTGACCTTGGGCATCCAGATACTCAGTTTTGCTTTATGCGACGATGCGTTGTCATAATGTAACATTGTTTTACCTTCTGGGCGTTTTTCGCGAACGTTTTCAAACATTTGCTGTAAACAGACATTTGTGTACCAATCGGCTGTAATGGTACCTCTATCTTATAATGCTATAGCAGCAATAAAAGTCATATTTATTACTATTTTTTTAAAAATTATAGTTATTACACGTTTTAGAAAAAAAAACTAGCAACCATCTTCTTATCAGCACTGCAAATTCGCCGGACTTTTGTAGGCTTAGGTTCTGTTTGAAAGATCCATTGGCCAACTGACTTTTCTTTTCAGGTCATAACAGTAAACCCAAAATTCGTCACCAGTAACGATATTCCAAATCAAATTTGAACCGCCGCATTGAAATTTTTCTGCAACAATCAATGCGTTGTTTTGTTCGGGAGTCGGTTTATGTGAAATCCATTGACAATAAAGGTTTCTCACGTCTAACTGTCGATGTAAAACGTTTTGGATTTGATTCATACCAATGCCCAATGTTACCCCAATAAATTTATAAGATGTCCGTAAATCTTCTACAAGCATTGCTCTAGCAACAGCAATATTTTCATCAGTAACAGCAGTTCTTGGGCGTCTTTCACAGAATTCATCACTAAGAAAAAACCGATCCCTTTTGAATTCGCTGTACCAATTATAAATTGTTGCCTTAGATGGGGCTTTTTCGTCAAATGCATTTCTAAATCGATCTTCACATTGTTTAGGCGTTAATGACGATTTAAAATCGTAAAAAACCATAGCCCAGAAATGTTCACTAGTCAAATTCATTTTTGGGTGAACACAAATGTCGTTCTCCGTGGTCTAGGTACTAGCCTCTAGCTACGAGGACACGGGTTCGGCAGAGGGCGAAGGATTTTTTTTCCCCGGGCGTAAAAAGGGAAGGGAAGTAAAGCCGGTGGTCCCGTGTCGTAGGTTTGCAGCACGTAAAAGAACCTCAAACCTGATAAAGAGGCCTCTGAGATAAATATCTGGGCTTTCACGCCCAATATAGAATGGGACGCTAATAATCATAGCAATTAAAGGGGATCCATAAATATAACCCAGTTTAAATGATGGTAATTAAAAAACTATTAGAGCAAATCGAAGAAACTATACGGCAATCAACTCACAAAACATTAGAAAGTAGCTGTCAAATATAAATACATTTCATTTGTTTTTAGAAACATAGCATTCTAAAAATTTTCAGATCACCTTCGTAATCAATTTGAGCACCCCAACCTAAGCCAACTTCACGATGAATGCCAAGAAACTCAGTAGAATAACAGTGGTCATAATTGGACTATTAAAAGTGAATCGTATATTAACAGTTTTATTCACATTAGCTCTGAGTTTATTGGCAGTGCACCATTCCTTTATCTTAGTTGATAATTCATTAACTTTCGTATCTAAAGAAATATATTATGAGAAATAACTGAATTGATAAGGGCCAGGCACATAGGTTACCTCACAACTTTCATACACTGCCTAACCCTTTATTTTGAACTCCTTACAAACAAAGCTATACTGCTTGGCCAATCTGGATACAAGTTTGTTCACTTGTGCTATAGGACTTAGCGAAAAAAACAGGTACTTTAAAACTTTAAAAAAAATCTAATGTTACATTATGTTCTATCGTTTATTAGTGGGAATACAGATTATTCTTCCGAAAATTTATTTGTCTATCTACTTCATTTTAATCCAGATAAACCCTTGCAGAAATAGTTACATTATACATTTGGTTAGGATGCAAAAAGAACAGCGATAGTCAAATGTTTAAGAACTGGACGCTATATACGGCCTTAAAATTCCATGCTGTTTCGCGAGAAACAGCTGAAAACCCATGGGACTTAAAAAGAAGATAAACCATTAATAAACGGATATCTTGAAAATGGCTGGTGTTACAAAAAAAGTTATTTGAAATAAGTTGTGTGTTTTAAAGAGATCTACATTTCTTGTGTAGTACGTTTCCGTCTATCGCTTCACGTTTACCAGTTATACAAGATTACACCAAATTCCTTCCGAATAAAGAAGACTTCACAGGCTATCCAAAATATGCAATTTATTTGTCATGTAAATAGCTTTAATACATGGTGCTTTAAACAAAATCATTAGAGCATTTTTTTAGAAAATAAAAAATATCTAAAAATGTTCCATGTAAAGGGTAGTTTGGGTTGGAGATTTTCTTGAGAACCTTCGCATCCATGTATTTCCGGTGAAATCTCGGTATCAAATTTTTGGGTAGATTGCAATACCTCCTCTAATTAGTATGTACGTAGTATAGAAAGTAAAAACTACCTCTACTCATATCTTCACCCCCTTATGTACAAATTTGTACTATTTGATCAATCAGAACAAAACTTTGCGCACTTATGCTTGATGCGCACGTGAAATTTGTAGGCTACTCAGGACGCTATAAAAAATAAATAAATAAAACCCTTTAAATTTATTTTCAACCCCTTATTTACAGAATACATTCATGCAATGGCGGATGAGGCACCTAGTTCAGATAAAGAAAGAACAAATGCCCTTTTTCTGCGCTCTAAATTTCTTAACACACTGTGTACAAGAAAATATAATAATACAAACTTTTTGTCATCGGCATAAAATGCTAGCGAGTTTATCTTTGTTTTCCAGTTCAGTAGATGATATTCTTCACACTGTTGTCCATAGAGAGCAGGAAGATTGAAATGACGCCTGGTGAAATCCTCTTTGGTTGCAGATTCTGAAGTGAAAGCCGTGTGCTGCCGTTCTTGTATACACGTGTCGGAGCTGGAAATTTGGTTCTTTCCATTCTTCTGAATTCATCGCTGGCGTATGATGAAAGCTTTGATCTACTGCCAGCAATTTTTCTTCCCTTTTTCTAATGTGGGCTTAGTATGCTGGTGTATGCAATAGATTGTTGTATCTCCCTGATGAAGTCTGTGACGGCCAAGAGATAGAAGAGTCTACTCATTATCGTTCGGGATAGTCGAAGGGCTACGTAGGTAGGTTGCTTTCACTGCCTCCAATCTGCTTAGATTTGCGGGTGTAAGGTGAGTCCAAATTTTGGCGAATGCATAGCATATTATCGGGTTAATTTTGATGTGGAATAGTCTCAAGGCTGTGTAAAAGGATAATTTTTCGATGTTCCTAATGTAAAAAATCTTATGTGTTGCCTCACATGACTTTCTCTACTCTTGTACGAACGCTTATTCTCCACCTACTTCAGTTAATCGAGATAAACATTTGCAGAAACTCTTATTTCTAATTTTCTTGTAGGTGCAAGGGGAATATGGTAGGCTTTAAAAAATAGTCAAATATTTTAAGATCTGGTTGCTATGTGGAGCATTCCATTCTCTTTGCATATCCAGGACATTAAAAAAAAAAGTAATGAATTCCCATCTGAGAAAAAGTATAAGTATTGGGAAATTCAAACAAATAACAAGGAATAAACTCCGCAATAAAAAAAATTAAAAAAAGAGGTATATGACATAAATTGTGTGTTTTAACAGGATCTACATTTTTTGTGTAGTAACATTTTGTCTATCTTTACGGTTTACCAGTTACGCAAAAGTCGTTCAGAATGAAGAGGACTTTTGGGGACATTCCCAAAAAATTCAAGATATACCTTTCATTTGCCATGAAAATATCCTAAACACTTGATATTTTAATCAAAATCGTTAGAGCCATTTTTGAGAAAATAAACATTTTCGAAAAATGTTCAATGCATATAGTAGTCTGGGGTGGAGGGATTTTCTTGAAAATCTTTGTGCCGCATCCTTGGAAGATACTAAACTCAAACCCAAGTTTGGTGTTTATGCTACTTTCCGTTTTTGAGTTATGGTGTTCACAGGCACACACACGGACATGTTTCCAAAAATACTTTATTTCAATTCAAGGTACCTCAAAACATTATTTCCGGTGAAATCTCGGTATCGAATTTTTGGGTGGAATGCAATACTTCTCCTACTTACTACCTATACATAGAAGAGAAAGTAAAAATCGCTTTTATGGCTGCTGTGTCTGCCTCTGAAAGTTTTCCCCGTGGCGTGTAAGAATTTATTTACTAACTCTAACTTATCATTTCCGCGGGGGAAGTTGGCTGTCTTGGCGATGTTGCCTCCTCTCCTGAATTTCATGATTTCTGTTTTGTTGGTGTTTATGTCTAATTCATTTCTTTGCGACCACTTATAAAGCTCGTTCAGTCCCTCCTGCAGGGCGGTCCGTTTTTTCGTTTTACTCTGATGCAACTTCTTTAACTACATCATGGGTCAATATAATATTCTGCGCCGCTTTAGGATTACTGCTTCTGCACCAATAACCTGGGACACTCATCATATCTTTTATTACCAATGTTTTTATCTGCAGACAGTGTTCTAAGTTTAATAAGAACCTACAAGCAAGGCATGACAAAAAAAATGTAATGTGAAAAAATCTGATGAGCCGTATTCACATGACTTTCTCTACTAACTGTTCTACAAACTATTCTTACCACAGTTTATTCTTCTATCTAATTCTTGTCAATCGAAATGCAATAGGCAAAAGCGATGGCCAGATTTTTATAAAGCGTGTCGCTATATAATGGCAAGAATTCCACTGCTCCTTGCACACGACGAGAAAAAACGAATACGATTTACCGCTTGAAGAAAGTCCTATAAGTATTTCAAAATTCAAACTAACTAGTTGTTTTGTTTTTTATTGATTTGTTTAGTAAGATTTTGTCTATCTCTTACGGTTTAGAATATACTAAAGTTAATCAAAATGAAGAGGACTTAAAGACTAGTCCCAGAAAATTCAACATATGCATTTTATTTGCCATACAAACTATTAAACATTTGGTTTCAATAAAAATCGTTAGAATCATTTTTAAAAAAAATCTGATGTGTTACACTCACATGATTTCTCTACTCTTGTACAAACTATTTTTACAAACGCTTATTCTCCATCTACTTCATGTTAATTGCGATATCGACATGTTAATCTTATTGCTAATTTTCTTGTAGATGCAAGGGGAATTGGTAGACTTTAAGCAATAGTCACATATTTTAAGAATGGTATTCCATTCTCTTTGCATTACCAGGACAGAAAAAAAATGCATAACGAATTCCAATTTGAGAAAAAGTATAAGTATTGGAAAATTTAAGGGAATAACAAGCAATACCTCGAAAATGATTCACTCAATAAAAACAATGTATATGACATAAATTGTGTATTTTAACGCCATCTACATTTTTGTGAAGTAAAATTTTGTCTATCTCTTATGGTTTATCAGTTATGTAAAAGTTGTTCACAATGAAGAATACTTTTGGAGACATTCCCAGAAAATTCGAGATATACATTTCATTTCTCATGAAAATGTCTTAAACATATAATTGTTTAATCAAAATCGTTAGCGCCGTTTTTTAGAAAATTATAATTTTCGAAAAATGTTCCATGTAAAGGGTAGTCTGGGGTGAGGGGAATGTTCTTCAAAACCTTCGTGTCGCGTCTCTGGAAGATGCTGAACCTAAATACCAAGTTTGGTGTTTATCCGACTGTTCGTTCCTGAGTTATGCTTTTCACAGACACACACACAGACACACACACACGTTTCCAAAAATGCTTTTTTTGGATTCATGGGGTCTCAAAACATGTATTTCCGGTGAAATCTCGGTATCGAATTTTTGGGTGGAATACAATACTTCCCCTACTTACTATACGTAGTAGAGAAAGTAAAAATCTGATGTGTTACACTCACATAACTTTCTCTACTCTTGTACAAACTATTTTTACAAACACTTATTCTCCATATGCTTCATGTTAATTGCGATATCGACATGTTAATCTTATTGCTAATTTTCTTGTAGATGCAAGGGGAATTGGTAGGCTTTAAGCGATAGTCACATATTTTAAGAGCTGGTATTCCATTCTCTTTGCATTACCAGGACAGAAAAAAAATGAATAACGAATTCCAATTTGAGAAAAGGTATAAGTATTGGAAAATTTAAGGGAATAACAAGCAATACCTAGAAAATGGTTCACTCAATAAAAACAATGTATATGACATAAATTGTGTATTTTAACGCGATCTACATTTTTTGTGTAGTAAAATTTTGTCTATCTCTTATGGTTTACCAGTTATGTAAAAGTATGAAGAATACTTTTGGAGACATTCCCAGAAAATTAAAGATATAAATTTTATTTGTCATGAAAGTATCTTAAACATATGATATTTTAATCACAATTGTTAGAGCCATTTTTGAGAAAATCAAAATTTTCCATGTAAAGGGTAGTCTGGGGTGGGGGATTTTCTTGGAAATCTCCGTGTCGCAACTTTGAAAGATTCTGAGCCTAAATACCAAGTTTGGTATTTATCTGACTTTTCTTTTTTGAGTTATGTAATCATAGACACAGACACACACACGGACCTTTTCCCCAAAATGCTTTTTTTGGATTCAGGGGATCTCGAAACATGTATTTCCGGTGATATTTCGATATCAAATTTTTGGATAGAATGGAATACTTCCCCTACTTACTATAGTAGTAGAGAAGGTAAAAAAAAAAGTGCATGGAAAGTTAATTTGGGGTGGGGGCTTTTTTGAAAATCTTCGTGTCGCATCCTTGGAAGACACTGAACTTAAACACCTAGTTTGGGATTTAACAGACTTTTCATTAAAGTCTGAGACAGTTAAAGACACACGCGCGCGGACTTTTTCTATTTTTCATTTTTTGAGGGGGTCAGGGAATCGTGAAACGTGTATTTTTGGGAAATCTCGGTATCGAATTTTTTTGGTGGAATACAATACTTTTTCTACTTACTATAGGTAAGTAGCAGAGATGGTAAATATGCATTTAAACAAATGTAAGCACATCCATTAGAGTAAAGCTACCAGACCTTCCGTTTTGAACGGGAAGTACCGTTTTACAACCCCTTGTCCCGGAGTCCTGATAGGTTTATTTGGGACGCCTTTTTGTACCGTTTTGTTTGTAAAGTAAACTGCTTCTCAATTTTCCTTAACATAATTTTGTAAATTATTGCAGTAGGTCCGCAGTGCTGTGTAGCTAGAAGGGGGATGTTACTACTGGACAATATTAGCAAGCAACAAGCAATATGGCAATGAACGCCATCTGCATTTTGTTTCCCTGGCTTCACTTCGGTTTGCCCCATTCGCTATTGTAGCTGAAGAACAATTTGAGTGGATACATACCCGTACGCAGAAAAACATTTCGGGGAGGGTTTTCCACAAGTATATCTAAACTTAACAGTACCGCACACAGTTACCATGTACCTACTCCGTAGTATATAGACGTTACATGGATAAGAAAATTGCTTTGAGACACTATATAGAAGAAAAAAAAAAACTCACCGGAATGAGGATATTCCACCTTACAGCACAAAACATGGAGACTGCTTCAAAAACCGAAGTGTATGGTCACCTTACCTGTGTAAGGCGACGATATTAAGTTTCCATTTTTCTTGTAAATGTGCTACTAGCAATAGACCTACTGTTATCTATCGACATTTTCCCATATTGGTTTGCTATGAATTTAAATAAATAAAACTGTCAGAAGTTTCGGGGGGAGGGGTTTGAACCCTAAAGACCCCGCTCTAAATACGGCCCTGAGTGGATAGATAAAATATAAGTATTATTATACGCCACATGTTTCTTCAGTGTTATGAATGAGTTATATAATACTTTTAGCACTTTTTACTCTCTCTACTACGTACAGTAAGTAGGGGAAGTATTGTATTCCACCCAAAAATTAGATACCGAGATTTCACCGGAAATACATGTTTTGAGACCCCCTGAATCCAAAAAAAGCATTTTTGGAAACATGTCCGTGTGTGTGTCTGTCTGTGTGTGTGTCTCTGTGTGTGTGTGTGTGTGTGTGTGTGTGTGTGTGTGTGTGTGTGTGTGAACAGCATAACTCAGAAACGAACAGTCGGATAAACACCAAACTTGATATTTAGGTTCAGTAACTTCCAGAGATGCGACACGAAGGTTTTCAAGAAAATTTCCCCACCCAGACTACCCTTTACATGGAAGATTTTTTGAAAAGTTTAATTTTCTCAAAAATGGCTCTAACGATTTCGATTAAAATATCATATGTTTAAGATATTTTCATGACAAATAAAATGTATATCTTGAATTTTCTGGGAATGTATTCTCCATTGTGAACGACTTTTGCATAACTGGTAAACCATGAGATAGACAAAATTTTACTACACAAAAAATTTAGATCGCGTTAAAATACACAATTTATGTCGTAAACATTTTTTTTTATTTAAGAGAACCATTTTCGAGATATTGCTTGTTATTCCCTTAAATTTTCCAATACTTATACTTTTTCTCAAATTCGTTATTCATTTTTTTTGTCCTGGTAATGTAAAGAGAATGGATTACTCCACATAGCAACCAGCTCTTAAACGGTTAAAGCTAATTCCCCTTGCATCTACAAGAAAATTAGCAATAAGATTAACATCTCGATATCTCGATTAACATGAAGCATGTGGAGAATAAGCGTTTGTAAAAATAGTTTGTACAAGAGTAGAGAAAGTCATGTGACTGTAACACATCAGATTTTTCTATGTGTGAATAGAAATAGAACACAAATAGAAGACAGTGTCATAAATGTTGTGTACTGCAATATTCTTACACTTATAAAAATATACAAAATTTTCCATTTTTGCATTTGAATTCACTTAAAATAAAATGAAATAGCAGTTTCCAATTCATAAAATAAGACTAATGGGTAGTTGGTATTGCAAAGCTGTCAGAAAACGTCAGATTAGCTAGAGATAGGGTACCTTGCCGTTATTCCATTTATGTATGTACGAGTATGTTTCTCCTTGGGATATGTTTTCCCTGGTAGTCTGCACTCCAGCCTCCCAAGCCTCGCTTTTCTACGCTTCTCCATTCCTCCTGAAACAATGGAGTATCAACAGTTCGCTTGCCTCGCCTCCGTGGCGCGGTTTCCTCCAGGGGAGTGCATAGGTTTGCATCAGTCTTCCTCGCGTGCAACATTTGTTAAATGATTTCTATATTTACACATAATTTAATGAAAATTCTCTGTCCGCTATATCTATTCCGGTTTTGTTCATCATGTTTGACGAAGAGAAACTAATATCGACAGTCAAAAATTATAAATGCCTGTACGATAAGTCGGACAAATATTATCATGATAGCAGCGTGAGGGATAATCAATGGAAAGAAATAGCAAAACTTATGAACGAACAAGGTATGTAAACATTACGCTATTAGCCATATATTAATCAAATCAATCACTTGCTGCATTTGCTTTCTTTATTACATTTTAAACTTGATAAATTAACACCGGCCACTGCAACTGACATCACTGCATTCGATAAACCGGTCATTCCATGTAGGAGAAGACAAGTTGATCCAGAACCGAACAATCTCGATGCTGATTTTTTACTTTCTCTACTACGTATAGTAAGTAGGGGAAGTATTGTATTCTACCCAAAAATTCGATACCGAGATTTCACCGGAAATACATGTTTTGAGACCCCCTGAATCCAAAAAAAAAAGCATTTTTGGAAACATGTCCGTGTGTGTGTCTGTGTGTGTGTGTGTGTGTGTGTGTGTGTGTGTGTGTGTGTGTGTGTGTCTGTCTGTGAACAGCATAACTCAAAATCGAACAGTCGGATGAACACCAAATTTGATATTTAGGTTCAGTATCTTCCAGAGATGCGACACGAAGGTTTTCAAGAAAATCCCCCCACCCCAGATTACCCTCTACATGGAACATTTTTGGAAAATTTTAATTTTCTCAAAAACGGCTCTAACGTTTTGATTAAAATATCACATGTTTAAGATATTTTCATGACAAACGAAATGTATATCTCGAATTTTCTGGGAATGTCTCCAAAAGTATTCTTCATTGTGAACCACTTTTGCATAACTGGTAAACCATAAGAGATAGATAAAATTTTACTATATAAAAAATGTAGATCGCGTTAAAATACACAGTTTATGTCATATACATTTTTGTTGTTGAGTGAACCGTTTTCGAAGTATTGCTTGTTATTCCCTTAAATTTTCCAATACTTATACTTTTTCTCGAATTCGTTATTCATTTTTTTATGTCCTGGACATGCAAAGAGAATGGAATGCGCACATAGCAACCAACGCTTAAAACATTTGACTGTCGCTTAAAACCTACCATATTCCCCTTGCATCTACAAGAAAATTAGCAATAAGATTAACATTTCGATTAACATGAAGCATATGGAGAATAATTGTTTGTAAACATAGTTTGTACAAGAGTAGAGAAAGTCATGTGAGTGTAACACTTCACATTTGTTTTAATTAACTTGCAGCGTAAATACCAAAGTTGAATTACATCGCTGTCCCCCTCCCTCCACGGTAAAAAACAGTTTGATGCAATTGGTGGTTATGTAAATAGTTACATTTGGCAAATGTCAAACAAGAGAAAATGCATCAGATAAGTTATTACTAGAGCCCGGAAGTTAAGCAAAATGCGTATTGTATTCTGTGGATATAATAAAAAGTTAAATAGAGATAAACATATTTTCTTACTTTAAAGACGGTAGTTTTTATTTTGCCTTTTGGGGGGGGGGCCTATTTTGGCTTCTGTTGCCTATTTTACGGGTTACAGCCCCTTTTTTTGGTCTATTTTCGATCTTTGTTTGTGTATGTGTGTGTGTGTGTGTCACACTATTTACACATTTTAAAAAGTGCATAAAGAATTTCAAGTATGCAAGTGAAAACATGTTACAAAAATAACGAGATGACACATTCACGTCACAAAAATATTTATTGAGTATCTTGTTCCCAGTGAATGTATTTATTTGTTTTCAAGCAGCATTTATCTCCTCAAACGATTCAATTAAGCTCTAAATAGCAGAACCTATGAATGGAATGCAGGGTATAATGAATACCAAGAAAGGGACAGGAAGAGGGAGCAGGTCCTATGACAATAAACGATTGTTTTATTTTTTTCTGATTTCAAAGAGGTAACGTATCTAATTTAGAGAAACGTAGAAAATCAGCTCTCTTAACAGGTAAAATAATTATTACTCAAATAACCTGCTGGTCTGCTGTTAAATTTGTTAAAGGCAACTCGAGTGTTCGTGCTGATTTGTCATGTTCATCGTTGAGTAGTAAATTACACGGCTTTGTTCGCGAATCCGGTTCAGAGCACTTTCTACTGATAGAGCAATTCTCTTTTGAAAAATCTGTGAAAAATCTATTCATCGTAAGAAAAAGTATTTTATAATTCAACATTTCGCGACAGCATAACACAAATGTAAGGTTTTTAAAATAACCGGCCCTTTAAGACCACTTTAAAATCAACAGCAGTTGCGACATTCAGTAGACTATCTAAATTTTTCCTGAATCTATGCAAGACTTTCTTAGACTCGTTCTGGAAAACCAATCCCTAAGGACGTTTCTGCAGAAGTACACCAAAGAAGAGATTCCATCAGAATCACACTAAGAAAAACTTATTTGAATGCCTGCTTTGAAGAGACCCTGTAGAGGAATCGAAACGGATTTGCGGAAAAGAAAATCTGGATCTCCATTGATGAAACAACTGATACAATGGGACGTTACATGGTCAACGTTATTATCGGAACTACGGAAGCAACGCAAAGTGACCCTGCAGCATTTATTCTGACAATGGAAGAGATGGAGAGAGCAAATAGTTCCACAATGGCATAATTGTTTACAAATTCCTTAATGCTACTCTGTCACATGAAATACGGCATTATAATGTCCTGCTTTTTGTCTAACACCTTACATGGAAAAAAATGCGTGAGACTCTCGCGCATTAGAAGTAAAATTTGTTAGTTTCTACCATTTTTTGATGATTTTATTATTTGGGTTATGTGGAATTTGACTAAAGAAAATTCTCTCACTTAAATGAAGTATTTCTTTCATTCATCAATGTCCATAAATTCCTCCTGTAAGAAAGAAATTATGGATTTATGATAGCTGAAGTATGATACAAATAATTTATACTGTAAATTTTCTAAATAACAGAGAATACTGCGTCGATGGTAGTGCCTGATCTGGTTATAGGCTGAGCTTTGTCAGTCTTCAATTTTAACTTGAGTTTTTCATCCAAAAATTCTATCAATGGTTGAGCTTCGTCTGAATTGAAATTGATGTTGAAATCACCGCTCACAATCATTGGCATTTTGTCCAGATCTTTTTCCAACAATGCTGCCTTTCAATAGTATAGGCCAATAAGACTTTATGAATGAGCTTAATATCATCATTAACTCTTGAATTATTTGGTATGTAGATGGCCATCATCACAATCATCTGACTGATATTTCGCCGTATAAGTGTCACCACTTCCCGTACTCAGTAAGCCCAGTGCAAATTAATGTACATTATAATACGCAAACGCCTACTGGTTCCCTATGCTAGGTATTAACACGGCGCATGCGCGTAGACTATTAGTATGCGACGAAAAAAATAGAAACGATTCTTCTCTTTCTTCTCAATTGCCAGTTGGAGTCTTTCGATCAGGCCAACTCACTCTTCGTCTGATCCAGGCCAATTTGCCCAACCGTGACTAAAGAAGTTTCACTTAAAAAATCTGATGTGTTACACTCACATGACTTTCTCTACTCTTGTACAAACTATTTTTACAAACTCTTATTCTCCATCTATTTCATATTAATCGAGATAAACATTTGAATAAACGATCTTTTGACATGCAAAGAGAATTACATTTTACACATAGCGACCAGTTCTAAAAATATTTGACTTTCGCTTAAGGCTTACTATGTTCCCTTTGTTTTGTACTTGTAAGGGCAATAGAGAAATACAGTAGCCTTTAAGCATAGACATATCTCCTAATAGCTGGTTGCTAGGTGCAGCACCACTCTCTTTGCTACAGATTAATACTCTTTGCATATCCAAGACAAAAAAAAATGAATAACGAATTCCCATTTGAGAAACTAAGTATTGAAAAATTTAAAGGAATAACAAGCAATATCTCGAAAATGGTTCACTCGACAACAAAAAATGTATATGACATAAATTGTGTATTTTAGCGCGTTCTTACATTTTTTGTGCAGTAAACTTTCGTCTATCTCTTATGGTTTACAGTTATGCAAAAGTCGTTCACAATGAAGAATACTTTTGGAGACATTCCCAGAAAATTCGAGATATACATTTCATTTGTCATGAAAATATCTTAAACATATGATATTTTAATCAAAATCGTTACAGCCATTTTTGAGAAAATTATAATTTTCGAAAAATGTTCCATGTAAAGGGTAATCTGGGGTGGGGGATTTTCTTGAAAACCTTCGTGTAGCATCTCTGGAAGATACTGAACCTAAATACCAAGTTTGGTGTTTATCCGACTGTTCGTTTCTGAGTAATGCTGTTCTCAGACACACACACACGGACCTGTTTCCAAAATCGGAAACCTGTCTCAAAACATGTATTTTCGGTGAAATCTCGGTATCGAATTTTTGGATGGAATACAATACTTCCCCTACTTACTATACGTAGTAGAGAAAGTAAAAAAGCAGCTAAAAGCCTTGAATGTTCTCTTCGAAAATGCGCTATCTCAGAAATCTAGCCTACGCGTTGCACAAGATCGCCGAAGGAGTAAGAAGTTTGTATCCTCCTGTGGATAAGTTAGTTTTGAATACCAAGAAAGTCTTCCTACAATCACCTTCCCGAATGCGAGTATATAAGAACGTAGCACCAGAGCTTATTTTACCCCCACAGCCAATTCTCAGCAGACGGTGAACCTAGATCTCTGCAGCCATATATTACAGCAACAATTTGGGATGAAGTATTTGATGCTCTATCAGAAGACAAAGCTGCTTTAGTTCGCGAGGTAAAGAACTTGTACAACGAAGAACTCAGCAACGATCTGGCGTTAATAGCAGGACATTATAGTGTGCTACCGGAAGGAATCTTGAAGTTGGAGAAAAAAAAGATGATGCGCTAGTGTCATCCATGATGATCTTTGAAGATGCAATAAATCAACTGTTGCAAGTATCAGGAGAGAAAGAAAACAGTGTTAATGAAAAGTATAAACGTGTAATGAGTGCTAATGTGCACCTAGAAAAACGTAAGAACATCTGTGATGTCCTAAAGGCGAAAGTTCTGTTGTAACTCATAGTCCTTCCGAAATATTTTTAAAATGCTCCAGTCACTTCAGTGGAAGTAGTTCTTTTTGCAAGATGAAAAATGTTCTCCCTAACAAGCAGCTGACTATGACAGTTGACACCTTGGAAAAACACCTTGCTGTTGCTTTTAATGAAGAAAAGTAAGATTAGGTACTTTATGTGATAAATAGATTATTATTTTAAATAACTATTTTTCATTAATAAAGATTGGGATTACTCTGTGTTTTCACTTTTAATAAATATATATTTTAATTATGTTTATGCCTATTTTGGGTATTTCAGGTGCTTTTTTGCATGCCCTTTTTAATCAAAATAAATGTCTGAACTTCTGGGCTCTAGCTATTACCAACTACTTTATAAAATACTTTTGCAACATAATGAGGAATTGTAATTATACCTGCAGTCAGCTTTTAATGCTGTTTACTTACAAGCTTCAATAGCAGTGAATACGGATTAACAGAGCATAATATTATATTAATTCAGTGTGGGTTAGTTATTTTACCATTAAGCGTAATGCTAGTTACTGAAAGTCATACTTGGCAACTTCCTGGAATTCAAACACATAAAACTTTCCTCGTCCAACAAAGTATGTAATTTTGCGATGACATCAAATTTGGAATACGTAATCTTCAGTACAGTAAATGTATAACAATTCCATGTAAAATAAATTGGAATTCATTTTGTAAGAAACTTTAAAGACCTGGCAGTACTGCATCTTTCTGTCACACGTGTTAATTCCATAATATAACACGCATTAAATATCAAGCAAATTCACTTCCTTGGTTATAGACAGATTTCTAGTCCTTTACTGTTCATGACATGAACTATAAACAAAAACTGTGACAAAAAATGGCAAACTTATATCCCGCAGCCATATAACGGAAATAAGGTAAACAAATTACGAGAGCTGACTTTACAATTCATGTCGTCCATTACTGAATGTTTGCGCCCATTTATAGTTGGTTACTAGAGGTCACTAGTGGAGTAATAACATTTTAAATCCGCACATTATGCATTTTGTTGCAGACCAGTGATGAAGGATACACACTATGATTGTGATAGACACACGATACGCTCTGGCCTATCATAGCTGTGTATGCCAATTAGCGCGGTACATTCAGTCTGTAAGCTTAAGTTACAGTATAATTGTAATAGAATTTAATGCTTTGCTATGTCCGTGGTGAAAATCTGTAACAGTTTGGATCTGCCCACAAAGCCGTAAAAGGGTCTTCGCTCTTTTGGCAAGTATAGAAACTTATTTGATGTATGATTTATATATCTATATATATATATATATATATATATATATGTGTGTGTGTGTGTGTGTGTGTGTCTGTCTGTGTGTATAGCACGTTTAGAAAGTTCGTTACATATTCGAACCAATTCTTTGAGATTGAGTTTTATTTATGGACGCTCTTTAACTACCATGGTTCTTAGCGTCCCATTCTACATCAGGCGTGAAAGACCGAAATTTTGCTCAGAGGCCTCTTTATCAGATTTGAGGTTCTTTTACGTGCCGTAAATCTACGACATGAAACCAACGGCTTTACTTCTCTTCCGAAGGAAGCCATGCTAAGGATTTTTACGCCCGAAAAAAATCCATTGTTTCCGCCGTGTTTGAACCCGCGACCTCGGAACTAGAGGCTAGCATGGTACCCCAAGACCACGGAGGACGACAAACCAATTCCCTGAACGAAATCCTTAACAAATATCTTTTAGCCAGGCTCCAAGCTACGAACCACCTTTCCTAGCATGCAGGTGTGATGTTGAATACTGGTCTGCCAATATGTTCCTTTAGAAGTTTAAATAGTCACTGGAGTCAATCTTCTTCGCTGAACCCACACGGAGAGACACTTTGAACCTCGGAATGTTCCTAGAGTCACAATTAAGAACAACATTTACTGACAAGTTGAAAACAATGGCTTTCCAGTATTCTTACCCTCACTTTAGAGGGAGAGTGTCATTTTTCCACTTAAGATGGATTGGTAGGGAATCACAATGCATTTGGGCTCCACTTTTTCCGAATCCTGCATCCCTCAGCTTTTTGGCAGCTACACAATCACACTCAACTCCACTGTCTATCTAAGAAACATGCTAGGCTGTTCTCAACACATGTACAATGCTAGGAAAAGGATTTTACGTCACAGTCTAGCATTTCCACGTGGTCATTTGGAACGTGGTTGAGAAAGTTCTGTAATGGATTACTTGTTACAATGTGTTTAAGGGTCTCATTTAATCTACTGGTGCATACCTAATACCTTTATTCTTAAAAATGCTCGACCTTGATTACCAACTTTGTTTATTTGTAGATTTGTTCGTCCTCGAGTGAAATAAAATTTCAATTGTCAAAATTAAATTTCCAATACAAATCTTACTTTGGTGTTGTTTTGAATGCAATTCTTGCGTCATTGCTAGGGAATGACCCATACCTTAAATTGCTTCGTCAAATAGTTTCTGTCGTAGTTAAATGAGTTCGTTGTCATTACGGGGCATCACTTTTTGTACCCTTTCGTCACAGAGCGATTTGAAAACATTTTCTAACATTCCTGCGTGTTTAACAACTGTAAAGTAATGGGGCAAACATGGAGCCGTCCTGTAAAAGTAGGGGACGGATGGTCACTTTAGCCATGCGTGATCACTTTTCAAGTAATATAATCAGATTCAATGAAAACGCTTTTTCCACAAACCTTTATGTTACTAACCAACACATATCTTGTTCAAACAAATGGCGTTGGTTAGCACAATGTTAAGAATACTGGCTACATATGCAGTTTAGACAAACAAGTTGGTTCACACTGAGTAAATAACGTGTCAGTCATGCCCTATGCTACCTTGATAGACAGAAGGAGACGAAGGTTGTCAGCCAGATGTTTTTGTGTGAAATGCAGGGTTGGAGCGCCCTAGTACGTGGAGTAGGACTTGCACGTGTTCTAACTACATCTTCCTGTTTGTAAGGCACTCTCGGGTAACATAATCTTGAGGTGTTTTTTGTGAAGTCTTTGGAAAACTTCCTGGGTGAATTTCACTTAAATTAAAACATTATTTAAATTGCGTTAAGGCTATAAAATTGGACTGAAGCAATGAAACATGCTCATCCCTGGATAAAAGAAGTGCTTCGGATTACGTGATCTACAAGGTTCGAGATTGGTCACTCCATTCCTGAGTTTCACAGAAAAATATTGGTGTCATTCAAAGGCTTCCATAAACCTAGGAAATTGTTTAGGCCCGGCATTGTTTGAAATTACGAGGTTTTCCTGGAAAACTCAATGGCAAACCGTCGCTCCCATAGCACTGCTCATCGTGCAGTAGCAGCAGCCGATTTCCCCCTAGATAACGTCAAATGTGAAACAATATCTGTTACGCTTACGTTTTGTAACAGAATGTATTCGAAACTATGCCCCTCTGCTTCTATACAAGCCTGGCACTTAAACAAATTACTGAGCCTCAATGAAATACCACTGGAAAACGCACGCCTGTTACTGTCTTTCAATTCGTCGAGCAAATGGGTACTTGTATAAACTTTATCTTTAAGTGTTTCCCATAGATTCTAATCAGATGGATTTATATTTAGAGAATACTTAATGCCAAATTATCTCAGACTTCTTTCCACGACCGCCTCGTTTAATTTTTTCTGGGTTAGAACTGTTTTTATGTAAAGGACCGTCCATTTAAATTTTTCTAACAGTTTACTAATTGTGGATTTGTTAGGGACGGCGACTCCAGGGAATATCTTGACAGTCTACATGTGACTCCGTTCAAACTTAACTTAACTTAACACCTAAAGTACCCGGTAGCTCATTCAGGATAAACTCGATAGTTTGCGGTCATACGCATGTTGTGTTCACATAGGCCCAACTGCTTAATCGGGCTGCAGTGCCTTTTATCAAATCTCAAATACCACGATAGCAATACTTTGACCATAAATATGCGCATTTTACTTGTTATTTTGGGCAATGTGAGGGTTATATTGAAATTTGTCATCTTTTTTCCAGACAAAGTCTGCAAAAGGAAGTGGAAATATTTAAGAGAAGCGTTCAGGAAAGCTCTTAGGCTCAGAGAATCTCGCAGTAGCGATACTGCTGGACAAAAACCCTGGAAGTACGAGAAACAGATGGAGTTTTTAAAGACTTTCATATCTGAGAGGTCACAGGCAAGTAACTTCTCCAACGTAACGGGAAGTGATTCTATGGCAGAAAACATGAAGACTGACCTCTCAGAAGAGACTTCGGCATCACCTTGTGGCAACTTTACTTTTATTCCTAATGCAGCTTACGATGGTGGGGACTTTGAAGCAACTTCCGCTTCTGGTAGTTCCATGGAATCATCCACTGCAGATGCAACAAAGCAGTCAAGAAAAAGGCGCAAAAAAGAGGAACTGACTGTGGCACATGTATTAGAGCAGTACTTGGCACCCACTGGACAAATTCTTTCTGAGCCTCGCAGACGATGTCAAAACCTTGCCTCTTCATTTGCAGCTTAGAGTAAAACAAGAAGTGCTTCAGTGTGTGTCTAAGGCCCAGTTGGAAGCCGCGAGCGTTGATCAGTTGGACGAATGATTGTTATCGTTCAACCCACACAATAACATGTACTAAACTGTCTTTCACTGATAAACATGGAAATGTAAAACTTTCCCAAGTGCCAATTTTTAAATGTTACACGAGAAAAACAGAAACATTTAGTATATATACACAGTGCTTTTCCTTCACACTGTGGCCACCGCAAGATGACTCCCACGGAACCTGCAACCACCTTATGTTCCCATAGTTACAATTATAACTACAATGACAGTAAAAACATATCTTAACACGAGATGGAAATGTCCCCTATCCATAATTTCTGGCATCTTCTAGGAAAACTTTCATTCACACTCGGGAGTTCAATATACGAAATTGAGTGAATTTCTCGCCTGATGTTTTCTTCAGTTCTTCCAAAGTATGGGATTTGTTGCATATACTTATTTGTATAGCTGTTTCGTCGCAAATAAGAGATATTGGAGTACACAGAAACCCGATTTTACACTTTCCTTGCATGACGAGAAAATTGGTGTGCAGCAAACGCATACGGAATAATAGGACCAATATTTTTTGAACAAACAATAAATACACGCAGAGAGGATAGATACGAGAATGTCATGCTCACACCAGTTTTTGAACAGCTGACCGACGTTCAATGTCAGTCTGCATTTTTCTAACAAGACTGCTACCATGCATACCGTTGATTAGTCGTTAAATTTCATTCAGGAAAAGTTTGAAGATAGGGTATTAGTAAAGGCTTGTGGCCCTCACGATTCCCTGATTTAACCGTAAGTATAAGATTTTTATCAATGTTGGAACTTTTGTGATTATTCAAGTTCTCAGAATTACAGTTACAATTACCAGTAAAATAACCGCTTAATTTTATCACAGCGGATGCTCGACATATAGCAGTTCAATTAATTGCCCCAAAAAGATGATGTCCAATGGGGTGCAAAGAACAAAAAAATTATATCTCGCTTGCTATTCAATTTTTTGTAGTTGTTACATTACAAAGGTTTACGGATACTACGTTTCTGACAAGTGTTTTTATTTACTTTTCGTTAGGATGTGTATTGAAAACTAGGATATCAATTTTATTTCTTATTTACGTCAAGCGGTTACCAAACCGGTTATCACGAGAATAATGTAGACCCGATTATTTTATAAGCATAACAAAGTAAAAGTTTGTGTACTGTTAGTTTATTAAACGTTTTGCTTCGGTTTTAATTTTTATTTTAAAAACTCACAAAAAGTTCATACATGTACATTGCAGAGAGGAGTGAGAGGCAGAGAGGGGGAGTAAGACGAAAATGGGGAAGAAACAAAGACATGGGGACATGGTGAGAGCAGAGGCAGCGAGAGAGAAAAAGTAACGCAACATTCTGCTAGTCAGCAAATAAAATAATAACATTTCTTTTTGTAACTGTTTTATGGCAAGATACCTGGGGAGGTACTGTGATACCAGAGAATTATGTCATTTATTTCCTAATTTTTGGGAATACTCTCACATTCTGAGATTTTTTAAGGGTATCCACAGGTGAATTTTGAACAAAAATTTCAAATAAATTACATTTGCATATTTATGCTTAAAATATTTTGACACTTTAGCTTCAATCACTGCTACGCCTTTTAAACAGTATCACGTGATCATTTAAATATGCCTGCGCAACATATCTTTCTTTTTTCAACTTTAATTCTTACATTAAAATAATAAATATGCTTCCAGTCATCAACTAATATTCTTCAAAATTTCAGTAGTACCTGAATAAGGAATAAATTAGACAGATACATAATCCTTACTGCACTTTTAAATTACCCAAAGATGTAATATACTTTATACGATCATTTAAGATAAATCGTACTTAAAAGTTTTTTTTTCCTGTAACAAACAAAAGACTGACAATTCTATTTGCCAGTTGGCTTGAATTGTACTAAATTAATATTTCAATATTATATTTTTTCCAAAATTATAATATCTACATTCTGTGAAAGCTTAGAAACGTTACAATAATACACGTTTCTCAAAATCATTAAAGAAGATATATTGAATTTTAAGTTGTTCTTATAACTGTAGTGGAAATATATACGACATAGTTTGGGTGAAAAATGCTGAGGAAAAGTAAAGATTTTGAAATTTCATCTACGCTTACCCTTAAACTATCCTGCGTGGAACGGTATCTGCCACACAACGACTTTATAGAATGTTCAAGAATTGCATACATGCGAACTATTGCTGCAATAAGCTGCAAACAACTTATTCAACCTCTTAGGATAATTAAACATATTAATTACAATAGCATAATCGTAAAATATAAAAGTTTAGGCGATTTGTACATGCAATGTGTATAATATAATTAAACAATTTGCAAACAAACTGACACGATGAAAAGGTAGTGAGAAAAAGCCTACAACTAATACACTTCTCTTTTTAGTTTACTTGCAAATATATGACGACACTGTGATAAAATGTTTTTGTAATTCGTTGTTATGAAAGAAAAAAATAGTTTAATGTATCTACAAATAAGGTACAAACGTTTGGTGATCTATGTTTTTATAAAATGTTCTCATTAGAATTTTGTAATTGAAAAATGTAAACTGCGTAATGAAGGACTTTCCGCATTGTAAGAGAAAAACAACGGTGGAACCTGGTGAAAATTTCACGTTGTACTGTGTCTTTCAAAATTTTAAAAGGTTACTATTTTCGGCACACTTGTCTTTCGTTCTCCACCCGTGGAGATAATCACCATAGAGTCATATATTATGACATGCATAAAATCCAACACTATAATCTCCAGTTTTTTTATGATAGTATATCACTGCAATCCTTTTATTTAAGTCTACAAGTTCATTACTTTATGGCATAGGTATTCGATGTATATCTTTTACGTTAAATTATGAAACTGGCACTTCATATATAAAATAAGTGTTTTACTTTGCCTTGCAAGAGCATGTGTTGATTTTAAAGGTGATAAATTTATAAGCAACATGAAAAGTAGTTTCTTTACTTTTCAAGAAATAACAATTATGCACATTAATAAGGAGATAAGCTGCTGCTGCTTCTTAAGCTTTCTGGTAATAATTTCCCCCTCCCCCATTTGAAACCAAACACAGCAATCTTCATTCGAAGTTAACGTACTTTTACAAAGTATTCATTAATATGCTATAGAATAATAAGCACATTTTATATACATATAGCAGAATGAACTATCAGCAAATAAAATAGTGAAGGGGAACAAATCAAACATGTCTCTAGCATCAGTGGAGATTGCTAGGTTATTTCTAAGCACCTTAGAGTGAGAAAGAAAACACACATTGAGCGTCTTACATACCACCTTCAGTGTCTGTTCGTTGCAAGTGTATTTTATTGTTTTGAGTTTCTATCAATTTTGAAGCACAGGATTTTATTTCAGATCAAGAATGTGAGAATTACGTGAATAAAGTATCAGATAGCATAAATAAACCTCATTATTCCTCATTTCCTTCAATGAATAAAAATCTGATGTGTTACACTCACATGACTTTCCCTACTCTTGTACAAACTATTTTTACAAACGCTTATTCTCCATCTACTTCAGGTTAATCGAGATAAACATTTGCAGACTCTATATTATTGCTAATTTTCTTGTAGATGTAATGAGAAAATATATTTACAAGGGCAATATAGAAAAACAGTAGCCTTTAAGCACATACATATCTCTTAATAGCTGGTTGCTAGGTGCAGCACCATTCCCTTTGCCACAGATTATAGCTCTTTGCATATCCAAGACAAAAAAATGAATAACGAATTCCCATTTTAGAAAATAAGTATTAAAAAATTTAAGGGAATAACAAGCAATATCTCGAAAATGGTTCACTCAACAAAAAAATGTATATGACATAAATTTTAACGCGATCTACATTTTTTTGTGTAGTAAAATTTTGTCTATCTCTTATGGTTTACCAGTTATGCAAAAGTCGTTCACAATAAAGAATACTTTTGGAGACATTCCCAGGAAAGTCAAGCTATACATTTTATTTGTCATAAAAATATCTTAAACATATGATATTTTAATCAAAATCGTTAGAGCCATTTTTGAGAAAATTAAAATTTTCGAAAAATCTTCCATGTAAAGAGTACTCTGGGGTGGGGGGATTTTCTTGAAAACCTTCGTGTCGCATCCTTGAAAGATACTGAACCTAAATACCAAGTTTGGTGTTTATCCGGCTGTTCGTTTCTGAGTTATGCTGTTCACAGACACACACACAGACAGACACACAGACAGACACACACACGGACATGTTTCCAAAAATACTTTTTTTTGGATTCAGGGGGTTTCAAAACATGTATTTCCGGTGAAATCTCGGTATCGAATTTTTGGGTGGAATACAATACTTCCCCTACTTACTATACGTAGTAGAGAAAGTAAAAAAGTATAAACGAATCACACTATACATTTATGTTTTCCCATGTTGCTTAGTCGTTGCAAATTTTCCTTTGTGTTGTTAAAGAATAAATTAGGCAGCATGGTTAGCAAACAGATATAAGTGGCCTATAGTTTTTAAAGCACAGAATGGGTTATACAGGGATAGAGAATGCATTTCAGAAAAAAAATTAGGAAACTTTCCTCTGTTTCTGCTTGAGTTCGGATGAATTTTATCAGCAATAATAATTAAAATTACGTCTATATGCTCGCCAAAAGGCTGTCGAAAAAAGGACAGCAATGCGCATTATCGTAACAAATGGCAACCATATTTCATCCTGCATTTGTTTTTTAAATTTGCAGTTAGAGGCTATAATTAAATGCATTGTAAAATGACGCCCATAACTCTATTGTGCAATAAAACGGAATTTCAGAAAGAAAAGACAATGTGAGGGACCTTGTATGGAATAAACACAAAGGCAATTGTTACTACTACATGTCAAATGCTGAAAAGTTGCAAATGTTTATTCCAACTCTGGCGTGGCAGCCATGTTGTAGCTTTGCTTTCCCTCCAACATAATGCTGAACAACATAAAAAAAAAAACCCAGACCCTTCTTTGTCCGCGACGAAGGTCAGCCGTCCCCCACCCCCTTCGTAGTCAGGGACCAGCGTCATATACCAGCCGTTCCAAACACATCCGTCCATGGCGCCAGCCTGCGTCGTACGGAAATTGTGTCACGTCCTCTAGGAATGCTCAGAATGTGGGTCACTGAATTCTGCGGAATCACAAACATCACTTTTCATAAGCAAACAAGACGTCTCTGAGGCTTTCCTCTCCAAAACAGGAAGAGCAATATGAGGTTTTTATTCAGAGTTCACGTGTTAGAAGACCTCATACGTAACAGTCACGAGACTCCTTGCACCCATTTCCATTTCATTACGATTCTACAGATTATTTATGTAATGTTTTTCAATGTGTGACACTACCATTTGTAATGGTTCTACATTCTCTGCAAGTAGTTTGCCTTCAGAGGATTTTTCTTAATGCTTTCTCCTTATTCGGGCATTTTTTAAGGGAGGAATGAAGGGCTATTATAGTAATATATATGGTGCAAAAGATGCATCACACTTAAAAGTACTTGTCTGCGAAGTTGTATACCTTAGGGACGGATGCAATTCACGTTATGTGCACCTGTAAATAACTAAATGGCCAAATTCACGCATTTTTCTCTGTTTCTTGCTATTTTTACATATTCAATATCCAGCTTGTTCCATAAAATTACAGATAAAAATCAGAACATTTTCCACAGTGCACTCTAAAATGTGTGTAACGAAGTATTTTGATTGGAATTTTATCATGTACCATTTCTGCTGATTTTTCCACTTAACAGGAATTATAACCAAAGATTTATATTACATTATATATACAGGATGAGCCCAGAAACTACGAACCGGCTGCGCGGTGTTTTTCCTGTCCGCGTCCCTAACGCTCGCTGCCGTCTGCCGCTATCATAGAAAGGTGCGGCTGAAACCATACAACATTTTTAAAACTACTTTTAAAGGCTTTACTTACCAACTTTATGAAACGAGCACCGAGGACGCGGATAGGAAAAACACCGCGCAGGTGGTTCGTAGTTTTTTGGCTCTCCCTGTATTATACACCTCTGCAATATCCGTGGAAATAATTTTGTTTCTAATTAATAAAACAATACAAATTATTATCTGAAAAACGCATTGTACCTTATAAGGCAAGCTCAGTGTACATACCTACGACGTTCAATGTGTAACTGTTACTTGTAAGAGTGTGTTGGCCATCAACCATTCGAGCGAAGATTTACGAAAAATTACCGCTCCTTAATTCTTTCTTTGTCATATGCTACAAGCTTATTTAATTCTAATCGGGTTTAAAATCGTTTTTGCAATTACTTTAAGAATGCTATGCTAAGACAATTATTTGCACAAAAACTGTTTATATTGACTTATGCCATGCTGTTATGCGAAGAAGTCTGACAAAACGCTACATAAAAACTAGCGAATGCGTAAATGTTTTAAGTTAAGGGGACAAGGTAATTTGAAATTATAAAAAATCACATTTTTTGCTTTAGGCACTAATAAAATCTCTATTATTTCCAGTTTTAGAAAATATATACTTTTTGGGAGTTAACAAGACTTTAAGATATTTAAGTACCATTTAAATGCTAGTCTGCATTCCTTTAAAGCTGTCATGTAACGTACCTTTTTAGAACATTTTTGCATCTTTTAACAACGAACGACTATATCATGTCCAGCAAGCAGTTCAACAATTAACAAAAGAGGCCAGGACCAAGAGAACATAATCAAAAAAGCTGAAGCAATCCAGGAATGAAGGTACAGATAGATGATTATAGCCTTGGAATGTACTGGAGTGTGTCAGAATTTTAATGTTCAACCTTTAAATTCAGTTTTCTCAAAACAACATTTTTGGATACTTAAGTACCTTTCTCTCAGAATGTATGAGAGACAAAGAACTGACATTTTCAGTACAAGTATACAACACATTGTTAAACTTACTGAACCACAATCATACTTTTTTAATGTATATTAGTGATATTAAGAAGGCAAAAACGTTGCAAATATTCCACATTTTTACTTTTTTGACTTTGCAAATAATGTTTTTCAATTTCTAGTGAACTGATATACATAACTAAATAATTGAGGTTCAGAAGATAGCTGATTATACGAAGAACAAGCATGCAAAAGTGTGATTTTGTTTTGCAAGTAGTATCCGAATAAAAGGTACATGAATTCACATGTTTTAGGAGTAAATTGTATTATTTTTCTGCTGAAGGAAATAACTTTTAAGGACTCAAATACATAAGCTATCAATGCAAACAACCACTTGAAATAATTGTCAAGATTTATAGAATGATTCATAAAAATTTTAGGAAAAACCATTGAGAAGTTTAAGAGCAGTGGCAATTTAACACATTTAAGGTGTAATTTCGATGTGTTCAGACTACCTTGTCCCCTTAAAGAAAATTATTTTTAAAACCTGTATATATTTATCTTCTATGGATTCCCAGTTACCGAAATTCAAAGACAAAGAAGCGGTCTAAAATCTATTTCTCACCCCACTACTCTAACGTATGTTGTTTAATTAAAAATCAACACAAACCTTTTTGAGAACATAAATATTTTCCATAGGAAAGATTCAGTCCGTGTCGGAAAAATAAAACACCAACTTTGTACATATGCATGTATGTTTATTTCTTTTTTACTTTCTCTTTCTGTTTTGCCTCCGCATTCACATTTGCTCCAATTTTGTCGGAACTTTTCGATAAAACGTATCCGTTCCGAATCTTTTTCCCATCCACCAATTCTTCCGTACATTTTTTATCTTCTCATTGAGTGTCCCAGACAATTTTCCTATTTCTGCTCAGTTTAAGCTCCAAAACAGCTACCTTAACTACTTCTATTTCCATTTCACAGCTACAATTCTTGTGCACATCGATAATTCATATGCATACAATCCTATTTTTCTTCGTCGCAATATAAACGTTTCCACACTATGGATGCCACATCCTACACAAAGCATTTCATTAGACAGTTATTTAGTTTAGTCTTTAAGTATACACATATGAAATTAATAATAATAATAATAATAATAATAATAATAATAATAACTCTTGAGATGAAATACTGAGACGTAAACTATTATTTTTAGACAGTTTATTTACACAAAGCTTTTAAATTAGATAAAATATACACCAACTCTAAAATGATTAAGTTTTAAGCACAAACCTTAATTATCTGTCATTTGAATGTTCTCCTTTCCGCATTTTTTCATCATTTTTAGTAAAATAAAACAATTACTACAGCAAAGGACAAAAAATGCGTTGCGACTTTTTTCTGGTATGTAATGAGTAATGACATCAGCATTTCACAAATACGGGCGTTCTTTCCTTTTTGTTTTGTTAACTGTGCATAATTACTTAGATACAGAACAGTTAATTGAGTTTTTTTTCAGTAATTACGCCTTTCCGATTGTATTTTTACATTTATAAATTCGTTTTGTCGTTGATACTGTCATAGCTGCTGCTGTCATTATTTTCTGTATAATTAGCCCTAATACAACAAATATCTACCATTCTGCTGCAAAAGCGTCACATTTACAATGGAAATAAAATAACGTCACCCTAGCCGATTAGAATGTTACGCCCCCTTGTTGAATTTCAACAAAACAAAAGCAGATCTGCGATAAGAACGGTAAACACGCGAGCATCTGCGCAGTGACTCATTCCAAATACTTTCTGTTCCGTTATTTGCATGCATGAAAGAGTTCATATCTTACAGATGGCCTTGCATTTCGGTTGCTGGAATGGAAAATTATATGTATACCTGAGCACGAAATTATGCTGCAACTGAAGATAGGTTACCTCCATGTTATTTCCAGGATAATCTTGGAAATAAAATTGTTTGAGCAAATGTTGCAGTTATAAAAAAATTGTATGTTTGTCATACGACTTTATCCATCAGTTATCATCTATTTTCACAGCTATTCTACAACTTATTCACAAAACTTATATGTCGTCTTGCGTAGTGTAGTGCCTCCAGTTCCCGAGGTCGCGGGTTCAAACCCCGCGGAGGGCGATGGATTTTTTCGGGCGTGAAAATCCTTAGCATGAAGCCGGTGATTTATGGCACGTAAAAGAACCTCAAGCCTGATAAAGAGTCCTCTGAGCAAAATTGCCGGTCTTTTACGCCCAATATAGGATGGGACGCTAAGAACCTAGTAGTTAAAGAGCGTCCATAAATAAAACTCAAATTAATTTAACAAAACTTATATTTCCACCTGTTTCTATAAATTATCTTCTTCTGTTTAGGCTAAGCCTATTTTTCTTCACATAGATTCTGATGGCGATGAAACATATCCTTCTAACCAACACTGCTAATTCCTGCTGATCGTTATTCTCGTGCTATATTAATCAATCTTGTTTCCTCTGCTCTGCCATGTTCATTCCAATGTTTCTTTCTTTGTTTTATAAATTGTATTACATCCGTTATATCACATTCTTTTCTTACATCTTCATTCTTTATTCTGCCCATAGTTGCGCACCCAGTCCTTAATGTATTCATTTCTATTGTTTTGAATAACTGTTTAGTTTTGCTGTTTTCTGCTCTTGTTTCTGTTCCATACCTAACATAGCTCTTATTACAGTTTTATAAATGTTTATTTTATGCCCAGTGCTCAAATACTTATTCTTCCAAATAGCATAACCTAAATAACCTGATATTTTTGCTGCTCTGCGAACTTGAAGTGTCACTTCTTCAATCATATTTCGGCAATTGATAAGGTTATTCCCAAATATTTTGCTTTTGGTTTTTAATTTGCACCTTACAGGTTCTTTGGATATACACATGCATTTTGTTTTTACTTTCTCTACTACGTATAGTAAGTAGTGGAGTATTGTATTCCACCCATAAATTCGTTACCGAGATTTCACCGATAAATACATGTCTTGAGGTCCCTGAATCCCCCCCCCCAAAATCATTTTTTGAAAAAGGTGTGTGTGTGTGAACAGCATAACTCAAAAACGAAAAGTCTGATAAACACCAAACTTGGTATTTAACTTTAATACCTTCTAAAGATGCAACACGAAGAATTTTCAAGAAAATCCCTCTCCCTCAAACTACGCTTTACATGGAAGATTTTTCGAAATTTTCTATTTTCTAAAAAATTATTCTAACGATTTTGATTAAAATACCATATATTAAAGATATTTACATGATAAACAAAATACATGTCTTGGATGTTTTGGGAATAGCCTGTGAAGTTCTCTTCTTTCGGAAGGAATTTTGTATAATCTTTATATAACCGGTAAACCTTAAGCGATAGTAGCACTATACAATAACGTAAAACGTATTATGCAAGAAATATAGATATCTTTAAAACGCATAGTTTATTTAAAATAAGTTTTTTGTGGCATATGCCATTTCTGAGATATCTGGTATTAATGGCTGAAATTGTTCCTTACGGTCATTTAAGTCCTTTCAACATTCACTTATTTCTCGCGACTACATGGACAATGGACGGCATACAGAGTCCTGTTCTTAAACATTTGATTATCGCTGTTCCCTTTTTATATATAACGAAATGTGTAATGTAGCTATTTCTGCAGGAGTTTATTTGAATTAAAATGAAGCAAATAGAGAAATAAGCTTTAGTAAAACTAATTTATACACTCACTAATAAGCGATGGTGGTAGAGAAAGTCATGTGAATGTAACACATCAAATTTTTTCCGTTGAAACTTTCATGTTATGTTGTTCTGCTGTTGTCACAAATCTGTGTAGCAAACTTCGAAGATCATTCTCTGTTCTAGCTATAAGAACGGCGTCATCTACATAAAGAACTGCGTTGATGTTTTTATTCCCCGTTACATACCTTTTTCAAACTGCGTACTATCTCATCCATAATCACATTAAATCAAGTTAGACTTATGCCCTTCATGCATTTCAGATCATCAGTTAATTTTCCATTTATATTTATTTTAGTTTTTGTGTTCATATTTGTAAATGTTATTAACTCTATGATAGTTTTAGGTATCTTCTTTAGATTAGTAATTCCTAAAATAGCATTTAGTCCCACCGGATCGAATACTAAAACCAATATTCTACAGAAATGGTTCCAAGTAGGTAATACCAACTTTTGAAGTAGGTAGATGTTACTGGCCCACGTATGGGTGCCAACTTGAGAAGAAGGTGTATTGTTTACGTTACTGTTGTTGTTAGCCACACGCTTGGGAAGCCAACTTGGAGTAGATATTGTTCTTGGAGTTTATTTATTTATTTTTGTTGATGTTTGCATCACGCTTTGGACGTTAATTTGAAGTAGTATTGTTTGTTACGTAATATGCTGCTACGTATGAGAAGCCGATTTGAAGATGTCTTTTTGTTGTTACGTTCCAAGTTTAAAAATATTATATTAACTTTGTTATTAAACTGGTTCTATAGATATTATTTATGTTTGTTTTTGCCTAGGCTGCGTGAGCATTGCTTTAGAGTCACGTATCTCTTAGACAGGGTGTGGTGCAACAAGAATGTAGGCTTACACAGATTTTAAGTTTTAATTCACTTCTTTTTATTAATCCTTGACACAAATTTAAGCACTTCACTGATATTAAGAGCTGTGAGATTCTTTTATTTAATACATGCACTTTGTTTCCGCGTATACTTAATTTTCGTTTCACACGAATACGTAATATTTCTTTAGAGAACACATCTTCCATCACTGGCCTGTCCCTTCCAAATTTCCCGGTCATTACTCGCTGGGGATCTTGGATTGAGTGTGCTGCTATGTTGTGTGAGAATTTTGGCAAAATTAAAGAGTTTGTGCTTTCTTTGGATCCATCCGATGCAGGTGCAATTTCCAAGGCACAGCAACTTCTGTTACCGGAGAAAATACATAATTTGTAGACAGAACTATATTGTGTGCATTGTTACAAGTGCCTGCTGCAACTATTAAACGATTGGAAGAACAAGGTCTGGAAAAGGAAAAACAATGGGATATTTTTACTTCCGTGAGGGGGCAGTTAGATGGCTTTGCCAAAGACAAACTTCAATCTGGTCTTCAGAAGAATCCAGACATTGAGAAATTCGCCACTTCTGTAGAGTTGCCATTCCGAGTGAATACAAGGTTTGTCCCACTGGTTTCTGTGGATGTTGAAAGAAGCTTTAGCATCTCAAAGACATTCTATCTCCTAATAGAAACAGACTTATTTTTAAAAATGTGGAGATGCTTAATGTCTTAAGTACACCAGCTTCATGTTTTTTCCTTCTTTTGATGAATGATAATTTGATGTACTTGTTTGTAGTTCAATAAATTAGAATAGAGGAAAGAGAAGCGTTGAATTAGTTAAAGGAATGCACAACTGAAATTACCCCAAAATCACTAGAAATCTTAAAAAAAAAAAACTCTCCATTGCTTGTATTTTTAGAATCCACTTTTATTTTTGACCTAGCGAACGCTTCAAGATCGTTACGAGACTTTTTAAAGACCCTTGCGCATTTGGTTGCTAGTTGTTTATATTTTTAAAATTTGACATTTTTATGCTTATTTCAAAAACCCAAATAAATAAAACTGTCATATAATTTTTCTGTGTAATGAATAGTTTTTGAAGATAACAATGTACAAAAAAATGCAAATACAAAACTGCAAAACTTTTTTTCTCTTAAACTAAGAAACGTAGAAAAAAATTATATGACAGATTTGTAGTTCCTTGACATGGAAGCAACATAAGACTTTGTTTAAAAAAAATGCATCATGAGTTGTATTTTGCACATACCCATAATTTTATTTTTTGAAAACTAATTAAGATTTTGGATTGAAATTCACAAAACAATTATATCTAAAGAAGACTGACATGTGGTTAACATTTCAGCCGAATTGAATGGATAGTTTAGAAAATAGCAATTTCAGTTGTGCATACCCTTAAATAAACCAGTACCTTATTGTCCCTTTTTTCACCTTATTTGAGAGCACCTTTCCCCTTCCTTTTTTCATCTGAAATTTGTACCTAGAAATCCTAACCCTGGTTATTGGTAGTTTCTCATTGTGTACCAATACTCATTATTTGAAACAGTACGTACACACTTGTAGTGTGAGTTTCATTTTATTTTGACAGCAAATGAACTATGTTTATGCAGGCCCCTCTTTATTATATTGCATCTGTGACTCCACTCTCCTATCCTCAAAAGGCTTAGTTCTGCATCTTGTTTTTCCGCATCCTGGAGCGAAAATGATGTTTGAAGCTCTCAGTTGGCCAAATCCGTATACAGTCCTGTGACTGCCAAAGGACGCAATTGACGTCATAGATGTTGGAACCCGGAACATTTGATTTACTAACTGGAAAATGTTGAGCAACCAACTTGTTTTCTAATTCCGAGAAATGTGGGTAGTAATGACGATCTTAAGATACTGCTCGAATGTGCTCCACTCATCTAGGTTCAGCTAGATAAATGCTAATTTATGCCCTTTTACTTTCTCTACCGTGTAGAAAAGGAATTGCATTTCACCCAAAAATTCGATTCCGAGGTTTCACCGAAAAGCATGTTTTGAGGCTCCTTGAATAAATAAATAAATAAATAAAACATTTTTAGAAAGGTCCTTGTGTGTATGTGAAAAGCATAACTCAAAAACGAAAAGTCAGATAAATACCAAATTTGGTATTTAAGTTCAGTACCTTCCAAAGATGCAACACGAAGATTTTCAAGTAAATCTTCCCACCCCAGACTACGCTTTACATGGAACATTTTTCGAAAATTTTGATTTTCTCAAAAATGGCTGTAATGATTTTGATTAAAATATCATATATTTAAGATATTATCTCTCTTTAAAACACACAATTTATTTCAAATAACTTTTTTGTGGCATCAGCTTTACGTTATTAATGGTGTAAATTGTTCAATACTTAGCCATTCTTTTAAAGTCCTGTTGATTTTCAATTGTTTCTCGCGATATCATGGAAAGAGTATGGAGTTTTAAGGACAGCATATAGCGTCCAGTTCTTAAAACATTTGACTATCGCTGTTCCCTTTGTATCTATAACGAAATGTGTAACGCAACTATTTCTGGAAAGGTTTATCTGGATTAAAATGAAATAGATTGGAAAATAAACTTTCTTAAGAATAATTTGTATATCCACTAATAAGCGATGTAGGATAGAGAAAGGATGTGAATGTTTAAAAATCAACTTAAACTTTTCAGTTTATTTTTAAAGTTTCTTTTACATTCGGGGAACTCTATGGTGGGCACCACTTGGATGTCCTTCACGTTGGAATGTGACCATCTTTTGTACCGTAACATTTTCTACTGTTAAGGATTCAGGATTTCACTTCTGAAAGTGGGTTCCCTAGTAACAGGAAGTATTATAGGGAAAAGGTTCTGACGAATAGTGATGACCAGTTTACTGTCATGTGAAAGCAGACATAACATCATTTAGCCATGATCACATTATGTTAGTGAATTTGGTGCCCAAGTGTTTTCAACTGATGGGACAGTTTTATTACCTAAGGTTTGTGTAAACAGTTAATCATGAAAAAAAGAGCATTTTATCAATCAACACACGTTAACAGTAAAGCACAAATATGCTCTCACTTCAAAGAGTGATGACAATAAAATAAGGCTACTTCCAACAGCAATTGCCACATTCCAGCAGGGAGCCACTGTTTACTTTAGATTTACGTAAATCATCAGTTGATGCATTCAGAATCTGACACAAGAACATTTATAGCAATACCTTGTGGTAATGTTCAACGATAAAAATGTATACTTTGTATGATTTTTAAACCAAATATTAGTTATTAATATGGGACCTCGAAACTCGGTGGTATCGAAGTATATCTAATATTTCAGATAAACCTTCTATACTTTTAAATGTTTAAGTTTTGCATTATTGAAAGTTGTTGTGTTTAACTTTATGCTAGATAAGGTATGAAAGGAGTCGAGACCGCACGTTATTGCCTTACATATGTCTCCAAAGAGTTGATGGACTATAATTCTTGAAAGACCTTGACTGCGTTTCCTGTGGGTGAATGCAACATTCCATACACTATTGTGTCTAAATGAAAACATGCAAAACAATGGGAGGAGTAGAAGTACTATGGTAACATGCAGCGTTAAATGGGTTGTGAATGAAGCTGATTTACCTGACGCACTAAATCACATCTCTGCAATAGCATGGCTATTCCAGCAGAAACAAATAATAACAATAATAATAATTATTGTTATCGTCATTATTATTATCATCCTTGCGTAACAATAGTGGATATCGGTGCTCAAAAATCAATATCGATATCGAGTATGGAGAAATAGTGATATGCTCCCATCATTGGTTATTAAATATATTATGATTATAATTTTTCAAAGTTTATAATGCTTTTTTACTTTCTCTACTATACTACGTATAGTAAGTAGGGGAAGCATTGTATTCCACCCAAAAATTCGATACCGAGATTTCACCGGAAATGTATGTTTTGAGACCACCTGAATCCAAAAGAAGCATTTTTGGAAACATGTCCGTGTGTGTGTCTGTGAACAGCATAACTCAGAAACGAACAGACGGATAAACACCAAAATTGGTATTTAGGTTCAGTATCTTCCAGAGATGCGACACAAAGGTTTTCAAGAAAATCCCTCCACCCCAGATTACCCTTTACATGGAACATTTTTCGAAAATTTTAATTTTCTCAAAAATGGCTCTAACGATTTTGATTAAAATATCATATGTTTAAGATATTTTCATGACAAATGAAATGCATATCTCGAATTTTCTGGAAATGTCTCCAAAAGTATTCTTCATTGTGAACGACTTTTGCATAACTGGTAAACCATAAGAGATAGGCAAAATTTTACGCAATAAGATAAGAGTCTGCAAATGTTTAACTCGATTAACATGAAGTAGATGGAGAATAAGCGTTTGTAAAAATAGTTTGTACAAGAAAGTCATGTGAGTGTAACACATCAGATTTTTCTAAAATGTACCGTACCTTTTTACGTTTTTATTGCATTTTTCCTGCCGATTTTGACAGTTATAAACTCCTAAACATCCAGGGTCTTATTTTCAAGAGTTGCAAGTAATATTGGGGGTGCATATGGGAGGCTGAATCTTTGAGACAGAATCAGGGTCTTAAGTGTTACGATGAGTATTCCCCGTGAACACTAGAGGGCTGCTTGGTCGCCGAGTCGTTCATCTTCTAAGCAACTGCGACGGGTCTTCTAGCCTAGAACTGTTGGGGACTCGTACGCGTCTCTGTAGCCTGAGTTTCCTAACGTTCCTTCACTTCACCCCTTCCTCCTGGGGGGTGGTATCCACAATAGATCTATGTAGGTCATAGTGCGCGATATGTTCCCTTCCTTTGTAATACCTACATCTATAATTTGGAGCAGTATTTCTTAAGCACCCAACATAAACTCGTATCTATCTCTCACGATAAATAAATTAAGAAAAACCCTTTACAATTACCACCGCCGATTACAATAAGCTTTTTATCATCCCTTGAAAAAGCGTCTGGTACGCCACTGGTTTACGTTTACTACGCGGTGAATGCAGGTCCTGAAGCGAGCGCATTGCGTGTGATATTTGGGTGAATTACAATATAGTGAAAACACTTCATATAAAGGCTCTGCTTTGATTTGATGCAGTTTTGAAACATCCTACTTATTTCGCTGCGCGCTTGACGAAGGAGTAATCGAATAAAGATTTTTTTTGATTTTATCTTCAGAAAATCAAAACTCGGGTGGGATTTAATTGACTATTTCACGATTAGAGGTATAGAACAAATAAATGCAATAAAATATCAACTTACTTACTAAACTACTAAATGGTCTTGAAATGTATTATTCTACTATCTCATCATTACAAATATTCCGCGAATGGAGCAGCAGTCTTATGAGCAGCTCTTCTCGTTACAAATTGAGCCAAATATACAATGTTCACTGAACTCTGTGAGCGAAAGACACAAACGCTAGGGAGGTGATAAAATTGTGGTTATAACAGCCTGATTGGTTGAAATACCGTATCGCGTTTTTGGTCAGTAGTATGACTTAGTAAGAGCGAAATAGTTAACAATTCTAAATAACATAAACTTATACAAACAGACTAAAGCTAAAATGGGGAAAAGCAAATTTTGCCATGTCTAAGTAATAGCTGCCGATTCTACAAAAATGCGGTTCGTTCCAATATGCTATGCTATTTCTGTTGGAATTTATAATAATAGATCACCCAAGCAACAAATTGGTATAATTTATGTTACAGCTCCTAAAAACTCATGATTTATGAGTGAACAGTTGCATGTCCCGAGTTGAAATATTATGTAACAAGAATTTGAATACCATCGGTCGATGCATTTCAAGTTTGGTTATAATCGGTACAAACTGAAGGGAACTTTAAATGGAAAGTCACTTGTCCACGTTAGTCAAGCGTGTTAATCACGGGAAGCTTAGACAAATGACGACTGGAAGGCAAGTGGCTGACAATCGTGCACGCCTCTTCCCAAGCAGAACTCCTGCGCCTCTACTGGCGGACAGCTCACGAGTGTTCACGACCGTATTCAGTCGAGTGCTGCAGGTCGAGAGAACAAGCTTGTTTCTGTGTGGTCCGAGTGTTCAAATATACCACATACAGTAGTATATGCTGCAATTATTAATACCAAACAAAGTGTTGAGAAGTGATTTATTTAATACAGTGCAGGAGATATCTCATTTGCGTGTTAAAATCCATTCTGAGTTCAAGAATGTCTATTTACAAAATGAACAAGGATCAAATTGTGAAATTTGTTGATTTATATAGGGACTGCGACTGTTTGTGGGACACAACATTGCCAAAGTACAAATCTCGAGATGCAAGGAATCATGCTATGAGGTATATAAGTAAAGAAATGCAAATAATTGGATTTGGACCTAAAGAGGTAGCACAAAAAATTAAACATGTAAGGACAACGTATAATCAGGAGAAACGTAAAATTATGAAAAGCAAATCAGCAAGATCATCCAAAGACAACATTTACAAACCAAAAGTTCCATGGTTTAATCTCCTTGACTCTTTTCTAGGATGCCTCCAAAAGGCACCGCCGTCATTGTCCGAATTCCAAGGCAGTGACAGCATCAAAATAGAAGAATCCGATCTCCATGTCAACGACTACGATAATGTTGAAGACGCAGTTCTCCGAGAGAATGGAACGGAAACAGAATATTACTCACAAAATAATTCAACACAAGAAGCTCTACTTCAAGAGAATTCTGCTAAAACGCGCAGGTTGAACATAGAGCCTTATACTCCCAGTTTTATGTCCGTCACTATAGATGAATCAGCAGAAATTCGAAAAAGTGCGTCAAAACAGAATAATGCTGAAACAGAATTTGATATATGGGCTAGAAGTTTAGCAGTGCAGTTGAATAATATGGAATTAACTCGAGCTCTGAAGTTACAGCTGCAAATCCAGACATTGCTTACCAATGAGAGATTGAAGCATGAATTACGTAATTAAATCAGCCATCTTCAGCTGCATTCCGGCATACACACCATATGGACACATACTGACCAAGGCCAAATTCTTCAGGGCTACAGCAGTTTGCAGCGACAGGTACAGTTTGAAATAATAACTCAACAGGTACAATTTGAAATAACTATTTTATCTAAGTGTATACATTATGTATAGTTAACGCATCCTTTTTTTTTTACTCATAAGTGACTCTAAAGGTAAATTAAAGCTTTTTTCTTTTTCTTTCCCGTTTGGGATTATGGCAACCTTATGTGCGATCGGTTCCATAATTCATATGTTGGTATAAATAGCACAATACTCAGCCATGATTGTTTTCTTCCGTATAACGTAAGTAGATATTACTTTTATTGTATATATCTTATAAATAAGAAGACGGGATTAATTATATAGATTTCATTCCTGAAATAGACATCACTCGAAGTTTTGAGCTTAATCAATTAGGTTCTCTACCGCTAAGGACTCTCGAACAATCTCAAAACCTCTGTTTCGACTGTTTCATCCAGTTTCGATCACCAACGAAATGTAATGAAAAGTTGAATTTAAACCAATCACAATTACACTTTTCGACAATTCTGCAGGATTGCTTCTTTTGTTTTCCCATACCTACAGATTAACGAAGGTTAATCGCAAGTACTAAATTACGAAATCTTGGTTCCACAGTAGCACATCTTTATCTTCTAGCAAAATGTCCGTTATATCAAAACAAACTGAGACTCCTTTAAACAGTTTTGATAACTGCACTTTTCACAGCTCATTTAATTAAACCTTTTATTTCAGGTTATAAATGCATTTCTGTTATATACTTACATCATAACAAGAGGAAAGCTCAGTACGTGCAATTACAACCCTTAAACCCAAAATTCGGCATTACTGCAGTAATGGACGTTTCTTTATTGCAGCCTCAAGGTTACTAAGTAGGTAATGTATTCATACATAAGTACGCAATTATTAGCATTTTGTGTTCGAATTTTAAGGAAATGTTTACTTCATTCATGAAACAGTCGTAATAAATATCACACGAGGATCATTTACTGGTTGTAAATTTATCAGCAGTCGCAAACCCCCATGTGCTAATTATATGCGTGGTTTAAAAAAAGGGCCATTGTGAAATCCTACAAAATCATTGCAGGTAGAAATCTGTGAGTGTGGGGATATGTGAATTCTTATAATATTGGAGACATTATACAATTTTGTAGGTTGGTGAAGCATGCTGGGCAACCAATACAGGTTGCTGTGGTTAAAAATGTTATCGTAGTTTTAAATTATAACATTGTCAAAAAGTTAGACATTAAGGCTTGGTCAAAAAATGTTAAAGTAAATACATCAAGTTACAATTTGTTTTCAATAACGTCTTTATCAAGAAATGGCAATCCAAATAAGTGCGTCAACTGCTTTCCTATTTCACTCTCACCAATAACCAACTGCTTACAGTTAGAAGTCGCTAATCACAGTGATAGGGGATATAACACACACACACACACACACACACACACACACATAGACATATAAATCAATATCAAACAATAACTGACATAATATAATTCAGCAAGAAAGATGTTAGAATATTTAGCAACCAACAATTGTACAAAAGCAGATTGTAACTTAGATAAGTAAGGGTCGGGCGAGCTAGCTAATTTCAGGTAAACGATAATTCTAGGTAGAGCCTACCTTTCACCAAGCTAATGAACAAGGAACAATAGAAAGAGATAGATACAGAAAGGAAAGAGACAGAGATTCTGAATCTGCTTCCGGACGCGTCAGTGGGGTGTGCGAAAAACTGGAGCAGAATATTTTCATACATAATAAGGTAACGCGGTCTGAGGACCAATTAGAAATGTCGTTACATTTTAAGGTGCAAAGGTGAGCGTCATTAAGTTTGGTACAAAAAGGGGCAGAAAGCCCCAGATTTTCACTCTCTTATAGAATCTTGTCGGCACATAGTGATACTCTCTGGACGACGGATGCACGTGTGCGCATATGGGTGGGGCGTGTGAGCAGCTAGATTAGACTCCTAATTTATTATAATGGTTGGAATTGTTACAATGGGAAAAACCTAGTCGCCCTTGAGTATTTATCTGATAATAAGCCACATCTTTAAGGGAAATGCAGTGTATTTTAATTTGCCTCACCTACGAAAACCCAGAGACCAGTGAAATTAGTTAGATAGGTAATTTATTAGGAATGGGGAAATCAGCAGCAATAGCCGGAGACCAGGACACTGCAGCACAGGACACTCAACCAGAGGAACAACGTTTTCCCGCTACAATAGTCAACCGCCCCGTACACACACCTTCATCACCATGGAAGTATAACTTGATATCTGCCAAACCTCAGGATCAAACATTAGATGAATTTTGCGATTATATTGTTCACATATACACACATATGCAAGCGAAGAAAGCACTTTCCTACTAGACATGTGGTTTTTTCTACATACTACCTGTGAAGCTTTCCGTGCTGACCTTAATGCTAATTTTATCGTCAGATTTTTTGAGGATTTGTAGAGAATACAAACAAACGCTTTTATAAAACGACGCAATGCAGTAAATAATGTCTCATTAAAAAAAAAAGGAGACATTGAAAAAGACAATTTTCTACAAGAGGCGATGAATCATTCACTTGGACGCATTACAAGATTACCTTCAGAAAGTACCCTATAGGTTTAAAATATAGAAAACATTATTTTATTTTAATCAATGTTTTGACTAAGACTTAATGCCTAGCTGCTTGACAATGTTATAATTTTAAACAATGATAAAATTTTTAACCAAATCACCCTGAGTCCAAAGACGGCTGAGTCCAAAGTCTGCACAAAGTAGGAGGGAAAATGTTGTCTTTGAAGGAATGTACATATATTTTAAGGATTCGCATATCAATATTCATACATACCACAGCTTTGTAGGAATTCATAGAACCCCCAAAAAATTTCTGTCTTCTCTCTCTTAGTTAAACGTCTGCAATTTGTCTACTTGTTTCAGTGAACACCAATACTGGAAATATGATCCTGCACAAGTGCAACGTATAGTAGCAAAGACCAGTAAAACCGGCAATTCCAGAAAAATAGAAGAGGTGCCTGACACAGAGGTGATCAAGTGAACAAGTCTATCAGCTAGGCAAACAAGGATTATTTGTACCTCAAGCCTACCTGCTATAAACGGGATTTGAACGAGACGTAGCATTACTGTTTTATTACCTATCTATAAACAATTGTGTGAATACTGCTGTACATTTTCACAAAACTCTGTAATACACATTATTGAATTAATTAAATCCAAATGACAAATATATATTGGAATCTTTAACACATAAAAGTAGTTTGTCCCAGGCTTGTATAGCGACCAACTAAAAGTAAATGAAAAATCTAATGGCTTTCTCTAGCAATTACAGCTTCATACAAACCCTTATATTTTATGGATTTCACAAAAAAATTAAACTTACCTTGTGCTACTTACGATTTTTAATAGAAATTATCTACCATCAAGCTATTTTGGTTGCATGCACGCTAAGGAAAGCAAAATCCAAGTAGTTTTTGTTACTAGTGAATCGATGCAGAGAGGGTGGGATCTGATATGTTGCATTCATTTAACTTTCTCTATTTATTCTTCTACAAACTATAATTACAAAAGCTTATTCTTATACCCAATTCTTGTTAATCCACATAAACTTTCATTACATGAAAGTGATAGCTTTGAAACTTCATACTCCTTGCATGACCACAATAAAAACTGAATAGTGACTTACCACTTGAAAACTACTTGTATTTGAAAATTAAAACCAGCAACAAAAAATACCTCGGAAATGGTTAATGCCATAAAAATTGTGCTTCAACGAGATCTATGTTTTTTATATGTAAGATTTTGTCTCTCTCTCTCTCTCTCTCTCTCTCTCTGTTTTGCGGTTTACCAATTATATAGAGAACGCAAGTTATTGGAATTTACTAAAAGCCAACTGTCACATAATTCCCCCATTATAGGTTATTTTTGGTGACGTTCAGTCCGTTCGGTTGACATCCATACCACCAGCTGCTCCTGAAACATGCGCTTGGTAAAGGTTGGGCCTTTACCAAGGCGTTGGTATTACTGCAGCTGTTACGTTAGCGACGCAGGCCTCATCTTGCAGGTGTGTAAACTATTAAGTTTAAAGAAGCGAATCCTTAATTGTGTAAACGCCATTGGCTTCAACGTGTGCGTTTATTTTGAACTGTTTTAGTGCTTACAGTAGTGGTGCACAATTAATAATTTTTGTTTTTACAACATAGTTTCGTATTAAATACAATAGGTGTTTACTTTCTCTATTGTATTCCACCAAAAAATTCGATACCGAGATTTCACCGGAAATATATGTTTTGAGAACCCCTGAATCCAAAAAAAGCATTTTTGGAAACATGTCCGTGTGTGTGTCTGTGAACAGTATAACTCAGAAACGAACAGCCGGATAAACACCAAACTTGGTATTTAGGTTCAGTATCTTCCAGAGATGCGACACGAAGGTTTTCAAGAAAATCCCCCCACCCCAGATTACCTTTTACATGGAACATTTTTCGAAAATTTAATTTTCCCAAAAATGGCTCTAACGATTTTGATTAAAATATCATATGTTTAAGATATTTTCATGACAAATGAAATGTATATATCGAATTTTCTGGGAATGTCTCCTAAAGTGTTCTTCATTGTGAACGACTTTTGCATAACTGGTAAACCATAAGAGATAGACAAAATTTTACTACACAAAAAATATAGATAGCGTTAAAATACACAATTTATGCCATATGCATTTTTGTTTTGTTTTGTTTAGTGAAACATTTTCGAGATTTTGCTTGTTATTCCCTTAAATTTTCCAATACTTTTTCTCAAATGGGAATTCGTTATTCATTTTTTTTGTCCTGGTAATGCAAAGAGAATGGAATACTGTACATAGCAACCAGCTCTTAAAATATTTGACTATCGCTTAAAGCCTACCAATTCCCCTTGCATCTACAAGAAAATTAGCAATAAGATTAACATCTCGATTAACATGAAGCATATGCAGAATAAGCGTTTGTAAAAATAGTTCGTACAAGAGTAGAGAAAGTCATGTGAGTGTAACACATCAGATTTTTTATTTATGGTGCTCTTTAATACTATGATCCTTAGCGTCCCATTCTATATTTGGCGTGAAAGATCGGAAATTTTGCTCAGAGGGCTTTTTATCAGGGTTGAGGTTCTTTTACGTGCCGTAATCCTTTCTGGTTGCTGAACTTCATGGACCTCAAAATATTTTTCTCGAAACTTTGAATCCCTATTTCGAATGTTAGGTGAAAACACAAAGTAGAAAAGAAAGAAAGAAAGAAGGGAAAAAAGGAGATTCTCCGATCTGATAGATTCTTTAGAAGCGATAATTAAAACATGATAATTCTTTTAGGAACCTCCACTCTTATTGGTTGACACCTAATGCATTCTTACACGTGGTTGGTGCATATTGAACGACGAAGCTACTGTAATAATCCTTGAGAATTACTTCGATAATAATGAAAATAAACGCGAAAGACTCTCTACAAAGAGGAGTATTCTAAAACCGTCAGCGATGAATCGTGCTCGCCAGTATCCAAGCAAAAAATGTACACACACATACCTTCAAGAGACACGTGAAGCTATGTACTAGTCAATTGATGCTGTTTTATTTCATGGCCGTATGGAATTACTGGAGTGTGACAGAAGGAACTGGAAATGTGGCCGCGGATCCTCCCTATCTTCAGCTTTGGGTTTAACAACTGCCGACCAACTACAAGCCTTTGAAGAGAAATGTCCTTGCTACAAGCTGTGGTTGCCAGTTCATATCTCAGTTTTTTTCTATCAGTTTGGAAATAGTCATAATGCTCCTGTAACCATAGTGTCAAATGCTTTACTTCCTCAAATGATTAATTAACTTTTGGGGGGACAGTTTAACGTCCCTTACATCAACTACAGAGAGAGCCAAAAAACTACGAATCGGTAGCGCGGTGTTTTTCCTGTCCGCTTTATTTATCAACTTTATCAAAGGAGATGCTGAAACTGGCCACCGTCGTTGCCCATACATTTTTGGCAATTTATAGGACCAATTTTTTTTTCGAGTTAATAGTTGAAGCCATGCATATGTAAATACAATTTTGTCCCCTGTTTTTAGTGAATTAACAGACAGAGAGCGTGATTTTGCCTTTTTTCAACAAGTTTCTGCAACATCTCATACTGCCAATATTTCGATAAGAACAATTGAAAGTGTGTTTGAAGACAGAACTATTAGTAGAGATTTGTGGCCCGCTGCGATTTCTATCTCTGGGGTAACTTAAAACATAAAGTGTACAAGACAAACCCACACACCCTGGAAGAATTAAAACAAAATATCTTCCAGGAAACTGCCAGCATTTCTCAACGTGAACTACGGCGAGCGATGGATAGTTTCCTAAAGAGGTGCCAAAATGTATGGACAAGGACGGTGACCAGTTTAGGCATCTCCTTTCATAAGGTTGGTAAGTAAAGCCTTTAAAAGTAGTTTTAAAAATGCTGTTTGGTTTCATCCGCGCCTTTCTATGATAGCGGCAGACGGCGAGCGCCGAGGACGCGGACAGGAAAAACACCGGGCAGTCGATTCGTTGTCTTTTGGCTCACCCTGTAATAAGTACAGAGGCGAAGATGATTAATCAGTGCCCCATAAGTGGAACGGGTTCAGGCAGCTGAGAACTAAGTCTGGCCCGCAACAAACCGGAAACGGTAGGCAAAACGTGAACGATAGTGGAGGGGGCGCATAGATTCTGATGCGTTACATTCTCATGACACTCCTTACCCACCATCCTTTATTTTTATACAGCTTCCCCAAACTATTCTTACGAAACCTTATTAATTTCTCTAGCACATACATAGTAGGTAGCGAAGGTATTGCATTCCACCCAAAAATTCGATGCCGAGATTTCATCGGAAATACATATTTTGAGGACATCTGAATAAAAAAAAATCTGATGTGTTACACTCACATGACTTTCTCTACTCTTGTACACACTATTTTTACAAACGCCTATTCTCCATATGCTTCATGTTAATCGAGATATCGAGATGTCAATCTTATTGGTAATTTTCTTGTAGATGCAAGGGAAATATGGTAGCTTTTAAGCGATAGTCAAATATTTTAACGCTGGTTGCTATGTGGCGCATTCCATTCTCTTTGCATGTCCAGGACATAAAAAAAATGAATAACGAATTTGAGAAAAAGTATAAGTATTGGAAAATTTAAGGAAATAACAAGCAATATCTCCGAAACGGTTCACTCAACAAAAGACATGTATATGACATAAGTTGTGTATTTTAACGCGATCTACATTTTTTGTGTAGTAAAGTTTTGTCTATCTCTTATGGTTTACCAGTTATGCAAAAGTCGTTCACAATGAAGAATACGTTTGGAGACATTCCCAGAAAATTCGAGATATACATTTCATTTCTCATGACATTATCTTAAAGATATGATATTTTCATCAAAATCGTTAGAGCCATTTTTGAGAAAATTAAAATTTTCGAAAAATCTTCCATGTAAAGGGTAGTCTGGGGTGGGGGAATTTTCTTGAAAACCTTCGTGTCGCATCTCTGGAAGATACTGAACCTAAATACCAAGTTTGGTGCTTATCCGACTGTTCGTTTTTGAGTTATGCTGTTCACAGACACACAGACAGACACACACACGGACATGTTTCCAAAAATGCTTTTTTTTGGATTCAGGAGGTCTCAAAACATGTATTTCCGGTGAAATCTCGGTATCGAATTTTTGGGTGGAATGCAATACTTCCCCTACTTACTATACGTAGTAGAGAAAGTAAAAAATCTGATGTGGTACACTCACATGACTTTCTCTACTCTTGTACAATCTAATTTTACAAACGCCTATTCTCCATATGCTTCATGTTAATCGAGATGTCGAAATGTCAATCTTATTGGTAATTTCCTTGTAGATGCAAGGGGAATATGGTAGCTTTTAAGCGATAGTCAAATATTTTAACGCTGGTTGCTATGTGGCGCATTCCATTCTCTTTGCATGTCAGGACATAAAAAAATCTGATGTGTTACACTCACATGACTTTCTCTACTCTTGTACAATCTATTTTTACAAACGCTTATTCTCCATATGCTTCATGTTAATCGAGATATCGAGATGTCGATCTTATTGGTAATTTTCTTGTAGATGCAAGGGGAATATGGTAGCTTTTAAGCGATAGTCAAATATTTTATCGCTGGTTGCTATGTGGAGCATTCCATTCTCTTTGCATGTCTAGGACACAAAAAAATGAATAACGAATTTGAGAAAAAGTATAAGTATTGGAAAATTTAAGGAAATAACAAGCAATATCTCGAAAACGGTTCACTCAACAAAAGAAATGTATATGACATAAATTGTGTATTTTAACGCGATCTACATTTTTTGTGTAGTAAAATATTGTCTATCTCTTATGGTTTACCAGTTATGCAAAAGTCGTTCACAATGAAGAATACTTTTGGAGACATTCCCAGAAAATTCGAGATACACATTTCATTTCTCATGACATTATCTTAAACATATGATATTTTCATCAAAATCGTTAGAGCCATTTTTGAGAAAATTAAAATTTTCGAAAAATGTTCCATGTAAAGGGTAGTCTTGGGTGGGGGGATTTTCTTGAAAACCTTCGTGTCGCATCTCTGGAAGATACTGAACCTAAATACCAAGTTTGGTGTTTATCCGACTGTTCGTTTTTGAGTTATGCTGTTCACAGACACACACACACACAGACACACACACACACACAGACACACACACACACAGACACACACACGGACATGTTTCCAAAAATGCTTTTTTTGGATTCAGTGGGTCTCAAAACATATATTTCCGGTGAAATCTCGGTATCGAATTTTTGGGTGGAATGCAATACTTCCCCTACTTACTATACGTAGTAGAGAAAGTAAAAATGAATAACGAATTTGAGAAAAAGTATAAGTATTGGAAAATTTAAGGAAATAACAAGCAATATCTCGAAAACGGTTCACTCAACAAAAGAAATGTATATGACATAAGTTGTGTATTTTAACGCGATCTACATTTTTCACGTAGTAAAATTTTGTCTATCTCTTATGGTTTACCAGTTATGCAAAAGTCGTTCACAATGAAGAATAATTTTGGAGACATTCCCAGAAAATTCGAGATATACATTTCATTTCTCATGACATTATCTTAAACATATGATATTTTCATCAAAATCGTTAGAGCCATTTTTGAGAAAATTAAAATTTTCGAAAAATGTTCCATGTAAAGGGTAGTCTGGGGTGGGGGGATTTTCTTGAAAACCTTCGTGTCGCATCTCTGGAAGATACTGAACCTAAATACCAAGTTTGGTGTTTATCCGACTGTTCGTTTTTGAGTTATGCTGTTCACAGACACACACACACACACACACACACACACACACACAGACACACAGACACACACACAGACACACACACGGACATGTTTCCAAAAATGCTTTTTTTGGATTCAGGAGGTCTCAAAACATGTATTTCCGGTGAAATCTCGGTATCGAATTTTTGGGTGGAATGCAATACTTCCCCTACTTACTATACGTAGTAGAGAAAGTAAAAAGCATTTTTAGAAATAGTGGCGCGCGCGCCTGTGTATGAGTGTGGTGTCGAACAACACAACTCAAAAACGAAATGTCGGATAAATACCAAACTTGATATTTGGCTTCAATACCTTTCAAAGATGCGACACGAAGATTTTCAAGAACCCCCCAAACTACCATTTACATGTAACGTTTTTCGAAATTTGTTGTTTATTAAATTGGCTCTTAACGATTTTTATTAAAATACCATGGAAGATATTTACGTGATCAATAAAATGTACACTTTGAATTTCCTGGGAACAGCCCTTTTTATTCGGATGGAATTTTGTATAATCTTGTATAACTGTAAACATGAAGCGATAGACGAAAACATGCCACACAAAAAATGTAGATGTCTTTAAAACACACAATTTATTTCAAATAACTTTTTCGTGGCATCAGTCATTTCCGAGATATCCATTATTAAAGGTTCGACTTGTTTAATACTTTGTCATTCTTTTTAAGTCCCACTGAATTTCAGTTGCTTCTGGCGACTGCATGGAAACAGTATGGAATTTTAGGGCCAGCATATAGCGTACTGTTCTCTTGTATCCTAACGAAATGTGTAACGTAGCTATTTCTGCAAAGGTTTATCTGGATTAAAACGAAGTAGATAGCAAAATAAACTTTCGTTTTAATAATTTGTATACCCAATAATAAACAATATAGAGTAGAGGAAGTTATGTGAATGTGGCACATCAGATTTTTTTTCCCTATTTGGGTACTTCATATTGAAATAAACATATGCGGAAATAGTTTCATAACACATTTCGTTACAGATATAAGGAGGGAGGAAGCCGAACCTATTCAGATATTCAAAAGCGAGATGTTATATGCTGGTCTTGAAATACCATATTATTTCCATGACATCGCGCGTAACAACTGAATAGCGACAGCGCTTTTAAAAAGCTCTGATGTGTTGCATTCACATTACTTTCTCCTCTACTCTCCCTTTCTCACTTACTTAAGTGAGTCAGATTTTTAAAACGCGGGTCACTATGTGATGGCTTTTAAATTCCATGCTATTTGCATGACCGAGAGAAAAAACGTATTGCGATTTACCACTTCAAAAAATCGTATGCATTACATTCATATGATTTCTCTAACTACTATCGTTTTTTTTATGTTAGACTTTTCTTATGAAAGCGCATTTTTCTATCTATTTCATAATGATCTAAAGAAACCTTTGAGTAAACGGCATAATTACAGATTTCGTTGCAGGTACAAGCGAAAACCGAATCGATAGTCCGATGTTTAAAATCTAGCCAGTATATGTTGGTCTTAAAGTTCGATATTCTTTCCATGACATCGCGCGAAACAACTGAACGACAACAGTTCTTTTAAAAATGACAACAAAAAACGAACATTTCAAACCAATAATATCTCGAAAATAGCTGATGCTACAAAAGCGTTATTTGATATAAATTGTGTGTTTTAGAGCGAGCTACATTTTTTGTGTAGTACGATTTTTTACTTTCACTAACACGTACATGGTGGGTAGAGAAGGTAGTGCACTCCACCCAAAATTCGATACCGAGATTTCACCGGAAATACACGTTTTGATGTCCCCTGAAACCAAATAAGCATTTTTGGTAACATGTCCGTGTGTAGTCAGTATGTAACTCAAAAACGAAAACTCGGATAAGTACCAAACTTGGTATTTAAGTTCTGTATCTCCCAGGAATGCGACACGAAGATTTTCAAGAAAATCCTACCACCCCCAACTACCCTTTACATGGAATATGTTTAAAAAAATTGGTTTTCTAAAAAATTGTTCTAATGATTTTGATTAAAATACCATACCTTAAATATATTTAGATGAAAAATAAAATTATATCGTCATTTTTTTAGGAATAGCCTAGGAAATTTCATTCGAAAGGAATGTTGTATAAACTTGTGTAATGGTAAACTTTAAGCGATAGACGAGAACGTGAGTACCATACAAAAAATGTAGACCTCTTTAAAATATACAATTTACTTAAAATAAGTTTTTTGTGGCATAAGCCGTTTCTGAGACATCTGTTATTTAAGATTCGATTCGAACAGTCCAATTGTTGAATGCATCCTTTTAGTCCAATCGATTTTCAGTTTTTTCTCGCGTTTGCATGGGAGCAGTGTGGAATATTAAGGCCAGCGTATAGCGTCCAGTTCTTAAACATTTGACTCTCGCCGTTCTCTTTGTATGTATATCGAAATGTGTAATGTAACTATTTATGCATAGGTTTATTTGAATTAAAATGTAGCAGACAGAAAAATAAGCTTTAGTAAGAATAGTTTATATGGTAAATAATAAAGATAGAGGGTAGAGAAAGTCATGCGAATGTATCACATCAGATTTTTATTCATCTCTTAACGCTTATCAGTTATACAAAATTATACGAAATTCCTTCCGAATGAAGAGGACTTCACGCTATTCCCTGAAAATTCAAAATTTACATTTTTTCATGCAAATATCTTAAACATGTGGTACTTTAATCAAAATCAATACAGGCATTTTTGAGAAGATCAAAAGTAATGAAACATTTTAACGTAAAGGGTAGTTTCAGATGGAGGAATTTTCTTGAAAATCTTCGTGTCACATCCCTGGAAGATACTGAACTTACATACGAAGTTTGGTATTTAACCAAGATTTAGTTTTTGAGTTATGCAGTCCACAGACAAGACACACACACACGGACCCTTTTGCAAGATTTTTTTTTTTTTTAAATTCAGGGGAATGAAAACTTATTTCAACATGGGAATTTTGGGTGAAATAATATACACTTCCTCTTACCTACTATAGGTAGGCACAGAGGAAGTAATTAAACGCCTGTATTAATACGTGAGGGCTCACGATTCAACAGAACGCTTTGTGCCTACTGCGCACAGCTGTTTTAATTCAAGGAAGTCACGTTCCCCCCCTCCCGTTTAATTTAAAGTGCATTATAAGAAACCTCTCAGGTGTACAGAGACGATGCATAAATGTTGAATGCTTAGATGAGTCCAGGCCCAAAGAGTGGGATCTCACCCACATTTCGAATGAGATAATCAGGCAACTACGTTACACATAAAACAAACACCAAGTTTTAAGTACCTTTGTGAGGGAGAATATTTTTAAACGTCTGTAGAGTGGTTTGTGATGTTTCTCTTGAGAAAGTGACACAGAAGGGAGAAAATAAATACATGATTCATTTGTTTTTAAGGATAATTGAATAAAACTCTTCGAAAAAGTTCACTTTTATAGAATTTTGTATAACTGGAAAAACTGAGACACACAAAAGCTTTCGAGAAGCTTATAAATTATATAGTTTGTTCAAAATTACCTAGTCGTTACGAAATATTCGTTGTATGCATTAAGTTTTCCCCAGGTTGAAGTTTATTTTGAGCGCCAAAATGCTTGGAATTACCCACATACTAAGAGATATTTATATCCGACATTTAAAATATGTGAACACAGTTTCCGCATCTTGCATGTAATCAAGACCATATCGCTTACTTTGAAGTCATTTCCAGGTAAATATTTCTCCTGATGAACGTAATGTGAAATTGGTAATGGGTATGGAAAGTTTCTGTGTTTATGTTAAGCATAATTCAAAAACAAAAAGTCGGATGAATCCGCATCTTTCAAGGATGCATCACGAATTATCGTGGAATTCATCCACACTAAACTACTCTTCACATGAAGAAAGAAAGAAAGAAAAAAGAGTTCATTATTTCTTATTTAATTAAAAACGGCCCAAAGATCTTAACATATTCGTTTTATTATTGACATGAGATGAAAAGGCATATTTTGAATTTTCTGTAAATAGTCTGCAAAGTCCCTCATGCTGATTTAATTCTGTAGAATTGCGTATAACTGATAAAACCACAGCAGATAGATAAAAGCATACAATAGGACAAAAGTACACAATTTTGTGAAGTACTTTCCCGTCCCGCATTTTGTTGGTAGTTTTCGAAATATTCCATACTGTATGCCCGCGACTTCCCAATATGGGTGTTGGAAAAATGGCGTAATATGAAGTTATAACAATTTGGAAGAGGAAAACAGTTTGGAATAAATTTGTTGGTTTTCGAAATTTTCAAAATTAAATATAATTCAAGAAAGAAGAATGTTTGAAAGATCGTTAAATCAATATTAAGAATGGAATGATAAAACTAGGAAAAAGAAGTTTTCTTAAATTAATAAATACAAGATGGTGTAATACAAGTAAAGCGTCAAAGCTAAAAGGATTCAAAAATAGATATTGAAGTTCTTATCATTACGAGCTAAAATAAAAGTGAAAATAATGTGTAAATTTATAAAACCAATAGTAATATTATATCTATTATTATTGAAGCTGAAAGTGATATTTTAAAGTGAAAATCTGATAAAAGAAATATGAATTCATTTGAAACAAAACAAAAGACGACTTTAACAAGGTAAATAAAATATACGTCTATAAGCATATATCAAGATTTACCAGCAAATGAAAACATCTTAAATGAGAAAAAAGAAAAAGTAGAAAAAGAAGAAAAAAAATCTGATGTGTTACACTCACATGACTTTCTCTACTCTTGTACAATCTATTTTTACAAACGCCTATTCTCCATATGCTTCATATTAATCGAGATATCGAGATGTCAATCTTATTTGTAATTTTCTTGTAGATGCAAGGGGAATATGGTAGCTTTTAAGCGATAGTCAAAATTTTATCGCTGGTTGCTATGTGACGAATTCCATTCTCTTTGCATGTCCAGGACATAAAAAAATGAATAACGAATTTGAGAAAAAGTATAAGTATTGGAAAATTTAAGGAAATAACAAGCAATATCTCGAAAACGGTTCACTCAACAAAAAAAATGTATATGATATAAGTTGTGTATTTTAACGCGATCTACATTTTTTGTGTAGTAAAATGTTGTCTATCTCTTATGGTTTACCAGTTATGCAAAAGTCGTTCATAATGAAGAATACTTTTGGAGACATTCCCAGAAATTTCGAGATATACATTTCATTTCTCATGACATTATCTTAAACATATGATATTTTCATCAAAATCGTTAGAGCCATTTTTGAGAAAATTAAAATTTTCGAAAAATGTTCCATGTAAAGGGTAGTCTGGGGTGGGGGGATTTTCTTGAAAATCTTCGTGTCGCATCTCTGGAAGATACTGAACGTACATACCAAGTTTGGTGTTTATCCGACTGTTAGTTTTTGAGTTATGCTGTTCACAGACACACACACACACACACAGACACAGACACACACACACACACACACACACACAGACACACACACGGACATGTTTCCAAAAATGCTTTTTTTGGATTGAGGAGGTCTCAAAACATGTATTTCCGGTGAAATCTCGCTATGGAATTTTAGGGTGGAATGCAATACTTCCCCTACTTACTATACGTAGTAGAGAAAGTAATAGTATTATTAAAATAAAAGATAACGTTAAAGAGATCAAAGTTATCTCAGGACGTCCTTAATTAAGGAGAAGAAGAAGACTTCCCAATATATTTCTCTATGCTTCGAAAAACATTTGAAAGTTGTTTCGCAAAGCTGTGATTATAGATATAACTAAACATGTATGCTTAATTCGCATTCATTTCTTAAGACAAATAGCGTTTTATATGAATACTATAATGATTATTTTCATATATTTCATAGTATGCAGATTTGTAGTGGGTAGAGGAAGTCGTGCGAGTGCACATTAGATTTTTTTTCATTGATGGGTATCGTACGTACATAATTACAATAATCTATCCTAGTTGACTGTTAGAGAATGTAAAATTGTTGTAGATTTCTTTGTTACAGAATGGGCGATATTATTCACGGTAGCGCCTACCCTGCATTTACTGCCTTTCCCAAAAGACTACATTCATTCTCTTAACGTGAATGGCAAGTTTAATATTAAATGGCTTAGCTACGAAATGGCAGCGAGCTTAGTACGGGCCACCTGTTTACCTTACAAGCTTTTTTTTTCCCCTTTCTTTCTTCCGTTTTTCGGCTGGCTAATGTGACGGGCGAAATGCATTTATGAGGAATGTGGTGGAGGGAAGGTTTTCCAATGTTGCCATGCTGGCCTGATGGAAATCAATACGCCTAGGCCGGCGGAGGGAGCAGGGGAGGCTAGAAGCGCTATACAACTCGTCTGGCTGGGGTTTCATTCACCAATCACAGCCTATTATTGTCATCATCTGGATATTATCCAGCTTCAGCTCAAAATTAGGAATAAGAACTTCTGTCAGAGGCACTCCCACAAAAATTCCCTGACAGCCGAGGACCATCTAAAACACAAACCGTGCCACTTGCAAACAAACACTGCCACTCGGACGCATTTCAAACGTGCTCTGTTGGCTCAAGTGGAACTATCAAATCAAAATAATATCTGTAATTATTTCCGCGACCTAGTCGCTTTGTCTTAACTGAGAAACCCATAGAAATTTCCTGGCGACCTTCCTTTTTAAGAACATGTCAAAGTTTATTTAGTTAGGCGACTATGACACTGAATTAGAGTGGCGCTGATGTAATTAAGAGTATGTTCTATGGTCCCACGATTTTCCTTCTTTTACAAATTCACATACATATATGGATATGGTAATTCTTGTATCACGTTTATGTTAATCGCAACAAAAAAAATTCTGATGTGTTACACTCACATGACTTTCCCTACTCTTGTACAATCTATTTTTACAAACGCTTGTTCTCCATATGCTTCATGTTAATCGAGATATCGAGATGTCAATCTTATTGATAATTTTCTTGTAGATGCAAGGGGAATATGGTAGGTTATAAGCGATAGTCAAATATTTTAACGCTGGTTGCTATGTGGCGCATTCCATTCTCTTTGCATGTCCAGGACATAAAAAAATCTGATATGTTACACTCACATGACTTTCTCTACTCTTGTACAAATTATTTTTACAAACGCTTATTCTCCATCTACTTTATGTTAATCGAGATAAACATTTGCAGAGTCTATCTTATTGCTAATCTTCTTGTAAATGTAAGGGGAATATATATTTAAAAGGGCAATATAGAATAGCAGTAGCCTTTAAGCACATACATATCTCTTAATAACTGGTTGCTAGGTGCAGCACCATTCCCTTTCCCACAGCTTAATACTCTTTGCATATCCAAGACAAAAAAATCTGATGTGTTACACTCACATGACTTTCTATACTCTTGTACAATATAATTTTACAAACGCCTATTCTCCATATGCTTCAGGTTAATCGAGATATCGAGATGTAAATATTGTTGCTAATTTTCTTGTAGATGCAAGGGGAATATGGTAGCTTTTAAGCGATAGTCAAATATTTAAGCGCTGGTTGCTATGTGGCGTTTTCCATTCTCTTTGCATGTCCAGGACATAAAAAAAATGAATAACGCATTTGAGAAAAAGTATAAGTATTGGAAAATTTAAACAAATAACAAGCAATATTTTGAAAACGGTTCACTCAACAAAAGAAATGTATATGACATAAGTTGTGTATTTTAACGCGATCTACATTCTTTGTGTAGTAAAATTTTGTCTATCTCTTATGGTTTACCAGTTATGCAAAAGTCGTTCACAATGAAGAATACTTTTGGAGACATTCCCAGAAAATTCGACATATACATTTCATTTCTCATGACATTATCTTAAACATATGATATTTTCATGAAAATCGTTAGAGCCATTTTTGAGAAAATTAAAATTTTCGAAAAATCTTCCATGTAAAGGGTAGTCTGGGGTGGGGGGATTTTCTTGAAAACCTTCGTGTCGCATCTCTGGAAGATACTGAACCTAAATACCAAGTTTGGTGTTTATCCGACTGTTCGTTTTTGAGTTATGCTGTTCACAGGCACACAGACACACACACACACACACACACACACACACACACACACACACAGACACACACACGGACATGTTTCCAAAAATGCTTTTTTTGGATTCAGGAGGTCTCAAAACATGTATTTCCGGCGAAATCTCGGTATCGAATTTTTGGGTGGAATGCAATACTTCCCCTACTTACTATACGTAGTAGAGAAAGTAAAAATGAATAACGAATTTAAGAAAACGTATAAGTATTGGAAAATTTAAACAAATAACAAGCAATATTTTGAAAACGGTTCACTCAACAAAAGAAATGTATATGACATAAGTTGTGTATTTTAACGCGATCTACATTCTTTGTGTAGTAAAATTTTGTCTATCTCTTATGGTTTACCAGTTATGCAAAAGTCGTTCACAATGAAGAATACTTTTGGAGACATTCCCAGAAAATTCGACATATACATTTCATTTCTCATGACATTATCTTAAACATATGATATTTTCATGAAAATCGTTAGAGCCATTTTTGAGAAAATTAAAATTTTCGAAAAATCTTCCATGTAAAGGGTAGTCTGGGGTGGGGGGATTTTCTTGAAAACCTTCGTGTCGCATCTCTGGAAGATACTGAACCTAAATACCAAGTTTGGTGTTTATCCGACTGTTCGTTTTTGAGTTATGCTGTTCACAGGCACACAGACACACACACAGACACACACACACACACACACACACACACACACACACACACAGACACACACACAGACATGTTTCCAAAAATGCTTTTTTTGGATTCAGGAGGTCTCAAAACATGTATTTCCGGCGAAATCTCGGTATCGAATTTTTGGGTGGAATGCAATACTTCCCCTACTTACTATACGTAGTAGAGAAAGTAAAAATGAATAACGAATTTGAGAAAAAGTATAAGTATTGGAAAATTTAAGGAAATAACAAGCAATATCTCGAAAACGGTTCACTCAACAAAAGAAATGTATATGACATAAGTTGTGTATTTTAACGCGATCTACATTTTTTGTGTAGTAAAATTTTGTCTATCTCTTATGGTTTACCAGTTATGCAAAAGTCATTCACAATGAAGAATACTTTTGGAGACATTCCCAGAAAATTCGAGATATACATTTGATTTCTCATGACATTATCTTAAACATATGATATTTTCATCAAAATCGTTAGAGCCATTTTTGAGAAAATTAAAATTTTCGAAAACTCTTCCATGTAAAGGGTAGTCTGGGGTGGGGGGATTTTCTTCAAAACCTTCGTGTCGCATCTCTGGAAGATACTGAACCTAAATACCAAGTTTGGTGCTTATCCGACTGTTCGTTTTTGAGTTATGCTGTTCACAGACAGACACACACACACACACACACACACACACACACACACGGACATGTTTCCAAAAATGCTTTTTTTGGATTCAGGAGGTCTCAAAACATGTATTTCCGGTGAAATCTCGGTATCGAATTTTTGGGTGGAATGCAATACTTCCCCTACTTACTATACGTAGTAGAGAAAGTAATTAGATCATAAAGCTTTTCAAGGGTTTTCCCTTATCCTGAAAAGATGAATGTCGGGTATTTCTAAACTCCGTGGACCCCGGACTCATTTGAGCATCATTTCAACCATTTCATTCAACCGGTTAAAGAACTTTTGAGTATATACATATTAAAAAAAAACTAAAATAAAATTTTGTGATATGGAATTATGCATTAAACAGAAACAATACTCAACCACTTGAACTCACGTGAAGACGAAGAGTACCACATTTTCAAACACGATATATAAGATGTCGCCAAAAAGTAAGCTTCAGACTAGAACATTTAAAATAAACAACAAAGTGTACTTAAAAAGTTTGATGCTACGATAAGAGAACTTTATTTTACAAAAAATGTGTATTTCTATGAGCTGTATATTTATTATTTTCGTTTATATAAAATTAAAAATATGTAGTGTCACGTCCACATCGCAAACATGTAATAGTTCAATAAGCCTTGCATCTGGAGAAGATCCGGACTTAATTACGAAGTTTGGTATGTAGATTTTGAATAATGTTGGACGCGAAAAGTTTTCTGAAAATCTCATATTTCTACAGACACACGTCTTTCTCTTTGGATTATCACTTGTTTTTGTATCCATTCTAAAAATTATATACGCAAACATTGTATTTAGTTTTATATATTTCTATTAATTACGATAGTACCGGCCAAAATGCTTACATTATGTATTATACAGCTTGTCATACGTACAGAGATACAGGTCAACTTTTTTTAGAAACAAGTGTATATGTTATACACCGTATTACACACTCTTTGAACGACTTCACGAGAAACATTTCAAAAATCACTGATTAAAATATTTTTGAATCGTGAATATTTCGAAAATGCGTAGTGCCACAAAAAAGTATGATATAAACTGTGTATTTAAACACGATTTACATTTTCTCTCTAGTAAGTTAACTTTTATAGTTTTTCAGGTATTTGAAATCCAATGAAAATGAGGAGAACTTTGCCGTATATATGCTTTAAATTCCAACATACCAAAGAATTATGTGTACTAATATAAGCTATGTCGATAGAAAATCTGGAACTCTAGTTGAATTTATCTGTTATATTTCACGAATGAAGTGATACAAATAAAATATCTCATTAAAATGCACTTAAACATTAATAAATAGATAGATAGATAGATAGATAGATAGATAGATAGATAGATAGATAGATAGATAGATAGATAGATAGATAGATAGATAGATAGATAGATAGATAGATAGATAGATAGATAATTTTATTTCACTTCGTTAGTTACATAATTAATTCTCATATAAGTTCTATAATACATAATTTTATTTGTACACATTACTCTTTACATATCCTTTTCACTAAGTTGCTGCATTACTAAGGGCCAACAAACATCCAACACCATGGTTGTTGAGTCATTGGATCCTATTTAATTTATAATTCAACAATCTACTTTTTTTTTCTATTCCCTATTTCTAATTTTTTTCAACCATTTATTTCTCACTACACCTAAATATTTTCCTATTTCAAATAAACTTTCCTTGGATTTAACTCTTAACAACCTTTTACCTATAACTTCATTTGGTAATCTAGACCAATTGTTTCTTTGTAATTTTTTCCTCATATTCATTGTTCCTTCACATTCTAACATTAAATGCCAGTAATTGTTAAATTTTCTATTACATAATGGGCATTTGCCTTCATTTTCTCCTTCTCCTATGCCTTTTAACCTCACCACCCCTGACCTAGCCCATGCAAAGCCCTTTCTTGTTATTTTATTACAAACATCAACATAGTTTTCTCTTTCCCATGTCCTTTTAATCTCTGTATATACATGTAATGATCTTTTTGAATTAAAACTACCAATTATTTCCTGTCTTTCAATATCTTCAATCCTCAATCTAACTCTTTTCCAACATCCCTTCTCACGTGATGGTCTATATTTCCAAATATCCTACACCCTATTTCATTGAGAATTGCTTCTAGGCGCTTATATCAAGTATCCTCTTTATTTAACTTCGCTGAACCTCCAAACATTGTTTTAAAATATTATTATTCTTTGATTCCTCAATTCTCAACCAATATTTCACTATTCTTTCAATAATTTTCGCCTTACTACCAAATCTCCCTAACTCCATTTGTGCAACCCAATTAGGTGAGGCTCTTGGTAGACCCAGAATTATTTTACAAAAGCTCCTATACACTTTATTTACCTGTTCCCACCCTCCTCAATACCCCAAATCTCTGCACATACAGCATTTTTGCCTAAACTACATTAATAATTATAAAAATATGCTTACAGTTGGTTATGAATGTCCAGTCTGACATTGTAATTTCTGTTAACAGTCGAATAGATAAATGAAAACAGAATAACACAGCTGACGACACTAAGAGCAATCAATTGCAAGCCAACGTGACATACTGAAAACGATAAAAATTGGAAGGATAGATAGCTGTGATTTGTCAAATTCAAAGCTTTATATCCTAGATTGGTCAGTTGATGCGTGAGTGAAGTAATTGATATAAAGAGTCTTTAGGGTGAAGGGGTTTTCCGAAAATTTTCGTATTTCATATTTAAATAATTGTCTATAACTGCTAAACAATAAGAAATGACAAAAACATACTCACATAAAATGCAGAACTCTTTAAAACACACAATAGGAGTAACCTTTATTGTGCCATAGATAAGTCATTTCCGAGATATCAGTTATTATTGGTTTGAACTTTTGATTACTTTTGTCATTTTTAAAAGTGCGTCACTATTTAGTTGTTTCTCGCGATGTCATAGAAAAGAATATGGAATCTCATACAGCATGAAGCGATCTGGCGAGAGCTTGTTATGTATCACGAATAAACATTTGAATACTGTTTCCGCGAGTTTTAAATAAGCACATCCTGTTTAATTTGAAATAATCCCTAAGTAAATACATATCTTAAGTAACGTAATGTGTTTATGAGAATAACTTTTTATATGAATACAATAATAATAATAATAATAATAATAATAATAACAATAATAATAAATATAACAGTTATGTGTGAGTTTGTCATTGATAAAGTCATGTGACTTTTTACCTTCTCTACTACGCATTAATAAGTAGAAAGAAATATTGTATTCCACCCAAAAATTCGATGTCGAGATTTCACCGGAAATATATTTTTGAGGCACCTAAACACACACACACACACACACACACACACACACACACACACACACACACACACACACACACACACACATACACACAAGCATTTTTAGAAGAAGGTCCGTGTGTGTGTGTGCCTGAAAAGCATAACTCAAAAACGAAAAGTCGGATAAATGCTATACTTCATACTTGGTATTTCGGTTCACTATCTTCCAAAAATGCGACACGAAAATTTACAAGAAAATTCTACCACACCAAACTACCCTTTACATGGAACATTTTTCCAAGTTTTGGATTATCTGAAAAATGGCTCTAACGATTTTGATTAAAATACCATATATTAAATATATTTACATAAAAAATAAACTGCATATCCTGAATTTTCTGGGAGTAACCTGTTAGCTCCTCTCCATTCGGAAGGAATTTTGTATAATATTGTATAACTGGCAAACATAGGAGACGAAAATGCACTACACAAAGAAAGAAGATTTTTAAAACACAATTTATTTCCAATAAGTATTTTTCTGGCATTAGCCATTTCCGAAATATCCGTTTTAATGGTTCGAATTGTTCAATACTTAACCATTCTTTTTAAAGTCCTGTTGATTTTCAGGTGTTTCTCGGGATCTCATAGAAGGAGTTTTAAGGACCGCGTATAGCGTCCAGTTTCAAAACATTTGACTATCGCCGTTCCCTTGTATCTATAGCGAAATGTGGAATGCAGCTATTTCCGGAAAGGTTTATCTCGATTATAAACGAAGTAGATATAAAAACGTATCTCGATAGAATAATGTAGACATAAAAATAAACTTTCGTAAGGTTAATTTGTATAATGCGATAGGGGTAGACAAAGTCATGCGAATCTAACACATTAGAATTTTGGGGTTAAATATTTTATTCAGCAGCTCTACTAATCTAGAAGTGGAATGCTGGATTCCAAAGCAGTATAGAAAGTAAAAGTAGAACTGCGTGTTGCCGGCTCCTAACTATAAAGGCCAGGAAGGTCGGTCGGCACCAGTCAGCCATTATCAGGGCCTCTGTATTAACGACATCCTCAAGTACGACGGAAGGAAAGTGACTCTCCAAGTTGAATGACATTTGAAACACGTCACATCCCTCACCTCATACTTATTCAATAGTCAAGTTAGCACTTCACTCGTTTATGACAGTGCAGGAGTGCCAACTGCGCACAGAGAAATGACGTCTTATATCCTCGGGCAGGAAGCGCACAATATTTATGCACAACATGATCCTAAATTAGCTACTGCACTTTCAAAACATCTAGCAGGTATATCTACTGTAGGCCTCTGATGAGAAAACCTTTGCGGGGTGTTCTGCGCTCCGAAGAAGGGGAGGGGGACAGTAACACGTGGCAGCTCACAATGTCATAAATAGATCTACTATCTACATTTAAAAATATCGCGCAACGTTAATAATCCAGCGTATTTCACCTGGAGCAGCGTGCGTTTTCTAGTTATTTATTAAAGTTATTTACAATGCCCAGTAAGAAAGGAAGTACAAAGTAATACACAGTAATCTCTGTTGATTCGTTCGCCTTCTGAATCTTCACTTGTATTCAACATTGCTAGCACAAAGCGTTTTCTAAGACGGCCTAAGCCTTGTTGAAAGTAGAGCCGTAATCTTTCTCAGATAGCGCTAGAATTGTGGATGTCATTTCTTAGTCACATTCTCGTCAGAGGAATACAGTACCATAACGCCACTTCGTGCAAACATGTATCTCAGAAAACCCGGAGAGAGCAGTTAGAATAGTAATGATGATAAAATAACAATGTGGGATTCGCTGAGTTCGCTTTCATTTTCTTTTGCGTACCTGCTAATCCTGACTTCAATCGAAGCTTATACTCCAGCTTGTGTTCTTAGCATTTTCAAACCCACGAACGTACCAGGGATTTTTCTCAGCGGCGGGGGGGGGGGGGGGGGAGGGTTTGAACATTCATTCCAAATGCGGTTGTTCTTATTTCTTACTTGGTTATTCTTTTACAGGGGCTACTGTAGATCATACACTAAGAACTCGTACACTATAATTTGAATAACCGCCAAATATTAAATTCACCCGGAGGGATAAAGTTCTCCGGTGTATATAAAATATAGGTATACACTAAATAGATAAGACTCGTACAACTTTAAATACTGAATTCACAAACATGTAGGTTTGTTTATTATTATTATTTTCTATACTTTGTATCTATAATAGATAAAGTACTGTACACATGTTTTGAAGCATCCCTGAATAAATAAATAAATAAACAAAAATTTAGCATTTTAGAAAAAGGACTATGGGTGATTTTGGGTCTGCATATGTGAGTGTTGCAGTATAAAATATCAAACTTTGGTATTTAAATTTAGCATTTTAAAGATGTGACATGTAGATTTTCAAGGAAAAATTTCCTCTTAACTACTCTTTACGTGGAAAATTGTTCGTTTTTTTTCATTTGATTAAAAATGGCTCTAACGATGTTAATTAAACTAGCTTGTGATTAAGATATTTGTATAATTGATACATTTTATCTTGGATTTTATGTCAAAGCAGTCTATGACCTCTTTGTTCTGAATGAGTTTGAAAAATGTTGTGTTACTAGTAAACCATATGAGATGTTTAACGCCCGTACTTACTACATATGGCATCACAGGCGGCGGGCACTGATGACACATGAAATGAAATGATAATTGGGAAAGAAAATTTCGGAAGGAAACGTTTCAGGCCCAAGTTTAAGGTACCTTTCAGACGTTTGCCAGTTATGAGGAATGAGGAAAACCTGAAAGAAATCACAAGTCGGGGAGGAGGCCCCCTGGCTGGATGTGAACCGTGGACCACCCGCTCTCGAGTCCGTGCTTTAACGAGCTCGGCCACCCGAAAATTTACAATACAAAAACATTCAGATCTCGTAAAGAGTACAATTTATGCTATTTTTTACTTTATCTACTACGTATAGTAAGTAGGCGGAAGTATTGCATTCCACCCAAAAATTCAATACCGAGATTTCACCGGAAATATATGTTTTGAGGTTCCCTGAATCCAAATAAAACAGCTTCGGAAACAAGTCTGTGTGTCCGTGTCTGTGAACAGCATAACTCAAAAACGAAAACTTGGATAAATACCAAACTTGGCATTTGAGTTTAGTATCTTCCAAGGATGCGACACGAAGGTTTCAAGAAAATGCTCACCCTAGACTACCCTTTACATGGAACATTTTTCGAAAATTTTGATTTTCTCAAAATGGCTCTAACGATTTTGATTAAAATATCATGTTTAAGATATTTTAATATCTTATTAAAGACATTATAATGACATGTATATCTTAAATTTTCTAGGAATGTCCCCAAAAGTCCTCTTCATTCTGAATGATTTTCGCATAACCGCTGGTAAACTGCAAGAAACAAAATTTTATTACACAAAAAATGTAGATCTCGTTACAACACACAAGTTATGTCATATACACTTTTTGTGTCGAGTGAACAATGTTATTGTTTATTTTCTTATTTGTTTGAATTTCCCAATACTTATACTTTTCTCAAATGGAAATTTGTTATTTTTTGTTGTTGTTTGTTTTTTATTTTTTTATGTCCTGGACATACAAAGATAATGGAATGCTTCCATAGCAACCAGCTCTTAAAAGATTTGACTATCGTTTAAAGACTACCATATTCCTCTTGTACCTACAAGAAAATTAGCAATAAGATTGTTTCTGCAAATGTTTATCTTATTAATATAAGTAGATGGAGAATAAGCATTGTAAAAATAGTTAGTACAAGACTACAAACTATTTTTACATGTCATGCAAGTGCAACAATAAATTTTTTTTGGTGACATTAACCATTTCCCAGATATTCGTTGCTTTATTTTGACTTTTCCAATAAGTTTACATTATTTGCAGTACTAAGGCAGCATTCTTATGTCCAGTCCACTTTGGTTTAGTTTTGTATCACGTGAACCATGACTGGTTTCATGTCTTAAGCACAGCATCTACTGCTTAAAATATTTTAAGGAATGCTCTAATGAAAATGTAAAATTTCACAGGCTACCACAACTTAATTGAAATCTAGTTTCAGTTGGGATATCAAATATGGATGTTTAAAGTCCATTCTTTAAAATTAAACTTTTATTTTTACGTACTGTTCACTATTTTCCAGAAAATGAACAGTGCATACTCATTCCTCTTTGAAGAAAAAAGTATAAAAACATTCCTAAGAATAAAGCCATAACCACGGAACTTACAGAAAAAGAGCACCCTTTTAATATTGTGGCGCATTAATTTTATTGTCATTACCAGACGCACTGTTGTGCATCTCCTCAGTTATATTTCGGTTTGACGGTCTTTCCTTTTGGTGCGGACCACGCCAAAGGGAGAGATCTGTTTGAAATTGGCTGGTGTGACGTCAGCCCTGCCTGGGTTTGGCTAGACGGTTGGTGGGGGAAAAGTTAGCGTCACTCGAGAGTAAGTGGTCGTTGGAACCAGTCGAGTGTGGCCGGTCTCGGTCTGTGCTATCTCCCTTCACCCTGTTTCCTTTGTTAACTATGTAGAGAAGCCAAACGTTTTTGTGAATAAATCCCAGATAATGCGTGTTATGTAATCTTTCGATGCAATATAAAAACCCTCGCCTTTCTCTTAATTTACACACCGAGGTCCCGGAGTTTAGCTGCCAGCGAGTTGCGACCTCCCTCCCATGTGCGTGTTGAGGTGATCTAAATTAATCATTTTCTGGTAACCTTTTCGGCCTTCTCCCCAACATGTAACAATATTCTTAAGGTAAACATTTCAAACAGATGTAAACTCCATTGTGAGGAACATGTGCCAAAATTTGGGAGGGGCTGAAATTGCGAGAAAAGTGGAAATAGGTTTTAAAACGTCCTTGTAACTTATCAGAAAACTGACTGTTTAAATCGCACTGAAGGATATTCAAATATGTAAGTGGTACAAAATGCACACAGGTTATGAGTCTACAAGTTTCTATGAAAAAAGGGAAAAAGTTGGTTTTTTGAAGATTTTGTCAAAATATCAGAGGAGCAGTCTCTTAAAATAGTTTTTTCGCTTCACGCTGCTCATTGTTGAGGAGGAAGGATGTACACAATGATTAATTACAGACAATTTGGTTTAAACAATCCCATTATAAATGCACGTGATCCTGTCTGAGCTTTGCAAACGAAAAAAGAAAAGCAAGAGAGAAATAAAAAAACTGTAGGTATGGAAGACAAAGGATAATGGAAATACGGAACTTTTTGTGGTCAAGATGTGAATTTGTAAACGACAATAATAATAGCTATATATAAATAAAACAGGTAATATTAGAAAAGCTATTAATTCAAACTGAAGTAATATGAAGCAATTAGTAAATGTGGGCGGCTCAGTTGGTTAGGAGCTGGCCTTCTGATTTCAATGTCGCGGGTTCATCGATGGTTTTTAAGTATGCTTAGAACCGAGAGCCCCATATCAGTAGATTTTCTAGCATGTAAAAGAACTCCTGCGGGACGAAATCGCGGCACACTGGTGGCACTGATATGATCCTGGCAATTAACAATATCGTTTACAAACAAAATATTTTAAATAAACAAGTATTATATTACAGTGTGAAAATAATTTTAAAATAAATGCACAGGTCCTTATTCTCCCACTTTTAGCTACCTAAGTTAGATAAAGTACTGCACTCCTGGATCTATTAAATGAAAATAAACTAAAAAAAATAATAAATGATCTGATGTTACATTCACATTAATTTCCCTACCCACTATCATTTATTTTCATACAACTTCTAAACACTATTCTTACAAAAGCTTAGTTTTCTATCTACTTCTGTTAAATGAGAAAAACCTTTGTAGAAATAGTTACATTACAAATTTCATGTAGGTGCAAGGGGGATAGAGGAAATTGAATCAAGTCCGATGTTTAAAAGCGGCTTTGAAATTCCATACTCTTTTCATGACATCTCGAAAAACAACTGAATAGCGACAACACTTAAAAAAGAAAGCACTAAGTATTGAAAGATTCAACCAATAAAAACGGATATCTCGAAAATGACATGCCATCTCCCAAAATATTGAAGAGTTCTACGTGTTTTAATAAAGTACGTTTTTGTTTATATCTTTACGTTTGCCAGTTAAATAAAATTATACAAAATTAGTTCCAGTTGAGGTCATTACAGGCTATTTCCAGAAAGTTCAAGATATACATTTTATTTGCCATGTAAATATATTGAATATATATGTACTTTAATCAAAATCTCTAGACCTATTTTTGAGGAAATAAAAGATTTCGAAAAATATTCCTCGTAAAGGCTGATTTTGGGTCGGGGGGATTTTCTTGAAAATCTTAGTGTCTCATCTTTGGAAGACATTGAACGTAAATGCCAAGTTTGGTATTTGTCCGACATTTCGATTTTGAGTTACCCTGTTCACACAAGCAGACCTTTTCCAAAAATTTGTTTTTTATTCAGGTGCCCCAAAACATGTATTGCCGGTGAAATCTCAATTTGAATTTTTGGGTGGAATACAACTTCCTCTACTACTGTTAAATACAGGGCGAGATGGCTCCGCGGTAACGTGCGAGGCTCGCACATGAGGTCCTGTGTTCGATTTCTAAGGCTACAAGTAAGTTAATTATAATTCTTCCTCTGTTACCTAATGGAGCTATTGTAGCTACTATTATAATTCACTTATTATTTCTCCATTAAATAGGATCAAATAATGCTTTAGGAACAAATAGTAATATTGACAAAATTCCTTTTCGACCTCTTTGATCATCTGTTTTTTGTGGTAAGCAAGGCGAATGCTGGAATGGTTTCTCTTCTGCCAGGAAATTTTTTTCCCTCGTTAGCTACTATTGCACTTTCCCTTTCACGTTTCAGATGAGCTTAGGCTGTGCAGTGCTCTTTGTAAGTTCTTCTCGGCCCTGTCAGATGGCAGCATTCTCTGAGTGGCCTCATGTTGGCCCAGTTCCGCCAGAGGGAAGGTATCTCTGAGCATCCGCGGGTGTGACCGGGCCATCAAGGTTGGAATTGTGAGGGCACTTTAAGTTTAAAGGAGTTGTAAACAAAACCACGTGACAACTGAGCACCTCATTGGCTGGTAGGCAAACTACAGCTTCTCCCACTTAGCATGTCGTCTCTTCCTCTACATAAAACAGCTCGGTTCATTTCGTAACATTTTGTAGTTATTCTCGTGCAGAGAAATTTTAAAAACCCATTATTGTAACAGTTCAATTTATGAAATAAAATGTGTTTTTCAGATTCACCTATAACTAAACGAACCAATATAGCAGTGAGTTTAAGAGGTTTCCGAATAAGCCGCCAGTGTACTTTTGCAACGTGTTGAGAAAATGAGTGTCATGGCTGAGAATCCTCTCCACTGTGAAAACATAAACGCGAGAAATGGAAAGAAGACAATTGCGTTAAATGCTTTTAACAAAGTCTGTGAAACGTACTATCAATCGACAATGAATATTTTTGGCCATTATTTAGCAATAATTGACCTTTTTTGTTAGTGATGCAGAATTGTTGCTGGGATTGCTTGGGTCACGTTTGTTTTCTGTGGTTTTCTAACCTATAGGGCTAATCATTCTCTTAGCCTGTTGACTCATAAAAGGTTAAAGCAAAAGTGGTATACTGATATTAGCCGTAGACTAGTGGTACCGTGCTAGTCTCTAGTTCCCAAGGTCGCGGATTCAAACCCGGCGGAGGGCGATCGATTTTTTCGGGCGTAAAAAACATTAGCATGGCTTCCTTCGGAAGGGAAGTAAAGCCGGTGGTCCCGTGTCGTAGATTTACGGCACATAAAAGAACCTCAAGCCTGATAAAGAGGCCTCTGAGCAAAATTACCGGTCTTTCACGCCCAATATAGAATGGGACGCTAAGGACTATAGTAGTTAAAGAGCGTCCATAAATAAAACTCAAATTTTATTTGATATTAGCCATTAAATGAACGATTTCTAAAGCCTGAAGTGACGGGCAATTTAATCCAGTACCTTTAACCACAGTATAGAACTGCTCAGGTACAACTTTTATTTGTCTATTCTTATAGTATATTATGTGTTAGAAGTTCAGGATGTAAGGCAAAATATAGGGAAGACATACAATGTTTAAAAGCTAATGATCCCCAAGCTACGCCATATACTGTATTCGCATTCTGTCTGACGCAATCTCCTCTCACGGGTAATTATAAGTTAGGTTGATCGGCGTCAAAACAAACCCAAGGTGACCAGTGCACCGTTATAATGTATCCTTCCGCCATTCGCACTAGAAATAGTCACACTTTCAGACCATGTACGCTGACTAGCACATTCTGTTAGGGTTAAAGATGATAAGATTGATAGTTGTAACAAAACAAACGTTTGCACATATAAATAATAGCTAATTCTAAAATAAATGAACCAAAAATAAAGTAACAGGTATGCGATAATCTAATTTATTCGCTCTCTGGAAGCGGCACTTTATTAACTTTCGGCGGCTCACTTGAAAAAATCTGATGTGTTACACTCACATGACTTTCTCTACTCTTGTACAAACTATTTTTACAAACGCTTATTCTCCATCTAGTTCATGTTAATCGAGATAAACATTTGCAAACTCTATTTTATTGCTAATTTTCTTGTAGATGTAGGGGAAAATATATTTACAAGGGCAATATAGAAAAACAGTAGCCTTTAAGCACATACATATCTCTTAATAGCTGGTTGCTAGGTGCAGCACCATTCCCTTTGCCACAGATTATAACTCTTTGCATATCCAAGACAAAAAAATGAATAACGAATTCCCATTTGAGAAAATAAGTATTGAAAAATTTAAGGGAATAACAAGCAATATCTCGAAAATGGTTCACTCAACAAAAAAAATGTATATGACATAAATTGTGTATTTTAACGCGATCTACATTTTTTGTGTAGTAAAATTTCGTCTATCTCTTATGGTTTACCAGTTATGCAAAAGTCGTTCACAATAAAGAATACTTTTGGAGACATTCCCAGAAAATTCAAGATATACATTTTATTTGTCATAAAATATCTTAAACATATGATATTTTAATCAAAATCGTTAGACCCATTTTTGAGAAAATTAAAATTTTCGAAAAATCTTCCATGTAAAGGGTACTCTGGGGTGGGGGGATTTTCTTGAAAACCTTCGTGTCGCATCCTTGGAAGATACTGAACCCAAATACCAAGTTTAGTGTTTATCCGACTGTTCGTTTCTGAGTTATGCTGTTCACAGACACACACACAGACACACTGACACACAGACAGACAGACAGACAGACAGACACACACACGGACATGTTTCCAAAAATGCTTTTTTTGGATTCAGGGGGTTTTAAAACATGTATTTCCGGTGAAATCTTGGTATCGAAATGTTGGGTGGAATACAATACTTCCCCCTACTTACTATACGTAGTAGAGAAAGTAAAAAGAAATTGTGCACTGTTACGTGAATTGCATTCTTCTCAAGATCACTACATTCTTGCATCGCGTATTTCGTATGCTTTCTTTTTCTTTTTTATTCCGGGTGTAACCACTTTTCTCGTTTCAGATTTTTCTGCACAAGCACTGTTTATACTTGTACTCGAAACACCGGTGGACTCAGAAGTTAATTTCGTCATTTCTTTCGCGGAAAGTGTTGAATATTTCTCACATAACTTATAATAATGATTCAACACTATTGTTTTTCACCACTAGTCAATAGTTTGCGCGGCTAATGCTTTACGTAATTCGACGAAAACACAAGAGCGAATTCACCGTCCTCCGATACTAAACACAATGCTGGTTTCTGGCTGTAAACAATATTCTGCGCCTACGCGGATGTCAGGTGACTCATACAAATTGCATCATGGGACTTGTAGCTCTGTTTTACGGTATAAATCAGCGTTAAATAAAACCTTAGCTATTTGTATAGAATATTATACTATTTAAGGATAAATTCATTCTAAAATTCAGAGATTAGCATGGGACTACTTTCCTGGGCGCATTGCTACCGTGTTGAAACACGGTGCACTGATCACGTGGGTTTGTTTTGTCGCGGATCAACCTAAGAGTGAATATAGTGTAGTTCCCGTCGTTCTCCAAGTGGTGCTGCCATGTGCTCGGCGGAGTGATACATTTAAGTTTTGTTTACTTCTCCTTTCAACTTATAGTGAAAAAGGTATAGTCTCCTGCGGTTTCTTCACTTCATCCGTTCCTCCTGGGGTTGGTAAGCGCAAAAGATCCGCGTTGGGTCGAGGTGTCCCCTGCGTTCCCTGGTCGTAGTCATAGTCATACTGTTCATACGTACTCTGTATTAGAAAAAGTAATAGAAGCAACAGCTTAATTAAAAACTGGAGTGATAATTGGTATGCATTTAATGGTTGGTACGATAAATACCAAACTTTACACTTAAAGTCAGTTACTCTTAAAGGATGCAAAGCAAAGCTTTTTCACAAAATTCCTCCTCGCAAATAAACATTTGCACGTAAAGGTATTATATTTTCCAATACACTATCATTATTAAAACATTATCTGTGTGAGAATTTGATCTGACGAAATATATGTTCTGTAAAACCTGTGAGACCTTCTCCATTCTCACTGAATTACATATAACTTGAAAGCCACAAGAGGCAAAAACATCCTGCAAGCACAGCGCGGATTTCATTCAGATATACAGAATACGTTAAATAATATTTTTGTGGTACACCCTAACAATTTTTAAATACTCGCTATGTTTTAAAATTTTTCCCATCATTTCGTGCAGTGCACTTCCTTTGTAAGCCTGGAAAAGTATGTGTGTGCTGATAAGAAGGCTAAGAGCAAGAGGCCTTCTATTTAAAAATGTGATTGCTTTCTCGGCCTCTTCTCCACCCAGTACGACGTATACCATCGTAGTATTTTAAATCCTTTCTGTAATAATGTAAGCGAAAGAGTTGAAGATGGGTTCAATTTTCAGAAAACTATTAAATTCATAAAATGAAAAATCTTGAAAAACCCCAACACACGTAAAGTGTAAAATAGTTTGTTCTTCCCGTTAATTTGACTGTTAAGAGTTTTTTAAAGTGGAAACTTTCGAGTTTAAATGTTTCTCTATATATGAATTGTTGATTTCATCTTAAACTTTTATCTGAAAACATCAGGGCCCTTTGTGGCTCTTAAACCGAAAATGTACTATCCCCCTCTAGAATTGAGAGGGGGGAGTAAATTAGCCCTCTTGTGGACGTCCTTCCTCCGGGAATATGTTTCTACGATTTGAAAAAAGAGATCTTTATCCGGTTAAAGTATATCTGAATTCCAGAATTAAAATTGCCATACTTATTTGATACATAATACAAATATTTATGAAAGGGTAATGTAATGGAAGGGGTAGTTGGTACAGAGCCTTTTCCAAAACAATTATTTACTTAAAATGTATGTTTAATTAGGCACTTTTTAACATTTACATAATTCAACAATTTACATATAGCAACCTCTGTAACATAACATCAATTAATTTATAAGAAGAACACCATTTTGATATGTGTTTATGAGAAACATCAGATGCAGGGTTACTTATTCATTGTTGTTGTTGCTAGAACTAGGTCAGCTAATACACCGGAATTTAAGCTCTCCAAATACTTTCAACAATTATGTATTCCCTGATTCTAATGCTCTTTTAGAACCGAGAAAACACAAAAGGTATACTCTCAAAGAAATCACTACAATGATATAAGCATTCCAACTAGTGAATGAGGTCCTGAACCTAATTTTTAAAAGTAGCATACAGGTTCACTATGATGTGGCATGGTTCATTTTGCTGAATTTTACTTATTTATTTTTAATCTGTGCATTCTATATATCTTATACCTATAAATTCTCACCTCCTTGGTGTGTGCCTCCGTACCATGGCACTACCTTAATAAAATAATTAATAAAATGAAGAAATGCATATTTGAAATTATTTGTACACTTCACGATTACATCAAGAATACGGTCATCTTAAAGGCGCAATAAAATGACTTGTCTGACAATAAAAAAGATGAAGGAAGCGCCTGTAAATTGCAAGTTTGCAACCTTATTATATTGTTATTGTATGAATCCGTGCCACTTCTGTTCTGGCACGGATTCATAGCACTCTGTGCTTTCAGTCTACTCTAGAGGGGACTGGAGGGGCAAAGGATAGACCATATTCGTGCCAGTTAGCACCTGTCACACCTTATCTTGGTAGCAAATGCGAATCTTAAGTACTAACTTTATCATACACTACGACAAAGTGTGTTATACTGAGATATGAAAAGTAAGGTACCAGTGACTTGCAGTGTAAAAGTTAGCATAAAATCGTACTTTGTTACACATTTGGCATTAATTTTCCATTATTTATACTTAAAATTAAATCAATAATTTTTATAATGCTGCCTATACTGACAGCAGTCGATTGAAAGAAAAGTAAAGGCTCTAAAAGACAGCACCTGCACCCGGCCAGCTGAGAGTTTGCGCGCGTGATTTGAACGGGAACCGTGATGTTTGGCTTAGTTTCATTAATGCGTGCACTTGCACTCTATAACAGTGCTTCTACCATTAAATCGCAATGTATACTGCAAACTCTTTAGAACATCTTGAAACGACACTTCTCTAAGTTTCACAAGGGACTTGTGTTTGAGGAAATTTCTAAAACTTATGTCACTAAAATCTGAATGATTTATCAAAGAACCTTCCCTGAAATATATCTCAAGGAACTACTGGAAGTATATCCGTTCTTTGAAGAAAACCCATTAAAACTGAACCACAGGTTTGTTTTTTAAGACCAGAATCGCGCTCTGTTACCGGATTCTTGTTTATACAGACTGAAGATTTATGTGTTACTTTTCAACAAACTGCAGACTCTAAAAAGAAAAGATCAACTGATCATATCACGTTTATGAATAGGCCATTCACGCTTAACCCATTCCTTCTTTCTTGCCAAAGAAAATGCTCCTCATAGATCTGCAATTGCTGTATCACCATCGAGCACCTTATCACTAAATGCAGAAGTTATAACATGGAGAAAAGACATAACTAACATCCCTGAAGATATATTTTTAGCTTTAAACAGCCCTACTCATATCAAACATTATTTTTCTTCTTGAGAGACATCGAACTGTTTAACAAGATTTAAATATTACATATCAAATAAAAATGTATAATATAGGTAATAGGTTATACTGTTCTAGCTCTGTTCAAGACTTAATAATGTAAAATATGTTTGTAACAATGTATTAGAATTACTGTATTACTCTAATCAATGTAAAGGATACAATATTTATTATTATTATTATTATTATTGTACTCGTATATATGGATATAAGTCGCGATATGACCTAGTAGTCAAAGCGACTATAAATAAAGAACAATAACAACAGCAGTAAATCTTCTGAAGTTTTTAATTACAAGGCAGTGGCAGCGGCAATATAGTAGTAGTAGTAGTAGTAGTAGTAGTAGTAGTAGTAGTAGTAGTAGTAGTAGTAGTAGTAGTAGTAGTAGTAGTAGTAGTAGTAGTAGTGGTATATTTATTGCATCATATAATTTCAGGGAGGTATTCCCGGCACTATCACTACGTACCTACATGTTTCGGCCACCACTGCCAATACACTTGATGTTTAAACGTTTTCCAGAGAAAATAAAACCATGGATTTAAATCCAAAGACCGTGCAGGCCACACTTGTCACTGTTGAGGACGACACTTCTTGAACAGTCAGCAGAGGAACATTTTCTATATACAGATTATCCACGAGTTAGGTATGACATTTTATGCAATCTTAGTGTTATAAACTGTAGGAAATAATGAAATAATTCAGCATTCATTGCTGAGAGCGACTTCATATGTTCGTAAATGCTACGTTAGCTTGTCTCCATTTCATTCGTTATTACCTGGCGTGTTGAACCGACAAACAAGACAGTCACTTGCATGCACCTTGCAGAGTCAAATTTAAATTGAGTTTTATTTTTGGACGCTCTTTAACTACTATGGTCCTTAGCGTCCCATTCTATATTGGGCGTGAAAGACCGGTAATTTTGCTCAGAGGCCTCTTTATCAGGCTTAAGGTTCTTTTACGTGCCGTAAATCTACGACACGGGACCACCGACTTTACTTCCCTTCCGAAGGAAGCCACCCTAAGGATTTTTACACCCGAAAAAATCCATCGCCCTCAGCCGGGTTTGAACCCGCGACCTTGGGAACTAATATAAATTCAGATCTTCATTGTTTTATGTAATAATGGACAGATTTTTACATCTTTGTTACTCAAAGAAAATAACATCACATAATGGTTTCATGTTCTCCCTATAAGCCAAGGCAACTTGGAAAAACGTATTGCGTCATTGTTATAGGAAATACGCAATTGCTATTAATATCATGGGTGCATAATGAGCCAATTTTATACGATATTGAATTAAGAAACCTGTTTATAATGCTAAGATTGCAGAAAATATATTGGGTCTATTATTCTCCCACTAACTGCACACCAGACTTCATTTTTCTTTCATGTTAGCAGATTAGGTTTCGTCGGAAGAAATTCTCATGTACCCACATCATCCTTCGCCAGCTCTTGGATCACTGAACTGTCAGACACTTTTTACTTAAGCAAATCCCTTGCCGCGCGTATGGTAGTGTAGGGTATTCCCGTCTGCCGAGAGAGAGTGCGAAGAGATATTTTAGGGACGCACTCCAGATGGAATTCGATGTCTTCCAGAGCTTCTTTTGTTAAAACTGTCCGCCGTCTTCTTCTCTTCTTATCCTTAACACTTCCTGTCTCACGAATTTTGTTTACCAAGTTGTGGATCGTTGAAAGGCCTGGCACTCGAACACTGGGATATTTCTCTTGAAATAATATCCTGACATGACGAGCAGATCCTGTGATAATGTACATATCGTAAATGAACACGCGTTGAGCGATAGAATAATTAGGTCTAATGTTTTCCATGGAGCCTGTATTCGAACACACGTGCGCCTAGTATCGACCCGTTTAAAGCACTGCCACACCACAGTGGTCTCTCTCCTCCTCTGTAATGTGCAAGTCAGACAATGCAGCAACAGCGCCAAGCTCACGATTCACAGATAATCCGCCCAGGCATTTGCTCTAAAACTAACTCATTACAATTGCACATTTATTCACATAAAAGCTTCTCTATCAAGTACATAGTAGGTAGACAAGGTATTGCATACCAAGATTTACATGCAACATTTTTTGTAATTTTTTATTTTCTAAAAATGGCTCTAACGATTTTGATTAAAATACCATGTCTTAAAGATATTTACATGACAAATAAAATGTATATCTTGAATTTTCTGGGAATAGCCTGTGAAGTCCTCTTCAATCGGAAGGAATTTTGTATTATCCTGCATAACTCGTAAACCTTAAGCGATAGACGAAAATGTACCACACAAAAACATTTAGATTTCATTAAAACACACAATTTATTTTAAATAATTTTTTGTTGTGGCATAAGCCATTTCTAAGATATCCGTTATTAAAGGTTCGAACTGTTCATTTCTTCGTCACTCTCTTAAAGTCCTTTCAACATTCAGTTGTTTCTCGCGATTGCATGGAAACAGTATGGAATTTTAAGGCCAACATATAGCGTCCAGTTCTTAAACATTTGACTAACGCTGTTCCTCTTGTATCTATAACGAAATGTGTTACCTATATAGCTATTTCTGCAAAGCTTTATTTGGATTAAAATATACTAGATAGAAAAATAGTTTGCATGCCCACTAATAAATCGCAGGCGGTAGAGAAAGTAATGTGAATGTATCACAGAATTTATTCAAGCCATTCCGTATTAATCACGACTATTCCATTCATGCTCATTTGATATTGACCAATCACGTTGTTTATCTTTAATATGCTTGCAAGAATACTACTTTATCGGATAAAACGTCAACTCGTCACTGAACCGTAATAGTATCGGTATGCAGTGATTAATAGGCTACGTCATCCAATTGTGCTTTTATCAGTTCGCATTTAAATAGTGTCAGCTTCCGAATAAATTATGTTTTTGAAAACATGTGCCTTTATTGTGTTCTGATTTTAATTTATCTTAATTTTGAGGTTAACTGTTTTCTCATTCCCACTGTTGGTAGCATTGGTTTGTATTCAGTAACACACTCTATTATTCATCCACTTAGTATGCCTTGATCTGACAGCTGACACAATGGTTTTTAAACAACACAAGTAGGAAAAATCTGATGTGTTACACTCACATGACTTTCTCTACTCTTGTACAAGCTCTTTTTACAAACGCTTATTCTCCATATGCTTCATGTTAATCGAGATATCGAGATGTTAATCTTATAGCTAATTTTCTTGTAGATGCAAGGGGAATTGGTAGGCTTTAAGCGATAGTCAAATATTTTAAGAGCTGGTTGCTATGTGGAGTATTCCATTCTCTTTGCATTACCAAGACAAAAAAAATGAATAACGAATTCCCATTTGAGAAAAAGTATTGGAAAATTTAAGGGAATAACAAGCAATATCTCGAAAATGGTTCACTGAACCAAAAAAAAAAGTATATGACATAAATTGTGTATTTTAACGCGATCTACATTTTTTGTGTAGTAAAATTTGGTCTATCTCTTATGGTTTACCAGTTATGCAAAAGTCGTTCTCAATGAAGAATGCTTTTAGAGACATTCCCAGAAAATTCGAGATATACATTTCATTTGCCATAAAAATATCTTAAACATATGGTATTTTAATCAAAATCTTTAGAGCCACTTTTGAGAAAATTAAAATTTTCGAAAAATGTTGCATGTAAAGGGTAATTTGGGATGGGGGGATTTTCTTGAAAACCTTCGTGTCGCATCTCTGGAAGATACTGAACCTAAATACCAAGTTTGGTGTTTATCCGACTGTTCGTTTCTGAGTTATGCTGTTCACAGACACACAGACAGACAGACAGACACACACACACACACACACACACACACACACACACACACAGACTAAAACACGGACATGTTTCCAAAAATGCTTTTTTTTTGGATTCAGGGGGTCTCAAAACATATATTTCCGGTGAAATCTCGGTATCGAATTTTTGGGTGGAATACAATACTTCCTCTACTTACTATACGTAGTAGAGAAAGTAAAAAAATTATATGTGTAATGTATTATATTTTATTCATGGAATAGTCTTAATAAACCCCACGAGTGGTTACGAGTTAATCGTTAGATTCGCGAGTGCGAAGCACCTATGACAAAAATATCTATAGAAAAGCTAAGGTAGAGAATATGACGAATATACGTTACATACACATTCATGAGGTAGAAACTCATACACCCACATTTAATCATAGGAGATGTGTTTCTACTCCGCATTCTTGGTTGTTCCACGCAATGTCTAACATAACTATGCACAGTGTAAAAAAATTCTGTGGTACATTCACATGACTTTCTCTACCCTCTATCATTTATTAGTGCGTATACATACTGTTTTTACTAAATTTTTCCAACTGCTACATTTTAATCCAAATAAACGTTTGCAGAAATAGCTACATTACACAATTCGTTGCAAATTTAAAGGCAACAGTGATAGTCAAATGCTTAAGAACTGGACGCTATACGTTGCCTAAAATTTCCATACTGTTTCCATGCAATCACGAGAAACAACTGAATGCTGAAAGGATTTTAAAGAATGACCAAGTAATGAACAATTTGAACCTTTAATAACAGATATCTCAGAAATGGCTTATGCCACAAAAAACTTATTTGAAGTAAATTGCGTGTTTTAAAGATATTTACATTTTTTGTGCAGTACGTTTTCGTCTATCACATAACGTTTAGCAATTGTACAAGATTATACAACATTTCTTCCAACTGAGGTGAACTTTACAGGCTATTCCCAGAAAACTCAAGATATAGATTTTATTTGCCATGTAAAACATCTTTAATGTATTGTATTTTAATCAAGACCGTTAGAGCCACTTTTCAGAAAATAAAAAATTTCTAAAAATGTCCCATGTAAAGGGTAATTTGGGGTGGGAGGGTTTTCTTGAGAATCTTCGTGTCTCATTCTTGGAGGTACTGAACCTAAATACCAAGTTTGGTATTTATCCGACTTTTCGTTTTTGATTTATGCTGCTCACAGACACAAACATACGTACCTTTTTCTAAAAATGTTTTTATTAGTATTATTCAGGGGCCATCATTCAGGGTATTTCCGGCAAACTCTCGGTATCGAATTTTTGGTTGGAATCTCTAATACTTCCCCTGCTTACTATACTAATAGAGAAAATAATAATTAACACTGATCTATATCCATCACCTATGGATTCCATGATCCTAGGGTAAGTTGGGATTGGGAAAAGCGAAATAATTGTGTGGCATTACGATTTTGGACATTTATTTCTTGTTCTACCACAAGTAGTATTAGTTGTAAATCTCTTTAAACTAGCAACTTCAAGATTAACAAATAAAGAATATAACTGAATTTGCTGAATGCATCATGGGTTATTGAGTGCCGCGTGTTTCTATTTACCGTGACATACCAAGTTTGTGTTTTCAATTCCTCATGCCAGAAAGCTTCTGAGCTGATATCATAACTTTGTTCTCTCTTTATAAATAGGCAATTTAAAACACTGTTGTAAATGCACAGATACGGTTACATTTCAGGTGTCGTCGTAACGTTTTGTGTCTTGTATACTGCGTTTATTTAACATAGGAAACAATCCAAATAATCTGATGTGTTACACTCACATGACTTTCTCTACTCTTGTACAAACTATTTTTACAAACGCTTACTCTCCATCTATTTCACGTTAATCGAGATATCGAGATGTTAATCTTATTGCTAATTTTCTTGTAGATGCAAGGGGAATTGGTAGGCTTTAAGCGATAGTCAAACCCCCCCCCCAAAACAACGAATTCCCATTTGAGAAAAAGTATAAGTATTGGAAAATTTAAGCAAATAACAAGCAATATCTCGAAAATGGTTCACTCAACAAAACAAATGTATATGACATAAATTGTGTATTTTAACGCGATCTACATTTTTTGTGTAGTAACATTTTGTCTATCTCTTATGGTTTACCAGTTATGCAAAAGTCGTTCACAATGAAGAATGCTTTGGAGACATTCCCAGAAAATTCAAGATATACATTTCATTTGTCATAAAAATATCTTAAACTTGTGATATTTTAATCAAAATCGTTAGCCATTTTTGAGAAAATTAAAATTTTCGAAAAATGTTCCATGTAAAGGTTAATCTGGGGTGGGGGTTTTTCTTGAAAACCATCGTGTCGCATCTATGGAAGATACTGAACCTAAATACCAAGTTTGGTGTTTATCCGACTGTTCGTTTCTGAGTTATGCTGTTCACAGACACACAGACAGACACACAGGGACATGTTTCCAACAATGCTTTTTTTGGATTCAGGAGGCCTCAAAACATGTATTTCCGGTGAAATCTCTTGGGTGGAATACAATACTTCCCCTATTTACTATACGTAGTAGAGAAAGTAAAAATTGTGCTACTCTTAAATTTGAATTGACCATTGTTTATTTAACACCTTCACTTGTTTTCTCGTCATTTAAAAATGCCAGCATTACCGATTGAATGTCATTTCATTTACTCATCAATGTACGGTTTGTAAACCTAACTACTTGTGTAGGGTTTTACCGTTACATTGTGTGGTTGGATGCTTCCTAAATATATGAGATTCCTCAAGGTTTTAGTTGTTTTTAATGGTAGCTTTACTATTGTTTTAATTTGTGAGACCTTAAAGAAAATATTGCATTTCCGGGTGCATGCTGATGGACCTGATACGCATTTTAAAAGTGTAATTATTTCCTTCAGCCAAGTTACAGAATGCGTTTAACCTTGAAGTACAATAAAACAATTACCACTATACATATATAACCGCGGTCATCCAGTGGCATGCACATGCACAAACTATTACCACGGAGATATCGAATTAAATGTGAGTGCATTGTTGCAATATCTCAGTTTCGGCTATTGCACTGGATTGCATCATCATTGAATTCCGCCGAAGTCGCGGGTTCAAACCCGGCGGAGGGCTATGGAATTTTTCGGGCGTAAAAATCCTTAGCATGGCTTCCTTCGGAAGGGAAGTAAAGCCGGTAGTCCCGTGTCGTAGATTTGCGGCACGTAAAAGAACCTCAAGCTGATAAAGAGGTTTCTGAGTAACATTTCCGATCTTTCATGCCCAATATAGAAAGGGATGCTAGGAATCATAGCAGTTAAAGAGCGTCCATAAATAAAACACTTTTTTTTTTATCGAATTCCGTTTCTGACAAGGAAATTAAATAACAGATCTACTTGTATTTGCTCCCGCCGAGTTTCAGTTAATTATGTATATATTTGTTTGCAGCTTTTTTTTTTTTTAGATAGCAGAGAGCCTTTATTTGGAAAACTCGGTTGCAACCTCAATTTGGAAACGGTCGGCTACTAATTGATAAATTAAGAGACTTTTTGGAGGCTGTTTATCTAATCAACCCTTAATTTTGCACCAATTTCAACCAAATGTGAAACATACCGACAAATTTTCTTAAAAAGTTCTTACATATACAATCCTAACTCCGTATTTGCAGCGATTGTCGAGTTGTTCTAGCGAACGGACGCACGAACAGACGGACGAAGCGACGACATTAGGTGCTCCGAAGTAGTGAACCACCTACAAACTTCTCTCCTATGTTATATGTAGCACGTCCTAGAAACTGCATGTTTCCATTCTAAGATTAACATAGTTATTTGGACATTATATTTGTTTGCACGATTGTGCCTTTGACCTTAAATTATAATCATGAGCACATTGGAAGATTATACAAATTCTGTAGAAAACCAGCGGTTTCCAGTTAATATAAGTGTTGTATTACGTATCACACATTAGTTGTCATGAGTTCTCTGTTTACTGTACAATGCATGTTCCGATTACTAAAATCCATTACATCTCTTGAGACAGACACAGTATGAAGAAAAAAAATTACCAAAATATGAACAAATCCAAAGTATGAAATAAAAAATTTAACATCTGCTCACAACATTTTCATTAAGAGTTTTTGTAGATATGTTATTGTCCATTTAATAAACGGTACAAAATGAAATACCAAATAATAGTCTTTCAGCATTATGAAACATATCGAGAGCAAGAAATAGCAATGCTTGCTCTAGCTGGATTTAATGTTATTTACAAGTATGTAGTTTTACAACTTTTTACCTTCTTCAGTCTTAAAAGATAAAAAGCATCGTAACGTATAACACGTGTATTGTACTATATTTGATGATATTTGCTGGTATTTTACTACTCTTACCTTCAAGCACTTCTCTAGAGTACGATGGATTCTTTTCTGGCAGCAGAATATCTGATAGAAACAGCATTTCCAAATGTCCCTAGAATTTCTGCTAAAGCTTCCCTTTTATCTTTAACACATTAGAATGTCGTATGCACTTTTCCTGGGAAAAGTCAGTTCACTGTACATAGAAACGTAAATGCAGGCAGAAAAAAAAATTAAACAATATGACGATTTTAAAAATATACCAAAATATTATGAAATATACCACTTTTGACATGCAAATTATGTGAAGCCCTTGTTCTAACGCGCTAGCAAGCTTGGTTTAGTGAAATCTCCTTTATTGTCTGCCTAATCATCATTTAGCGATTCCCAGTAAGCCAAGTTTGTTTTTCTATATATATATATTTCGAAATATGGGCAGGTGAATCATTGGAGAACGATGCTGTTTTATAATGAACTTCTGAGATACTCCCATACACTTTACGCACGTGCATTGCATTCTATTTTTTCGATGATAGAAATAGCGCTTACGCAAAAATAAAATTAAGAATTTACTAACAGCTGTTACACATGGTGGTTCCAGTAGCAAGGTCATTAGCATTAACCACGTGGCAAAGGGGCAATCAATTATCCACGCCTGGTTATCGACCTTAAAAAGAAGCTCATACTTAACTGCTGCATAAATTAAATCCTAAGCACATATTAACAATTAAAAAAGGAAGTAAAGATTCACGTAAGATTTAAATTGTAAAATTCAAATATGAAATATGATTCCATGTCTGTAATAATACATTTATCAAGATTTAGAGAATTTAATATAGTTCATGAACATACGTGAAACAGATAAAACACGCAGGTAGGTTAAATTACCAGCAGTGAACGCAGGAAATTCAGCTTTCCACCATGACAGAACGGCAAAAGGATTATATATATATATATATATATATATATATATATATATATAAATAAATAAAAGAGTAGAAAACAGTAATGTACAACACACGTTAGTGAAGCGCATCACAGAATCTCTATTCGCTTTGCTGGGTGTTTCGCAATTTTACTGCATTCTGTAAACTTGCCATAATCCTCACTTTATCATTCTAGCAGCATCTAGAGAAAAGAATCTATCAATGCAAAAGTAACATTATCCATAGAAATGTTGAAGGCGAACTTTGTTGAAACCTTAATGAGGAAATAAATCCGAAGAATGACGTCCAGTTTCTGATGTAAACAGCGATGTTTATGGTTGAAGTGCACCGCAGTGGGAATATCGGAACATTCCAATGTGAGGACGTTAAATATGAAGGCTATCGGGAGTGAGTCATCATATTAAAGAACTCCAGTTATGCTCGGCGTAATATTTGAGGGAAATATGGGGCTCGTCCAATAACTAGCGGGCGAGACGCGGCGTTGCCAGATATTGCTAGAAAGAGAGAGGAAATGCGCGTCTGCGTGAGAGAACTTTAGTTTGTTAGGCGCGATCCTACTGCCGGGGAGCGCTCATTTGGCCTGTAAACATCATCAGTAACGGGGAATTTCTCATCATTCATTTTCCTTTCGAAAAGAACATACCAAACACATACTGAAGTTTTATAGTGAACTTAGGTCACCAATTTAAGGAGACGTTCAGCTGAAATAAAACAAGGGTAGTGACCTCTACTTTCAATACTTAACTTAAAGGTTTAACCGTTTGACATAAGGTACTCACGTGGAGTTGTTTTAATCTTTTATAGAAAATAAACAGCTGATAAACGGTTCCTTCATATGTGTACAATTAAAAACACAGTAAATGCGCAATAAAGGTATCTGCTCGTTTGTTTAGTAGCAAAAATAATGCGTCAGTATCGGTAATATTATTAATTATCTATACTAATGTTATAAACATATACATTTTGTATGTGCGTATGTGTGTATAATAGCGTAATATCCGAAACCGCTAAACCGATTGTGATTATGCTTTTACCATAGAAAACAAAGATGGACATAGACTATAAGACAGCTTCTAATCACTAAAAAGGGATTTGCAAGGCTTTCGTGTTAGAATAAGAACATGTAATAGTCACAAAAGAAAATACTTGCGAAGAAGGTTTGACTTGTCGAGGAGGCCAAGTAAAACGCAATTAAATGACTTTCTATACTCACTCTTCCACAAACTATTCTTACAAAAGCCTTTTCTTCTATCCACTTCTTATTAATCGAGATAAACCTTCATTACACAGGCCTTTTAGTTATAAGAAGGATTAGAGGATGCTAAAGCGATAGTCACATTTTAAAGTTGGGTCTCTTTGTGATAGCTTTGAAATGCTTTAAAATAATACTTACCGCTTAAAAAAAGTATTTGCAAATTCAAACCAACAACAAAGAATATCTCGCAATGATTAAAGAAAACAAATTAATAACAATAAAATAAATAGTGTGCTTTAACGAGTTTTATATAGTGAGCTTATGTTTATCAATTACACAAAAGTCATTCAGAGTGAAGAGAATTTCACAGGCGATTTGCAGAAAAGTCAAGCCATACATTTTGTCATGCAGTGCAAATATGTTAAACACGTGCTATTTTAATAAAATTCGTTATAACCATTTATTAGAAAATAACAAGTAAACGAAAATGTTTGCATGTTAAGGGTAGTTTGGGATGGTACGCATCTTCGTGTTTATTCCTTGGAATACACTGAGCATAAACACCTAGTTTGGATTTAACCGACTTTTCGTTTTTGAGTTATTCTGTTCACAGACAGAGACACGCACATTGACCTTTTATTAGAACTGCTTTCTTTTTGAATTCAGGAAATCAAAACTCGTACTTGCGGTGAAATCTCGGGATCGAATTTTTTACTTTCTCTACTACGTATAAGAAGTAGGGGAAGTATTGTATTGCACCCAAAAATTCGATACCGAGATTTCACCGGAAATATATTTTTGAGAACCCCTGAATCCAAAACAAGCATTTTTGGAAACATGTCCGTGTGTCTGTGAACAGCATAACTCAGAAACAAACAGTCGGATAAACACCAAACTTGGTATTTAAATTCAGTATCTTCCAGAGATGCGACACGAAGGTTTTCAAGAAAATCCCCCCACCCCAGATTACCCTTTACATGGAACATTTTTCGAAAATTTTAATTTGCTCAAAAATGGCTTTAACGATTTTGATTAAAATATCATATGTTTAAGATATTTTAATGACAAATGAAATGTATATCTCGAATTTTCTGGGAATGTCTCCAAAAGTATTCTTCACTGTGAACGACTTTTGCATAACTGGTAAACCATAAGAGATAGACAAAATTTTACTACACAAAAAATGTAGATCGCGTTAAAATACACAATTTATATCATATACATTTTTTTTTGAGTGAACCGTTTTCGAGATATTGCTTGTTATTCCCTTAAATTTTCCAATAGTTTTTCTCAAATGGGAATTCGTTATTCATTTTTTTATGTCCTGGACATACAAAGAGAATGGAATGCGCCACATAGCAACCAGCTCTTAAAAGATTTGACTATTGCTTAAATACTACCATATTCCCCTTGCACCTACAAGAAAATTAGCAATAAGATTAACATCTCGATTAACATGAAGCATATGGAGAATAAGCGTTTGTAAAAATAGTTTGTACAAGAGTAGAGAAAGTCATGTGAGTGTAACACATTAGAATTTTTTTTGGAATGTAATACTTCCTCTACATGCTATAAGTAGTAGAGAAAGTAATACGAGAAATGCCGCAAATGTTTCATTCAATATAGAAGACAGCAAAGCAGAAGACAATCCGATCTTCTTATAACTGTGATAACCCTTAAATAAGAGAAGTTTGTTGTATTGCTTCTCTAGTGATCGAGTTCATTGCCAGCGTATGCTACATAATTATATAAAGAGAGAAAACTGTGTGCAGATATTAGTCATCCGAAATATAATAAATTAAAACTGAGAATATTATTTTTTTGGTAGGTTGCAGACTTGTGTCATTTTCATGGTGTTTAACCTTTTTCTTAATTTATCTATTATAGTTGCTTCAACAATAAAGTCATATTGCGACTAAACATTGGTACGTACATTGAAGTGGTATTGTAACACGTCACGTTAAAGCTTGCTGTAAATGATAAACAATAAGAAATTGAACGATTTAAATTATCACATTTTAATGAAGTTGATGATTTTCCTGCAGCATTGTTGGTCGCCCAAGGTCAGATGTAGGTGTTTAGAAACTCGTAAGTCGCTGAGCAATGCGTCTCGTGCAAGCTGTGATCACATGATGGACGGTGAGAGCTGAATTACATAGAGTAGGTACATGTAGAAGCAGGTTAATGAGAGAGGAGGTAAGAATGGGTTAGCGCAATGTGACCAGTCAAGTTACTACTATCTGATCTCGACGGTTTAGTGTTATAATGGATATTCTAGATAGGTTAGGTACTGAGCAGGCATCAAGTAGTTTACTGGTGGATATAGTAGTCCAGTCTGTCTTCCAGTGATGTAAGATATTGCGTCTTAGATGTGATAAAGTCTTCATGGGGAGCTTGAGGTTTGGTAAAGTGCAAGGACGCTTTGTAGCTTCCTTAGCGGCATATCAGCAAGATCGTTTCCTGGTATACTACGGTGAGATGGTTTACATACAAAGATGATGTGTCTGCCAGTATGGCGGATCTCCTGTACCAAAACATGGCGAGGGGATCGTTGTTGTAGAGCCAATAGGGCACTCAGAGAGTCCATAAAGATAATGCAAGAGTTTGTGTCTTTGTTCTTTGATATATAATCCAGGGCAAAATGGATGACAAAAGGGTCACGAGCGAAAATGATGATAGTGTATGGCAACTACAGAGCATGGTACGGTCAGGGGCAACCACAACGCAGCCGTTACTGTTGTCACATCGAGAACCATTAGTGTACCCAAGTAATTCTTTGAACAAAGTAATGTAAAGAGTGCATTGGGTATCACTTTTGGCATATTTTGTCAGAGTGGTGTTGATAACAGGAGTTTTAAGTCTCCATAGTATAACACTTATGTTGAAGGAAAGGGGAATCAGAGAGGGAATTGTCAAAACTAAACTCTTCGATGTATGTAGTCATTATTTGGGAGAAGGGTAGTATCCGGAACTGTCTAGAGTGAGCATTGTCTTGTAGTGGGATATGAGACTCTGACACGTTCATCAGCCACAATTTGCAGTCTCTCTGTGGAATTACATAGTATGGAAAGCTCGAAGTGTAACCCTAAGTGCAAGGTCTGCACAGTGTCAAGCATTTTAAGGCTAGAAAGACTGGCGGAGTTATAAACAACAGAACACGACAGTAGTCCGACTTGGAGATGATGGCCATTTTGTAAGTGTGATGTAGAACACTTGAGATCGGCTCCCCATGTTTTGGCAGACAATGCTTTTAAAAGACAGACGCCGAACACAATCAGCTTTGAGGAGCTTAATATGGTGGATCCATGTCAGCTTGCGGTCAAAATGCATGCCCAGTATTCTCACGCTATTTACTATCTGGAGCTGGTGGTTGGCAATATGTAGTACAGGGTTTTGGATAAGTATTTTTAGCCCGGAGAAAATAATACTTTGATATTTTTCAGGAGAAAATCTAAGAACGGTGATCTGACTCCACTTTTGGAGGTTATCTAGAGTTGACTGTAGTAGTTCTTATGTAGTGGTGATATTCCTCCATTTACAACAAAGGTCAGATCGTCAACAAATAACGCTACTCGCACTGGAGGTTGAAGGAATGAAAAAAACGGTATAAATAGCCACCAATAAGAGTTTTACATTCAATACCCATCCCTGTGGTATACCGTTGTCGAGAACAACGCATTGCGACAGAACACCATTGGCTCTCACAGGCTCTCATAGGCTTTTGCAATGTTGATACTTCAAATTAAATTGAGTTTTATTTATGGACGCTCTTTACTGCTGTGAGCCTCAGCGTCCCATTCTGTAATGGGCGTGAAAGACAGGTAATTTTGCTCAGAGGCCTCTTTATCACGTTTGAGGTTCTTTTGGGTGCCGTAAATCTATGACATGGGACCACCGGCACTACTTCCCTTCCGAAGGAAGCCATGCTAAAGATTTTTACGCCCGAAAAAAATCCATCACCCTCCGCTGGGTTTGAACTCGCGACTTCGGAACTAGAGGCTAGCATGGTAATCACTACACCACGGAGGCGTTAGCAAAGGCGTCGCAAATTTCAGATTCTAGTAGTGTCAAGGTATCTAGCGTAGACCTTACTGGTAGAAGCCACATTGTAAGACAGTAAAGATTGGGTGCATTCTAAAAACCATCGTAGTCTTCTGTTAATGATCTTCTCCAGTAGTTTCCTTATAGTGCATGTCAATGAAATAGGGCAATGGTTGCTAGGAAGCGAGTGGGCCTTATTAAGCCTGGGCATGGGAATCACTTTGACCTGGGAATGGGGAATCTTTATATTCACCAGTTTCGGCCTATTTCCTTGTATAATGATGTCAGGGGCTTCAGTATTATATGGAGTCTGTGAAGTATTTATGTTATCCAATAACTACGGGATCAAAGAGAAGACATAAAGGTTTAAAATATCTATTATGTTAATCTAAAAATTACTCAATCATTCCGATAATTTTTTCACGCTGAAAGATGCTTATAGGCTACACAACATTTCCAGAACATGCCAGAAAGTTGAGGGGAGGTTAAAGAAATTACAAATAACATACGAATATATCCATTTGTGTAAACCGGGATTTTTCATACGTTATTAAGAATATCACGGAACTTTATAAAATTATCTACAGCTGTAAAGGGAATTTAAAAACTTCTAGATCATCGTGCAGCAATAATTTGATAAAGAATACGGAGGTAGGCAAATTAATTCAGTCGTCAATAGAGGTTTATGAAACCAGTAATGCAATGTTGGGTAAACCAGCTAATTATGCGTACTTTGGGAAATAGCCTTAAGATTATTTTGAGGCTCGCCATGATTCCTAACTTTGTAACCAACATTTAAACTTGTCGAAAATGTTCCTTTACCTTTTACATACTTGCAGCTTCTTGTTATTTCAACCACATTTCAAATATGTTGAAAATTGTTCTTCAAACTCATACAAAATGTCGACTGCATAAATACAGTGTATTACTTATAGATCGTAAATTTTTAGGAGGGCTTGTATATTTTGTACCCATTTCATTCAAATTCTAAATGTATCGAGAAACTCATAAATTGTCAGCTGTTCGATTAAACACCCTAAATTTTTGTGAAGCATTTTTATACTTCTCTGCCACCTACCTATAGTAGGTAAGAGGAAGTAATGTAACCACCCAAAAATTCGGATTTCAACGGAAATAATGATCTGAGGCTCCCTGAATGCAAAGAAAGTATTTTTAGAAAAAGGTCTGTGTGTGTGTGTGTGTGTGTGTGTGTGTCTGTGAACAGCATAATTCAAAACTAGTCGGTTAAATACGAGAGCTTGGTACTTAAATTCACTATTTTCCAAAGATGAGGCACGAAGGTTTAATTGAACATCCCCCCCACCACTCCAAATTCGGCTTTACATGAACATTTTATTTTCTCAATAATGGCTCTAACGATTTTGATTAAAATACCACATACTTAATATAGCTATACGGCAAATAAAATGCATATCTTGAATTTTCTGGGAATAGATTTGGAAGGAATTTGGTATAATTTGTTTAACTGGCAAACTTTAGAGACAACAAAAACGAATTACACAAAAAATCTAACAAAATACACAATTTATTTCAAACAATCTTTTTTGTGACATCAGCTATTTTCAATATATCCATTATTATCGGTTTGGAGTTTTCAATAGCGTTGTCATTATTACTTTCTCTGCTACTTATCTATAATAAGTAGAGGAGGTATTGCATTCCACCTAAAAATATGATAGCAATATTTCATCGGAAATACGTTTTAAGACTCCCTAAATTAAAAAAAAAATTAAAAACAGATCCCTGTGTACGCGTCGTGTGTGGAGGGACAGCACAATTCAAAGACGAAAAGTCGGTTAAATACGAAACTTGGTATTTAAGTTCAGTGTCTTTCAAGGATACGACACAAGATTTTCAAGAAAACCATTCCACCTCAAACTATCCTTTACAGGAAAAAGTTTCGTTATTTTAGATTTTCTTAAAATGGCTCCAACGATTAAAATACATGTTTAGATATTTGCATGACAAATAAAATGTAATCCTTGAATTCTCTGGGGTTAACCTGTAGTCCTCTTCATTCTGAATTACTTTTGTATAATTGGGAAATCGTAAGAGATAAACAAAATCTTATTTAAAGAAAGAAAACAAAAAGTTTCTGAAAACACTCAATTTATGTCAAATAAAATATTATGTGTCTAACTATTTCCGAAATATTCTTTGTTATTGATCTGAATTTTAAAGTACTTATACTTTATTCATGTGGGAAGTCGCTATTCTTTTTTCCCTGGTCATGTAAGCAGCATGGAATTTAATTTAATAGCTTTAAAGACCTGATTTATAAAAATCTGATGTGTTACACTAACATTACTTTCTCTACTCTTGTACAAACTATTTTTACAAACGCTTATTCTCTATTTGCTTCATGTTAATCGAGATGTTAATCTTATTGCTAATTTTCTTGTAGGTGCAAGGGGAATATGGTAGTATTTAAGCGATAGTCAAATCTTTTAAGAGCTGGTTGCTATGTGGCGTATTCCACTCTCTTTGTATGTCCAGTACGTAAAACAAATGAATAACGAATTCCCATTTGAGAAAAAGTATTGGAAAATTTAAGGAAATAACAAGCAATATCTCGAAAATGGTTGATATATATGATATATATATATATATATATATCCATCTTATACGTACAACGAAATGTGTACATCTCGATTAACAAGAATTAGAAGAATAACTGGAGAAAGTCACGTCAATGCAGAAATGCAAAACATCTCTCTCTCTCTCTGTGGCGTGTTTCATAGTGCGGCACAGTCCATCCGTGTGAAATTACTCGCGAACCTCTGCAGGTACGGAGTTGAATTTTTAAGAGCTTGAAAAAATTTCACGAATTTTAAATTTGATTGAAATGGGCAGCAAATTTGGTGTATTTTATATGAAAAATCTCTTAAAATATTACTATTCTTGTGATTGTTTTCAAAAGTACAAAATATAGCAGATAAATTTAGCTAATGAAGCTCTAAACAGAAGTGAAATTTAACGCAATGAGCACGTCCCAAAATGTAATTTTTGGGTAGTGTGCACTATTTTCTCTAGCTTGGGTAGATGGTAAAGGAAGTAGTAACGTGTTTGACAGGAAGGGGCGACTGACTGGCGGTGTTCTCGTGCACTGACTCAGCACCGTGTATACTCCGTGCCAGCCGTCCTGGGCTCGGCAGTAGCGCGCTGGCGGTCACTCGGAGTGCAATGGAAGGCCCCGCGTTTAAACGTGGACCCTTGATGGTGTCCCAAGTCAATTTTAGGCTTCAGTGGGAGGAAATGTTCTTCTTCGTGTTACGTGGAGGAATGGCCATGTGTTTAATATGTCACAAAAAACTGCTCGTCTTGAAGAAATTCAATCTTCGACGGCATTACGAAGTACACCACGGTAAAGAGTACGCGGAAATTCAGAATGAACAACGTGCAAATGAAGTTGCCAAACTCAAAGAAAACCTACCACCGCTGGAAGATGGGGTAAGGAAATGTTTAACTCTTTATATCATGTATATCATAAGGTAAATTCAATTTTATATTCCCTGAGCCAGGAGTCTATTAGAGCTTTAAGTACTCGGCGTTTTGTCGTCGCAAAGTAAGGGAAATCCTTGGTGGCGGGGCGGGGAAGGAGTTAACCGCGTATTTCACACCACCGAGATTCAAACTCGGGCCTTTCGATACGCTGCAACCACCACGAAGAGGAGCAAAGGTAGGTTTTGTTAATTATTATTTATTTATTTATTTTTGCTCCATTTATCCATATGCTACCTTTAAGATCTTAGGTCATTTCGGCGGCTTTTTGCCTTTGGAATAACTGTTCGTCAGTAATGATGTTCACTTGTTTACAGTTTGTTAGCCTTAGGGTTGGTATTACTTTTGGTTTTCTTTTATAAACATTAAATTCGCAAACATATACCTTAGACATAATATTTTAATCAAAAGCTATTTTTGAGAAAATCGAAAATAACCAAACTTTTTCCATATAAAGGGTGGTTTGAGGTGGGAGAATTTTTTGTTTTTTTTTTTGTTTTTGCAAATCTTCGTACAGCATCTTTGGAAGATGCTGAACTTAAACAAGTTTGGTATCCATCCGACATGTCGTATATGCTGTTCACAGACAGGCCAACCTTTTTCTAATACTGTTATGTTTTTTTATTCAAGGTGCCTCAAAAATTAATTTTTTGAAGCTACCTATTTGAAAATTTACATGAGAGAAGATGTAAAGCATACATATATAAATTAAGCTGCATGTTATACCGCATAACCTTCTATGCAGGCTATATCTTGTTTACATAATTTCAGCCTCTCCCGCTAACTAGTGGCAAAGCTGCGAACTTCTTCCATAAAGCGCCAATTGCAGCATTATATGACGCGCTTGCATGGTTCTCTAACCTTAAATTGCTCCTAACAAAACAAAACAATCAAAAATAACAACTTTCCCTGCAACGAGAGTATGGTAAACTTAAATTAAACATCTATTACCTATTGAATCTATACTACAGAGAGAGCCAAACAACTACAAACCGGCTGCGCGGTGTTTTTCCTGCCTGTGTCCTCGGCGCTCGTGGCCGTCTGCCGCTATCATAGAAAGGCGCGGAAACCTCTTTAGGAAACCATCCATCAATTTTTTTCGAATCAATAGTGAAGCCCGTGCATACGTGGATACAATTTTGCCCCCTGTTTTTAGAAAATTAACAACAGGGAGCGTGATTTTGCCTTTTTTCAACAAGACTCTGCAACAGCTCATACGACCAATATTTCGATGACAACAATTGAAAGTGTGTTGAGGACCAAATTATTAGTAGAGATTTGTGCCCCCCTCGGTCCCCCGTAAGAACCACCTGCGATTTCTATCTCTGGGGTAACTTAACACATAAAGCGTACAAGACAAACCCACACACCCTGGAATAATTAAAACAAAATATCCGCCAGGAAATTAACAGCATTTCTCAATATGAACTACAGCAAGTTATGGACATTTTCCTAAAGAGTGCCAAAAATGTGTGGACAACGACGCTGGCCAGTTTCAGCATCTCCTTTCATAAAGTTGGTAAGTAAAGCCTTTAAAAGTAGTTTTAAAAATATTGTATGGTTTCATCCACGACTTTCTATGATAGTGGCAGACGGCAACGAACGCCGAGGACACAGACAAGAAAAACACCACGCAGCCGGTTCGTAGTTTTTTGGCTCTCCCTGTATATAGGCTATATCTTGTTTAAATAATTTCAGCAGCTGCCGCTAACTAGTGGCAAAGCTCGAACTTCTTCCATAAAGCTCCAATTGCAGTATTCTATGATACACGCTTGCATGGTTCCCTAACCTTAAATTGCTCCTAACAAAACAAAAGAATGAAAAATAACAATTTTCCCCTGCAACGAGAGTATGCAACCTCTGAAGGAAAACCCGATGTTGTGGAATCCTTGGTGATCAGAGGCAAAACTTAAATTGAATGTATACTATTTTCAATTTCCCTATCCATTTAAATACCCGAATTTCGTTCGTCCTATTAGTCTGTAATATTCAAACTAGCCCTCAACGTATGTCTGTGTCCTTTCATAGCCATACTAAGTTTCCAGCAGTACATGCTGTTTCGTGGTTCTGAAGTAAACAGCTTCCCAGAACCAACGTGAGATGTGCTTCATCTACAACATATACTCTTAGCCGTAGAGAGAAAGAACTCAGGAAAGTTGCAGTTATTGATCCTCTACGCACCGGTGCGCGCTCGCTGTGCACGCCGTGCTGGTTCGTTGCCGACTCATATTCACAAGTTGCTAAGTTCTGAATTCTGCTGCCGTACAGTACAGTACTGCCTGTATTCGAGCCTAACTTAATTATTTGTTTCTCTTCCTTTTTATTTTCTCCATCTGGTAGGTAGAGGTACTATTTGTAGAGCTATGCCAACATACATTGTAAACCTCTCTTTATTTAGTTTGGGTACTTATGCTTCCTGTTTACGTATTATAGTTTTTAATTGTAATTCTATTCATGATTCTTCTACTATGATCTCTAGTCATATGTACCTGAATAAGTATACCAAAACAGTTATGAAATTGTATCACTTAAATTATATAATAGATTACCCGAGTAGTTGAAAAAAAAATCTTGTTTTCATTTCAAAAGGAAGATACGAAGCGTTTTAACCCATAATCTTCTCTACAAGGCCCAGAAAATTAATTCTACTGATTGTACATAGGTAATATTTATTACTGTTGTCTCCCGTTGCTATACCTAGGTATATGCCTTTAGCAATAAAAAACCTATCTATGGCAGCCTACCCCAAAAAAACAACCCCTTTTGTGATACACTCATATGACATTCCCTACCGACTATTGCCTATTTTTATATACCATCTACAAATCTTCCTTACGAAAGCTTATTTTTCTATCTACTTCATTTTAATTAAGTTAAACCTTCCCAGAAGGTTTAATTCGATCACATTTGGTGTAGGTGTACTGAACATTTCAAACCAATAATAATGGATATCATGAAAATGGCTCATGCCACAAAAAAGTTAAATGAGGTAAATTATATCTTTAAAGAGACATAGGTTTTTTTTGTATGGAATGGTTTTTGTCTAACTCTTATGGTTTAACCATTATACGAAATTCCTTCCGAATGAAGAAGCCTTCGCAGACTATTCCCAGAAGTTCAAGATATAAATTTTATTTCTCATGCAAATATCTTAAATTATATATAATTTTAATCAAAATTGCTTTAGAGAAAATAAAAAAAAAAATTCGAAAATGTTTTCCATGTAAAGTTTGGGTTGGGGCAATTTTTACTTTCTCTACTACGTATAGTAAGTAGAAGTATTGTATTCCACCCAAAAATTCGATACCGAGATCACCGGAAATACATGTTTTAAGGCCCCCTGAATCCAAAAACATCATTTTTGGAAACATGTCCGTATGTGTGTCTGTCTGTCTATCTGTGAACAGCAAAGCTCAGAAACAACATCGGATAAACACCAAACTTGGTATTTAGGTTCAGTATCTTCCAGAAATACGACACGAAGCTTTACAAGAAAATCCCCCCACCCCAGTTTACCCTTTACATGGAACATTTTTCGAAAATTTTAATTTTCTCAAAAATGGCTCTAACGATTTTGATTAAAATAATCATATATTTAAGATAATTTCATGACAAATAAAATGTATATCTTGAATTTTCTGGGAATGTCTCCAAAATATTCTTCATTGTGAACGACTTTTGCATAACTGGTAAACCAAAGAGAAAGACAAAATATTACTACACAACAAATGTAGATCGCGTTAAAATAAACAATTTATGTCATATACGTTTTTGTTGTTGAGTGAACCATTTTCGAGATATTGCTTGTTATTCCCTTAAATTGTCCAATACTTATACTTTATCTCAAATGGGAATTCCTTATTCATTTTTACTTTCTCTACTACGTATAAGTAGGGGAAGTATTGTATTCCACACAAAAATTGCATACCGAGATTTCACCGGAAATACATGTTTTGAGACCCCCTGAATCCAAAAAAAAGCATTTTTGGAAACATGTGTGTGTGTATGTGTGTGTGTGTGTCTGTCTGTCTGTGAACAGCGTAACTCAGAAACGAACAGTCGGATAAACGCCAAACTTATTTAGGTTCAGTATCTTCCAGAGATGCGACACGAAGCTTTTCAAGAAAATTACCCACCCCAGAGTACCCTTTACATGGAACATTTTTCGAATATTTTAATTTTCTCAAAAATGGCTCTAACGATTTTGATTAAAACATATATTTAAGATACTTTCATGACAAATAAAATGTATATCTCGAATTTTCTGGGAATGTCTTCAAAAGTATTCTTCATTGTGAACGACTTTTGCAAAATTGGTAAACCAAAGAGATAGACAAAATTTTACTACACAAAAAATGTAGATCGCGTTAAAATACACAATTTAGGTCGTATACATTTTCTTTTCTTGAGTGAACCATTTTCGAGATATTGCTTGTTATTCCCTTAAATGTTCCAATACTTATACTTTTTCTCAAATGGAATTCGTTCTTCTTCTTTGTTTGTTTGTTTGTTTGTTTGTTTGTTTTTTTTTTTTTTTGGTCCTGTTAATGCAAAGAGAATGGAATACTCGACATAGCAAACAGCTCTTAAAATATTTGACTATCGCTTAAAGCCTACCAATTCCCCTTGCATCTACAAGAAAATTAGCAATTTGTACAAGAGTAGAGAAAGTCATGTGAGTGTAACACATCAGATTTTTTTTTAATCTTCATGTCGCATACATGGAAAACCCTGAGCATAAATACAAAACTTGGTATTTAATCGACTTTTCGTTTTTCAATTATGCTGTACAAGGACACACAAACACACATTTTCTAAAGCGAATATTATTATTATTATTATTATTATTATTATTATTCAATATGCCTCAAAACGTGTATTTCCGGTGAAATCTCAATATGGAGTTTCCGGGTGGAATGCATACTTCCTCTAGCTACTACCTAAATTGAGTGTTATAGAAAATACAAATTTAATGCTAAGATCAGAAATCGGTTCATGATGTTGAGCTTTCCGTGCGCTAATTAGACATTCTCGCATAAACATCTCTTATCTGATTCATGTATTCTTCTAAGGCGAATTAAATTACTCTGGGATAATACAAAAACCTAACGCTACAGTGTGGTAAACTAGAAGGCAAGGGATATTGAAGTAGTCTTTAGTTTAATAAGCAATATTACCACCAAACACTTACAGCAGAATCACAAGGAATTTCGAGAATTTCAGATTACACGCTCTACTCTTGCGCGCTCTGGCTGCAAATGAAATAAGGTCACACGTGCCTTTGCTTCCCGTCTCATATTCGAATACTGCTTCATGCTGGTATGCTGATAGTGCTTTACTATTTTTTTATTAAAATAAATTGTAAAATAATAGACTGCTAAAATACAAAGTAGCAAACAAAGTAAAAAAAAACAACATTCTGATGTTTATATGTCTTTCTCCATCCATCTTCGTTTATTTTTATACAGCTTCTATAAGCTATTCTTGCAAAAGCTTATTCTTCTAGCTGAGATAAACTTAGCATTACAGATTTCGTTAAGACGTGTCTACGAAGAGAATAGCTATAGTTTAAATCCTGCACACTATTTACTGGCCTTGAAACCCCATATTCTTTACATCACAACCCGAGAAAGTGGCGAAGAATAGCAGTATTTCAAAAACATTTGTGCTAAACACTCGATCAAAGAAATAGTCTTGCATTTTATTGTATTTTGGTAAAATGTTCATGTTTTATGAAATCTTATTGTTACTATATTTTGTAAAATTTACAATTCATTTTTAAAAATATATTATTTTAGACAGCATGGCCTCAAAGTGACACACGAGCTACAAGCTTTAGATTATCCCATTAGTGCATAATCTTCAGTGTGACCAACTTTGGCTTCAAGTCCAATCAGATGGCAATTACCCTTTGTATTTGCACATGTTTAAATGACTCGACTTGGTTTGATGAGATTTTACTTTTCATTATATCTCTTTACATGATTAATTTCCCATGGCACTCGTATTATCTGTTCACAATACAAATGGTCATACTTTAATTTATGACAATTCGGTGTAAGTTAACCTATGCATTATATTGGCAGCCTTCTGCTTTCTTTGATCTAAAACGCCATTCTTCTATCTAGTGTAACCTATACGAAGATTCAATGGCGGAAATTATGACTTCAGAAGAAACTGAAATGGAAGAGCCAGGTGAAATTACAGAACCAGCAGAGAAAATAACACTAGAACTACTTATCCAAAAACAAATCCAGAAAACAATGATATAGCTTTTAATCACTTCATTAGCTGGTGTAAGGCAAAACATGCTGAAAATAATGCCACAGCTAGCAAATACGCAAAACATCTGAGATCTCGCTTTCTTAACGTCATTTCTCTTGCTTCATGAACCGCGCTCTAAAAGTGATCTCTGCTAGTTTCAGGAATCGATATAATATTAGTGATATTTTACAAATTCACGCGCTGTCTAATATATGCCAAGCGTGTTAAAGTGGTTTTAATTTGCTCATAGAATTGCGAAACTCGGCCGTAAATAAAATCCTATTTTTACTTTCTCTACTACATATAATTGTATTCCACTCAAAAATTCGATACTCAGATTTCACTGGAAATATGTTTTGACGCCCACTGAATCCAAAAAATGCATTTTTGGAAACATGTTCGTGTGTGTGTGTGTCTGTCTGTGAACAGCATAACTCAGAAACGAACAGTCGGATAAACACCAAACTTGGTATTTAGGTTCAGTATCTTCCAGAGAAGAAGAAGGTTTTCAAGAAAATCCCCATACCCCAAATTACCCTTTACATGGAACATTTTTCGAAAATTTTCATTTTCTCAAAAATGACTAACGATTTTGAATAAATTACTATAAGTTTAAGACATTTTTATGGCAAATGAATTGTATATCCTGAATTTTCTGGGAATGTCTTCAAAAGTATTCTTCATTGTGAACGACTTTTGCATAACTGGTAAACCATAAGAGATAGACAAAATTTTACCACACAAAAAATGTAGATCGCGTTAAAATACACAATTTATGTCATATAACTTTTTTTTGTCGAGTGAACCATTTTCGAGATATTGCTTGTTATTCCCTTAAATTTTCCAATACTTCTTCTCAAATGGGAATTCGTTATTCATTTTTTTGTCCTGGTAATGCAAAGAGAATGGAATTCTCCACATAGCAACCAGCTCTTAAAATATTTGACTATCGCTTAAAACCTACCAATTCCCCTTGCATCTACAAGAAAATTAGCAATAAGATTAACAGTTCGATATCTGGATTAACATGAAGCATATAGAGAATCAGCGTTTGTAAAAATAGTTTGTACAAGAGTAGAGAAAGTCGTCCGAGTGTAACACATCAGATTTTTACCCTTGTATCATAATCTACTATTATTTTCATGTTTTTTCGCGATGTTTTTACTTCCTCGGCTAACATTTTCATTGTGAATGAACTGAACTTTCCAGATTGCAACGAGACAATTTCAACATCAAGGTTCGTTTAGTGCTGTATATTATCTAACAAATTACAAAATTTATACCCAAAGACTTGTTTTATTCACACCTACTTATAGTTAGCTAGAGGAAGCAATGCATTCCACTCAAAAAATTGATATTGAATTTTTTTTGCCGGAAATATGTTTTGAAGTCCCCTGAATAAAATAGAAAAGCAATTTTAGAAAACGTTCGCACATGCGTGTATGTGAACAGCGTGGATAAATACCGAACTTGGCATTTAAGTTCAACATCTTTAAGAATGCGACAGACGATTTAATAGAAAATATCCTAACCTAAACTCTCTATACATAGTAAATGTTTCGTTAATTTGTTATTTTCAATGAAATAACACATGTTAAAGATAAGTATATGCACGATTAATAAAATGTATATCTGTAAAGTTCTCTTCATTCTGAATGGATTTTTATGAATTTTGAATACCTGCTAAACCACAGAGATTCATAAACATTTGCTAAGCAAAACATGAAGATCTCGTTAACACACACAGTTTATCTCAAATAATGCTTATGGCATTAACCATTTCCTAGATTCGTTGTTATTGGTTTAAATTTCCAATACTTAAGCATTGTTTGAGTGCTCTCATCATTCTGTTAGTCATGATGACATGGAAAGAGTATGGCATTTCAAAGCTAGCAAGTAGCAATCAGCTTTTAAAGACTGAGTACCGCTTGAACCTCTTGTATGCCCCCCCTTTGGCACTCGGATTATCTGTTCACAATACTAATCGTCATACTTCAATTTATCGCCATTCGTTGTAGAGTTAACGTGTACATTATATTGGTAGCCTTCTGCTTTCTTTGATCTAAAACGTTATTCTTTTATCTAGTGTAACCTACATAAAGATTCAATGACGGAAATTATGAATTCAGAAAAAAATGAAATGGAAGAGCCAGGTGAAATTAAAGAACCAGCAGAAAGAATAACACTAGAACTACTTATCCAAAAACAAATCCAGAAAGCAATGATATAGCATTTAATCACTTCATTAGCTGGCGTAATGAAATGTGTATTGAAACTATTTCTGCAAACGTTTACCTCGATTAACTTTAAGTAAAGGCGTTGTAATAATGCTTTTTTTTTAAATAATAAACTATAGTGGCAAGAGAAAATTATGTCAATGCAATACACGTGCGGTTATTGTTTTTCCTCCCCTTTCTTTCAAAATAATTATATAAACCTACTCTATACGAATCTGACGACTGAAAAATTCAATGCCATAGCCGGAATTTGAACCACGGATCTTCCGTGCCCTACCGCTATTTTTCTATGGTAGCTCAGTTGGTTAGAGCAACCGGACGGAAACCAGAAGATCCATGGTTCAAATCCCGGCTATGGCATTGAATTTTTCGTCTGATTCTACCTTTCCAACCTTGTCTTACACACGACTTGTGTTGAACAGTTTAATTCCACTACTCTATACGCTTTGGGGACATGTCATTTAGACGTTTAAATGTAGGTTTCAAACATTGATTTTTTTACTTTCTCTACTACTTACCTACAGTAACTACAGACAATATTGCACTCCACCCAAAAAAAAATTGATATCGAGATTTCTCTGAAATACAGGCAACAAGAATCACAAAATGGCAATTTTAGAAAACGTTCCTGTGTGTCTGTCTGCAACTCCATCTTTGAACACCATAACTCAAAAAAGAAAAGTCGTTACATGCCAAACCTGGAATTTTGAATTCAACGGCTTCCCCACCTCAAACTACCCTATACATGGAAAAACCTTCTTCCCACCCCATAAATGACAAACGATTCTGATAAAATACTGCATATTTAACATTTAAGATATTTGCATGACAAACAAATTTGTATATCCACCTAGCATTTTTAGCGAATAGACAGTGAATTAGTTTTGTATAATTAGTAAACTGTAAGAGGTACGAAATCCTAATACACGAAAAAAAAAAATACTTCTGTTAAAGCACACAATTTCCCACCCCCCATTAAGAATTTGTGAGATATCATTGGTTATTAGTTTGAGTATCCAAATAGGTACTTATACTTTTATTTTCATGCGGTAGATCTCTATTCGTTTATTCTCGTGGTCATGCAAAGAACATGAAATTTCAAAGCCATTACATAGCTTTACATTACATTTTTAAAAATCTGATTATAGCTTAGCCTGGTGTACCTTCTTATACCCACAACGAAATGTGTAATGAAAGTAAACTTTTGTTAGAATAGTTTGTAAAGAGTGATTAGAGAAAATCATGTGAATGCAACACATAAGATTATATATATCTTCTTAATTGTAACAGCTTTAAAGGAACCAAACTGTGAAAATTTAAAATTCTGTGTTTCTTAAGCAAATAACTTCCTTTTTTACTACGTACTCCTAGCATTATATAAAATAAATTCCTAAATTTTTAGCAAAAGCACGAGACAGCTTTTGAGAAATACATGATTTTTTAAACTGAAAAAAAAAACAACTCCTTGCAGTATAGTTTTCAAACATCTATAACAAAACTTTTAAAAAGTTATTGCATGATTTTCCATTTTAAATAGAAAAAGTATTACTATTCTAGGAAAAATGACGAATTACTTATTTTAAAGATAAAAATCTGATGCATTTCACTCATATAACTTTTTCTGCTCTTGTACAAACTATTTTCACAAACGCGTATTCTTCATCTACTTCATGTTAATCGAGATATCGAGATGTTAAATCTTATTGATAGTTTTCTTGTAGGTGCAAGGGGAATATGGTAGATTTTAAGCGATATTCAAATCTTTTAAGAGCTGGTTGCTATGTGGAGTATTCCATTCTCTTCGCATATCCAGAACATAAAAAAAAGAAGAAGAAGAAGAAGAAGAAGGAATATCTCGGAAATGTTTTCCTTCCTCCCCCCCAAAGTGTGTATATGAGAAATTGTGTGTTTTAACGAGATCTACATTTTTTGTGTGATAGAACTTTGCTTACATCTTACGGTTTACATGTTATGCGAAAGTCATTCAGAATGAAGAGGGCTTGTAGGGACATTCCCAGAAAATTCAAGATATACATTTCATTTGCCATGAAAATATCTTAAACGTATGATATTTTAATCAAATTCGTTAGAGCTATTTTTGAGAAACTTAATTTTTTCGAAAGATGTTCTATGTAAAGGGTAGTCTGGAGTGGGGAGATTTTCTGGAAAATCTTCGTGTCGCATCCTTGGAAGATGGTAAACTCAAGTACCAAGTTTGGTATTTGTCCGACTCTTCGTTTTTGAGTTATGCTGTTCACAGACAGACACAGGCACACGCACGGACATTTTTCCAAAATGCTTTATTTGGATTCAGGGCACCTCAAAACACGTATTTCTGGTGAAATCTCGATAGAGAATTTTTGGTTGGAATGCAATACTTCCTACTTACTATGATAGTAGAGAAAATAAGAAACAACCATGCTAAAAAATGTATTATGCATATATACACATGCATAATCAATTTTACTTTCTTGAAATGTTCCACCGCTAACTTTATTTATTACGATGTTGAAACGGGAATTGAGCCAAGAGCGCCCAAAACAATGCGAAACATGAATAGAAAGAATTCAAATTCAATATAATGCTTATAAAATGCATAGCTATAGAATTTAAATATGATTTATTTAAAGGACAGTAAAAGCAAATAACAAGGATAAGTTACGTAATTAAATATACATGCGTAATTAAATATAAACATTTACTTCGACCGATCCCGTAGCTCAGTTGGTGTGCGAGTCCCAGATTCGATTATCAGCTGGGCTAGGGAAAATTTTCTTCAAACAAGAACGTTTCTTGGTATGCCCAGAGTCTGGTTTATGAGTGTACTTGTGTGTGTACGTTACCGGTTATTTAGTAACTAATTCTTCCATAAATAAGATTTCAGGATTGCCGCTGGGCTAAAACATGAGCACACGTGCCAAGCCATACTCGTACAACTAACACCAGGGGCCGGAATCTGATGAAACGCATCTTTTAATTGTTGCACATTAGGCATTGCTAATGGGTCACAGATTGTGGAAATATATTATATATGTATTTGATCATATTATGTCATTTAGGGATTTTTTATTTACATTTTACGGCATTTTCTTGCTCTCTGCCTGCTTATTTAGTCATTTTCTTGCAATTACATTGAGTGTATAAATAATTTTATATTACTAACTTTTTTACATACGGACAACTTTTCAAACATAAATTTCACTACTTAACTGAGAAAAATATATATTCTTTAATGGCATTCTTGGGGGGGGGGGATCAAACTCCTATTTAATGGTTAGTCTGGAAAGGGTTGCTTGTGGGTGGCGATGTGGCTACTGTGAGGGGAGCAGGTATAACTACTTTTATGAATTCATGTCCAAAATTAGGGATGAGACAGGTCGGGTTTTCTTTTTACTTTCTCTACTACGTACAGTAAGTAGGGGAAGTATTGTATTCCACCCAAAAAATCGATACCGAGATTTCACCGGAAATACATGTTTTGAGACCCCATGAATCCAAAAAAAGCATTTTTAGAAACATGTCCGTGTGTGTGTGTGTGTGTCTGTGTGTCTGTGAACAGCATAACCCACAAACGAACAGTCGGATAAACACCAAACTTGGTATTTAGGTTCAGTATCTTCCAGAGATGCGACAGGAAGGTTTTCAAGAAAATCCCCCCCACCCCAGATTACCCTTTACATGCAACATTTTTCGAAAATTTTAATTTTCTCAAAAATGGCTCTAACGGTTTTGTTTAAAATATCATACGTTTAAGATATTTTCATGACAAATGAAATGCATATCTCGAATTTTCTGACAATGTCTCCAAAGTATTCTTCATTGTGAACGACTTTTGCATAACGGTAAACCATAAGAGACAGACAAAATTTTACTACACCAAAAATGTAGATCGCGTTAAAACACACAATTTATGTCATATACATTTTTGTTGTTGAGTGAACCATTTTCGATATATTGCTTGTTATTCCCTTAAATTTTCCAATACTTATACTTTTTCTCAAATTCGTTATTAATTTTTTTTTATGTCCTGGAAATGCAAAGAGAATGGAATGCGCCACATAGCAACCAGCTCTTAAAATATTTGACTATCGCTTAAAGCCTACCAATTCCCCTTGCATCTACAAGAAAATTAGCAATAAGATTAACATTCGATTAACATGAAGCATATGGAGAATAAGCGTTTGGAAAAATAGTTTGTACAAGAGTAGAAAAAGTCATGTGAGTGTAACACATCAGATTTTTTTACGTTAATTTGTCAGGTTATTAGGTTATTCTCCTTATCCTTGCTTCGTGTCATGGGTTGTGAAGTCCTCTTCATTAGCGTTGAATTTTGCATAATCCTAAAACTCAAAAGGAGTTCATGCTACCACTTTGTAAGACTTCCTTCTTAATTTTCTAAACTATCTCATCATTACTTATATCTGCTTAATTTATAACTTTCTGTACACTAATTTTAATAAATTAAATCGCAATTTTAAGCCATTTTTGTAATTATTATGTCTCTTTTTTTAAACTTTTAGAGTCATTTTATACATAACTTTTTCAAACCTTATAGCTCACCAAAATCTGGGCTCTGATTATGACAACTATGAGCACAACTATATGGCAATAATAGGTGCGGGAAGTTAACAAAAAACATTTATGTATATTGAGTCACATCAAGAGGTTCAGCATAATCTACCTAAAACTAATGCATAACGTTAAAAACGCCATCGTTATCCCCCCCCCCATTTATACCCCACCTTTAACTGTTATGGTCATATCGACGGACTTTTACCTTTGTAACATATTGCCTTATCGGCAATGGTGTTAAGGGGAATTACATCTTAAGTGTGTTAAATTACCACTGCTCTTAAAGTTCTCATTTTGTTTTAATTTTTATGAAATATTCTATAAATCATGACAATTATTTTAAGTGGTTGTTTTCATTGATAGCTTATGTTGCTGGGTCCGTAAAAATTATTTCATTCAGCAGAAAAATAATAAAATTTACTCTTAAAACATGTGAAGTCATGTACCTTTTACTCTGATACTACTTGCAATAAAGAATCACACTTTTGCAAGCTTGTTCTTAGTATAATCAGCTATCTTCTGAACCTCAATTATTTAGTTATGTTTATCAGTTCACTAGACATTGAAAAAAAATTATTTGCAATGTTAAAAAGTAAAAATGTGGAAAATTTGCAATGTTGTTATTTTCTTAACAACACTAATATACGATACAAAATTATGATTGTGGTTCAGAAAGTTTAACTATGTGTTGTATACATGTACTGAAAATTTCAGCTTTTTACCTATCATATTTCTGAGAAAAAGGTACATAAGTATCCAAAAATCTTGTTTTGAGAAAACTGAATTGAAAGTTTGAACATTAAAATCCTGACACACTTTAATACATTCCAGGGTCATAATCATCTGCACCTTCATTCCTGGATTGCTTCAGCTTTTCTGATTGCGTTCTCTTGGTGCTGGCCTCTTGTTAATTGCTGAACTGCTCGCTGGACATGATATAGTCGTTCGTTGTTGAAAGATACAAAAATGTTCTAAAAAGGGATATTGCATGACAGCTTTAAAGGAATGCAGACTAGCATTTAAATGGTATTTAAATGTTTTAAAAACCTCTTAACCCCCCCAAAGTATATATTTTCTGAAACTGGAAATAAGAGAGAATTTGTTAGTGCCTAAAACAAAACAAAAAAATGTGATTTTTTACCATTTCAGAGTACCTTGTCCCCTTAAATCGTATGCGCTTGTCGTTGGACTTCTATATTTCTTTGGGTTTTGTACATTAAATGACTAACACATTCACCCTCTCATTCATACTTCCAAGCTCTGGGGAGAATAGGGAATAATCTTGGCTAGAGAAAACGTCCAGCCGGGAATCGAACCCGGGACCCAACGCTCAGCAGGCAAGTGTTCTACCGATTGAGCTACGGGGCCAGCGTAATATTGTTAACACAGTAAGTAGACAGAAAGTATTATAACGCAAGAGAAGCAGCAAAAAGACAATGCCATTAAAGGTACTGGAAAGCAACAAATAAGGCCACGTTAGGGCAAGACACGCGTGAGACGTCGCAGAAGAAAAGAAGTTTTAATTTAAAAATAATAGCGAGGTTAATGTGAAATTACCACTTAGATAGCTAATGGGGATCAGTGCCGACGTAACATATATAGTACAACCGTAATTAGAAACGAGTTAGTAGGAAGAATTGAACTCCGCATATAAGGTGCAGAGTCACTTTGTTAACTTCGTAAAAGGCGTATCTGTAAAAACTCTTATCGCTTTAGCCTCAGCTAAAGAAGCACATACGCGTCAGAGATAGTAAGGAAAGCACTTAAGTGTGGAAACAGTAAAGATAGCATATCCCTCGTGGCAGAATAGTAAAGCCTGCGTAATACAAGTCGTGGAATGCATACATAGTCTATTTTGTAAAAGAGTTTCACATACTTGAATTATAAAGCTCTCATGCTTTAAACGTATCACATTTTAAGCAGAACAAATATATTTTACTATTTTAATTTATCTATTCAAAATATGTAAAACCAGCTGGCTCTCTGGTATCTGGCATCTGCATGGAACATTTTGAACGTTGACAGGTGTTGGAAAAATAACTTTAAATGATTTAGGTATGTCTTTTACGTTTAAAACTGCCATTTAATGGTGATATGGTAAGCGCTTAAAGAGCAGCTAGCTGAAAATTCTAAAATCGATATTTTCAGGTATTTTCGACAGTTTTTACAGGTTGGTCCTCTTAAGGACTCCGAGTTCGAGACATCAAAGCCGAGCAGCACTCGCGTGCAAACTATCTGATGTTGCAAAGCTCACTCGACCGGTGACTACAGGGCAGGAGGGGAGTAGTCCGCCCCTCCCTAGTAAAGTCGGCGCGGCACAGTGCACGAGCACTCTTGGCTACACACGAGTGCGGCAGTTCCGCCATGTCGGACAACTGCATCACGCATCTGAAGCAACGTTCGGCGTCTCCTCTTCCTCTGCCATATTTCAATCCGCATTGGGAATATTTATACCTATTCACTCAGATAGGAGGGAAGTCGAAATGTTTAGTGTGCCACAGAATTCTAACGAATGTGAGAAAGTTCAATATGAAGAGACACTATGCTGCTTATCACGAGAAGGACTACGAGCGTGTCGAGGGTTCTGAGCGAGCAGCAGAGGTCGAAAAGCTCAAAGCAAACGTGTATTGTTGTTCTTCGGAGCCTGCAGAGGTAACGCATTTTTATTTCATTGTATTTAAAGGCTTACTGTTGCCAGCTCATAACCCGTTATTATTTTACTACTCGCGGCTTGCCTTTGCTCTCGAAGTATGGTTAACCTCACTTGGAGTGAAATGATTTCTTTGCTTTCATTGGCTAAAGCGACACGCCCATTAGTGCAATGTGAAACATGCTGTAGCTTGCGTCGCTGATATCTCACATCAGGTTAGGGCTCTACTGACAGTAATACACTGATTTTATAGCAGAACAGCTGCACTACCTAGAAATGAGAAACAAACCTGGATGAGGCTTATTTTACTGCAAAAGTAAAAATGCCAGCGGCACGTTCAAGGTCGTACTGCCAAGAGTAGGCCGGATTCCATTTTCTTGCAGTAACTTACTGCCCGCCCCGCCCCGGTTTACTGCATTAGTCTCGAACACCACGTGATACATGTCTTTCTCAGCATTTTTCATTGAAGTTAAGAAATATCCGGTTCTCTATAATCCTGAGAACGAAGATTGTAATAGAAACGTGAAAGTTGAAGCTTGGAAGAAAATAACCCAGCCTGCCGAAATAACTTTAACACAAACAGACGCGCGCGACTCCCGAGCAAAAGCAAGCCTCATGTTAACCTTTAGAGTATCAGAATGAAATGCCTCTCTCCCTCTCTTTTCACCTTCCTTCCCCCTCTCATTCTTCCGTATTCCTTTACGCAATACTCCAAAATTATAACAAACCTGCTTTCTTTGAATAATGCCCTAGTAAACGTATTAAACACGAAAATAGGATGAGTAACAACCACAAGACTTTCCCTATTACTATTTATTTTCGTGGTTTTTCTACAAACTTTTCATATAACACATTGTTTTTATTTACTTCCTATAGTAATGACAAGTATTCGTCAGAAATGGTTTCAGTTTTAGGCGCAAGCGTAATTGAGGTAACTGACTGTTTTACTTGCTACCTATTATGTGTTACTTGCATGAGCTCACGAGGAAGAAAACGCCCATTTAAAATTTCAAAGTGCATTTCAAAAATTCAAATGAACAGCTAATATTTCGGAATTGGTTAAGGGGACCAATCTCTGAAACTGGAAATTTTGTATTTCTTAAGCAATTCGTTTTATATATTTGTATATTTTAAGGGGATCAATATTTAAACTTTGGAAATTCTGTATTTTTAAACAAGTTGTTTGATTTTACCAGGTATTTATGATGTATTCTATAACAAACTTCCAAATATTCAAATCAATTCCTCTAGTAATTCTTTAGAAACAAATATTTTTTTTAATGATCTACAAGGGAATCAGCGGTGCAGTTTTCAAAATTTTGAAGAAAAGAAAAAAAAGTATACTTATTTTATATACCAAACATATCTATCATATTGATACTTTAGAAAAAAGATTCACTAATATACCCAAACCTCTTACTTGTTATGCTTTTGAATTAATAAAAATGACTTCTAAAGGCATGCACTTTGTAATTTTTACTTTCTTGAAAATTTTCAAAAATAACCATTATTTACTATCATCCCAAATCTATTTGGTGAACTTTTCGAAGAAATTGGCAAAAACTTGTCAGCAAAGAGCAATTTCAGTGATAAGTGCTGAAAAAAAATGAAGAAGACTAACTTTGATGATAGAGAGGTGCTTTTAGACTTCAAAAACTGCACTTCTGTGTTGGCTGGCAGTTAAATAATTTTAGTGACTACACTATTATAATATACTCATTCCTCTTAGAAACACTAAACTTTATTACAACACAAAATCTGTATTTTTCAGAATTTTCCGCAATTTTCACAGTTTGGTTCCCTTAATGGGACTTACATTTTTCTTGTATTAAATCTTTATCTATCTCTCAATATTTTACACTTATTTAAAATTCTATTAAAATGAAGGGGCTATTTAGATTTTACAAACACATAACCTTTATTCATCTTTCCAGTATCTCAAACGTACGTACTATATTTTAAATAAAATCTTTAGTCATATTATACAGTTTAGAAATGTAAAATAACAAAAGATCTTCCATGTGAGAGATTGTTTTGAGTGTCTTTGTTTTTCCTCTCTCTGTTCTCTCTCTCTCTCTCTGAACTTGTTATAGAAAACAGATATCACTTTGCAATGTCCAATGCATAACAAATACTCTTTCGTGACCTAAGCCTTTAAACACCAACAGCTTTTACTTTTAATGCATGAATACTTGAAGCAGTATTGGAATGTTTCTAATGAGCGTTTGCTAAAAGTACTGATATCAAATCTAGCTGAACATCGTGTCGGCCTATAGCATGCCCAGTGCACCAACAGCAAAAATCTTGTGTTATAGTCACATGGATCACTTTCGTTTATTTATACTTCTACAAACCATTCTTACGAAAGCTTATTTCTGTACCTGAGAGGCATGCTGTGGTGACCTTTTTTGTTATTGTTGCGAAAATGACTTACTTGCAGCTTTGGAATCCTCTTGAGTCAGTTACTTTAATGGTAAAGAGAGTGAGTGAAAAAATAATTCCCTAAAAACATATAGACGGTAGAATAAAATAGTAAACTTTGATAAATGTTTGCAAAGGTATACTGCAATAAGTGCCTTTTACTCTTCACACGCTAATATCCGAGATGCTGACAGAGGTAAACAATCGTACGTAAATGGTGAATACTTTCTGTGTGACTTCCTCACGCGAACTCTTGCAACAATACATGACCATTTCCACTCATTATTATTGCTCATTGTTGACTTACCAGGGTAAACAAGTGAAAGTGCAACAGTCTTATAGTGTGGGTGTATTAGAAGTTTTCTTTAGTGCTTTAATTATCAAAAAAAGAGTGCAAGTAAATTATTGGTACAGCTCATTACAAAGCAATTACTTCTTTAGAAGATGAACACGGTTAGTGGGTGTTTGCTATATTTTAAATGTATAATTATTAAAATATTGTAACATTTCCTTTGTTTTGTTTACTGCTTTGTTTAAGCGGATATGTATAGTATTAATTCTTGACAAAACAGTTACTCAAAAAATATTAGTACAGGGTGAGCCAAAATACTCCGAACCGCGGTGTTTTTCCTGTGCGCTTCCTCGGCGCTCGTTGCCGCCTGTTGCTATCATAGAAAGGCGCGGATGAAACCATACCACAGTTTTAAAAGTACTTTCAAAGGTTTTACTTACCAACTTTATGAAAGGAAATGCTGAAACTGGCCACTGTTGTCCATACATTTTTGGCACCTCTTTAGAAAACTATCCATAATAGAATTTTTGGGGGGAATTATCCAAACGATGAGCGATGTTGATGGGCTTTAAAAGAGTAATAAAAGTATCGAACAATTTGAACCATAGCTGATGCCACAAAAAAGTTATTTGGAAAAAATTGTGTATTTTAAAGAGATCTACATTTTTTTGTGCAGCACGTTTTTTTTCTATCGCTTAATGTTTATCAGTTATATATAACATTTATTCTGAATGAAGTGGACTTCACAGGTTATTTCTAGAAAATTCAAGATATACATTTTATTATATATATATATATATATATATATATATAATGTAAATACCTAAACATGTATTTTAATAAAAATCTTTCTAGAAAATTCAAGATATACATTTTATTATATATATTATGTAAATACCTAAACATGTATTTTAATAAAAATCGTTAGACCATTTTTGAAAAAATTCTAAACATCTTCCATGTATAAGGTAGTTTGGGTTGAGGAGATTTTCTTGAAAATGTTGTATCATATTTTTGAAAGATGCTGAACCTAAATACCAAGTTTGGTATTTTTTCGAACATTTCGTTTTTGGATTATGCTGCTCACGTGTGCCCGCTGTCCTTTTTTAATTTGTTTTCAGGGCCCTCAAAAAATTGTATGAGGGATGTGTTTAAAGAAGGGTCCGTTATTATACAATAAAATAATAACTAATAAATATTTTGGATAATTAACTTTTTATTTCATTCTGCATGCCTTAAATTTCTTTCCACATTTTTCGCAATCATTTAAATTCTCATTGTAGTGTAAATACATTTTAGTAGCTCTTCTGCAGAGCCTTCATTTTATGCCAAGCCCGCGGATCGCGCGAATGTGTGCTCCGCAAACAGTCTACTATACTGCAGGGTTTTCCGTTCCGTAATTCCCGCATTACTTACTCACGAATGTTGGTAACATATATGTAATGAGTACTACCTTGTTATAAATGTTGTTGAAAGTGGTGTCCATCTGCAGGAAGACATTCTTGACATCGTCGGATGAAATTACTATTCATACGCATAAGTTCTTCTTGCGTAATGTTCATAATTTCTGCTTTTATATCGTCCTTAAGTTCGTCTATGGTGTGGGGATTGTTCCTATAAACTTTATTGTTTAGCGTTAGCGATCCCGTTGTTCTAACTTTATTGACCAAACATCCCAGTGTTTCTACCCGGAACTAGATAAGCAAGAAATTAATTGCTGCTGAAATTGTTTACACCCCCGTCTACATCAGTTTTCACGTATATATCGCACATAAAAATAAATTTGTTGACAGGCATTTCCATGGACTACTAAGAGAATAACATTCCTAAGGAAATAACGCATAACACACGTATTGTCGGAACACTTCACGACACGAAGACAAAGCAAAGATTGAGACAGCTCATGCTGATACACGTAACCTTGGCACGTCCTAAGCCGCTTCTACGCAGTGGCATAATGCCGAGGTCACTGCCGTCTCGGCCGATACGCATATAAGGTGGTTGTGGCCTTGACATAAAACGAAGGTACTGTAATAAGAGTTCGTCGCCAGCCCATATATCCTTCGTATACTCTTTCTGACATGCATTTTTTCTGTATTTAAGATGCCAAGGAAGAAAAAAAATGCGATATTGGTATCGTGGATTTTAGGGGGAATTGAAATGGTGGTGCGGAATTCTGATCTTTAACACAATTCAGAAAACAAATTGTTAATTTGTAGGTTCACCAAAACAGGCGTTGATTATTTAAGCTCACTTTCACTTGAGAAAGTTTTAACTCCAGGCTTCCCAAATGGACTGGCGGTGGAAGTCTGTGACGAGGTTTTTAAGAACTTATGCAATGATAAGACAAGTAATGAAGGCTTCGAAGAATTGGCTAAAAATAAACTATCGAAAAATGTTTAGTACTTCTACTTTGTAAAGTGCGCCTTTTTTTAAGGATACCCCTCGAATTACCGGTGAAACCTCGGCATCGAAATGTTGTTTGGAATGCAATATTTCTTTGCCTACTATGGATAGATGGTAGGAAAAGTAAAAAGTGCACTGAAACCATTTCTAGCGAACATTTATCACGATAAACAAGACGCGGATATAGCACGAGCTTCTGCATGAATAATTCAGAGAAAAGATGGCAAATTATAAAAAGTAAAGAATGTTGTACGATTGGTGCAGGTGATAATTCTTAAGCGATATTCCTTACGAACTCCAACGATTGAAAGCCATACTATCCCATTAACTTCGTCTTGTTAAAAGCTCTTGGGGACTGGGCCTCCTAAGATTACATTTACCCCAGACAAGGCACACACCAGACTGGTTGTGGTGCTTGAAATACAAAGCGTGTAAGTTACAGCTGTGCTCAAGTCCAGCCCTTATATGGCAAACTCCTAGAAATGTGCGTCTAAGTGATATAAACTATCTCCCTAGATAGGGTCGTCGGCAATACTGCACATGAAATCGATATTACAAACAAGTATATCGATCTCTTTCTTGGCTTCAACTTCAAATGGCTCTGAATTAGAGCAGAGAGTATGTGCCGAGTTCTTGTCTGTGCCATGGTGCCCAAGATGCTAAGTCGAAACGGAAAGATACTCCTGGTGACAAATGGTTACAAGTTCAATTTAAATTATACAGGAAAGGATGGTAGGGAGATTTAGAGGTGTATAAATACTAAGAGCAAATGCAATATACAGACATTAAGTAATAAAAATAAGATTCTGAAAGGTAAAGAAGTGAACCACAATTACGACCCAGATCCAACCTTCAGTAGACAAGAAGTTAGTAATAAATTGAAAACAAAATGAATTCAAGATAGTGACTATGCAGCTGTCATACCGCTAAAACTTTTAAACACTGAATTAAAGCAAATTTCAGAATTTTACATAGGCAGACGTTTCCCGGGTTAAACGGAATGTTTACAACGCAAAACGTTCAGTACTTCCATCACTATCTAAGAACATTACTAAGGTACGTATAGCCATTGAGACTAATAGTTAATGTTATTTAACTAACAGAATAATATCAGGCTTTTATGTAGGGTAATACAATTTCAGAGGCGGAACCTTCCAATATCTTTGCTATATACTTATTTATTTAAAAAAAAATTGATGTGTTACACTCACATCCATTTCTCTACTCTTGTACAAACCATTTTTACAAACTCTTATTCTCCATTTCATATTCTCCATTACATTTTCCACATAGCGACCAGTTCTAAACATGTTTGACTATCGCTTAAGGCTTACTATGTTCCCCTTGTTTTGTATTTGCAAGGGCAATATAGAAATACAGTAGCCTTTAAGCATAGACATATCTCTTAATAGCTAGTTGCTAAGTGCAGCATCATTCTCTTTGCCACAGATTAATACTCTTTGCATATCCAAGACAAAAAATGAATAACGAATTTCCATTTGAGAAAATAAGTATTGAAAAATTTAAGGGAATAACAAGCAATATCTCGAAAATGGTTCACTCAACAACAAAATGTATATGACAAATTGTGTATTTTAACGCGATCTACATTTTTTGTGTAGTAAAATTTGGTCTATCTCTTATGGTTTACCAGTTATGCAAAAGTCGTTCACAAAGAAGAATACTTTTGGAGACATTCCCAGAAAATTCAAGATATACATTTTATTTGTCATGAAAATATCTTAAACATATGATCTTTTAATAAAAATCGTTAGAACCATTTATGAGAAAATAAAAATTTTCGAAAAATGTTCCATGTAAAGGGTAATCTGGGATGGGGGGATTTTTTTGAAAACCTTCGTGTCATCTCTGGAAGATACTGAACCGAAATACCAAGTTTGTGTTTATCCGACTGTTCGTTTCTGAGTTATGCTGTTCACACACACACACACACACACACACACACACACACACACACACACACACACACACGTTTTCAGGGGGTCTCAAAACATATATTTCCGGTGAAATCTCGGTATCGAATTTTTGGGTGGAATACAATACATCCCCTACTTACTATTCGTAGTAGAGAAAGTAAAAATTACTAGCGTTCCAAAAATTTATCCAGAAAGAATCTAAAGTTCGAGTTGGATTTATTTCGACTATTTTATGAATAACATATTTTTAGACAGTCGTTTTCATAATAACGACTTTTCAATTCTCATTTTAGTACCTAAATATCATTGATTTTTCTATCCATAAACTACTGTGCTTAAAAGTAAATTTCCATGAATAAAGGCGAATCAGTTAACGCCAAACTTCATTGTGAATTCACAAGCTGTCATCTTAATGTTTATTTACCTGGCTTACATACTACTAACAGACTTTATATTAAAAAGAAATGTTCCCTCAAACTATCCTTTCTTAGAAATTCATTCAGTTGAAAAATGCATCTGATGCGATAGAAACAGGGTTGGAAAAACATAATCAGTTTTCATGTGTAAAATTTCAGCAACCAAAGAAAACTGCGAATTGCAACTGTAATTTAATTCAATGTTCTGTCTATTCTTTGACTACATGGGAGTTATTACTGAAAGAATAAACATGTGTCGTTCTGCTTGTACAGGGAGAGCCAAATAAACTACGAACCGGGTGCGCGGTGTTATTCCTGTTCGCCTCCTCGGCGCTCGTTGCCGTCTGTCGTATCATAAAAGGGCGGATGAAACCATACATTTTTAAAACTACTTTTAAAGGCTTTGCTTACCAACTTTATGAAAGGAGATGCTGTAACTGGTCACCGCCGCTGTCCATACATTTTGGCACCTCTTTTGAAAACTCTCCATCACTCGCCGTAGTTCACGTTGAGAAACGCTGGCAATTTCCTGGCGGATATTTTGTTTTAATTCTGCCAGGGTGTGTGGGTTTGTCTTGTACACTTTATGTTTTAAGTTACCCCAGAGATAGAAATCGCAGGGGTTTAGGTCGGGCGACCGAGGGGGCCACAAATCTCTACTAATAATTCTGTCCTCAAACACACTTTCAATTCTTCTCATCGAAATATTGGCCTATGAGCTGTTGCAGAGTCTTGTTGAAAAATGGCAAAATCACGCTCCCTGTCTGTTAATTCTCTAAAAACAGGGGGCAAAATTGTATTCACGTATGCACAGGCTTCGACTATTGACTCGAAAAAAATTGGCCCTTCTTAAAGTTAGTAAGTAAAGCCCTTAAAAGTAGTTCTAAAACTGTTGTATGGTTTCTTTCTATGATAGTGGCTGACGGCAACGAGCACCGAGGATGCGGACAGGAAAAACACCGCGCAGACGGTTCATAGCTTTTTGGCTCTCTCTGTATTAAACGATATTTCACTGATCAAGTTAGGAAAGAAAATACTGTGCCTATTTTTCTATTTATTTATCTTTCCTGAAAGCTCAAAAGTGATGTACCTTAAATACAAATTACCTCATACATTCAAACCTCGCTAAATTTATTCTGCAAATTTTAGATTAAAATAATAATTTACTCTTGTCTCATCTCTCCTGGACAGAGAAAGCCAAAGAACCAACACAGGCAAAGATAGTGTGTGTGATAAAACAACGCAGGCAGAGCTTCGGGTTCTGATAGACACTAAAATATTCTAAAATTGTACTAAATGAACACATAATAATAACGCTTTTTTCCTTAAGTGTATGTGAGTTACCAAATTGTTTATTCTTGTAGCATAGAAACTCTTGTCACCATTACCTTCCCCCTTTAGAGGTATCGAGAGGGGATATTTCTAAATTCTGAAATTATAAGCATGCATTTTTGAAAGCAATGCCACAAATTAAATATGTAATCTAGTATGTAGAAATTTAAATGTATTAATTGGTTAATTAGTTGTCATTTTAAGTTACAAAATATTCCACACGACGAATTAAGTTTTAATAATAAAACTTATTTTAAAGCGCGAGATGATTCCGGCGGTAACACACTAGCTCGCAATCGGGGGGTTCCGGATTCAAATCCCTTAGGACCAGGCAACCGGACCGGTAGCTAGTTGAATACTGGGTTTATTTGAGGCAGTATTTTTAACACTTAAATAATTTCAGTCTAATTATATAATATAAATTCAATAACAGCCCGCTTTAAAGCAATATGTGTATAATATATAAAATGTATGTAACAGTATTACGTAATTTAATAATGCAGGAGCTGTGAGAATAGAAGCTGAAAGTTGCTAACAATGAGGTAACTTTGAGGCAATAATGAATTGGAAAGTTTAATAATGCTACTAGTAATTCTTGGATTTTTTTTTATATTTTAAAACAGTTTATAAATAGCCAATCAACAACTAGAAAAGCTGAAAGTTAAATACAAGTGTTCTATTGGAATAGGATTAGCCAATCAGAGACTTGAAATAGAGCAATTTACAAATTTAAGCGGCAAATGCCAGTCGCTAGAAGGCAACGTACCTGAGCAGTTCATTCGCTCGGTACGTATTCAGTGTGAGAAATAAAATTCATTACGGCGAGAATATTATAAAGTTTACGTGTTAAAAAGTGCAAGTAATTAACAAATATCTCACAGCCCTCTATATCAGTGAAGTGTTATTTAATCGTGTGAAGGATTAATAAAAGGAGTGAAGTAAAAATTATAATTTGTGTAAGCCTACATTCTTTAGCCGCATCACCCCCTGATAAGAGATACCTGTTTCTACAAATTAATACTGACGCAGCCGAGGCAAACATAAATATATATATATATATATATTTATATAATATTTAAAGAAACATTAAAATACAAAGTTGATTCCTAAACGTTGGGGCGAAGGCCACCGGAAACTTTGTACCATACGTGAGGCAGTTACTTCATCAAGTTTGGCTCCCCAACAGTGGAACTATAATACAACCTCCAAATTGACGCCCATACCGTGGTGCAAATAACGTAAAGATATTCTACTTTATATTATTTTATTTCGCGAATTTTTCTATCATCCATTTCTTCGTTTCGTTTCCTTTTAAACCATTAGTCGACTGATCAGCCATATAGGGCTTCCTTTCGAGTCCACATCTCTAGAGGCATCTGGCCCAAGGCACTGACTTCCATCTATGTCCTTTGAGATAACGTTCTATAAAGAGGGATTCGGAGAAGGATGATGAAATGCTTTGGTTGTATGGAGTGAAAAAAAGAAGAAGAATCATCTCATGTGAACATTCGCGGGATTTTCTCTACAGATAACAAATTCAAATATAGCCCGCCTCTGTGGTGTGGGGGTAGCGTTTCTGCCTCACATTCATGAGGCCCCTAGTTAGAATCTCGGTTAGGGTGAGTTACCTGCTTAAGACTTTTTCCGGGTTTTCCCTTATCCTGTGAAGCCGGCCAATGGTCATGTGATGGTCGCCAAGTTTGACGACGAATTGCATCACGATGAGGCGCCACTTTCTGAAGTCGTACACTTTGCTTCAATATTTGCTATTGATTCTGCTACCGGCTGCTACAGTGGTTGGCTACGAGATCTTTCTCTCAGGGAATGCGTGGGCGTATTTTGAAAGGATAACACCAGTTTAAATTGACGGAGACGTTTAATGTGATCGAATACATGAGCTATTGTAGCGAGTTGCCGACCGTTTGAAGATAAATAATGAAACTGATTATGAATCGTAGCACTCGAAACTATAACAATTGACTTATTATGCCTCCTAACTTTTGCAGCATCAATTTTACGGCTTGAGATAACTGTTTCCGCAATAAAAGAAACTAGAAGCGTAACTTGCCGTGAGTCGCTAAAATGCTTGGCGGCAAAACCCCTCGCGGCTACCGTTAAATAACTGATAAACCCCCACCCCCTCTAGTTCCCGAAGTCGCGGGTTCAAACCGGCGAAGGGCGATGGGATTTTTTCGGGAGGCCTGTTTACCAGACTTGAGGTTCTTTTGCGTGCCGTAAATCTACGGCACGGGACCACATTTCGAAGGAAGCCTGCTAAGGATTTTTACGCCCGAAAAAATCCATCGCCCTCCGTCGGGCTTGCAACCGCGACCTCGGGAACTAGAGACTAGCATGGTATCCCTAGACTATGGAGGACGACTTTATAGGAGGACAGAGAAACTCCTTAATAATTCCAAACTGCGACTATGCCTGCCCAGTAAATTTTGGCAACTTACGTGTCACTATTTCGCAGTTTCATCTATGCTGATTACGTCTCCTCCTCCTCCTCCTTCTTCATGGGTTTAGGCCCTTGGCCTGTTCCCATATCAAAAGATCGAGTCTCTCCATCTTGATAAGGTCGGCCAACATTTCTTTTTCCTTTAGGTTGATAATGATTAAGTATGGTAAGGTATTGGCTGGCATTCTTTCAATGTGATTAAGCCAATTAAGTTTTGTATTCTTTTTGTCAGGTAGTATAGGTTTAATTCTGTTTTTATTTCTTCATTGTGCTTCTTGTATAAGACCTGCAACCTGCTACTGGAATAGGAACTTCATTTCAGCTGTTTCGTTTTCCTAATCTATTGTCTGATCTATTGCTTGTCCAGTTGGTGTTGGTATTGCCATAATTTTATTGGATTTTAGCTGTGTTTTTGTTTTAGTTTTGTTTTTGATTGCTCTTATTGACATCCACGTGTTATAGAACATGTTTAGTTTTATATTAATATTATTCTTCTGGCTGCAGGATACATTAAAGCCTAAACAATTGAAATTATTTACCTGATCTATTAGTTTATTATTAGCAATTCTTTTACATCTTAATGGGTTGTCCTTACTACTATTATACTAATTGGCTGCCCGATGTCGCACTGGTAGCTCTTTAAACTCGAATGAGGAATTAATTGTATTTAGTTCCCCCTGTTCTTTAGGAAATTATTGTACAATGATACAGATTTTTATGTTAAGGGGACAGTACCCTGAAATCGTCAAAAATAACATTTTTTCTTTTAGGCACTAATAAAATCTCTATTATTTCCAGTTTCAGAAAATATATATTTTTTTTTTTGGAGTTAAGAGGTTTTTAAGACATTTAAATACCATTTAAATGCTAGTCTGCATTCCTTCAAAGCTGTCATGCAACGCCCCCTTTTTAGAACATTTTTGTAGCTTTCAACAACGAATGACTATATCATGCCCAGCGAGCAGTTCAGTAATTAGCAGAAGAAGCCAGGACCAAGAGAAGGCAATCAGAAAAGCTGCAGCAATCCAGGAATGAAGGTGCAGATGATTATGACCCTGGAATGTACTGAAGTGTGTCAGAATTGTAATGTTCAAACTTTAAATTCAGTCTTCTCAAAACAACATTTTTGGATACTTATGTACCTGTTTCTCAGAAAGTATGGGAGGTTGAGAGCTGAAATTTTCAGTACATGTATACAACACATAGCTAACTTTCTGAAGCATAATCATAATTTTATAATGTATATTAGTGATATTAAGAAAGCAACAACATTGCAATTTTCACTTTTTTTGACTTTGCAAATAATTTGTTTTCAATTTCTAGTGAACTGATATGCATAACTAAATAGCTGATTATACTAAGAACAAGCATGCAAAAGTGTGATACTGTATTGCAAGTAGTATCAGAGAAAAGGGTACATGAATTCACATGTTTTAAGAATAAATTTTTTATTTTTCTGCAAAATGAAATAATTTTTACAGACTTCTACATAAGCTGTCAATACAAACAACCACTTGAAATAAATGTCATGATTTATAGAATAATTCGTAAAAATTTCAGGAAATACTATTGAGAAGTTTAAGAGCAGTGGTAATTTGACACTTAAGGTGTAATTTCCATGTGTTCAGACTACCTTGTCCCGTTTAACGCTTTTAATTGTAATTCGTATAGCCTCGACTATTCCTGATAACGGTTGAAAAATCCTCTGACGTACACGAAAAAGGATTTGAAATATCAGCGGAACGTCTGACTTCCTTAATCTCCCCCTGACGGTCTTCCAAGTTCTGGAAATGCTGCATAGCCGATATGTATAGTCATTCGATCGGAATGGCGAGTAGCTTGTTAGGTAATTACAGTAGGTGACATTTTAAACCTTTGTACCTCTTTGGCGCCATAGTTATTTAATAACATAAAAGGCACATAGTTTTCGCATAATATAGAAGCCCTTAACGACGAAGTAGTGATGAAGCTGATGAATATAAAGATTTCACACTCCCAAGCCACCAAGTTAACCTCTTTGGAAAATATAAATTTGTCTAATTTTAGCAATTTTCACTCTTACACAATTATTTAGCATGCTCAGCTAACGAAGTTGCTTACACCATAAGCAGGAAGGAAATAATGCAAAACATTCTTACATCAGGGTTATTAAAATATTTTAACATTGTTATCGGATGTGTATCGTAACGTTATAAACAGATTATATTCTCTTTTGTTTTTCTGTCTTAATTGTCAACACGTGACCATCTACATATATGTTTACACGCAATAAAAATCCATGAAATTCGTGTTATTTTACATGCATATTCTGTTGTATCTTTTAGTAATTTATTAAATGAAATTAGAAGTTTTATAACACCATGTGCGTCAGAACGAAGTGGGCTTTTCAAATGGTGAAAGAATTATCAAAATCGGTTGAGTGGTTTTTGAGATTACGCATACATATACGTATACAAACTTTCTCTCCTTGTAATGTCGATATAATTATATTAAATTACAAGTTTAGTATATAATTATAAGCACACACAAAAATCAGAAGGTCAATTTTCACCTATATGAACCGTATACGGAAATTCCTGACGTTGAGAGCTTCTTCGGTTTTCCACACGAGTGCACTTGCTTCTCCACAAGTGCAGGTGGCAGGGCAAGTGAAGCCCGTCCAGAGTTGCGCATGTGCAGTACGCGAGAGGGATCAGACTGCGTTGGTTTGTTGGATATCACCAGCAGAAGCCATGTCGGAAAACTCAGCAGGGCATCTGAAACGACGCTGTTCCTCTCCACATGTCTATTTTAATCCTGAATGGGAAACTTTATACTTTTTTACTGAATTGGGAAGGAAGGCAAAATGTATGGTGTGTCAGAAAGTTCTAACAAACAAGAAAAAATTTAATATTCAGAGACACTACTCGACTTACCATGCCAAGGATTATGAGAATATGGACGATTCAGAACGTGCGGCAGAAGCAGAAACGCTAAGGGCTAATACTATCGAGGTAACAAGTAATTTTATTATTATATCTAGGAGTTAAACTGACTGGCCAAGGATTTCCACTTTCCAAAAGTGAAACTGTATGTGATTCAAGTTAATTCTTTTGAAAACACGGGCAAACTAGGTTAATAAACATTCCGTTTGCAGTTGTATAAAACAAATAAGTATATTCAAACACCATTTTTCAGTTTAACTCCTACTTTTGTCTGCCTATGTAAAATATATTTTTACATCGCGTGTTTCCATACATAATTACTAGAAGAATTCGCAGCTGCGCTCGCGCTATTGTAGAGGTTCTTTCTTCTCTCCCACCTCCTCTCTGTGCAGCGATGTTAGTGGATGTTTTGAAAACCGGCAATAAAACTTTTTTGGGATGTAAGTAAAAATTAAAGAATAAGTAACCTGCCCCATATATTCCTCGTGGGTTCAAAACTAGTTTCGTATAATAAATAAATAATAATAGGGTTACACCGTAAATATTCATTCTATCGAAATTACTAAATAACAAAGTCTGTTAAAATATCCTTAAATAAGTTTTTGTTATGCATTTCCTCACAAACTAAAAAATGTGTAATATGTTTAAACTTTTTTTTTAATTCGTACCCCATCACCTCCAACTAATTAAAATGCCGACAGCCAATTCTAAAAGTGTTACTTGAAGGTACAAGCATTTTCAGGAATTTTAGTGAAATTTTTTTGTACACACATTTTTTAAAAGGAGATTCCTTTTTCCAGAGTAACCCACTAGGGTATTTAACATCCAAAATAGAAACTTGCAGAAAAATCTGAAGTGAACACGACTTTCTCTACACATGACAAATTATTCGCCTATAATGATCCCAAAAAGTATTCGTCTCCACTTTAAGCAATTCTAGCAACCAATTTAAAGCAGATAATTTTTTTTTAAAATATAATGTGCAGAAAGAACCAACGATATTACAGTTTAGTGTTTTGGCGTTTTAATTTTTTTTTTTTTTTTTTTTTTTACTTCACTGCTTTATCAACTTTTTCGGGGTGAAAATATTTACTCTACTTTCTTGGTAGGTGGTAGAGAAAGTTAATGTGCTGGTAATTATTTATTGCAGTGAGCTTGAATATTAGTGCTTCCGTTATTAGTTATATGCAATTGCTTAAATAGAAATTCTGAAAAATTATTATTTTGTTTCCCCAATAACTTGCCCAGGAAAACTTCATTCTTGTACCTGACATTCTTACGCGTATGGACACACTTCTGGTTTGGATCTATAGTGTATACATTTCAATATGAGCAAATTGTAAAAAAAATTTGTTACATTAATATTGCTTTCTCTACCCAATATGATTTATTTTTATACAGCTTCTACAAACTATTCCTACCTGCTTTATGTCATCGAGATAAACCCTTACAGAAATAAGTTCATTAATCATTTCGTTGTAGGCAGAAAAATTACATCAAATTGTGTTTTATTTATGGGCGTGAAAGACCGGAACTTTTGTTCAGAGTCCTCTTTACCAGGCTTGAGGCTCTTTTACGTGCCGTAAATCTACGATACGGGACCACCTGCTTTACTTCCCTTCCGAAGGAAGCCTTGTTAATTTTTACGCCCGAAAAAACTCGGGAACTAGAGGTTAACATGATAACCACTACACCACGGAGGATACTGCAAACGAATTGAATCATCGGATGTTTAAAAGCGGGTCGCTGTATGCTGGACTTGAAATTTCATACTCTCTTGTATATTGCGAAAAACAACTGATGCTAAAAATAGAGTTTTTTTAAGTTCCATTTATACCTCCCCCTTTAACTACATTGGTCTTATTCGCGGCCTTTCCTTTGGAACTTATTGCCTATTGGCAATGGTGTTAACTCGTGTCGTTGGGTTTCTTGCACTTTTTTTTAAAAAATTATTAGATCATGCACACATTCACACTCTCATTCATACACTATGTGATCAAAAGCATCCGGACACCCCCACAAACATACGTTTTTCATCTTAGGTGCATTGTGCTGCCACTACTGCCTGGCACTCATTATCCGCGACCTCAGTAGTCATTGGGCATCGTGAAACAGTAGAATGGGACGCTCCGTGGAACTCAGTGGTCAGGTGATTGGGTGTCACTTGCGCAAGAAGTCTGTCCGCGAGATTTCCACACTCCTAAACATCCCTAGGTCCACTGTTTCTGATGTGATGTGAAGTGGAAACGTGAAGGGACATGTACAGCACAAAAGCGTACAGGCCGACCTCGTCTGTTGACTGACAGAGACCGCCGACATTTGAAGAGGGTCGGAAAGAGTAATATGCAGACATCTATCCAGACCATCACACAGGAATTCCAAACTGCATCAGGATCCACTCCAAGTACTATGACAGGCGTGAAGTGAGAAACCTTGGATTCCATGGTCGAGCGGCACACATCACGCAGGAAAATGCCAAACGATGCCTCGCTTGGTGTAAGGAGCGTCAACATTACACGATTGAACAGTGGCAAAACATTGTGTGGAGTGACGAATTACGGTACACAATGTGGCGATCCGATGGCAGGGTGTGGGTATGGTGAATGCCCGGTGAACGTCATCTGCCAGCGTGTGTAGTGCCAACAGTGAAATTCGGAGATGGTATATGATGTGGTCGTGTTTTTCCTGGAGGTGGCTTGCAACCCTTGTTGTTTTGCGTGGCACGATCACGGCGCAGACCTACATTGATATTTTAAGCACCTTCTTGCTTCCCAATGTTGAAGAGCAATTCCGGGATGGCGATTGCATCTTTCAATACGATCGAGCACCTGGTCATACTGCACGGGCTATGGCGGAGTGGTTACACGACAATAACATCCTTGTAATGGACTGGCCTGCACAGAGTCCTGACTTGAATCGTATAGAACACCTTTGGGATGTTTTGGAACGCCGACTTCTTGCTAGGCCTCAGCGACCTACATCGATATCTCTCCTCAGCTCCGCACTCCGTGAAGAATGTGCTGCCATTCCCCAAGAAACCTTCTAGCACCTGATTGAAAGTATGTCTGCGAGAGTGAACGCTGCCATCAAGGCTAAGGGTGGGCCAACACCATATTGACTTCCAGCATTACCAACGGAGAGCGCCCCGAACTTGTACGTCCTTTTCAGCCAGGTATCCGGATACTTTTGATCACGTAGTGTACTTCCAGACTCTGAGGAGGATAGGGCTAGAGAAAAATTCCCACCCCAGCCGAGAATCGAACCTGGGACTCCTCCACAGCAGGCAGTTGTTCTACCGACTGAGCTACGGGACCAGCCCAAATAGAGTCATTTTAAATAAACTGTGTGTTTTAAGGAGATCTGCATTTTTTTTGTAGTACCTACGTTTTTGTTTATCTCTTCTGGTTTACTCTTTGTGCAAAACCATACATGTTTCTGTTTCCATCCGAATGAAGAGGAATCCACAGGTATTCTTAAAACATTCATGAAACACATTTTGTCATGCAAATATCTCAAATATATGGTGTTTTAGCTAAAGCTATTTTTGAAAAAATAAGAATGCAGATAGTCCATGTCCATGTAAAGATAGTCTTGAAAATCTTCGTGTCTCATCTTTGGAAGATACTGAAACTTAAATATGAAGTTTGATATTTATCGAAAATTTCGTTTTTTGGCTTATACTGCTCACACAGGCACAAGCACATACATGCGCGCGCACCAGGTTCTTTTTCTAAAAATGCTGTTTTTAATTTCAGGTGCCTGAAAACATGCATTTCCGATGAAATCTATAATGCAATATTTGGCTGGAATGCAATACTTCCTCTACCTACTAGGTAGTGGTAGCGAAAGTAAAAATACCTACTTTTTTAAAAACCTATATTATGAAATTAGATCAGTAGAACCATAAAGCACCATTTATTTGTCCACGGAGAAACTGTGCCATGAACATGGTAAATTTAACATCGGTGGGAATCTCCGCTTAAAATAGAGCCATTTTTATATAAATACAATACTTTGTGTACATATCCGAATTTTCGCTTGTGGATTATGCTGTTCTGTCTCTCTCCCTCTCCATCTATCTCTCTCTCTCATGCACATACTGCTGACATTTGGTCTAGAAATAACCTTTTTTTGGGGGGGGGAGACCTAGAGCATTTCTAGACCTTTCAGGTCGAATGCAAGCGTTCCACTGCCTTGGAAAGTGAAAAATGTTATTTGTTTGAATAAAACAGCCACATATTATAACTGAAATTAAGTTAGGAATGGTAGAGACACATATGTCGGTGGGGTGCTGGTTGAATAACCCAGGGGATAAAATATCGGAATACATTATGCCATTTTATCAAGGTTATTTTTCCATAATTTGATTATTATGTGAGACACTGCGAAGAGGGGGCCTGTTTTGACACCTCGCTACTCGTGGGGCCTAGAATTTATGTGGGCAGCTGTGCTCCCAGAAACTACGGGCATCTGGCCAGAGAATGCATCTCCCAATAGTTTCCTGGTTATTCATAATTTATTTTGTTAGGTTTCGGTACTAGGACTGACACTGTTGCTAAGCACATTTGGTTTCAACAAAATAAATAAGCAGATATGAGCAATTTATTATCTAATGTACTTTTTCTCATATACAAATGCAGCATCATATCTTATTCACTTTTTAAATACTAAGGTTACCAATACACTGACGCAAGTGTATTTTAATTTATAAAAATCTTATGTATTACATTCACGTGCTTTCTGTAGTCACTGTCGTTTGTTTTTATATCTCCTCTACAAACTTTTTTTTTGTTTGTTTTTTTTTTCCAAGTTCCATCTATAGCCGCCTTTAACTACATTGGTCTTATCGGAGGCCTTTCCTTTGCGACTCATTGCCTAAAGCAATGGTACTTGTTTTTTAATAATAATCACTAGATCACACACACACATAGTTTCAGACTCTGGGGAGAATAGGCAATAGTCTTGGCTAGAGAAAAATTACCACCCCCACCCGGGAATCGAACCGGGACCCCTCGCACAGCAGGCAATTCCTCTGCCGATTGAGCTACTGGGTCAGCCCACAAAAGCTTGTTATTCTATCTACTTCATGTTAATTGAGATAAATTTTGCAGAAACTGTTTCATTATACATTTCGTTGTAGGCACAAGAAGAATACAGGAAGACGTGTACTTTTTATTTGCTGGCCTTGAAATTCCATACTCTTTCCTCGATATCGTGAGAAACAGCTGAATAGCGACAACACTTCTAAAATGACAAGACAAGTTAAAACCAATAATAATGGATAACTCTGAAATGGCTGATGCCGCAACAGTTATTTGAAATAAATTGTGTTTTAAAGATATATCCTTTTTTTTGTAGTACTTTTTGTTCATCTCTTATAATTTACCACATACACAAAGTTACAAAGGTCATTCTGAGTGCCCTGCAGACTATTCCCACAACATTCTGACATACATTTTGTCATGCGAATGTCTTAAGTGGCATATATTAAGGAATTTTTGAGAAAATAAAACATAACGAATCATTTTCCATGTAAGGTGCAGTTTGGCGTGCAGGGACTTTCGTGAAAATCGTGTCGCACCTTTGGCAGATGCTGAACTTAAGTACTAAGATGGTACTTTCGACTTTTCGTTTATGAGTTTATTCAGGGAGCCTCAAACATGATTTCCGATGAAATGTGGATATCGAATTTTTGTGTCAGATGCAATACCTCCTCTAGTTATGTGGTAGACAAAGTAAAAATGAATATTTAGCGTAAGTTTTACGCCTAACATGACAATGACAGTTAAATGCTTTCTTTCAGCGTATTTTACAGCATTTTGCCTTGTAATGTGTTGCAGGAAGAGAGTGAAGAAGAAATAATTCCTGACCGACCTGTCGCCTTCTCGAGGCCGAAGAGAAGTGACAAAGAACAGGACCCACTGCAGACCGTTCAGTCGGCATCCTGGTCTGACTCCGACACCGACATCATAGCCAGGTCGTGGGCAGTCCAGCTGGCCCAGGCATCTCCAGACCAACAGCTGTATGCCCAAAAGGCGATCAATGACATTCTCTTCGAGGCAAGAATGAAAACGTTACATCGCGACTCTGTTGCAATAAATCGCCAGTGTAACTGTTCGTCCACAAACACGTCTATGTCTGTTCAACCCGAGTCTTCCAGGAGTTGTTCCGACGAGCCTGAGTTCAAACCTTACTTCTAAATAGTTTCCTAAATTGTACATAAAACAAAACTGTAAATAAATACACTGTTAAACTATCGTTCTATACATTCTGGTTCACGGATCCCTTATAATTTATGTTTTGTGTAAGCCCTACTTTACAGACGACTTAAAAAGCACCTACTGGGAGATTAAAAGCCCTATCCCGCCAATGTTAATCTCCTAAATTCATGACCCATTTATCAAACAGAAGTTTTTACAAAATTTAGATGTTGCCTTTTCAGCTCATTGATCTATTTTTATACGATAAGTTTGTTTATTACGGAAAAAAGGATTATTTTCTTAATTACATATTTTTATTAAATTGTATCAGCAATTATTATTGTTTTAAATAACAGACGTGTTATTAATATAAAAGCATATCCTCAACAGCACTTAGAGGTTTAATTTAGCTGTCTTCAGTTATGAGAAAACTGGACATTTATGCCAAAGCAAAACTGGAGAAAATAAATTAGCAAGGAAACCACACGGCTTGAGCACAAAAGGGACAGCAGTACCAATTTGTAGAGCACAACTTCTCCCAAAGAATGGGCTCTATTTCTGTGAAGCTATGAAATTATGCTATGAAGTTATGTGAAATTCACTGTACAAAATACCAGATACGGTACCATTTTTAAAAATAAATTAAAAATATAAGTACTATGTCTGCACTTATAAAATATATATCCAATTAAAGAGGAAAGTCCAATTACTAAGAGTGCACAAAAAAAAAATGTTGGCAGTGTTCACTATTTAGTTTCCCCTTAACTGATAACATCAGCTTCGTCATATGATAGCAATTGAGACATTTTCATTCTTCATTCCTGATAATAATATTTCGTCATTAAGGTGTAAATATACGTTGAAAATTCATATTTTTGCTTAAATTCAAATGTAGGCTTTGCTAGAATCTTATGCTTAAAAGTCACTTAAAGAGGTTTAATATTATTTTATACGCAATATAATATTTAAATTTAAGGATTAAAATATAGATTATGATGTTAACATAACAAAGGTTTTTATTTTATCATATGGTGAAGTTATTACGAGTTTCAGAGGGTAAACTGAAATTCATTTTGTAGGGAAAAAAAACTTTTAACAGGTAATGCATACCATTTTGTTGTTTAAAACATAACAACAACAATGCCTAAAGAAATAATTCCACGATAGAAACTGCAAAATGTAAATGATGTGATACATTCACATGATTTTCTCTACCCTCTATAGTTTATTAATGAGTATACAAACTATTCTTACTAGAGCTTAATTTTATATCTATTACTTTTAATAAAAATAAACCTGTGCAGAAATAGCACATTACACACTTCAATATTGAGACAAAGGGAACAACGATAGTCAAATGTTGAAGAACCGGACGCCATATGCTAACCTTAAAATTCCAGACTATTTCCATCACAAAAACAACTGAATGCTGAAACGACTTAAAAGAATGACCAGAAATGAACAATTCGAACCATTAATAACGGATATCTCAGAAATAGCTTATGCCAAAAAAAGATTTATTTGAAATAAACTGTGTGGTTTAAAGAGATCTACATTTTTTGTATGGCATTTTTGTCTATAGCTTAACTTTACCTCTTTCGAATGAAACGGACTTCAAAGGCTATTCCTAGAAAATTCAAGATACAAATTTTACTTGTCATGTAAATATCAAAATTGATAAAGAGCCGTTGTTTAGAAAATCAAAATTCCATCCAAAAATTCGATACGTAATGTCACCAGAAATACATGTTTTGAGGTGCGCTGAATCCAAATAAACAATTTTTGGAAACATGTCTGTCTGTGAACAGCATGACTAAGAAACGAACAGTCAGATAAATACCAAACTTGGTATTTGAGTTTAGTATCTTCCAAGGATGCGGTACGACGATTTTCAAGAAAATCCCCCCACCCCAGACTACTTTTACATGTAACAGTTTTCGAAAATTTTTAATTTCTCAAAAATGACTATATCCATTTTGATTAAAATATCATGTGTTTAAGACATTTTATCGCATATCAAATGTATATCTCGAATTTTCTGGGAATGTCCCCAAAGTAATCTTCATTCGAATGACTTTTGCATGACTGGTAAACCATACGAGATAGACAAAATTTTACTGCATAAAAAAAGTTAAAACACACAATTTATGTCATGTACTTTTTTCTTTTTTTCGATTGACCCAATTCCGAGATATTCGTTGTCATTTGTTTGAACTTTCCAATACTTATCATTTTTCTTAAATGGGAATTCGTTATTCGATTTTTGTTTGTTTTTTTAATATGACCTGAACAAGCAAAGAGAATGGAATGCTTCACATGGCAACCAGCTCTTAAAAGATTTGACTATCGCTTAAAGCCTTCAATATTCCCATTACACCTACAAGAAAATTAGCAATAAGATTAACATGAAGTACATGGAGAATATGCGTTTGTAAAAATACTTTGTACAAGAGTAGAGAAAGTCATGTGAGTGCAACACATAAGACTTTTTGCATACATTTTACGATCAGGGTCAAACTGCCGCTTTGTCATTTTAGCCATTTAAATGCCCAAACATGACGGTTAAATAGAATGCGGAAGTGCGTAAATAGTGCGTGAAAACTCGATTTTCTCTCAATCTCACTTTCTTAAATTTCTGTCATTTTTACTCCTAACTTAATTTTTGTTCAGTTTCTAGCAGGTTTTCATAGTAGTTTTTTCAAAAAAATGTTATACAAAATTTAAACTTTGATTATAAATAACCATGTACGAGAAATACAACTTTAAACATTTCATATTTTCATCATGGACAGCATCTCACATAAAACATGATTTTCAGTTTTTGAAACTTATTTTCTTGGAAAGTTAGGTGCATATGACCATAACATTTTCTTATGATATAATTCTATTTAAAAATCCGTGACAAACATTACTGAATACTTAATGTGAATGAAGAGAACCTCACGGGCTATTTTTGAAAATATACATATTAATAAAGCAAAGCAAATTTTTTCGTGAAAGGGTCATACGGAATGGGTAAATTCGCAGGAACACTTCCATCAGAGAGATTCTGTACCAAAATTAAAGTTAGTAAACGTATCCGATTTTTCATGTTTGAATTATCCTGCCCATAGATACATATCAGTGCCAATCTCAAAAAAGCATACAAGTAATAAAATGAAATATCCTGAAAAAAGGCCAGAAGAGGTAAGATATTATAATACTGTTTGTTCATTCTTCATATTAAAATAGTAATTTTCTCTCCGTTAATTTGCTGCTAGAATCTTTTAAAATAGAGAGAATGCTCGACTTAGTTGCGTCTTATGCTCTTATTTCAGTCTTACTAGTTGAAAGAAAAGTGTAACATTCCAATTAATATTAAATACACTCATTATCCCCTTCACTTAATACAGTATACTTCAATTCACACTGTGGTGCAATATCCTGAAGTGCTTTCCAATTCAAAGTAAGTCTTGCCAAGAGCCCGGATGTTAGACAAAACTCCTTTTTTATGCGTGGTAATAAATCAGAGTTAATGTAGATATAATCGTGTTTTGAGGTATTTGGAGGGGATAGAACCAGTTTTTATTACTTTCTCTAGTAAGTAGGGGAAGTATTGTATTCCACCCAAAAATTCGATACCGAAATATATGTTTTGAGACCCCCTGAATCCAATAAAAGCATTTTTGGAAACATGTCCGTGTGTGTGTCTGTCTGTGAATAGCATAACTCAGAAACGAACAGTCGGATAAACACCAAACTTGGTATTTAGGTTCAGTATCTTCCAGAGATGCGACACGAAGGTTTTCAAGAAAATCCCTCCACCCCAGATTACCCTTTACATGCAACATTTTTCGAAAATTTTAATTTTCCCAAAACTGGCTATAACGATTTTGATTAAAATATCACATATTTAAGATACTTTCATGATAAATAAAATGTATATCTTGAATTTTCTGGGAATGTCTCCAAAAGTATTCTTCATTGTGAACGATTTTTGCATAACTGGTAAACCGTAAGAGATAGACAAAATTTTACTACACAAAAAATGTAGATCACCTTAAAATACACAATTTATGTCATATACATTTTTTTATTGAGTAAACCATTTTCGAGATATTGCTTGTTATTCCCTTAAATTGTCCAATACTTCTACTTTTTCTCAAATGGGAATTCGTTATTAATTGTTTTTGTCCTGATAATGCAAAGAGAATGGAATACTGCACATAGCAACCAGCTCTTAAAATATTTGACTATAGCTTAAAGCCTACCAATTCCCCTTGCATCTACAAGAAAATTAGCAATAAGATTAACATCTCGATATCTCGGTTAACATGAAGCATATGGAGAATAAGCGTTTGTAAAAATAGTTTGTACAAGAGTAGAGAAAGTCATGTGAGTGTAACACATCAAGAGTTTTTTGCCTTCTTAAGGCTCAGCTACCTATTTGAATTATAAGCGCCAATTTTTGCCTTTTTTGAATCAACAAACCTTTATTACTATTTTCAATTTATCTATTACATTCAGGAAACTAAATAATGGCTCTATCTTCAAACTTGCACGTCCTTTATGTTGAATATGACCATGTTGTAATGTTTGCTATCTGCTGAAGTTTCATTTCTCTCTGAAAGTGGGTTCCCTATTACCAGGAAGTAAGCGAAACATTTTTTACGAAGTGATTTTTTCTTAATGTTTATTTACAAAGCGTTACAACCCGTGTTTTACCTAAAGGTATACCACGGAGATTTGCAGTTTACTTATAATATACAGGGTGGACCATTTAAGTTGAGACTGTACAATATCTCCAAAACTAAGCGTTGTAGAAAGAAATGTCATTACTAAAAGTTGTTTGATATTATGGGGAAAAGTAAATGCCATTAGTTGTGTTTTGTTTAGAGGACGCTGTGATGGTCATTTTTGGGTCAATTTAATTTTTTTAAATGGGAATCTACCTTTTTTATGTTGTTTTCTTACTCCTCATAAAAAGCTCAACAACATTTGTATAAAGCACATTGCTGTTGTTCTTACACCAACGTAAATAACAGCAAAAATTCTGAATGGCTGTGTACGAAGAGCGCAATGAATGCTGGACCATCCATAGATCAGTGTTGCCAACTTAGCTATTTTATGGCTAAATCTAGCATTTTTAATTAGCGTTTAGCCATATAAAATCGTAAAATGCTTACAGCCTGAAATCTAGCCTATTTAACAAACCCCTTAGCCAAAATCTAGCCTAAACAGCACGATTTCATCTGCGATTTAGCTATGCAAAAGGAATAAATGGTTAGGGTGAATCGCCACTACCTGTGTTCCTATTATAAGTCATGGTATGTCATCAAAATGCGTATTAATCACAAGATCGACTTTCTGGAGTACGCGCCCAAAATCTATGATTTTTGACACACAGAATTGGTCAGTTTTTACATATTTTACCTAAAGAATTTCAATAAATTTTATACTTCAGTGTCAGATATGTTGAACGTACGGTGTTGGTGCTTAGCAAAAATATACCTTATTCCATTACAATTTTAAAATAAATTATTATTTTACAATATTTAAATATTATGGAATTATCTAATCAGTTATGATATTTAGAATGTCTTAATGGGTGTTTTAACTTCTGCAAACAAAATATGGGTAGTTTTAACTGCCTATTATATCTAGCCTTTTTAAACGTACAATCTAGCCATTATTTGCGAGATAGTGTTGGTAACACTACCATAGATGCTCATTTGAGGATCAAGTTACGTTTTGTAATTCGGAACCAACATTTTTTATTTTGTTTCCTTATTTCTCATCACAAAATAATCAGTTGTTTATAAACCATTTTCTAATGAGAAAACAACATACAAAATGTAGGTTCCCATTAAAAAAAAATTGACCCCAAAATGGCCATCATAACGTCCTCCAAACAAAACACGACTAATAGCATTTACTTTCCCCCATAATATCAAGCAACTTTTATTAAAGATATTTCTTTCTACAACCTTAGTTTTGGAGATATTGTACAGCCTCAACTTAAATGTATAACTGAACACCCTGTATAACTGAACATTCATATCAGTGTTTAAGTGTACGGAAGATGGATTTTAGTAAGCTGGAAACATTGGCCTTGTTGATGTGGTATTTTAGCACCTGATGTAGTTGTAGACTTTGGAAAACAGTGTGCATTCCGTCATTAAATGATGTGCCGTTTGTACTACTTTTTCAGCACAGCCGCATAGCAATGAGGGAACCTTAACTTTGTGGAGGCAGAATCGGAAACTTCGCATATAGTTTGGCCAGAGCGGTAGGGAGTGCCTGTAGAAAATAGTGGGTATGAACAGTTTGGTGTGGGCTGCAACTTGGGAGTTCAGACATGACAATGCCTAAACTCGGTCAACCATTCACAATTATGTAGTGAACTTGGTGCCCAGGTGTTTTCAACGGATGGAACAGTTTTATTGTTTAATGTTTGTGAAAAGAAGCTAATCATAGAAAAAACACTTTATCAACCAATACGTATTGATAACAAAAGCACAAATTGCTCTCGCTTTAAAGGGTGGTGATAAGAAACTAAGGTTATTTCCAACAGCTGTTACCAGAGTCACAGTTTTCATTGCAGTTACGTAAATCATTAGCTGTACAACACAAGAACATTTATAACAATAAAAGTGTGTAGTTTGTATGATTTTAAAACCAAATATTGGTTGTTAATATTATGATTATCACCTTTTTACTTTCTCTACTACGTATAGTAAGTAGGGGAAGTATTGTATTCCACCCAAAAATTCGATATCGAGATTTCACCGGAAATACATGTTTTGAGACCCCCTGAATCCAAAAAAAGCATTTCTGGAAACATGTCCGTCTGTATGTGTATCTGTGAACAACATAACTCAGAAACGAACAATCGGATAAACACCAAACATGGTATTTACTCGTAGGTTCAGTATCTTCCAGAGATGAGACACGAAGGTTTTCAAGAAAATCCCCCAACCCAAATTACCCTTTACATGGAACATTTTTCAAAAATTTTAATTTTCTCAAAAATGGCTCCAACGATTTTGATTAAAATATCATTATGTTTAAGATAATGTCATGACAAATGAAATGTATATCTCGAATTTTCTGGGAATGTCTCCAAAAGTATTCTTCATTGTGAACGACTTTTGCATAACTGCTAAACCATAAGAGAGAGACAAAATTTTATTACACAAAAGATGTAGATCGCGTTAAAATACACAATTTATGTCATATACATTTTTTTTTTTTTTTTGTTGAGTGAACCATTTTGGAGATATTGCTTGTTATTCCCTTAAATTTTCCAATACTTATACTTTTTCTCAAATTCGTTATTCATTTTTTTTGTGTCCTGGACATGCAAAGAGAATGAATGCGCCACATAGCAACCAGCGCTTAAAAGACTTGACTATCGCTTAAAACCTACCATATTCATCAGATTTTTTAAATATATAATGCCTTTTTAAATTTACATGCTTTTTTTGTCGCTTTTATTGAGCCTAAACTTCCAGGATTCCAGGCTCTAGTCATGTTTTTTTTTTTAAAAAAAACTCTGGCATTATACATATACCAAGCCATACAACGTTTATGGTATATTCGTGTGGGATAAAACAGAAACTACTAATATTTTCCGCCCCAAAACATTTTCTCATTTCTTTGCTCTCATAAAAAATACTAGTAGATATTTTGGCCTAGTTGGATTGGAATTCACCTCTTCCACTAGAATAGTGGTTTTATTGCAAGTACATGAGCTTCATGTGACTGGTACTGCTTGGGAAACGCGCTTTTTGAGTTCTTTCCCACACAGTTACAATTACGTGTCAGCAGATGATTGGTGGTGCAATTGTGGCGTTCTATCTCTCTCTCTCTCTCTCTCTCTCTCGCTCTTGCTGCCATTGCGTCACGTGCGTTAACAAGTTGTACCTACTTTTACTAACGGATGTACCCCAATATAGTTTTTATAGGCGATACTTCCGTTTCTTTCAACACCAACGTCGTATTGCCACATTAAGTGAGCGGGTGTGCTTTCACAAAACAGGAGAACGTGCGATACGGGACTTATCCTCGTAAAATACATTTTCGGAAGAGCCAACTAAAATAATAGGGTCTTTATGCAGTAAAGGCTACACAATTGGGTCAACATTAATGATTGCATACTTTAGTTAACATTAAAATAAATGTTAATTTTCTACATTATATTCTGAATCCCTTCACACTCGGCATTGATCATGCGGGGAGATGAACCTTTTTTTTCCCTTCCCTCTTCCTCCCACCCCCATTATCACAGATACGAATAAAAACGTTCGACCGAGCGGGATGGCTCAGGCGGTAGAAAGTCTGTGGCCCGCATTCGGGAGGTCCCGGGTTCAAATCCCGTAGGCCGACCTATTTGTCTGAGGATTTTTTCGTGGTTTTCCTCAGTCGCCAAGGTAAATACCACGACCCAAAGTTCCACCTTATGTCTAAAACAATAGTAAAATGAAAAATAAGTGGTAATAGCGAATGTTATACCATCTATCTACAGACAATGTAAGCAGTTAGACTGGACGGCACGAAGCAGAAGATCCGGCTGCCATGTACTGGGGATCTCTGTGAGCACGTGACGAAGCAAGATGGCATTTCCAGGGATGAGACCTAGAAAGCTGTCCGCCTTTATATGGGGGCGGCGGCTGGACTGGACGGCACCCTAATGTCGTCTGCACGGCACGAAAGCAGAAGATTCGGTAACTATGCGCTGGGGTCTCTGTGACGGAGCAGTGGTTACAGGGATGAGACCTAGAAGGCTAACTGTCCATCACATATCGTTCTAAGAGTTATCCACCAACAGATTCGTTGCGATATGACCAAGGAGTTAAAGCGACGTAAAATAAAAATAAAAAACTTTCGAATTCCCTATGAGATAACTCTGCTAATCTAAAAGTTATCGCGCGGTTTGTCATTGATTTTTGGAAGCCTCTCAGGTATTATTAACTCCACGTGGAGTGACGTAATTTCTTTGCTTTCATTGGCTGAAGTAAGGTGCTCATTGGTGTAACGTGAAAAATCAGCGAAGCATTCTTTGGAAGTCGCTGATGTTTCACACTGTACCAATAACTGTGTCACTTTAGCCAATGAAAGCAAAGAAATCGCTTTACTCCACGTGGAGTTAATAATACCTGAGAGGCTTCCGAGAAGCAAAGGCAAACCACATGTTAACCTTTAGATTAGCACAATACCACACTCATCAAAAGTCACTTATACTCTAAACTGTGAAAATTGTTATAATATTTGGGTTAGGAAGAAAACAAAACATGATTTTGCTGTCCAAACCGTGGGATTTAATATTCTCGAAACAAGAATGTCTGAATCATCAGCGTAACTTAAGCTGAGGGGCGGCGTTTGCATGTTTTTTTCTGGGCATTTTTTTATCTTGGGAGATATTTTTCTTCGATGCTGTGTAATTGAATGAAAGAAGAAAATAAACTTTATATCTTGTGTGTGTGTGTGTGTGTGTGTGTGTGTGTGTGTGTGTGTGTGTGTGTGTCAGAAACACATCACAGACATGGCTATCTGTAACTAATTCTGAGCTCTCATATTCCAAGAAAAAACATCTAGGTCTAATGGGCTATTTTGTAGCGTTAGAGCAAGCTAGGCGCCTAAAAGTAAAGCAAAATCGCAACTATTTTGGCGATAAGGGCCATTAAACTACATTAACGTGGAGAACCTAGCGGCATAAATGTTCCAACCCCATTTATAACTGTTGGACTACCTACCACGCAAGCAAACACAATATTAATAATCGACAGTCGCAGAGTACAGAAATATGTCCACTTTGCAGCAACAGATCAACCGTTGATTATGCCAGTCAGGATAGCATACAATTCGGTCCTATGGATAAAATGTGCCCAAAATGTAACGCAAAAGAAGTAGTGACTGCCACATGGATTATGATATGTCTAAATGTCTTCAGAAATACAAAGGGGGGGCCGCCTCATGATATGCATTCGTGTATTATTATGGAGATGTATTTCCTATTTAACGTTAGAAAATAAAACATCTTCAGTGAAAATAAATTTGTGACTGCAATTATATTCTATTTTCAAGTTTCAATTTAAAAACTAACTGGTAGTTTACTTCAAGTACACAACCACAAGTTTTAGAAATTTATTTTATTTCGTATGCGATCAACCTCTCTTAAAATATCTGCAACAGGAATCGGGTTATGCCATACGTAAAAATGACTCATAGCAAACAAGAGTACAGTCGCTTTCATTTATGCTCCCCGCAGCTTTGGGAGACATTCTAGTGGCCTTCACAAGTGAGGATGTACAGAAAAGGTAAACATACACACATCTCCTACTTGCTATACATACTCACCTGTGAAGCTCCGAAAGCTGCGGGGACGGCATATATGGAAGCGAGTGTAAACATATGCGGGTAAAGGCCAATGCAGGAGTGGCTAACCTATTTGCACTTGGGCCAGTAATATGCAAGAATTTTTTAAAGGGCTAAGTAATTTATATTAATAACTGTTTTGAATCTAAACTAAAATATTAGTAACGTATTCAGGTAGTAGTCATTCAGTCTATTCTTATTATTCACTTTTTTATTTTGAAAGAACGTCACACAATGTTGCACATTTTAAAAAAAATCATAAAAGGAAATACATTGAATTATAATAGAAATACTCCTTATTACAACGTTTTAATAAGAATATATTAATGAATTTTGAAGGCCTGTGATGTTAATGACTTTTGAGCTTGCTTTCATTTAAAAATTTCTCAATATATGTGAGTGCTACTAGAAAGGATATTGAAATTTTGTTTTAGATGCCTGAAAAAAGATGAAGGGGAAATTTTAAAGATATGTATGGAACAACAAAAGAGTACGAAAAATAAAAATAGCTGGGGTAGAAAAAATTATGCAGAAGAGAGGAATAGGAGATATTTGGAGAGCAGGAGAAAGAAATAGCAACGGCTTCTGGATAACAGTAAGAAACAGAGCGGAGGACATAGAAAGACAAGAGATTTAGGGAAGCTTAGAGAATAAAACATCACTAGGGTTCTATAGATCAGTAAAAAGGAAATAGGGAAGAGAAGGGTATGTGGATTATTGTAACAGAGCTGAAAAAGAAGCGTTTGCATGGAAGAGAACGGGATCAATGTACCTAAGAGGCAGAAAAAGCGGAATTTGTGAACTTTGCGGAAGTAGTGAAAGCACAGAGACAGAATGCAAAGAATTAGCAGAATGGAAACAAAAAGTATGGGAAAAAATGGATGGAAAAATAGGAGCACTTAGAATGTTAACAAGAAAAGAAGAAAAAAAATAAGAATATGGGGGATTTCTTAAAGAAAGTAAAGGAGAAATGGATTAGAAAGTAAGAGAGATAAGAAAGGTAGAAGGGCAAACGGAGGAGGTAGAGGCCAGAGGTGGTTAAGGGCAGCAAGGGCTGCTCAGCTGAGCCGTAAGGCCAGGGTGCCAGGCAAAATGAGCAATATAGGTAGAACATAGCTGGCAAGAAAATTTGTACATAGGTTAAGTTGGTTTACAAGTGGAATGTTGTAAAAAAGGATTGTGTATAAAAGATGTGCAAATAAAGTTCATAAAAACAGCTTAATAGTATTCATAGCAGAAAAAGCTGCCATGCTCAAAAATGTATGTGGAGCCAAATCAGCTCAAGAGCCTTTGAGCAAGACCGTGGATTTCATGAAACCCGTCTGAAAGAACATATTTCCAGAATTTAGTCAAATTAGGAAAAGTGATCCACAGTGCTCTTTAAATTTAGCAAAAATCACTGAGTGGTTTTGGATTCCTGTTACTTCCATTTCCAAGGTAGGAGTGCTTGGGCCAAACTACTGCTTAAGCGCAATGAATATGCATTTAATCTACGAGGTTTGATTCGAGAAGGTTAAAAATCGAATCGTGACCGGCCACGTGTCGTGTGTGAATGAAAATGCATAATGTGTTCAAAATGCATGCAAGGCTGCTCATTATGCATATTAAAGAATAATTTTAAAATTATTCACATACTTGGTTTAACCTAGTTAGCGGCGAAAACATTTTCGATAAAAATTGCCAGACATTTACAATTCAAATGCGACCTGTGCGCCAATGCTTCATAGCCATTTTTAAACGCCATAAATAATCACAGTTTGGCATGAGCTTGGAAAAGTTCCAGGACAGGGTTACTTGCGCAAACTCAGAATCTCTCGAGTAGGAGGCGATGTGGAAATTAATATTACAAAAGCTGAAACTTTGGCCAAGATGTCAAGCGAGGCAAAAGATCGCTACTGAACCAAATCTGAGTTCAAGAGATTGCCGCTTTCTAACAATTCCACGAAGTATTCATATAAATTACATTAAGCACTCTATCGCTTACCTAAGATAGGTACAGGAAGTATTTATATTCCACTGTAACATACCAAATATTTGGTATGGTATTTCGCCTCGTCCCGAGAAAAACAAAATTAATTTTACCGAATATATTACTTTCTCTACTACGTATAGTAAGTATGGGAAGTATTGTATCCCACCCAAAAATTCGATACCGAGATTTCACCGGAAATACATGTTTTGAGATCCCCTGAATAAAAAAAAGCATTTTTGAAAACACGTCCGTTTCCTTAGATTACCCTTTATATGGAACATTTTTCGAAAAATTTAATTTTCTCAAAAATGGCTCTAACGATTTTGATTAAAATATTATATGTCTAAGATACTCTCATGACAAATAAAATGTATATCTTGAATTTTCTGGGAATGTCTCCATTCTTCATTGTGAACGACTTTTGCATAACTGATAAACCATAAGAGATAGACAAAATTTTACTACACAAAAAATGTGGATCGCGTTAAAACACACAATTTATGCCATATACATTTTTTTGTTGAGTGAACCATTTTCGAGATATTGCTTGTTATTCCCTTAAATTTTTCAATACTTATTTTCTCAAATGGGAATTCGTTATTCATTTTTTTTTGGTCTTGGATATGCAAAGAGTTATAATCTGTGGCAAAGGGAATGGTGCTGCACCTAGCAACCAGCTATTAAGAGATATGTATGTGCTTAAAGGCTACTGTATTTCTATATTGCCCTTGTAAATATATATTCCCCTTACATCTGCAAGAAAATTAGCAATAAGATAGAGTCTGCAAATGTTTATCTCGATTAAGATGAAGTAGATGGAGAATAAGCGGTTGTAAACATAGTTTGTACAAGAGTAGAGAAAGCCATGTGAATGTAACACATCAGATTTCTTTTTTATTTACTTACTTATTTTACTGCCATTGGCAACAGCAAATGATACGTTTGTGTTGTATATTCTTATTGAAATTTGTAGCTGGAAAACCACCGGAGACAGACTATTGGTTTTGCTTTCGAAAATGTGTATCTTTTTAAGATGTACAATTTAATCTGAAAAAATCTTATGAGTTGCATTCACATAACTTTCTCTATTCACTCTTCTACAAACTATCCATACAAAAGCTTATTCTTCTACCTAATTGTTGTTAATAGAGTTAAACCTTTATTACACATTGCTTTTAGGTATAAGCAGAATACAACAAACTAAAGCGACAGTCAAATCTTTTAAAAGTGGGTGACTATGTGATGGCTCTGAAATTCCATTGTTTTTGCACGACTAGGAGGAGGAGCAGCATATCAAGAAGAAGAAGAAGCCATTTGCAGTTGAAAAAACTTCAAGGTATTTGAAAATTCCGACAAATAACAAAGGATACCTCGGAAATAGTACACGCCACAACAAATTTTACCCGGGTAAGTTGCGTGTTTCGCGTGATCTACATTTTTTTCTGTAATAACATTTCGTCTATCTATTATGATTTACCACTTTATACAAAATTCAGAATGAAGAGGACTACACAGGCTATTCCCAGATGTACATTTTCTTTGTCGTGCAAATATCTTAAACATATATTTTAATTAAAATAGTTTGAGCCATTTTGAAGAAAATAAAAAATAACAAAAAAAATTCCATGTAAAGAGTACGTTATGTTGAAAACATTCTTAGAAGACGCTGAGCTTAGATAGCAAGTATGATGTTTAACCAACTTTTCGTTTCTGAGTTATGCTGCTCTCTCTCTCTCTATCTCTCTCTCTCTCTCTCTCTCTCTCTCTCTCACACACACACACACACGAACACACAAATAAACACTGACTTTTTTCTAACAATGCTCTTTTATTTTCTCTGCTACGTATAGTATGTAGGGGAATGCAATACTTCCCGTACTTACTATATGTAGTAGAGAAAATAAAAACCAGCACGTAAAAATACATATTCAGTTATTCAGCAACAATGTTGCTCTATCGAATTATTCCAAGTAAAGTGCTAACGTATAGTTCCAATATTTTGGCAAAACAAGGGTTTTATGGCCAATATTTACTTTCTCTACTGCCCCACCAAAATTTCGATGTTGAGATTTCACCGGAAGTATATGTTTTGAGCCCTCTTGAATTCCATAAATGCATTTTTAAAAAAAAGGTCAGCGCGCGCGCGTCTATGAACGAGAAGTCGGATAAGTACCAAACTTGAAGTTCAAGAAAATCCGCCCAACTACTTTTTACATGGAACATTTGTCGAAAGTTTCGATTTTCTAAAAAATGGCTCTAACGATTTTTTTATTAAAATAACATATATTAAAGATATTTGCATGTCCAATAAGATGTATATCTTGAATTTTCTGAGAATAACATTTGAAGTCCCCTTCATTCGGAAGGAATTTTCTATAATTGGTAAAGGATAGCCGAAAACGTACTACAAAAAAAATGTAGATCTCTTTAAAACACAATTTATTTCAAATAAATTTATTTGTGGCATAAGTCATTTCTGAGACATCCGTTACTAATGGTTCGAATTGTTCATTTATTGGTCATTAAAGTCCTTTCAATCATGGAGTTGTTTCTCGCGATTGCATGGAAAAGTTTGGAATTTTAAAGCTAGCATACATATAGCGTCCAGTTTAAAAACATTAGACTATCGCTGTTCACTTTGTATTCATAATGGAATGCGTAATGTAGCTATTTCTGTAAAGGTTTATTTGGATTAAAACGTAGTAGACATAAAAATAAACTTTAGTAAGAATAGGGTTGGAAAGGTAGAAAACCCTGTCCAACACACGGCTTGAGTGAAAGAACAATTAATTCCTTTAATAAGAATAGTTTATACCCTGACTAATAAACGATAGAAGGGCAGAGAAAGTCATGTGGATGTACGCATTAGATTTTTTAAGTTGTGCCCAAGTTTTATTTTATTCCGTGAATAGTGATGATGATGAGGTGGAGCTTAAGGGTCCGTGAATAGTCTCTTATCGCATATCACAGATAAATTTGAAATGAGAGACCATCAAAACTCTTTAATACCTATATTTTACAACCTATTATCTAATCTTAACACTTTAAATGGTACCAGAAACACAAATTTCGTTCAGTCGAGATAATATACCGAGAAGATTGTGAAATTCATTGTATAAATTAAGCAGAAATGAAATACGTTTTCTACAAACCTACATGAGCCAGGACAATCGAATTTTAGCTGATTGTAAATCAAGCTCCCCGGAACTAATTGTTCATAAGTACATGGAACTAAGCCTTTTTTCTGTACAATCATGCCATTTTTACCTACTCTACTAATACCTATAGTAAGTAGGGGAAGTATTGTACTCCACCCAAATATTCGATACTGAGATTTCACCGGAAATATATGTTTTGAGGCCCCCTGAATCCAAAAAAAGCATTTTTGGAAACATGTCCGTGTGTGTCTCTGTGAACAGCATAACTCAGAAACGAACGGTTGGATAAACACCAAACTTGGCATTAGGTTCAGTATCTTCCAGAGATGCGAACGAAGGTTTTCAAGAAAATCCCCCCACCCCAGATTACCCTTTACATGGAACATTTTTCGAAAATTTTAATTTTCTCAAAAACGGCTCTAACGATTTTGATTAAAATATCGTATGTTTAAGATATTTTCATGACAAATGAAATGTACCTATATCTCGAATTTTTTGGGAATGTCTCCAAAAGTATTCTTCATTGTGAACGACTTTTGCATAACTGGTAAACCATAAGAGATAGACAAAATTTTACTACACAAAAAATGTAGATCGCTTTAAAATACACAACTTATGTATTATACATTTTTTGTTGTTGAGTGAACCATTTTAGAGATATTGCTTGTTATTCCCTTAAATTTCCCAATACTTATACTTTTTCTCAAATTCGTTATTCATTTTTTGATGTCCTGGACATGCAAAGAGAATGGAATGCGCCACATAGCAACCAGCGGATAAAAGATTTGACTATCGCATAAAACTTACCAATTCCCCTTGCATCTACAAGAAAATTAGCAATAAGATTAACATCTCGATTAACATGAAGCATATGGAGAATAAGCGTTTGTAAAAATAGTTTGTACAAGAGTAGAGAAACTCATGTGAGTGTAACACATCAGATTTTTTTAAATCTAAATTTATTAATTTCTGATATTTCTTTATAATTTCCTTTTTTTATGAAACTTTTTTTTACCGTTAAGGCTAATTTGACAGATTCAGGTGTTCTGTTAAACTACTGTTGTTTTCCTTTAAAAATACTTTTTCATCAAATTTTTAAATTTATTTTTTCATGAGTATAATTATACTACAAAAGGAGAGTACTATTTTGACAAAAATTTTAAGCAAGTGCATCTAAACTGTTTACACTTCTGCAGAAAATATTTAGGTTTCTTAGCTTCCTAAAACCCATGCCAGAAATGCAAACTAAAAATACTTTATTGAACTGCCTCTGTTGTCTGTTGGTTAGCATGCTAGCTTCCAAATCCAAAGGTCCCGGCTTCAATTCCCGGCTAAAGGATGGGAATTTTTCTTCAGCCAAGGTTATTCTCCGCCATCTCTAGTCTGGAAGTATCAGTGAGAGTGTAAACGTGTGGGCGAATGTAATGCTTATATAGAAAACCCTACGTTAATAAACCCAAAAATACACAATAGTAAACGAATGAACATCATTGCCGATTAGCAATTCTTTCTTCCAAAGGCAAAAGCCACCGATATGACTTTAGACGTCAAAGGCGGCATATAAATGGAATAAATAAATAAAAAAAAAATCTGATGTGTTATACTCGCATGACTTTCTCTACTCTTGTACAAACTATTTTTACACACGCTTATTCTCCATATGCTTCATGTTAATCGAGATATCGAGATGTTAATCTTATTTCTAATTTCTTGTAGATGCAAGGGGGATTGGTAGCTTTAAGCGATAGTCAAATATTTTAAGAGTTGGTTGCTATGTGGAGTATTCCATTCTCTTTGCATTACCAAGACAAAAAACAATGAATAACGAATTTCCATTTGAGAAAACGTATAAGTATTGGAAAATTTAAGGGAATAACAAGCAATATCTCGAAAATGGTTCACTCAACAACAAAAATGTATATGACATAAATTGTGTATTTTAACGCGATATACATTTTTTGTGTAATAAAATATTGTCTATCTCTTATGGTTTACCAGTTATGCAAAAGTAGTTCACAATGAAGAATTATTTTGAAGACATTCCGAGAAAATTCGAGATATACTTTTCATTTGGCATGAAAATATCTTAAACATATGATATTTTAATCAAAATCGTTAGTCATTTTGAGAAAATTAAAATTTTCGAAAAATGTTCCATGTAAAGAGTAATCTGGGCTGGGGGAATTTTCTTGAAAACCTTCGTGTCGCATCTCTGGAAGATACTGAACCCAAATACCAAGTTTGGTGTTTATCCGACTGTTCGTTTCTGAGTTATGCTGTTCACGGACACACACACGGACATGTTTCCAATAATCCGTTTTTTGGATTCAGGGGCCTCAAAACATATATTTCCGGTGAAATCTCGGTATCTCTACTTACTATACGTAGTAGGGAAAGTAATAATAGTAATAATAATAATAATAATAATAATAATAATAATAACAACAACAATACTTTATTATTAAAAATAGTATAACTCTGCAGACAGAGATTCAATTTCATATACCCATCATCAATCAGACAGAAATATTAATTAATCTTCAGTGAAAACTGTCGAAGGCCATACTAATTTTTAGAAACTTTTATTTTATCCCCAATTTTATTTGATCATAGAAAATCAGATGTTCACTGAAATGATAACCTAATCCCAGGTTCCAATATTTTTACCAACCCATCTCTAAAGAACTTATTTGAGTAATTTTTCAAAATAGCTTCATTTTCTTTCACTTCCCAAATGTCTTTTTTTTTTCTAGTTCATATTCATATTGGCAGGTACCGCACCCGTGAAAACCTTAAATAATTTTCAACGAAGATTCCAGCTGACTGCACTCGATAAACAGGTCACACGCTGGCGGTGAAAACTATTTTTGGAAGTTTGTTGTCATGACAACGCCATTCTGAGTTCGTTGTGTGGAACCACAAACTTTCTACCACGATTTGCCATTAGGAGATGACTGCCATGCATATTTTAGTCGTCAGTCTCGTTGACTTCGTCACAATGTAGTTGCTTCAAGTTACAAGAAGTTTAGAAAAACGGAGAAAATGCTAACATTTACATGACAATAAAAACAGATTAGTAAAACTTGGAAGTTTGGCAAGTAAGTTTTAAAAAAGAAACTGTCCACTTTCTTTAATATCGTACTTCAGTTATCTGAAATGTATTTCGTTCTGCACGAAATCTGTTGCTTGGAATAACTTTCTCGAGGGAACAGTATAAAAACACATCCAGGAAACGCTGTGGAGGCATTGTTACTTGTAGGAAAAATACAATAGTCATTGAATTTCTCTAGCACTACCATTTTATAGTGACTTTACAAATTGTTCGCTCTCAATCTTATTTTTTCTAACCGCATTTAAATAGTTCGTAAAATCTAGAAATTATTTACCCTAGCTGCTAAATAGAGAGACTGAAGCATGATTACCTTCCGTCTCGAAATAATTGTCATGACAAGCATTCCCAATTAACCAAAAACCTATTTGCTCGTGGTATTACTCAAAATAGTCGACGACTGTTTCTAAAATAACTGAATACATGCTAGCATGAGATAAAAAAGAATGAATTCTAATATTTCGTAGACTATATGCGGGAAAACTGAGTTTTATTTATGGACACTTTTAACTATTGTGGTTCTTTGAGTCCTATTCTATATTGGACGTGAAAGACGCTTGAGGTTCTTTTACGTGCCGCAAATCTACAACGTGGGACCACCGGCTTTACTACCCTTCCTAAGGATTTTTATGCTCGAAAAAAATCCATCGCCCTCCGCCGGGTTTGAACCCGCGACCACAACATGGGTGTCATTAAATGCACAGCAATGAATATTCATGAATTGTTTAGCTAAAAATTTCAAATCTTACAGGTGGTTTAGAATAATTATCTGCAAGTTCTTTCTTTTTTATTTTTCAGAATTTTTGCTGTGCGGAGTTATAAAATTGTTATAATCTAGCATGACATTGTTAAAGATAAGGAATATTTTACAAAAACTATTAGAGATGTGAAACTGATTTTGCAGTTTCTCTACATTAAATGTAGCAATTTCCTGCATATATATTTTTAAACTATTTGTTTTATATATATTTTTTTAAGAAAATAATAAGAAATAGCATTATTAATTTACATATACAAAAGATGTCTGCAGGGAACCTTTAATTATTAAATGATAAAGAAGTATGGGGAATTTCACTAGTTTTTCTCTAATAGTTTTTGAGAAAATATTCCCTAAAGGTAGAAAAACGTAAGTTTAAGAAAACCAGTCCCAAAGATTTGCAAGCATGTGCCACATGCTAAAACTTATTTCAGGTGTATAATTCTACCTCTAAAACAGCCATCTTGCCGCTTAAAACAATGTGGCTATGCCTGCTCGCAGTCTTCTAATACAAAGAAAAACCATTCTGCAGTTTGAATGCACAATTTTTTAAAAATACTACGTAAATGCACAGTGGCTGGGAAACATTCAAGCCAAAAGGAGGCATGGCAGTGTGCAGGCTGCAGCTGTTTAAACTTAAAACACATTTAAACTTTACAATTTTGTTGGAGATATTCTCAAGACTGTATACTTCGCTTTGGGCCCTTTTTGAAAATTGTGAAATTTGGTATTTTCAACCTACATCTTCCCCAGAGGTTTTGCGATAGCTACAGTGAGTTTTATACTATTTTCCTACTAAAGATTTACTTTCTCTATCTAGAAGGTAGAGAAGGTATTGTATTCAAACCTAAAAATTCTATACTGAGGATTCACCGGAAATACATGTTATGAAGAACCCCTGAATCCAGAGAGCATTTTTAGAAAAAAGGTGTGTGTGTCTGTGAACACCATAATAACTCAAAAACGAAAAGTCAGATAAATACCAAACTTGGTATTTCGGCTCAATACCTTCCAAAGATGGGACACGTAGATTTTCAAAAAAATTTCCCCACACCAAACTACCCTTTACATGAAACAATTTTTCGAAATTTATTTTCTAAAAAATGATTTAACTATTTTAATTAAAATGACATATATTAACGATATTTACATGACAAATAAAATGTACACCTAGAACTTTCTGGAAATAACCTGTGAAGTCCTCTTCATTCGGAAGCAATTTTGTATAATGGTAAACCTTAAGCGATAGACGAAAAAGTACAGCACAAAAACTCTACTCTTTAAAACACAGAAGTTATTTCAGATAACCTTTTTGTGGTATTAGCCATTTTCGAGATTATCCATTATTAATGGTTCGAAATGTTTAATACTTAGCCAATTTCCAGTTGCTTCTCGCGATGCCATGGAAACAGTATGGAGTCTTAAGGGCAGCGTAGAGCGTCCAGTTCTAAAACATTTGAGTATCGCAGAAATGAAATTGCGTTTTATTTATGGACGGTCTTTAACTGCTATGGTTCTTAGCGTCCCATTCTACAGGATGAACCATTTAAGTTGAGGCTGTACAATATCTTCAAAACTAAGCGTTGTAGAAAGAAATGCCTTTAATAAAAGTTGCTTGATATTATGGACGAAAGCAAATGCCATTATTCGTGTTTTATTTGGAGGACGTTATGATGGTCATTTTAGGGCCGATTTAATTTTTACTTTCTCTACTACGTATATAAGTAGGGGAAGTATTGTATTCCACCCAAAAATTCGATACCGAGATTTCACCGGAAATACGTGTTTTGAGATCCCCTGAATCCAAAAAAAAGCATTTTTAGAAACATGTCCGTGTGTGTAGCTGTCTGTCTGTGGGTTTGTGAACACATAACTCAGAAACGAACAGTCGGATAAACACCAAACTTGGTGAATGTCTCTAAAAGTATTCTTCATTGTGAACGACTTTTGCATAACTGGTAAACCATAAGGTATAGACAAAATTTTACTACACAAAAAATGTAGATCGCGTTAAAATACACAATTTATGTCATATGCATTTTTTTTTTGAGTGAACCATTTTCGAGATATTGCTTGTTATTCCCTAAAATTTTTCAATACTTATTTTCTCAAATGGGAATTCGTTATTCATTTTTGTCTTGTATATGCAAAGAGTATTAATCTGTGGCAAAGGGAATGGAGCTGCACCTAGCAACCAGCTATTAAGAGATATGTATGTGCTTAAAGGCTACTGTATATCTATATTGCCCTTGAAAATATATATTCCCTTACATCCACAAGAAAATTAGCAATAAGATAGAGTCTGCAAATGTTTATCTCGATTAACATGAAGTAGATGGAGAATAAGCGTTTGTAAAAATAGTATGTACAAGAGTAGAGAAAGTCATGTGAGTGTAACACATCAGATTTTTTTAAATGGGAACCTACAATTACGGTTAATTTAAATTGACCCTAAAATGACCATCACAATGTCCTCCAAATAAAAGGTGACTAATGGTATTTACTTTCTCCTATATCAAGCAACTTTTATTTAAAACATTTCTTTCTACAACGCTTAGTTTTTGGAGATATTGTACAGTATCAGCTTAAATGGTCCACCCTATATATTGCGCGTGGAAGACCGGAAAGTTTGCTCAGAGGCCTCTTTATCACGCTTGAGGTTCTTTTACTTGCCTTAAATCTACGACACGGACCACCGGCTTTACTTCCTTTCTAATTCCCTTTGTATCTGTAACGAAATGTGTAATGCAGCACCTAATTCCGGAAAGATCTATATCAATTAAAATGATGTAGATAGAAAAATAAACTTTCGCAAGAATAAATTGCATAACCACTAATAAGCGACAGAGGGTAGAAAAGTCATGTGAATGTAACACATCAGATTTTTATGGGCACATATTTTCCTCGTAGCAAATACGAAATACCTACATGTTAAAAATGCAGGTAATTAAGTTGTGAAAGCGGTAACCTGGAGTATTCTTGGAATTTAGAAGGTGAGTCACAAAGAACAGCTTTAGAGGTTAGGAGGAAAAATAAAGACAGTTTGCCTTTTTCCGATGAGTCACCATAATGACGTTTCCAACGACTAAATTCACACTTTTTAGCGTCAGTACCGCCTTTGAGCATTGCGTGATTAATGTTAAACGCCATTTCCAACAGCCCGTGCATTAGTCAGCAATTCTAACACAATTTTAGAGGTAATCTGTTACAGCTCTGGTGAAAGTACAATTAGATGCATGCACAATATGCCGTGAAGGGTCATAGGTTCGTTCCCACGTGAGGATAATTTCTTTGACATTTCAGGGAAATGCTTTTAATCATGAGGGCCGATTTTCAGGTTAAGCAGCAATTTGTCTTATAGCAGATGGGTGTCCGCCACGTCGGTCTTGAGTAGGAGATATAAAGGAGATACCAAGAGATATAAAAGTCAAGTAGAGCGTTTGATGGACAGCGATGGACAACTAGGATTTCACTTTCTTCGAATCAATCTGACATCAATTCATAACAAAAGAATTTACGTTTCGTTACACCCATTATAAACAACACAGAATCTATAGCGCTAAGCGCTGGTTAACGAATCTTATGCAATATTGAAACTGAACAAATTTTTTTCTGTATTAAGCCAATGGGTGACATTTTGAAAATCTGTAACTCAACATTCTTGAACCTTTTACCGCAGGCTCTAAGTCCAGAGAGAAAATAGGGCATACAGTACCAAGTTTAGCCCAGATTTTTTAATTATAACTCTTATTTAATAAATTCTGGGAATTTTTTATTCAGTTTAGAAGATGTTTAATTATAAAACGCCTTCGAGATTAATTTATTACTAAATTAATTAATATAGATAGATAAAAAAAATAAACCGATTTAAAAATTAACTTTTACACCGTTATAGTAAAAATATAAATGCACTAAATTTCATTGCTGATTAACTGAGCTAGTGTGACACTACATTCCACCTAAAAATCCAGAAATCAAAATTTCATCGAAAACACGCATTTTGAACTCCCCTTGATAAAGGAAAGGTAATTTTTTAAGGACGCGTGCGCGAGCTGGATAGATACTAACCTAGAATTTAGGTCAGAAATACTTCGTTGATGCAAGATGAAAATAAAAGGAAAATTAAAAAGTCTTTGCATAGGAAAAGCTTTTGTTTTCCTTCTCGAAAATGGATTTTACGATCTTGGTTAAAATATTATACGTTGGAGACATTAGCAAATAAGAATAAAATGCATACCTATCTTAAGTTTCCCGTAATTTATTTTGCAAAGTACCTAGTTCATTCTCTAAAATATGAGACAGACAGAAACTTAGAGGAAGAAGGTAGAGTTCCGTAAAATATATCTATAACTTACACAAAACAACAATTTTTGTGTTACTAACCGTTTTCGAAATATTCTTGTAATTCGCTTGTATAATTCAATACTTTAGATAGTACACTTTGAAGTGTAAAGTGATCGTTCTACTGTTTCTCTTTGAGTTGAGTATTTTATTTACGGAACGCTCTTTAACTACTGTGGTTATTAGCGTCCCATTCTATATTGGGCATGAAAGACTGGTAATTTTGCTAAGAGACATCTTTATCGGGCTTGAGATTCTTTTACGTGCCGTAAATCTACGACACGGGACCACTGGCTTTACTTCCCTTCCGAAGGAACCCATGCTAAGGATTTTTACGCCCGAAAAAATCATCGCCCTCTCCCGGGTTTGAACCCGCGAATTCGGGAACTAGAGGCTAGCATCTATTGTTTCTCATGACGTCACGCGGGTGACATGGCAGCTCACAAACATTAGAATAACTACTGGCAATGTTATAGCCACGATTTATTTAAAAAAAAAAACTGCCCCATCAATAAAATGTCTTCCGAGTCCATGAATTGGCTTATAAAGAAGAGGAAGACATTTTCCAGAGCCAGAAGGTCATTTTTCTCTTCCGTAAAAAAGAAACGTTGCATTGGGACAGGTGCGTTATCCGAAATATCATTTAACTTCCATATCGCTGTGCATAATGGCGCAGTGGTTTGCCAAATGTTCCAGTTGGAATAACATATACATCTTCTGTTCCCCTCCAAAGAGACTTTTATATCCTTATTTTTTCTTCCCCTCCCCTATCTAGCAATATAGAAGTTTAAAATAAACGCTCATACACTTCATAAAAGAAATGCTTGCAATATTGTTTTTGAAAACTATAAAATCTTTCCTTTATTGATATGCCAAGGCTTCCAGTTTTCAGCTGCTTCTGCAAAAAATTGTAAAGAATACGTTTATTTCTAATATGTTCATAGACAACTGCCATGCTCTTTTTCTTTTATACATTTTTAAATTGGCAGTAAAAAAAGTTGCTTTAATTTTGGAATCTTTCATTATTCACATAGTTTCACCCGAAATTTAAGCGGAACGCTGGGAATGCGTGATAAAACTTAAAGCTGGCGTGTTACATTCACATGGCTTTCTCTACCCGCTATCTTTTTTATATATTTTCTACAAACTAATCTTGCAAAAGCTTATTTTTCTATCTCCTTCATGTTAATCCGTATAAATGCTTGCAAAAATACTTTCATTACATTTTGTTGCATTAACAAGAGACACAGGAAACCGACAGGAGCGTTATTTAGGAGGCAGGGGAGAAATAATTAGGCTACTGGTTATTATTACTGTACCAAAATATTTTATTTTAAACTAAATATGTCGTTAAATTCACATGAAAATTCCGGAAACTGCTTCAGGAAATCTTGCCCCTCCCCAAGCATAAACTAAAATGACGCTCCTGAACCGAAGCGATAGACAGATGTTTAAAAACCGGATCGGTGTATAGCTGCATGAGATTCGATTCTTTCACAACATTACGAGAAATAAAAGAATACTGATTTCGCACTTCGACGAATATCTGGAAATGCTTAATGTCATAAAAAAAAAAAAAAAAATCAACATTGTCTGTTTTAACGAGATCTTTATGTTTCGTAAAGTAAGTTTTTATCTATCCTACGCTTTAGTAGTTATACAAAATTTATTCGAAATGAAAAGGATTCCACAGCTATTCGCAGAAAATAAAAGATACACATTACATTGTCATGCAAAGATCTTAAAACTTGTGCATTTTAATTAAAATCTTTTACATTTTAGAGAAAATCAAAAACAAGGAAACTTTTACACACACCCGAACGAGCGGAAGAACGGATTTTTAGTAAGTAGGGGAAATATTGCATTCCAGCAAAAAATTTGATACCAAGATTTTATCGGAAGATACATGTTTTGAGGCGCTCTGAATCCAAATAAAGCATTTTTGGAAACATGTCCGTGTATGTGTCAGCTTGTGAATAGCATAACTCAAAAATGAAAAGTCAGATAAATACCAAATTTGATATTTGAGTTAAGTATATTCCAAGGATGCAACACGAAGATTTTCATAAAAATCCTCCAACCCCCATCTACCCTTTACATAGAACATTCATCGAAAGTTTTGATTTTTTTAAAAAATGGTTCTAATGATTTTGATAAAAATACCACACATAAAAGGCATTTACATGACAAAATAAAATGTATATTTTGAATTTTCTAGAAATAACCTAGGAAGTCCTCTTCATTCGGAAAAAAAATTGTATAATTTGTATAACTTGTAAACGTTAAGCGATGGACAAAAACTATCACATAAAAATGTAGATATCTTTAAAGTACGCAATTTTCTTAATATATATTGGCATGAGCCGTTTCTAAGATATCCGTTATTAAAGCTTCGAATTGTTCAATACTTGTCATTTGTTTTGAGTCCCAACGTTTTTCGCGATAGCATGGAAACAGAATGGAATTTTAAGGCCAGCATATAGCGTCCGGTACTTAAACATTTGATTATCGCTATTCTCTTTGTATTTATAACAAAATGTGTAATGTAATGCAAAGGTTAAATGTAGCAGGTAGGAAAATAAGCTTTCGTAAGAATAGTATGTATACCCACTAATACAGAGGGTAGAGAAAGTCATGTGAATGTATCACATAAAACGTTTTTAAAGCGCCGGAGAACTTAAAAACAGGTTATTTCTGTTGAGATCTCGATATCGAAGGTGCACTCCTCTACCTAATATAAGTAGGTGGTAGAATGAGTAATTAACAAATATTTAAAATAATTATCAAAATGAACTTTTGCATCTGCTTATAATCCAATAATAACTTCATAAGGCGTAGGTGTTTGGAATGGAGTTACGAAATGTGTGTTCATATGTGCGAAAAGAACAGCATTAACTGCATGCAAATACGCTAAGGAAGTCACCTGGGTGTGATGGACTGGACGTGACTGTTGTCACATCTTTTCGAAGAACTGATGACCTCATTCCTATGGGTCACCGCATCACAAGTAGTCAGTCACCTGCTAGCGGACGTGATTATTACCTTCCATGGTTCCTCAGTAGCCTGTTACATCACAAGAGATTCTCTTTTCTTTCACTGTGTGGGACTGCCAACAGAATACATTACCTCCATAAAAGCGTTTCTACGCATTTAAACCACGCATTAATGGACATCTGAGTTCAGTTGAGCGTTGGCTACTTAATAAGTATGGAGAACAGCAAAAATGAATGGCAGAAGCAAATATGTATTTATTGTATTTTGTAAAAGTCATTTACTTTCTTTACCGTTAACCAAAGGCGATATTGCATTAACATTACTTTCTCTATCACTCGTCTACAAACTTATTTTTACAAAAACTTATTCTTCTATCTACTTCTTCATAGTCGAGATAAACTTTCATTACACATTTACACATGTCGTTGCAAGTATAAGAAGGATACAGTAGGTCAAAGCGATAGACAGATTCTTAAAAAGCGGATCGCTATGCGATGGCTTTAAAATTCTATACTTTTGGATAACCACGGGAAAAAAGAAAAGCGACTTTTCCAATTGAAAAAAAATCTGATGTGTTACACTCACAAGATTTTCTCTACTCTTGTACAAACTATTTTTACAAACGCTTATTCTCCATATGCTTCATGTTAATCGAGATATCGAGATGTTAATCTTATTGCTAATTTTCTTATAGATGCAAGGGGAATTGGTAGGCTTTAAGCGATAGTCAAATATTTTAAAGCTGGTTGCTATGTGGAGTACTCCATTCTCTTTGCATTACCAGGACAAAAAAATATGAATAACGAATTTCCATTTGAGAAAAAGTATAAGTATTGGGAAATTTAAGGGAATAACAAGCAATATCTCGAAAATGCTTCACTCAAAAAAAAAGTATATGACTTAAATTGTGTATTTTAACCCGATCTACATTTTTTGTGTAGTAAAATTTTGTCTATCTCTTATGGTTTACCAGTTATGCAAAAGTCGTTCACAATAAAGAATACTTTTGGAGACATTGCCAGAAAATTCGAGATATACATTTCATTTGTCATGAAAATATCTTAAACATATGATATTTTAATCAAAATCGTTAGAGCCATTTTTGAGAAAAGGGTAATCTTGGGTGGAGGGATTTTCTTGAAAACCTTCATGTATTGCTGTGCTGCTCACAGTTGCTTGTGAATTGTTTAACGACTTGGATAGCTTCATTAGCATGTGTATGCCTTATCTCACCAACTCTCTATCTCTATCATTATCATTATCATTATCATCATCACCATCATCATCTCATCATTTCAATCCTTTTAATTTCAATTGAAAGCTTTTTACTTTAGACCGATATCACGAATAAAACAGCTTCCTTCGCACAAAATCTGACATATAAAATCAAGAATTAAACTGTTCCCATAGCAACCAAATCTTGTGTATGAAACAAATGAAAGATGCGCAACCAAAGAAAATAAATACCATTTAGAACAAAAAAAAACGGTTTACCACTTAAAATTGTTGTAGATATCGTCACATCTTGTAGCACTGTGGTTAACGAGATATACTGAAATCAGCCGATACTTCCACTCCTGTCTTGGCCCGATGAAGTGAATTACAGTCGCCTAATAATATATCCACATTCTAAACAAACAAATAAACTGCTAGTTAAACGCATGGAAAACGCACAGTTATATCGTGAAGCTATTCAATGTTAGCCATGTTTAAGACTACTATTACTACGTAACTCTGATTCGCGCTGTAGCCTGTTTATCTCGTTAACTACATTGTAGCATAATGTACGTTTTTTTAAACCATCATCTCAAAATGTTAAATTCGAGTTTTTTTTTGGGGGGGGGGCTTTTTCTTTCTTCAAGTTTTCAAGTTTACTTTAGCTTCATTGGTATTTACGCTATGTTGGTTATGAAACGCCCTATGTACAATCTGTGTCATAGTTTTCCTTTCTCTTTGCACTACTTTCTGAAGTACTCGCTTAGTTGGCTTCATTTAAAATACAACAATTGGATATGTTAATCTTTTTTTTCCTCTACCCCTCATGGTGGTATACACAGTGTGTAATAACAAGCTAGCTGCAGTTTGAGCAGTTAACTCCTTTTTGTTTCCTGTATGCTTTTGTGTACGTTACAAGACAATTATATCTACTTGTTGAAATTATTTCTATCAGTTATTTATCGTCATTAAAAGGAAGTAGAAGGAAAGGGTAATTTTTATACGAATGACGTCTTGAATAACATACAAATAAATAATAACAGAGAGAAAGCTGTGTGATTATTATCCATCACATCTTTTTATATCGTTTCTGTTTTTTGTGCTTTCCAGCTTTCTGTATTTTCACATTACACGCATACAGATTAAGACGTATAAAGCACTATATTCGAGGTAAGATAGGAACAGGTAATTTCTTAATTAATCTGTCTACTTTTAATACTTATTAAAGCTAGCCCTATCCACTTATCACCAAATTAATACTTCAAGACTACTGCTTTACTTGCCTAAATGGTAGGCAAATTTACAAGCACACCGACTGATATTTCGGGCAAAAAAAAAAAAAAAGCCTTATAAATGTCCATGTTTTAACGAGAACTGCTTTCCTTCACTAAGTTTCATTATATTTTCCATGATTACTCTGTTGTATCAAATATCACAACAGCGAAAATGTGATAATTTACAAAAAAAATTCTACCCTTATATTTCATTGTAACGGATTTTTTTTAAATTTATGATATTTTAAACAAAATTGTAAGAATTAAGGATCTCTTTTGAAGAACGTCCTTGAAACTTGATGTAACATAATAATTAAATTGTTGTTTGATGCTCGGGGCGATGAGACTCACTTCTTTATTTTCAGAGATGTGGCTTCAGAAAAGAATTGTAACAAATTATCGCAAATAAATACACGATGTGAGTTTTCTTCAACTTAATTGTACTTTGCACTTTAGAATTATGATACAGAAGAATTACAATCGTTAGGAAACATTATAACATTACACTCAATTGCTCACTTATCTTTTAACGCCTTATACAGTAAGGTTGTTTTCAAATGAACAGATGCTGAATTACACCTTGGATGGTAAATAATTATTTCGATTTAACAAAATGACTGATTTCTCGTAAAGCGTAGGTTTTTGCAACCATTACGTATGTTGCTTCTTTAACATGGACGATAGATTACATTATATATATTATAAATGACAAATGCATGCTGTGGAATATTAATTAATACTAATTACATTCCTTTTGAATACCATACTCATTCGTATACTATTAATTAAATTAAAATCTAACTAAAAATTATTTGACTCGCTAGGGTTTCAAAATTCTGCTGCAAAAACAGATGCGCTTAATTATTTTCACTCAGGACGCTTCAAAATACGCATTTCTCATGAAATTTCGATATCAAAATTTCGAGTTGAACACAAATACTTCCTCTATCCTAGATGGCAAGTACACAAACTCCATTCTTCGCAAGCATGGGAAGGTTCAGACCTCCACAAAATCTCGCAATGGTAGTTTACAGCATGGTACTGTTGTTCAATTGTTTCATCTGGTTGCTATGGCGCTGCTGTATAAAAACACTGTCGGAGAGTGCTGGCATCCGCTCCAGTTTTTTTGCACATCCTTAATAACTCAACTTTATCTCTGGTGCACGTATTTACCATTCAGATGTCTTCTTGCCTTATAAGCCTCCTCCTGGTCTTCCTTATTTCTTCATTGCGACGTCGTTTTTTGCAATCCCCTTCTAAAGCACCCAGTCTCTGTCCGGTTCACGTTTCTATAAAGTAGTTTATTTTGTACTTGGGTATCATAAAGCTTCTTTTATGTTTGTTTCTTAATTCTGCTCGGCCACAAAGCGAATTCAATTTATTACTAGTTCTGCTTGTATTGTCCTCGTAATTGACCCTTCTTTCGACACGCTGGAGCCTTCTTTACATTCCCCACAGCATTTTCACAAATCTCTGCGCCAGTCTCTGACAAGGATTAAGTTATACTCTTTTTTTCCTTCTTCCTTTCCTTTCTTTTTCCCCCCGAAATATACGCTTAAGACTTTCTTTCTGAACGTTGCTTGCCTTGCACTTCTATGGTTACCTAAACGAGGTCTTCTAAAATTTTCTTGATACACTGGAGCTGGTTCAAAATTTGCTTGAGAGGTTTACAATACTTTTACTAACGTATCCTTGAAACATCGACATTTCTTCATTACTGTTTCCGTGGTCGAGTAGCCACGCTTCTCAATCCAGAGTTCCCGGGTTCCATTCCTGGCTAAGGGATTTATTCTTTAAGACCATATTACTTAATTTGAAATTATTTCTAGGAAAACTTTATCGTGAATAATATTAACACGGATGGAAGACTCACTTCTTTACTTTCTCTACTACGTATACGTAGAGGAAGTATTGCATTCTACCCAAAAATTCGATATCGAGATTTCAGCGGAAATACATGTTTTGAGGGCCCTGAAACAAACAAAAATTTTTTAGAAAAAGGTGCCTGAGTGTGTCTGAACGAAAACGAAAAGTCGGATAAATACCAAACTTGGTATTTAGCTTCAGTATCTTTCAAAGCTGCGAAAGGAAGATTTTCAAGAAAATCCCCCATCCCAGAACATGGAACATTTTTATTTTCTCAAAAATGGCTCTAATGATTTTGATTAAAATATCATACATTAAAGATATTTTCATGGCAAATGAAATATATATCATGCATTTTCTGGGAATGTCTCCAAAAGTGCTCTTCATTCTGAATGAATTTTGCATAACTGGTAAACCGTAATAGATGCACAAATTTTACTACACAAAAAATTTAGATCTTGTTAAAACACACAATTTATGTCAAACATTTTTTGTTGGGTGAACCATTTCAAAGATATTCCTTGTTATTTGTTTGAATTTTGCAGTACTTAATACTTTTTCAGAAATGGGAAATCGTTATTCGTTATATTATTATTGTTTTTTGTTTTTTGTTTTTTTAATGTCCTGGACATGGAAACAGAATGGAATGCTCCACATAGCAACCAGCTCTTAAAAGATATGATTATCGCTTAAAGCCTACCATATTCCCCTTGCATCTACAAGAAAATTAGCAATAAGATAGTTTCTGCAAAGGTTTATCTCGATTAATGAAGTAGATCGAGAAAAAGCGTTTGTAAAAATAGTTTGTACAAGAGTGGAGAAAGGCACGTAAGTGTAACACATTAGATTTTTATATTATGAAATATATAAGGGTAATGGGTAGAAAAAAACCGTAAAGTTTTTCTTTTTCCGTTTGCAAAATCCATCTCTGAGAAAACATGTTCGAAGGTTTGCGATTATTCTTATTTCTTTTCTTTCGCAAGATCTATTTATGACTTATAAACATAAAAAATTGTTTCCGCACGTTGTGGTAAAAAGACCCATGTTGTTGAATTTGAAATCAATTTTAAGCAAGCATTTATTGTGAGTAACGCAACATGGATGGAAAAATATTTTCCGTAATATACATGTGAATTTCTAATGTGTAGAAAGAGTCATGTGAATGTTGCAAATCAGATTTTTAACTGCACATTCAAGAACATCTCTTTCACAACTTTTGTAACTATAAAGGTGCCAAACCCTAAAGTTAGAAGTAATAAAAGGGGAAATGAATAAAACACCATCCACTTTTCTTTATACAGCTATGGATCTCAATTGCTAATCGTTGGAAACGTAAATATCTGAAGTGTTACATTTACAAGAATTTCTCTACTCACTCTTCTACAAACCATTCTTCTTCTGTCTACTACTTGTTAATCCAGACAAACTTTAATTATACATTTACACATTTCGTTTAAGGATACAAGCGATAGTAGATTTTTAAAAAGTGGATCGCCTTGTGATGGCTTAGAAATGCCACGCTCTTTACATCACCATGAGAAGGGGAAAAAAACTATTACTTGAAGATAAGTAGGTATACATATTTGAAACTGCTAGCCAACAACAAAGAATATTTCGGAAATGGTAACCGTCCAAAAAAAATTACATAAATAGTGGGCTTTATCTAACGTTTTTGTGTAGTATGATTTAGTCTGTTTACCAGTTATGCAAAAGTTATTGATAGTGAAGAGGCTATTCCCAGAAAATTCAACATACTCCTAATATACATGTTATTTGTACGTAAATATCTTAAACATATGATATTTTAATCAAAATCGTTAAGCCATTTTCAACAAAAAAAAACAAACTAAAAAGAACACATATTTTTCTAGTAAAGTGTTTTGGGGTGGGAATATTTTCTTGAAAAGTTTCCTGTCACAACTTTGGAAGATACTGAGCTGGAATACCCAGTTTGATACTTAATCGAGTTTTCGTTTTTGAGTTGCTTTGTTTACAGACATACAAATCTTTTTCTAAAAATACTTCTTTTTTTAATCAGGGAGTCTTTACACGTGTATATCCGCTGAAATATGGAATTTTTGGGTGGAATGCAACACTTATTCTATTTACTAAGGATAAATAACAGAGAAAGTAAACTTAGAAGCGACAGTCCGAGAGTCTGTTTTGTCATTTTTTTTTTTTTTTTAAGAACCCACAATTCTAAATAAAATGGTACATATTACGCATGTCTCTAAAATTGCAGTTTAAAAATTATATTTTAAGGTCTTGGCAGCTGTCAGGTTTTTTTTTTTAAACTTTTAAGTGTATTTTTCCGGAAATGTGCTTTTTTGTCCCACAGGTAATTTTTATATAAAAAATACATTCAAACTTTAGTTTCAGTAACATAACATGCTTTTTTTCTCTCTCTCAGAACCTTTTAAAGCTTCAAAAAGTGACCATTTATTGCCTATAATCACATGGCCTAATGACCTGTATTTATTTGCAATGCTTTTTACTCAACTTTGATTTTTCATACATTTTTGCGCGTTAAAAAGTGTCCCATACGATGTAGTTTGTAACCAATCTTTTTCAAATTTTTAGTAGAAACGTAGAGAGTTTTAGCTTAAAAAATCTGATGTGATACATTCCCATGACTTTCTCCACCCTCTATCTTTATTAGTGGGTATACAAAGTATTCTTACTAAAGCTTATTTTTCTATCCAGTACATTTTAATCCACATAAACCGTTGCGGAAGTAGCTGCATTATAATTTCGTTATACGTACAAAGAGAACAGCTATAGGAAACGTTCAAGAACTAGACGTTATACGCTGTCCTTAAAACTCCATATTGTTCCAATGTAATCAGGAGCAACATCTAAATTCTGAAAGGAATTAACAATTCGAACCTTCAATAACGGATATCTCAGAAACGGATTACGTCACCCCCCCAAAAAATAAAATAAAAATAAAATAAGTATTTGTGTGTTTTAAAGAGATCTACATATTTTATGTAGTACGTTTTCCTGTATCGCGTAACGTTTACCTATTAATACAAGATTATGTAAAATTCTTTCAGAATGAGAGGACTTTATAGGCTATTCCCGGAAAATTCAAGATATAAATTTTATTTGTCATGTAAATATCGTTCATATTTACATATATATTTTAACCATTTTTTTTAGAAAATAAAAACATTTCAAAACATGTTCCATGTATAGTGTAGTTTGGGGTGGGGGATTTTGCTGAAAAACCTCGTGTCGTATCTTTGGAAGATATTGAATCTAAATACCAAGTTTGGTATTTTATCAAAATTTTCGTTTTTGAGTTATCACAGACAGACACTCGGGCATGTTTCCAAAAATGCTTTTTTGAATTCAGGGGGCTTCAAAACATGTATTCCGGTGTAATCTGGGTATCCCCTACTTATTATACGTGATAGAAAAAGTAAAAACTAGTATATACTTTTTTCTATACTTTTAAGCTGCTCAAGATGACATAATTAATTCAATTGCTGAGGATAAATTATCGCAAAAACTGTATTTAAATTTAATAATGTTTATTTATTTTTCTGAAACAACTAAATGAGTGAAAACAATTTATATGACTGTTTTGTGTATTAGTATTTAAATAATGCGGTGTAATTTTATTTTTTCAAATTTGTGATTTCTGCAGCACGTGCAACACCTAATTAGTATAATACAAGTAAAATAAAATATTTTTCTCAAAAACTGTTACATATATCTGCATGAAACTTAAAACATGTTTATAATTGTGTCAGAGCAGTACGTGACAATATTTTGAGAACATTTACATAAAACCGGCAAGAATTTAAAATCTCACCTGTGGATAGCCTTAATGTAATGCAGCTAAAAAGTCTAATGGACCTTGACACATGAAACTTTGCAGACAAAATATATTGTTACTATTATTGGATACTGAAATTTAGTTATTTTTTAACAAAGTCGAAGCTGTACTTATTTTATGACCTGCACCTTTTGAAAACGTACATTTTTACCAACAATTTTTAAATGTTGCAATTCCTACAAAGATATTTTAATTTTCAAACAAAATAATTTTCAGATACCTAAAACTACATCTAGTTCAAAATTTGGGATTGCTGGCTTCATTACCCTGTAAGTCTGTTTCAGAATTATTTACTAAAATAATTTTTTTGCAGTTAAATTAATGACAAAAATTAATTCTCTTATTATTTTCTCTACACGTACACAGTAGGTACACAAGGTATTGTATTCCACCCAAAAATTCGATACCGAGATTGCACCGGAAATACATGTTTTAAACACCTGATTAATAATTAAAAAAAAAGCATTTTTAGAAAAAGGTGTGTGTGTCTGTGCCTGTGAACAGCATGACTCAAAAATTAAAAGTAGAATAGTTGGTATTTAGGTTGAATACATTCCAAATATGCGAAGATTTTCAAGAAAATCCCCCACTCCAAACTACCCTCTACACGGTACATGTTTCGAAACTTTTTATTTTCTAAAAAATGGCTCTAACGATTTTGATTAAAATACCATATTTTAAAGATATTTACATTGCAAACAAAATGTATGTCTGAATTTTCTGGGAACAGCCTGTGAAGTGCATTTCATTTGGGAGAAATTTTGTACAATCTTGTATAACTGGTAAACGTTAAGCGATAGACGCAAAAATTTTACACAAAAAATTAAGATCTCTTTAAAACACACAACTTATTTCGAATTACTTTTCCTGTGGCATCGGCCATTTCCGACATATCCGTTATTAATGGTTCAATGCTTTTGTCATTCTGTTCAAGTCCTTTCGATGTTCAGTTGTTTATCGTGATTGCATGCAGAGCATGGAAATTTAAGGCCAGTACATAGCGTCCATTTCTTAAACATTTGACCATAGCTATTCCCTTTGTATCTATAACGAAATGCATAATGCAGTTTGTTTCCGGAAAGGTTTATCTCGATTAAAATGAAAATAAACTTTCGAAAGAATAATTTGTATAGGTACCTATTAATAAGCGAAAGAGCGTAGAGAAAGTTGCGTGAATGTATCACATCTGATTTTATGCCACATGATTTAGCATACTTGAAAGAATGCGCAGTAGCGTTTGCATGTTTATAGCTTACATATATATTTTGTCAGGTATAAAATTATCACTTTTTTCCCTTCTTTATTTTAGTATTCCTTAACTTTAATTAACCTCTGATATTTCCAGTTTTCTGCTTATGTATGTAAAGTGTTCTGCAGAAAAAAAAATAATAACAGCATTTAATTTTAGGAATTAAATATTTAGAATGCTTAACCCAAACACGTCGATTTCTTAATCCTAACATCCTTACAGTATTTCTGGAAGTAGATCGTCGGCAGTATATAGAGGGATTTCACAATCATGGATGTGTTCTCTCACAGTTGAACTTTGAAATTTGTACTCAGTACGCAGCTTATATGTTCGTGCTGGTATATTTTTAATACGAACAAGAAAGTTTTCCACAAGTCGCAAAAATAAGGGCCAAGAGTGATGGACTTGTGCCAGTGGTGACGCATGCACCAAGAAATCTTCGCGAGAGCTACGGAATAAATCTTATGTCCATTTCGTAAATGGACATTTCTCTGCGGGTTACCTATGATAAGTATGGCATATTCTACGCTAAGATTTGATATCGACATTTTACATTTTTTGAAGTAATAAGTCACCATTCTTTTGTATCTCGTGATGGACTATGGCATTTCAAACTCTGCATATAGCAGCCATAAGTTTTTAAACATTTTCTATGCCTTCAGTTAGCTGTTTCTCTCTGTACCTATAAAGTAATATTTAATGAACTAATGAAATCATTCCTGCAAAGGTTTATTAGATTAACATGTAGTGGATAGAAAAATCTGCTTTTCTAATAGTTAATTGTAGAAGAGATACAAAAATAACACTAGTCTGCATGATATCGGATGACTGAAAACTAATAAGTGATTCTGACTCACTTTTTTGTGCTGATTTCAGACCTGCTTTTAGTTTTTTTCTATCACGTACAGTTTTTTTTCTTCACAATTTCACTTAAAAAATATAGAGATATAAAGATATTGCTTCCACCACTACACATAAAATTGGGCTTGAAGCAATTTGTAAGGGCTATACCACAGGGTGGACCCTACTTCAAGTACCTTTCCAAGAAATATCCCTTCATTACACAAGACAAATTAAAGCCTGGAATTTTTGTTGGTCCTCAAATAAAGAAATTGATGAATGATGAAGATTTTGAGAAGACAATGAGTGAGAGAGAAATAGAAGCATGGACCGCCTTCCGATCAGTTACTGAAAACTTCTTAAGCAATAACAAAGATCCTAATTACAAGGCCATTGTCGAAACAATGTTGCAAAATTTCAAGAAGATGGGTTGTAACATGAGTGTAAGGGTGCATTTTCTGCATTCACATATCGACTACTTTCCGGAAAATCTGGGGCATTATAGTGAAGAGCAGGGTGAACATTTTCACCAACAGAGGAGGTACCAGGGGAAATGGAATGAAACTATGATGGCCGACTACTGTTGGATGTTGAGGAGAGACAGTCATTTTCAAGGATCTGCAAGGAAGTCAAAGAAGAGAAAGTTTGAAAAAAATTAAATGAAACACTTTGGCTTCTTGTTTTGTTAAAATGTAGTCATGAAATAAATTAGGGGAGTTCTTGAGAGTATTCTTAAAATGTTTCTTGAATAAAAGTTTACCTTGTGTGAAATGATATTTGAATACTTTTCTACGCTCATTAGTAAAATTGTCAAAACATGACTTCTTATTTTGTGTAAAAACCTGACGTGAGAAAAAAAACCGAAGTTATTTCTGGAATTAGCATAAAAACCTGATTCAAGAACACCTACTTTCAAGAAATCATCTGACAAAAAGTTTGAAAATGCAGACTAGTGTAATCGATAGTGGATAGGAAGAGCCAAGTGATTGTAACGCTTTCTAAATTTCTAAATTTAATTTGTATTATTTAATTTTGTAGTACTTCTTTAATGTGATAACATGTTCTCAAAACTCTATATAATGTTTAAGCTGAGAGTCGGTTGTCTATAAAAAAAATGCTAATCTGTGTTTCATGTTTCATTGTCCTTTATTACTTTCTCTACTACGTATAGTAAGTAGGGGAAGTATTGTATTCCACCCAAAAATTCGATACCAAGATTTCACCGAAAATACATGTTTTGAGGCGCTCTGAATCCAAAAAAAGTATTTTTGAAACATGTCCGTGTGTGTGCCTGTGTGACTGTCTGTGAACAGCATAACTCAGAAACTAACAGTCGGATAACACCAAACTTGGTATTTAGGTTCAGTATCTTCCAGAGATGCGACACGAAGGTTTCAAGAAATTCCCCCACCCCAGATTACCCTTTACATGGAACATTTTTCGAAATTTTTAATTTTCTCAGAAATGGCTCTAACGATTTTGATTAAAATATCATATATTTAACATACTTTCATGACAAATAAAATGTATATCTTAAATTTTCTGGGAATGTCTCCAAAAGTATTCTTCATTGTGAACGACTTTTGCATAACTGGTAAACCATAAGAGATAGACAAAACTTTACTACACAAAAAATGTAGATCGCGTTAAAATACACAATCCTATACATTTTTTTGAGTCAACCATTTTCGAGATATTGCTTGTTATTCCCTTAAATTTTCCAATGCTTATACTTTTTCTCAAATGGGAATTCGTTATTCATTTTTTTTTCCTGGTAATGCAAAGAGAATGGAATACTCCACATGGCAGCCAGCTCTTAAAATATTTGACTATCGCTTAAAACCTACCATATTCCCCTTGCACCTACAAGAAAATTAACAATAAGATTAACATCTAGATTAACATGAAGCATATGGAGAATAAGCGTTTGTAAAAATAGTTTGTACAAGAGCAGAGAAAGTCATGGGAGTGTAACACGTCAGATTTTTTTTAAATAGCCTTCACAAACAATTCTTACAAAAACTTGTATTTATATTTAATTTACACATTTCGTTGAAGGTGCAAAAGGGATACTGGATACCGAAAGTATCATCCTCCGTGGTGTAGAGGTTACCATGCTAGCCTCTAGTTCCCGAGGTCGCGGGTTCAAACCCGGCGGAGGGCGATGGATTTTTTCGGGCGTAAAAATCCTTAGCATAGCTTCCTTCGGAAGGGAAGTAAAGCCGGTGGTGTCGTAGATTTACGGCACGTAAAAGAACCTCAAGCCTGATAAAGGGGCCTCTGAGCAAAATTACCGGTCTTTCACGCCCAATATAGAATGGGGCGCTAAGGACCATAGTAGTTAAAGAGCGCCCATAAATAAAACTGAATTTAATTTTTGGAAACTGAAGCGATAGTCCAATGTTTGAAAGCTCTTTCCATAGCTTCTCTTGAATAATTCTCACTTCAAAAAATAACAAAATATTGAAAAAAGCAACCAATAGCAACAGTTCCAGTTCTAGTTTGAAAAGGGGTGGGTTTTATGCCCAAGCACTGCGACCATAAGGATCTAATGCGCATCCCCCCTTTCATCAGTTAAGTAGTCTGTTGCTCGTTATGAACTTAACCAGACTGCTAACTGAGGTTTTCGATAATGCATCTATCTTTGGAAAGTGATTGCCAAAAATACTTGCTCTTTGATTCGCAAGAGCAGGGCAATCACATAGCAGATGAGTAACAGTCTCATCTCCTTCTAGGCATCTACTACAGATAGGGTTGTTGAACAATCCCATTCTGTATAGATTAAACTTTAGGGCACAGTGTCCTGTAATGAATCCTGTTACCCATGCAAGCCTTCTTCTACTAAGACCACGCAGGTATTTTGCCCGGCTGTTATCCAGGTCTGTAATAAACAACTTGGAATTTCTGCAACCCTCAATGGAGTTCCAGTAGTTCTTGTGTTCTGCTTAAGCCCAGCACTTAATTGCCTGTTTCACTGGTCTGTAGGACACCCCCAGTACAGGCTCCGGACCACAAAATGGGATTTCACTGCCAATCTTGGCTGCTTCATCTGCTTTCTCATTCCCTGGTATACCTGTGTGTCCTGGCACCCACATAAGTTGAACCTTATTGTGTTCAGCCAGTGTCATTAAGGATTCCCGGCATTCTGAGTCGAACTTTGATTTTATTGATGGTGATTCAAGTGCTTTAAGAGTAGCTTGACTGTCTGAGAGGATAAGAACACTTCTATTCTTATATCTCCTTTTAATGCTTTCCATGACACTGGCTAGGATTGCATAAACCTCAGCCTGGAAAACTGTAGCTAAGGTACTCAGACTATAAGAAATCTTGGTGCCATTACCGTAAAGCCCCGCCCCCGTTCTTGATTTGGTTCTAGAACCATCAGTATACCAGATTGGGCCTTTGTTATTATGAGGTTTTACCAGTCTTTCCCATTCACCCCGCTGTGGATAATACCATCAGAAATGTCTGATATCACACAAGAAAGTTATTGGAAATAAATTCTGTATTTTAGAAAGATATACATTATTTGTGTAATAAGAAATTACTTACAAATGATTAGGATTTCACGAGCTATTCCCAGAAAATTCAAGATATACATTTTATTTGGCATTATATACCTTAAATATACGCAGTTTAATCAAAATTGTTGTCATTTTTTGTTGTTTTCCATGTAAAAGGTAATTTGGAGGGAGGGATTTTCTTGAAAGTCTTCGTAATTCATCTTAGGAAGATTGAATGTGAATGCTAAGTTTGGTATTGATATGACATTTCCTTTTTGAGTTATGCTTGACAGACACACACACATTTGTTTTTCTAATTTTTTTTATTCAGGGGCCTCAAAACAGATATTTCCATTAAAATCTCATTGAATTTGTTGTGAAATGTAATACTTCCAGCTACGTGGCAGAAAAAGTAAAAATAAATGTCAACTATACTACTTTGGAAGCAGCAATAAGACAAAGATAATACGGATTTTGAGAAATTATTTGAACAGGTGTTACTAAATTATTCTGGCTACTCTAGAAAGGGTTAAATCTCTACTTAAAAATACCTAAGAAGTTAAAACAACCACTCCCTTTTAGTATACCTGCTAACTTTCCTAACAGAGAACACAGGAACGACATACTACAGCACCCAACCTTGATTATCATCAGAAGTTCCAAATAATTTTAAACCCACTAGCGTTATGTTTTGATTGCTTCGCGACGCGAGATTTCATATTTTGAAAAACCAACATTTAATCAAATGTAAATAATGTTAGGAAATTATTAGTGACACTATTCCATAATCACTGCTGGACTTTGGGCCTGAGATTTGCCTTATCTAATCCACGGAAAAGTACCACGACGTCAGAGTTCAAAAGTGCCACTCCAGTACAAAGGGAGCTTTCAGTAATTTGTGTGGTAAGGCAAGAGGGAGCGGCCTTAAGGAATGTCAACGGCTTCTTGCAATTTACTTTACCAAGAATCCCGTTGTATGGCATCTATTTGCTTTACCTTGGCCTCCCTTCCCCCTTCACACCCATGCTTCCTGGTGTCATTTATTTTACCTATAAACATAAAGAGTTTTCATTTCAAAACTTACCAGTGCAAATATCAACTTAGACATAGAGAAAGACAAGCTTAAAACCAGTGCTATTTGCATTTTAGCCTTCGGCTCGTTTTCAAAATCTGTGTTACATTCACAAGCCTTTCTCTACCTACTATCATTTGCTTTTGCGCGTTACCAACAATCTAGTGTTATACGAACGGTTTATTTCTCTACCTGCTTTACAACTGAGATAAACGTTTGCAGAGGTCGTTTCATTACACATTTCGTTGTAGACACAAAGAGGATAAACGAGAAACGATAGTCAAGTGTTTTAATAAGGTGCTTAAAATTCCATACTCTTTTCATGACATCGTGAGACACTTGATTAGCGACAACGCTTTTTAAAACATCTTATGTGTTACACTCACATTACTTTTTCTACACTTGTACAAACTATTCTTACAAACGCTTATTCTCCACATCATCATGTTAATCGATATAAAAATTTGCAGATTCTTATTGCTAATTTTATTATGGGTGCAAGGGAAATAAGGTAGGCTTTAAGCGATAGTCAAATCTTTTACGAGCTGGTTGCTATGTGAAGCATTCCATTCTCTTTGCATGTCCAAGACATAAATTAAAAAAAAAATTCTGGGAATGTCTCCAAAAGTATTCTTCATTGTGAACGACTTTTGCATAACTGATAAACCATAAGAGATAGACAAAATTTTACTGCCCAAAAAATGTAGATCGCGTTAAAATACACAATTTATGTCATATACATTTTTTTTTTGTTGGGTGAACCATTTTCGAGATATTGCTTGATATTCCCTTAAATTTTCCAATACTTTTTCTCGAATGGGAATTCATTATTTATTTTTTTATCTCCTGGACATACAAAGAGAATGGAATGAACACATAGCAACCAGCTCTTAAAATATTTGACTATAGCTTAAAGCCTACCAATTCCCCTTGCATTTACAAGAAAATTAGCAATAAGATTGACATCTCGATTAACATTAAGCATATGGAGAATAAGCGTTTGTAAAAATAGTTTGTACAAGAGTAGAGAAAGTCATGTGAGTGAAACACATCAGATTTTTATAAAGTATCGAGTATCGATGCTCTAAAATCAATATCGGTAGCGGTATCGTATCATCACTAATTTTAAACATAATCATTAGAGCTGTTTTTGTAAAAAACAACATTTAACTAATATGTTTCCATGTAAACGATACTTGGTTCCGAGGACCGAGAATTTGGTCGAAAACAACAAAATTATAGAGTTCTAGATTTTTTGCACATAAATACACTTGGGATATACATGATATCTGAGGTTATAGTTACCCCTTCTTCTGCCGTTTTTAAAGATGTGTCAGCAATCCCACCCCTCCATGCATATGCCACGTTTAACATCTAAAGTCGTATCGGCGGCTTTGACTGTAGAACAATTGCTCATTGGCAATGATGTTCACTCGCTTTACTGTTGTATTAATCTTTGTGTTTTTCTTATAAAAAACACATACAAATACTGGGAATAACCCTGGCTAAATTCATATCCACCAGCCGGAAATCGAACCTGGAACCTCTGGATTTGGGAGCTAGTATGCTAACCACCAGACCACAGAGGCAGTCGCCAACAGTGTTGAAACTATAAGTGTAAGCATTTAAAAACTCATATCACGCGTTCTTTTGTATTTTTGTCCAACAAGTAGTTTTCAAGATATAAATAATTACTTGAGGATCAGTTGTGGTCAAATATTGATATTTATAAGCATGCCCATTACTATAGTCATCATTTTTTTCTGTAATAATTTATTTGGGCAAAAAATAAAAGCATAATCGCAAAAATTTCCCAATCTAATAAAGAAGCATATCTCAGTAGGTAAATGTATGATTCCAAAAGCACCATTTCATCTATTGCTCTACTTCAATTTGTATGGTGTCAAGGTACTACTAATATTTTTATGGAACTTTGTTTTAATTCGTCGGAAATAATTATCAGAGCGTCCATAAATAAAAAAAAACCTCAAACAACAAATTTACATAAATTATTGCTATCATTAGGAATAGGTGAGCAAATTTTAAGTCAAAATTACAGAAATTGGTTAATTCAGTCCAGAATTCCTTAAATGCCTGAGCTGAAAGAAATATTTTCTCTACCTGGAATAATACCTAGACGCAGAAAATACAAATAGGTCTTTGTTGACAAAACCCTTTCAATGGCCCCACACAAAGCTGCAATTTCTGACCAGGGGTTTTTTCAATTTCCAGAATGAGAGCGAAGGGCAAGGCATTAGCAGACATAATGTGGGCTTCCTTCCTTTTTCTCTTCTGGGAAAAGCCAGATGTTCTGATAACACTAGGGATATCCTCAGACAATTGACAAACAATTCAGGTAGCGCCTAACATTAATGGTGCCTTTCCACATAGTTTAGCAGGTAGTTTGCAATGGGGTGAAGGCACAGCTCTTTGAAATATCATATTGAACTTACACAGTGAAAATACTCTGATAGTCACCTCATATACAGTAATTTAATAATGAATTACATTTCACTTATCAGAGTCTACGTTGGCCAAAGGTTTAAGTGTTTATTGTGGCATTCATTTACACTATTTTATTTCCAAATGTTAAATGTGACCAGACTTCGAAAATGTATGAGTGGTTTCTAAAATTATTTCACAGCTGAATTTTTTTATTGCTTCCACCAATGACTTCAAAACCAATAAGAATTTGCATTTTACGAATTTTACTTACTCTGATGTTTCGTTATAATAAAATTCTTACAAAGGCTTATTTATACTTCTCCTCAATTTACCTAAGTAGAGGAAGTATTCCCCACCCAAACTACCCTTTCCATGGAATATTTTTTTTATTTTTTAAAAATGGCTCTAACGAAATTAATTAAAAATACCACATGTTTAAGATATTTGCGTGACAAATAACATTTTGTCTTTAATCTCCTGTGAATACCCTCTGGTCCGCTTCATTCGGAATTATCTTTAACACTTTTGTATAACTGGTAAACCATACTGTATAAGCAACATAGATCTCATTAAAATACAGAATGTGTATCAAATAAGCCTTTTTGTGGTGTTAACCATTTCTTGATAGTCGTTATTGGTTTCAATTTTCAAGTACGTCATACGTAAATTGCTAAGTCGCCATTCATTTGTTTCTCGTGGTCAGGTAAAGACTGGAATTTCAAAGCCAGCGTATAGCGACACGCTTTTAAGATATTGACTATCGCTTCAGACTCCTATACCAACAACTATTTCTGAAATATTTATCTGAAACAGTAAAATCATCTTTGGTACGAATTATTTGTAAAAGACATAAACGTTACTGGGTAGAGTAAGTCATGTGAATATAGTAGGTACTTCAGAGATGTTATTCCCTTAAAAAGCGCTTTCAATACATCTTGTAGCAATGTGCACAGAATCATACATAAGTATGGAACGACAGTCAACTTTTTAAACAGCAGGTCGAATATATATCCTAGCCTTCATATTACGCAATCTTGGTATATGGGCATGAGAAGCAAATTTCAAACTCTACTACTTAAAACACTCTTAAATTCAAACGAACAGAAGCAATATTATACTACAAGAAAAGTGTATCCGAAAGGGCATTCAGTTTGTATTTTATTCTTTTTTTAGCACAGTTATGTGGAATAGCTTGCAGAACTTCTCTAAAGTGAGAGTCAAGGGCAGACCAGAGAGGAGTGGGAGATCAAGAGGAAATATTGCGACGCTTGGAAACTAGGAGTCAGTCAGAAATAAATACTGAAGAACGAGAGATGGACTGGCTACTATACGCTGGAACAGAACTGATTCCAGCTTATGGTGGCGACGGCGACGATACATCTGAACACAAAAATTAATTTAATTAGTCCAAGACCGGTTGCAGGAGACGGTTTGATTACTCCATGGAAAACCGCCACCACTAAGCACCAGCTTCCTAAAAAAAGAAAATGCAAATTGAAAGGCGTGAAGGAAGCAAACTGGATGTGAATTATTTCTGAACATATTATTAACAAAAGAAAGGAAGAAAGGGGAAAAGCTGCGACGAAAACTGTTAATTTTTTAGATTCAGAAATAACGCTTTGAAAATGCTACAAGAGTGAGAGCGAATCGACTATAGCATATTGTGCAACAAGGCTATAATCTTAATTACCGTTATAATCAAGTTGCATACGACCGTTTTTGGTCGACTATATTATAATTTCAAACTTTTGAGTTTTTACAAAAAGACCTTACCTTGTTAATGTGTGTAATTAAATGCTGGCAGGACCTTGTGTGTGTTTGGGATAGTGCAACACATAGCAGTACTGTTGAGTCCACGCCGTATTTATTGATTTTTTGCAGGTAACGTGAAAGCAAGAACATATTGAAGCAAAGGAAATGAATTCAGTTTAATATAATATTAAAATGAACAGAACATATTTTATTTTAAGTATACATATTTCTTTGTTTATCCGGGAATGGATCCCAGTGGACTGATGCTTTGAAGGTGTTAAAAGCTATGGGCTGCGCGCTCCGCCGAGTAAAATCATGGATACGATAACATGTCGCATGTAACCAGCAAATTATAGTGTGGTCGACCAAAAAGTATTTTAATACTTTACCTATCTCCTTCCGAGCCAATATTATGGTAATTGTTAATCTCATAAACACTTTTGACTTGCATACTTTAATGGAGTCTATTCTTTCTCCCTCTGGCTTCTTTCAACGAAATACATGTTGTTTGAATGTCAATATCTCAAACTTCTAATACATTAATCAAAATCGCTGTCATTTTTAAGAAAATAAAAATTAACGAAAAAATCTGATGAGTTACACTCACATGACTTTCTCTACTCTTGTACAAACTATTTTTACAAACGCTTATTCTCCATATGCTTCATGTTAATCGATATATCGAGATGTTAATCTTATTGCTAATTTTCTTGTAGGTGCAAGGGTAATTGGTAGGCTTTAAGCGATAGTCAAATATTTTAAGAGCTGGTTGCTATGTGGAGTATACCATTCTCTTTGCATTACCAGGACAAAAAGAATGAATAACGAATTTGAGAAAAAGTTCAATTATTGGAAAATTTAAGGGAATAACAAGCAATATCTCGAAAATGGTTCACTAAACAAAAAAAAATGTATATGACATAAATTGTGTATTTTAACGCGATCTACATTTTTTGTGTAGTGAAATTTCGTCTATCTCTTATGGTTTACCAGTTATGCAAAAGTCGTTCACAATGAAGAATAATTTTGGAGACATTCCCAGAAAATTCGAGATATACATTTCATTTGTCATGAAAATATCTTAAACATATGATATTTTAATCAAAATCGTCAAGAGCCATTTTTGAGGAAATTAAAATTTTCGAAAAATGTTCCATGTAAAAGGTAATCTGGGGTGGGGAGATTTTCTTGAAAACCTTCGTGTCGCATCTCTTGAAGATACTGAACCTAAATACCAAGTTTGGTGTTTATCCGACTGTTCGTTTCTGAGTTATGCTGTTCACAGACAGACAGACACACACACACACACAGACAAACACAGGGACATGTTTCCCCTACTTACTATACGTAGTAGAGAAAGTAATAAATATTAAGTGCAATAGACGAAAAAACACTCGTTAACTAAATGCCGTGGCCAGGGTTATGACGTTTGTGCCAATATGTCAGACATATACAAAGGTGTTAGAACAAGAATTCAACAAAGACAAAGAACCGCAAAATATATGCATTGTGCAGCACATAATTTAAATCTAGTACTTAACGATGCTGCATGTGGAATTCAAGAAGTCAGTCCTTTTATGACACAGTAGAAACGTTGTATCTTTTCTTCAGTAATAGTATTAAAAGATGGGAACTTTTGGTATCTTCTTGTACCTTAAACAAGCTTTGCCCAACACGTTGGTCTTCGAGATACCAGTCTGTTACAGCCCTTCGGTATGCGTATGTCAATATACTTAAGGCTCTGTCAAAAGTAATATTGATATCTAAAAAAAAAAAAAGAAAGAGAAGAAGCTGTTGTTTTGAAAAACCAATTAGAGAAATTTGAATTAATTTTTCAAATAGTGCTGCAATCAAAGATTCTAGAATGTACTAACTTAGCATCTCAAATTATGCAATCGAAAAATGTAGATTTGATAAAGCGTGTTCTCTTTTTCAGAATGCAGTTGATAATTTATCTTGCTATCGAAAAAAATTTGAAGAAGCAATGTCATCAGCTATATCTCTGACAAAGGAATGGCGCATTTCACCACACATTGAAAATAAAAGAATTCGAAAAAGTGAAAAAACATTTTGATGAATTGTGTCAGGACGGGCGGCTAGTGGATCAAAGCATGTATTTCAGAACCACTGTTTTTAATGGCTGTTTGGACGTTATTGTAGCCCAGTTAAAAGGCAGATTTGAGAGTGTGTACAATGTTAACCATTTCTTCAAAAATTATTTCCCCAAAGTTTCTAAATTCTGCCTTCGATGAAGAGATTCACAATACAGCAGTAGTTCTTCAAAATGAATATGGGGGAAATTTATCCAGTGAATTCCCAGACCAGGTAATAAATAGGTTTCAAAAACGCTCTGAAAAAAGAAATATCCTCATTAACCTCTGTACTTGACTTAACAAAACTATTAGTAATAGAGAATTCAATCGTAGCTGCTAGCGTTCCAGATTTATGCACAGAGTTTTACCTGTTTTTAACTATTCCTGTTACTGTTTCTTCGGCTGAAGCTTCATTTTCGAAGCTCAAACTTATAAAGAACTATCTGCGGAATTCTGTGACACAAGATAGACTAAGTGAACTCAGCCTCCTCGGTATCGAAAGTGAAGGAGCTACACTATGTGCTCAGAAGTATCCGGACACCCCCAAACATACGTTTTTCATCTTAGGTGCATTGTGCTGCCAGCTATTGCCTGGTACTCATCCGCGACCTCAGTAGTCATTAGACATCGTGAAACAGCAGAATGGAACGCTCCGTGAAACTCACGGACTTCGAACGTGGTCAGGTGATTGGGTGTCACTTGTGTCAGAAGTCTGTACGCGAGATTTCCACACTCCTAAACATCCCTATGTCCACTGTTTCTGATGTGATAGTGAAGTGGAAACGTGAAGGGACATGTACAGCACAAAAGCGTACAGGCCGCAGACATTTGAAGAGGGTAATAAAGAGTAATAGGCAGACATCTATCCAGACCATCACACAGGAATTCCAAACTGCATCAGGATCCACTCTAAGTACTATGACAGGCGTGAGGTGAGAAACCTTGGATTCCATGGTCGAGCGGCTGCTCAAAAGCCACACATCACGCAGGAAAATGCCAAACGACGCCTCGGTTGGTGTAAGGAGCGTCAACATTACACGATTGAACAGCGGCAAAATGTTGTGTGGAGTGACGAATCACGGTACACAATGTGGCGATCCGATGACAGAGTGTGGGTATGACGAACGTCCGGTGAACGTCATCTGCCAGCGTGTGTAGTGCCAACAGTGAAATTCGGAGGTGGTGGTGTTATGATGTGGTCGTGTATTTCCTGGAGGGGGCTTGCACTCCTTGTTGTTTTGCATGGCATGATCACACCGCAGACCTACATTGATATTTTAAGCACCTTCTTGCTTCCCACTGTTGAGCAATTCGGGGATGGCGATTGCATCTTTCAACACGATCGAGCACCTGTTCATACTGCACGGGCTGTAGCGAAGTGGTTACACGACGATAACATCCCTGTAATGGACTGGCCTGCACAGAGTCCTGACTTGAATCCTATAGAACACATTTGGAATGTTTTGGAACGCCGACTTCGTGCCAAACCTCACCGACCTACATCGATACCTCTCCTCAGTTCAGCACTCCGTGAAGAATGGGCTGCCATTTCCCAAGAAACCTTCAGCACCTGATTGAAAGTATGCCTGCGAGAGTGAACGCTGTCATCAAGGCTAAGGGTGGGCCAATACCATAGTGACTTTCAGCATTACCGATGGAGTGCGCCACGAACTTGTACGTCATTTTCAGCCACAGGTGTCCGGATACTTTTGATCACGTAGTGTACATCCATTGATGTCAGTGATCGTGCATACCTTAGCATCACAGAAAGCACGCCGCATGGTCCAGTTTCACTAGAGATCAAGGAGATACAGTGAGGTTTTATAAGTACAAGTACATCAAACAACAGATAGATGTACGTTACGCCTCTGCTTGGTAGGTATACAGGTTGGACCATTTAAGTTGAGACTGTACAATATCTCCAAAACTAAGCATTGTAGAAAGAAATCTCTTGAATAAAAGTTGCTTGATATTATAAGGGAAAGTAAATGCCATTACTCGTGTTTTATTTCGAGGACGTTGTTTTAGGGTCAATTTAATTTTTTTTAAATCGGAACCTACGTTTTTTATGTTGTTTTTTTCACTCCTTATAAAAAAAAAGCTATGCAGCATTTGTATAAAGCATTTTGTAATTGTACTTACACCAAGATAAACAACAATTTATGCTATTGTGTGAACGGTATTACTCAAAATCGAAAAGTTAAGTACCAAACTTGGTATATATGTTCAACATTTCCAAGGATACGACACCACGATTCAAATCTCCACACACCAAACTACCCTTTAGATGGAAAGTTATTAATTATTTTTATTTTCTTATAAAATGGCTCTAACGCTTTTTGATTAAAATACCACATGTTTAAGATATTTGCAGGACAAAGAAAATGTATATCTTGAATTTTCTGGGAATAGCCTGTGAAGTCCTCTTTAGTCTGAATGACTTTTGTATAGCTGGTAAACCGTAAGCGATAGACAAAATATTATTCCACAATAATACAGATCTCGTTAAAGCACAGAATTTACGTCAAGTAAATATTTGTGGAATTAACCATTTCCGAGATATGTTTTGTTACTGGCTTGAATTGTCAAATAATTAATACTTTTTTTAAAGCGGTAAGTCGCTATTTGTTGTATTTCCAGGTCATGCAAAGAGCATGCAATTTGTATAGCATCATAAAGTGACTCGCCTTTTAAAAATCTATGCAACTCAAAAGATTTTTTGGAAAACCAACAAATAATATTCCTAGTGGGATAAAAAGCTGATGCAATTGCCAAATAATTTAGTGCTGGATACTTTTCTTAAAATCTTATCTAAAACTTGCTTTTAATTCATTATTTCTGCCACTCCGTTTGATGAGATAAGAGATATTTACATTGTCTGCGATAATGTACAACATATCCCTGAAATATTTTTACCAAGTATACTTCCCATGTTGGAATTTTATCTAACAAGCACTTCTAGGACGAAACATGTTATCTTAAAAATGTCAAGATTGACGCATGATAAAAGCCACATTAATCTGCTAAAAGATGGTACAGACACTTTTTACTTTATTTATCACGAACATATGTAGTAGGTAGAAAAAAAATAGAAAAAGGTTTTGTTTGTGTGTGAACACGAGCGCGAACAGCATAACTCAAACATGAAATGTCCCATAAACATCAAACTTGATATTTAGGTGTAGCATCTACCAAAGACGCGACACGAAGTTTTCAAGAAAATCACTTCGCAAGTTTAAAGTACTGTTTAAATGGAAGATTTTTTTAAATTTTAAATTTTCTCAAAAATGGCTCTAACGATTTTGATTAAAATGCCATATGTTTAAGATAAAATGCATGACAAATAAAGTGTATAACTTGATAGCCTATAAAGACCTCTTCATTCGGAAGGAATTTTGTATAATAGGTAAACAATACAAGATAAGACAAAAACGTACAACACACAAAATATATATTTGTTAAAACACTCAATTTATTTCAAATAACCTTTTCTGTGGTATCAGGTAGTTTGGAGATATCCGTTATTATTGGTTAGAATTTTTCAATACTTTTGTCATTTTTTCAAAGTGCGTCCTTATTCAGTTGTTTCTCACGATGTAGAAAGAGTATGGAATTCCAAGGCCAGCGTAACAGCCTGACATATGACTATCGATTCTGTTTTTTACCGCCTTGAAGCCACAACGAAATGTTTTAATGAAAGTATTTCCGCAAAGGTTTACTTCGATTAACGTGCAATAGATAGATTCGTAGGAATAGTCTGTAGTAGCTATATAGAAATAAACCACATGGGCAGTAAAAGTCATGTGAATGTAACAAACAGATTTTTCTTTTATTATCTGAAATTTTGATTCAGTTTAAACCCGAATACTGTGATAAGCCTCTAAGGTGTTATTGTTTAAAAGTTGAGAGGGGAATGAGTAAAATGCACTTCTTACATTAACCTGGTTAAAATTGCTTATATTTAGGTGCAGAGGCAACAACAATCTGAATTTATTTTATCATTTCGTTTTTACTGAATATATAATTATTTCCTTGTAATACATTCTACGTCCCACAAGGTGCAACTTTTAAGCATTTTATTTCATTTTTACGTTCTCTACCACCTAGCTACCTATAGTATAGGGTCTTTCAACAAGTGTCGTATCTTTAATATGTGATAGCTGCCGTTGTTATTGAGTTACAGCAATCACTTTTTTAATGTAGTTACAGTTGTTATTGACAAATAACCATAGAACGTTACAGCATTCAGCAACGCGTAGAAATTGTGAAAATTAATATCAAAATGGATCATCTGTTCGCCAAACCTTCCGTGTATTACGTGGTTTACGGTGTGCATAATCGTCCCTGCGAGAGAATGATTCGGGGTTTGATCGATAAATTTGAATTAAGTGGTTCTGTCAGCGATCAAAGAACGCCTGTATGTAATCGACGTAAGCGCTCCAACGAAAACATTGGCGCCGTTCGTGAGAGTGTACGCGAGAAGGAAACAAAACAATTGCTCGTCGAGCGCAAGAATTAGGGCTTTAGCCGACCACAATTTCGCGAATTCTGCATCTGGACTTGAAGTTTCACGCTTACAAAATGGTGTTAACTCAAGAACTAAAGCCCAACGACCATAGGTTGCGCCGTGTATGCGCTGACTGGGCTATGGAGCAATTGGAAGCTGACCCGGATTTTTGTCGAAAAATCATCTTCAGCGACAAAGTCCACTTTTGGATGGATGGTTGTGTTAACAAACAAAATTGCCGCTATTGGAGCAATCACAATCCAATGCAGATTCAAGAACGACCACTTCATCCCCAAAAGATTACTGTGTGGTGTGGATTTTGGTATGGTGGAATCATTGGTCCATATTTTTTCCAAAATGAAGATGGAGAAGCTCTAAATGTCAATGGAGAAAGATACCGGGCTCTTATAAGGGACTATTTTTGGCTTCAATTAGGATGGTATGGATCTAAGAAACATCTGGTTCCAGCAAGATGGTGCCACATGTCATAATGCTCTCGAAACAATCGATCTTTTGAAGAAGTTCAGAGGTTTCATCATTTCCCGTGGTGATGATGTTAACTGGCCCCCGAAGTCATGTGATTTAATGCCGTTTGATTACTTCTTGTGGGGTTATGTTAAATCTCGAATTTATGTCAACAGCCAGAAACAGTAAATGACCTTATGAATAACATCACACGTGTTATTCGTGAAGTTGGACCTAATTTACGTTCTTCTGTCATTGAAAATTCGGTCAACCGTATACACGCAATCCCAACGAAGTCGCGGCGGTCACTTAACTGATTTTCTCTTCCACACGTAATGACATTGATTATGTTCCAAAATAAAAAAAGAAATAAAGCTCTATCATTTATAGAACCTGTTTTATTTAAGTTCAAAGCTAGGACACTCTTGTTGAAGGACTCTATACGCAAGAGGTAGAGTGTAGAAGGTATTGTATTCCGCCGCAAAATTCCACGTCGAGATTTAACCATAAATACATGTTTTGAATAAAAACAAACAGCAGTTTTAGAAAAAGGTGCCCGCTAAATACCGTATTTGGTATTTAAGTTCAGTACTTTCCACAGACGTGACACGAATATTTCAATAAATTCCCAGACTGCCTCTATGGTCTTGTGGTTAGCATGGCTAGCTTCCAAATCCATAGGTCCCGGTTCGATTACCGGCTGAAGTATTTCTTTAGCCAAGATTATTCCTCGTCCTCTTCTAGAATCTCGAAATATGTGTGTGCCAGTTTAATGTTCATAAAGAAAATCAGAGTACCACAACGGTGAAGATCATTGCCGATAAGCAATTGTTCTAAAGGCAAAGCCGCCGATATGACCTTAGATGTTAAAGGCAGCATATAAATGGAGCAAAAAAACTCCCACCTCAAACTGCCCTTTACATGAAAACAATTTTCATACTTTTAATTTTATCAAAACTGGCTCTAACGATTTTAATTAAAATACCTGCTAAATATGTTAGACATTTGCAATATAAACAAAATATATCTTGATTTTCTGGGAATGCCTGTGAAACCCTTTTCATACATACTAGATATGTTCTGAAACGTTATGCACAAATCCGCTGTTGTAGAAAATAAATTTAAATAAAGTTATACTTACCACTGATGCGTATTACATTTGCCAACCAAGGCTTTTTTTTTTTCTTTTTTTTTTTTAATTACTTTAAGTTTCAAATTTGGGCTGAGCATTAGATTCGCGTCAATGCGTATTATTTTGTTCTGTTCAATGTGCTATATTGGTTTACGCGGTTTATTTTGTACATATGTTCTGTGTTTAATAATGAGTCTTCGTTTAAGAGGACATCCACGGTGGCACGGTATAGTGCTAATGGGCTCTTCAACAGCAAGAACCAGAGTACGAATGTTTGGTACAAAATTTCGTGAAATAGATACAACTCCCTTAGGCCGCAACACTATTCAAAATAAAAACTCTATTGTACAGTGGAAATTTACTCATATGATTGTTTTAACTTTTAATATATGAACATTCTTTATAAATATATTTCTGCTTTCAACAATTACAGTCTTTAACCACTAGTTTTGTAAGAATTTTCACTGGTAATCCTTAGGAGAAATACAAAAACATAATACTCACAAGAGTATATATCTTTAAAAAGCACAACTTATTTGAAGTGACTTTTTCTCTAGCATCAGCCATTTCCGATATATCTATGATTATTGGTTTGAATGTTTCAATACTTTGTCATTTTTAAACTGTCGTCGCTATTCAGTTGTTTCTCGTGTTTTCATAGAGAGATTATGGAATTTAAAGGCCAGCACACAACATACTTTTAAACATGTAGCACACATCTCAAACACATTTTATGTGGCGTACAGCATTTCCGAGATATTCTTTGTTATTGGTTTGAAGTTGTTACTTCCCCCCTCTCGTCATGTTAAGAGTAAGGAATTACAAAGTCATCAATAGCGAACTGTTTTTTAAAAATCTGACTATCGCTTTAGCTTACTGTGTTATTCTTATTCCTACAATGAACGTTTATCTCCATTAACAAGAGGTATTTAGATAGAAGAATAAGCTCTTGAAAGAATAGTTAGTGGAAGATTGAGTAGAGAAAGTCATGTGAATTCAACACATTCGATTTTTATAAAATCCAATATGACCATTAAACTGCTCCAAGCACATCACGGTTAACGAACCAAGAATGTTTCTGGAATGTTTCTTGATTGCGGTCACCATGGCGACGACGAACGGATGGAAAGTAGGTTTCCTGGTTAGTGAATGAGACAGAGGAAGTGCGCGGTTTATCTGACCTTGGCATCTGTTCCCATGAATGACGCCATCTCAACAAGAGAACCTATATAACCGGCTTTCCGAGAACAGTGCTCCAGCTTTTTAATTACATAAAAGGTCGTTTCTAAGCAGTGCGCTCTGGTCGAAATCAATTCATGTATACAGAACAGAGTAACTGACCTATGAGACTGGCCCCCAGGTGTTGAAAATAAAGGGGAGGCATCTATGAAATAATTGCTAAAACTGAGAGGTACTACAAATATTTTTCAGTGCCTTTTTAATTTCTCTGCCATCTACCTACAGTAAGTGAGAGGAAGTATTGTGTTCCTCCCGAAAATTTGATGTTCGAGGTTTTGCCGGAAATACTTCTTTTCAGGCCTCTTGAATTAAAAAAAAAACCACACACACACACACACACACACACACAGAAAAAGGTCAGTATGTCTTGTCTTTGCGTCTGTGAACAGCGTAACTGTAAAGCAAAATGCCCGATAAATACCAAACTTGGTGTTTAAGTTATTTTTCAAGGATGCGACATGAAGATTTTCAAGAAAATACCGTACATTTAAGATATTTCGATGACTAATAAAATTTGAGTTTTCTGCCAATATCCTACGCGAAGTCCTCTTCATCCGGATGTATAATTTTGTATCAGGAGTAAAGCATAAGAGATAAACAAAAATGTATTGCACAAAAAATGTAGATCTCTTATTATTTCAAATAAAGTTTTTTTTGTAGCATCGGCCATTTCCGAGGTATTGGTTATTATTGGGTTGCATTTTTCAATGTTTTTGTCATTTTTTAAAAGTGCTGTTGTTATTTCAAATGCTTCTCCTGTCAAGACAGAGTATGGAATTTCAAGTCTATCATATAGCCAATCGCTTTTAAACCTTTTACTATCGATTCGGTTTCATTTATCCTCCTTGTATTCTATCTTGTGTAATGGATCTATTTCTGCAAAGACTTATCTCAATTAACAACAAATAGAAAAATAAGCTTTCGTAAGAATGGTTTGTAGAAGCTACCACCTGTTTTTGGTCCTTGATGTTTATATGAAAATTCAAATGAAAAGTGAATATATATTTCCATAGAGATAGAACCTTTAAACTTGATTTTGTCTTTAAGAATGCCCACTTTTTAGATGTCTTCGCTAGCAGTAATGTTAGCTTCACTTTGTCTATCTGTACGCATTAAACGATTTCCAAATCTCAGTACGTGAGGATCTGAATATTTATAAATAAGATTTAGGAAAAAAATTGAGACAGATTTCAAAAGAAGCCAGGAGGAAGGAGGGAAAAATGGAAGAGATTTAGTTCCCCAAAGGGCCGACCTTTGGCAGAAATCCACGTTTGACTAACTAGAATTAAAGTCATTTTAAAGAAAACAAGATATAATCTACATTTTGTTAAGCGTGACTCTCTGAGACGTAATGTGTTAAAATAAATTACTGTGTTAGTTTAGCTATGCTAAATTCACATAAGATCTTCCGCTTGCATCGTTCTAGGATTCGAATAAGAATTTGGTACTTAGTACGAGTATAACCTACTTAATTTGGAAGGCGCACTCAAATAGGCACACAGCACACACACGTTTTTCAAAACCTAAAGTTTTGGATCCAGAGAGATCTCAAAACATATATTTTCGGTAAAAACCTAAAAATCATACTTTAGATTGATGTAATATTGTGTTTTCTGTAATCAAGGTTATACCTTAATAACGGACCTCAAATATAAAAGCATTCAGGTTCTCAAAATTAGAGTGAGTTTTGTTTTCTTTCTTGGAGCCAAGTTCTGCTTTGGGTAATTATTTCATTAGATAGAGAAAGCTAGACTTTATACTAAAGCCATAACTACAAAACGACGTTATGTTGGTTTAGTTTTGTACGTTTTTATCTCAAGGTTATTTTCTTACAGCTTAATAACGAAAGCATAATAGAGGGAAGTGTTTTTAAAATATACAAACTCATTCCAAAAGGTATTGAACTTGAACTTTTCATTCCGAGATACATTTGTCCCAAATCTTACATTTTGGCGGATGAATTACTCTACTTTTTTCTGAACAACAAACCTTCACATTCAGGTGGTTGTCGAAAACTGCAATATATCAGAAAATGTCCTCCAAATTCCTATTACCAGGTTAAATGACGAACTCGTGCAACGCTGTGGGAGTAACGAGGTCTGCACGTTTGGATTGGAAAGATGATGAAATAATTACTGCAATTTCTTGTCAGGGAAATTCGAGAACTCGCTTCATTTGCGGCTGGGAGCCCACCATTTCGATCTGTTTCCCCTCACAGTAGAGCGCACCTTTATCGGGTTCCAAATGAATGAAACACGAACCGACGCACTCAAACTAATTTCCGAAAATGCTGCTTTGTGTATCTTGTAACAAAACCAACGTACATAAAAAAAGAAGGTACGGCCTGCATGAGTGGTTCCAAAACTGCTAAACGGCGGCACGTGTTGACGAATCGGAAGATGGATCTAATCTGTGAACATCTTAAAATCTACGGTTATTAACCTAACAGTTTCGTATTTTGACATGGCTTTGAGAACGAAATACAAATGCCGCATATAAAATTTGATAACCCTATGTTGAACCGTTAATGGTAAATTTATATAGCAGCAAATTTTTAATTTTATAAAACCATTTTCTAAATTTTAAAGCATTATTTTAGGTTTTAAAGAAATTTAAAAACAACCTGATTTGGGTATTAAGCATCTCTAATACTCTGTCCAAAAAGAATATCCAGAATCAGTATGACCTTTCTGTGGCATAGGAAAATATTTTATTTACAGCCATAATAACAAAAATCTTATGTGTTACATTCACTTGACTTTTTATACCATCTGTCGTTTATTAGTGGGTATAAAAATTATTCTTACAAAAGCTTATTTTTCTATTTACATCATTATAGTCGAGATAAACCTTTGCAGAAATAGCTACATTACACATTTCGTTACAGATACAAAGAGAACAGCGGTAGTCAAATGTTTAAGACGTGGAAGCTGTACGCAGGCCTTAAAATTCCACATTCTTTCCATGCAATCCTGAAAACAACCGCATATCATCGACAGAACTTCAAAATATTGAACTATTCGAACCATTAATAACGAATATCTCGGAAATGGCTTATGCCACAGATAAAGTTATTTGGAATAAATTCGGTATTTTAAAGAGATCTATATTTTTTGTGTAATGAATTATCGTCTATCACTTACGTATACCAGCTTTGCAGAATTCACAGGCTATTCCCAGAAAATTCAAGATATACCAACATTTCATTTGTCGTGTAAATATCATTAACAAATGGTAGGTATTTTAATAAAAACGTTTGAGCCAATTTTGAGTATATTAAAAATTTTGAAAATTTTTCCGTGTAAACAGTACTTTAGGATGGGGGGGATTTTGTTGAAAATCTTCGTGTCGCATCTTTGAAAGATACTGATATTAAGTACCAAGTTTGGTATTTAACAGACCTATCGTTTTTGAGTTATGCTGTTCACGGGCACACGCACACACGGACGTTTGCTAAAAATGTTTTGGGGGGTTCAGGGGGCCTCAAAACACATATTTCCAGCGAAATATCGACATCTAATTTTTGGGTGGAATACCTACAATACTTCCTCTACTTACTGTAAGTACGTGGCAGAGAAAGTAAAATCACAGCAACTCAACAGTTTCAATGTGAAAAGTACAGAATTTTCAAACTCAGCGTCTTAAAAGGGATGTCCAAGCTGCTAATATATAAATATCCTGCTAATGTCGTGTTTTCTAACACTCACCTTTGGAATATGACCTTCGGTGGATACCTCATTCCACAAGCGATTTCTGGACCCATTTCTGAGGTGGAGCCACGCAGCGGGCAGAATCCGTTGCCTCCAATGGTAGGGTTATGAGGATAGAGGTGGAACAAGAGGACCTACAGCTTTTACCGTGGACTCCGAAGCAGGTTGTACCTTGGGGGTACTTCAACATGAGCAAGTCAAAGGTGAAGGCGTGATAGGGCCGATTTAAAATCGTGACCCCAGAGCCAGGAATCGAACTCCGGACCCTCAATTCGAGAACCAAAAACGAAACCACCGCGCTACCCCGGCACCCTTATTCCGCAAAAGAAGTTTAAGAAAGAAATGTTTCAGCCCTAAGTTTAGGGTACCTCCCCGGCATTTCCCAATTATGAGGACTAAGGAAAACCTGGAAAAAGCGTCAGGGAGAACTGTCTTGGAGGGAACTGAACCGGCTTAATGACCCTGGTCACCTTCTATAGGATATAATAGCAGTGAAGGCAAATTGAAATTGAGTTTTATTTATGGACGCTCTTTAACTGCTGTCTCATTCTATATTGGGCGTCAAAGACCGGTAATTTTGCTCAGAGGCGTCTTTATCAGGCTTCAGGTTCTTTTACGTGCCGTAAATCTACGACACGGGACCACCGGCTTTACTTCCCTTCCAAGGAAGCCATGCTAGGAGTGAAGGCAATAAAACGTTAATAAGAAAAAGCTTTTTTATGGTGCGTTTAACCAAATTTCGACTATAAATTGCCTCAAAGCAGGAATACTTTACTTTTGCCCATTTGACAGAAAATCCTTGGCGTTCTGGTGTGTTTCCAGATTTTCAAAATTTAGTAGTTTTATAATTTTATCAATTTTTTTCATTTGTGGTGGTTAGAACTTTATTTTACATTAAGTTAGTGGAACAACGTTTTGCTTTAATACATGAATTTGGATGAATATGAATTTTGACCGGACGCAGGAAAAAAATGTTCAAGTCACCATTTACTGAATTTCCTCATGAACGCCTCAGTTCATTGATTTCTCCGTCAATTTAAATAATGTTTCATGACACTGTCCGGCATTGTAACAATAAAATTTCTCTTCTAATCCATGTAAAATAACCAATGAAAAAGTTAAAACGCTGCAAAAAAAAAAAAAAATAAATAAATAAAACTAATAAAATTACAAATCCTGAAAAATGCCTGCGCGCAAACTTAATATCGTTTGCTATTTCTGCACATTAAAAGTTTTTTCTCTTCGTTAATTTGGTTGCTAGAATTGTTTGAAGTGAAGTCGAATACTTGTAGAGTCTGTTCATGAATAATGTGCAGAATTGCTCTGAAGTAGTAATTAATGGGATTGTTTCACATTAAGTTTGTTCCCCAAAACATGAAGACTGTAAACGTGGGCACAGTAATGATGACAACGGCATTTAGATGACCTTGTGTTTAGACATTTCCTTGGTTTGGAGTCGTGGTGTATGCTCAGAGACCGGGATATTAGCATATACCGCACAGGTCAATACCCTATACTGTGACACGTGGACAAGGCGGCGAGTTTGATGGCCTTATTAATATGTCCTTAAACATGGTACGCTTTATCTCTAAAGTATAAAAATAGACAGCCAATGATAGATACCTCGAGACCAACTTTCTTATTGCAATTTAGGGCAACCCATTGGTGAAAACACTAAAATGCTCAATTCTTAACCTATCAAATTTATATGTAATAATTGTCATGTACTCTGAATAACATACCAAATTTGGAACCTGTAATTTAAACCGTTACTAAGAAATTAATTAATTACCAAAATTTAAGGTTCTAATTTTGCAGTATTTCAAAATGCTCCTCGCTCTGAACGATTACAGATTTCTGGTTAAAAATTTAATTTCTGCGCCACTAAACCGTAATAAAACATCTGATTTCGGTCTTTTGGGAAATGCTATTAATTTGCCTGAAAAACATTTCCAAGTAATGGTGTCAAGATTTTCCTCGCATTGTACAACGTATTTAATTAAACAATCGATATTCATTATATATATATATATATATATATATATATAACTCAAACCAGTTTACTTGTTCAATAGTACTCTACCAATGACAAAAACCATCAGCAAAATTCTTGAGACCTGCATCACATGAGGCAATTTGAATATTGTAAGATGTTGGAAAAAAAAAACACTGGAGAAAAAGACATTTAAAAGTTGGAGTATCAAGCAAAATACATGCGCACCAACTTTTATATTTATGAATTGCTTCATTAATATTACATCTATTGGAATACTGAAAGCAGAATATGAAACTAGGGAGCAGAAACAGAATAAAATCTAAAATCAAGGTTCGTAAGCCTTTCACGGCCGGTGTTGACACTACTAAAATAAATTCCCGGTCTTGTAAGCCATGGTCTACTGGGCTCCTTCTTCCCAGACGTAGACAAAACGCAGGAGTAGGGAAACGTCTGGGGAAAAGGAGGAGCCCAGTAGACCCGGCCTACACGCTCAGGAATTTGTTTTACTGGTAAAACTCCAAAAATCTGAAAATCGACCTTTGACCATTTGAACAAAATTTCATCTATGGGAATTCTTAAAGCTGCTCCTAATATTCCTGCTTAAGCATCGAAAGTAAAACATAATGTTCCAATGTCTTTATGATTTATTGGAAAAGGTATGGAATCATTCAATACATCTATTGTTGAAAATAAAGCCATAAACCGTTAAACTTACACAAAATCTCGTTAAAGCACACAATTTATGTCAAAAATTTATTTTGTGAGGTTAACTTTCTCCGTTATATTCTTTGTTATTAGTTTGAATTTTCAGATGCTTATCCTTTCTCAAATGGGAGTCGTTCTTTTTTTTTTTTTTTTTTTTTCCTCATGGTGATCAAAGAGCATGGCATTTCAAAGCCATCGCATAGCGAAACGCTCTTTAAAAACGCAATCATTGTCCCAAGTATCGCACAACAAAATGTGTAAATGTAAATTGAATGTTTAGAGAGGCAGTTAGAATAGCTTTTGTAAGAATAATCTGCAGAAGGGTGAGTAGAGAAAGTTGAACGCAGCTTTTTTTTAACTGCTCTCCTTTTCAGTTGTTTCTCGGAATGTCATGAAATTTCAACGCCGTTACATAGCGATCTGCTTTTTAAAAATCTGACTATCGCTTTAGCCTACTGTATCCTTCTTATACATGGTACAAGTATAAATGTGTAACAAAAGTTTATCTCGATTAACAAGAACTAAAACAAGCTTTTGTATGAATCGTTTATAGAAGAGAATGTAGAGAAAGTCATGTGAATGCAACGCAGCTGCTTATAGCAGATTATTTCATATTTCTCGACATTTTTACTTTCTCTACTACGTATAATAAATAGGGGAAGTATTCCATTCCACCCAAAAATTAAATACCGAGATTTCACCGGAAATACATGTTTTGAGGCCTTCTGAGTAAAAAAAAAACATTTTCAAAAAAAGTTTTGTGTGTCTGTGAACAGCATAACTCAAAGATGAGACACGAAAACTTTCAAGAAAATCCCTCCACCTCAAACTATCCTTTTACTTGGGACATTTTTCGAAATTTTTTATCTTCTCAAAAATGGCTCTTACGATTTTGATTAAAATATCATATATTCGGGATATTTTCATGACAAATAAAATGTACATCTTGAATATTCTGGGAATGTCCCCAAACGTCCTCGTCTTTCTGAATGGCTTTTTCATAACTGGTAAACCGTAAGAGATAGACAACATTTTTATCTACACAAAAAATGTAGATCTCGTTTAAAACACACAATTTATGTCCTACACATTTTTTTGTCGAGTGAACCATTTCCAAGATATTCCTTGTTATTTGCTTGAATTTTCCAATACTTATATTCACTTTTTGTCAAATGGGGATTCGTTTTCTTTTTTCGTTTTTTTTTTTCTGTCCTGGACATGCAAAGAGAATGGAATGCTCCAGCTCTTAAAAGATTTGACTATCGCTTAAAGCCTTCAATATTCCCGTTGCACTTACAAGAAAATTAGCAATAAGATTAGCATCTCGATATCTCGATTAACATGAAGTAGATTAAGAATAAGCGTTTGTAGTACAAGAGTAGAGAAAGTCATGGAGTGTAACACATCAGACATTTATGAATTTAATCTCTTTTAACTTTTGTATGCTTTATATCTCAAAAACCCCTGCTCAAACACTTTAGGCTCCATTTATACATAATTTTGAACTTTAATAACCAGCCATGAAATTGACGAAACTAATTAACATTCACCTGCTATAAACAAGCTCTACAGCCGCTTAGAAACAAAGTTTTATTGTTAGAAATAGTTACTTTCAATTTATGCAAAACATTACAAATTCACATCATTGCTCGCGAAAAAGCAGCAATAAAAATACATGTTGCATTCACATGACTTCCTCAACCCCCTATCGTTTATTTTACATCTATTTGCAAACTGTTCTGGCAAAAACTTATTTTTTAACTACTTTGGGTTAATCGAGATAAACGTTTGCAGAAATAGTTTCATTACTCATTTCGTTGTACGTACAAAGGGTATACAAGAGGTCAGAAATCACAGTCAAATCCTTTAACAATCTTTGTTGTCTTTGGGATTCCATAAATATTGCATGACATCCTGAGAAACTAACGAATAATGCCTTAGCACTTCCAAAAATGCAAAAGTATTGGAAAATTCAAATCAATAGCAAGGAATGTCTCGGAAAAGGCTAATGCCACAAAAATGACATTTTACGGGTTTTAACCAGATTTACAATTTTTGCGTGGTAAGTCTTAATTATGCCTTATTGGTAATGCAAAAATATATACAATTTACCCAGAATGAAGATGACTACAGTTATTCGCAAAAAAGAGAAACATACATTTTGTCATACAACTATCTTAACCATAAGGCATTTTAATCAAAATAGTTTGAGCCAATTTGAGAAAATCAAAATAACGAACATTTTCTGTATAAAAGGCCTCACAATCGGACAGAGAGACCGTTTTCTAAAAATATTTTTATTCAGGGGTCTCAAAACATGCATTTACGGTGAAATCTAGATATATAATTTTTGTCTGGAATACATCTACCTACCAGGTAGATGGAGAGAAAGTAAACAAGTGATTATCACTTATACTTGTAAGCGCTGAACGCTTCAAAAAAAAGTATTATTGTTTTTCGAAATACCTTTAAGGCTTCCAAAAAGTTACTCTTAATCTTTGTTCACTAAGTCAAATCACTAAGTCTAGCATGTCGTTTATCAGAAGAAAGAAAGAAGGGGGAAAAAAAGTCAGGTCAAAAATGCACATTTTCTGCAAAGTGGATGCACACTTTAAGTTATAGCTCTTTATGTGCCAAATTAAAAAAAAAAAAAGGCTAAAGATATAACTAAGATGAATAAAGTGTCTTTCTCGAAGTCCTTTTCATTTCTCCATTTTAGGAAGGGGGAGGGGTAACTGAAAAATCAAAAGCTAGTCAAAAATTACTACAGCTGGTTAAAATATACAAACAATTTGAGTTAAACAACTGTTTCCAAGGCTTGGACATTTTCGAAATATTCCCTGTTAAATTTCAAGTTTTCTTGGCTGAAATAATTTAATGCGCGTAACATGTTTTCGACATATGAGTTTGTATTCTCTAATTTGAAGTAGCTCCTGGACAAACACTCAGACCAGTTAAAACAAAGTGTAATAGAAGAATGAAGAGTATAATATACAAAGGACACCATGTGAATTATACCGTTTATCATGGCCTAAAATTGCATATAGATCACCCTGAACTTTTAAGAGATTTCATCCAAACGAAACGTGGCAAAAAATATTCCTGAAACATTACATTTAGGTTCATAGAAAATGATTGATTCAGAGAGCATTTTCTTTACTACTGCAAACGAAAGTAAAGCAGCATTTTACACATTTGCATGCAGCAAATTTAGGTGAGTGCTTCTTTTACTATTTTTTGTAATGTTACCAAGGTAAACTGAAACCTATTTGCATGCATATTCTCTGCTGAATAGGGTTTCTGCTTGCTTTGGTACGATGCTACTGAACAGTGCGTTGGGATCGAAGCGTATTTACCACAATCTTTTTCACGTAACGCAGCGTATTGAAATCAAATTGAATAGCTATCTATACGCTCACTTGATTGTCACTTGTTTCGGAAATAACGGAAATACGATAGTATCGACTGTTTTACTGTGAAAAAAAAGCACAATACTGCGCAGAGTGTACTCAACAAGTTTTATAACTTAAATTCTGCATACTCCCTGCTGCATTATGTCGAGTATAACAATATATCTATTGGGGAACGAGGAAATTATGTTTTCATTATTGTTAGCCAACAGGAATTCAATTAAATTAATTAACATTTGGTTCCCAACATACACCAATTCAATCAGAATGGTAGGGAACGCAAATCGCACTGAAGGCTATTCACCGATATAGTAATTGTTCCACAATCGATTTGCATTTCCATGGTAACATAAAAAGTTTCATTATATGTGTTAGGGTCCCCTCTGAAATGGTACTCCTAATTCAACTCTATGATTCAGATAGTCGGTTAATGGGTCTGAGTTCCATTCCCAACCTTTCCGCCTAATGAAAATAATTTAGGCCTTTCCTGACCTTTTACCCCCCATTTCTCTTTCTCTACCGCTTACTTAAGTGGTAGGTAGAGAAGTATTGCATTCGATTAAAATATTTGATATTGAAGTTCTCTGGAAATACACGTTTTGAGGTCCTATGCACCCCAAGGAGGATTTTTTTTATTTTTAGGATACTTAGGCGCGTCTCTCTCCCTCCCTCTCTCTCTCTCTCTCTCTCTCTCTCTCTCTCTCTCTCTCGCTCTCTCCAGCATAACTCCAAAACTAAATCCAGATAGACATCAAGCTTCAAATAAAGTCCTGCTGCTTTCAAGATTGCAAGGTGAATTATTTCGTGAATTTTCGTGAAATTTTCCCCACCCCAAACAACCATTTGGATGAAACAATCGTGGATATTTTCTCAAAACGGCTATATTCAATTTTGATGAAAAGTGTCATGCTTGACAAATGAAATGCATATCTTGAATTTTGTCTTCGTTGTCACTGATACAAATGGCAAATCCTAATTAGCAAAAAACCAACAGACGATATATTTCCTTGTTTCTGCTTTCAAACTTAACCAGTATAGTCTGAAAATCTGTGCTCATTCCTTTATCATCAGCCTAGACTGCGAAGTTAATTATCAGACATTTCAACACACACTGTCGCACCAGCCTCCCATTTACTTCTGACCTTTAAGAACTCGAAATATTTCTCGCCAATATTTATGATGTTTAACGAAGAGTGAATGCAAGAATAAGCGTTTATATGACTTATTTGCAATAACTGGTGGAGACAGTCGTGAAAGTGCTAATGTTTACTTGCTTTTATTACGAAATGCACTTTTCAGAAGCCCCCCCCCAAAAAAAATGTTTTTGCAATTAAAGAGTTTTGGATAGCAAGTGCTTAGGGGATTTTCTATGCCTTAAAGTTCATTTCCATTAGTTCTGCCTATTATTTAAAATTTAAACATAATATGTCAAAATTGAGTTTTGATAGATCTCCTGCCACGGTCAAAAAATTCAGAACCACTATTGCGAAATTATCAAGTTAAACATATTTAAAGGCACATTCACCAAATTTGACCACTGATGTATATCCCTATTAATAATGATAAGCACTTTACATTTTTTTTCTATATCAACTTTTATAAAAACTTTCCTGGCACGATAAAGTTTATTTCGTTGTGATATTATAGATATGGACATTAAGTTACATATAAGCTTTGCTTTAAAACTAACTTATAATATCTTTTTCAAATTCTCATTACCAACATACCAACAGACAAACCAATATTGTAGCAATTTCTAAATATGTAATTTTTTTATTGCAGCGCCAGGGATTTTCGTAAATTGGTAATTTTTGCTCTAGATCAAAGGTCCAACTCTTTTTGAGGCTGAAAGCGCAAACTTGAGTTTTTTTTCGTAAAAAATCACAAATTTTCACTGTAAGAAACTAGAAAGGCTACAGCTACAAAAACCTGGTATACATTTTCGAAGATGTGATAATCTAGTATAGAATATGATTACAGGATACTAAAGTAATCGCAGATAAGTTGATGCTCCCATGTTCGCCAAAACGCTTAGCAAGAAAAACAAACGTTTTGAGATAGTTGTTATTGTTCGTTTTAAGCCCAGCTTAGCATCGAAACTTAAAAATATTCCTCTATGATCTTTTCATTAGTTTTAGTCCAGCACAAGCTAAATAGCTTCTAAAAGCTTTTGCTGGTTAAAATACTTTAAACGTGGTATAAACTATGTATTCAAAATGCGTTGATCATCACTAAAATGTTCTTTAGCATTAAATTTAAATGCTGTATAATTGCTGAAATTATTTAAAAATGGGCTTACAAAGCTGAACAGAGATTTTAATGTAACGTAATAAATAACCCATAAAACCATGTGATAAGCTATGCTTGCCACGTTTCATAACAACTTTGGAATATAACGCTATTTATATTCCCATTTGTTATAGTCACATTTGAATATCAAAAATGCCAAGGTTTTGAGAGAGAAAACATGACCCTTGAAGATTCGAATCTTAACAGTTATGTTAGTAGAGACTAGGGTACTCAAAGAATTTCCAAGAGTTTGCCAACAGCTCATAGAGCCCCAAGAATTCCTTATTTCGTAGCTTTAAGTTTTATAACACGCCTAGTTTTACTTTCTCTACTACGTATAGTAAGTAGGGGAAGTATTGCATTCCACCCAAAAATTCGATACCGAGATTTCACCGGAAATACATGTTTTGAGACCTCCTGAATCCAAAAAAAGCATTTTTGGAAACATGTCCGTGTGTGTGTATGTGTGTGTGTGCGTGCGTGTGTGTGTGTGTGTGTGTGTGTGTGTGTGTGTGTGTGTGTGTGTGTGTGTGTGAACAGCATAACTCAAAAACGAAGTCGGATAAGCACCAAAATCGGTATTTAGGTTCAGTATCTTCCAGAGATGCGACACGAAGATTTTCAAGAAACTCCCCCCACCCCAGACTACCCTTTACATGGAACATTTTTCGAAAATTTTAATTTTCTCAAAAATGGCTCTAACGATTTTGATGAAAATATCATATGTTTAAGATAATGTCATGAGAAATGAAATGTATATCTCGAATTTTCTGGGAATGTCTCCAAAAGTATTCTTCATTGTGAACGACTTTTGCATAACTGGTAAACCATAGCGATAGACAAAATTTTACTGCACAAAAAATGTAGATCGCGTTAAAATACACAACTTATGTCATATACATTTCTTTTGTTGAGTGAACCGTTTTCGAGATATTCCTTGTTATTTCCTTAAATTTTCCAATACTTATACTTTTTCTCAAATTCGTTATTCATTTTTTTATGTCCTGGACATGCAAAGAGAATGGAATGCGCCACATAGCAACCAGCGTTAAAATATTTGACTATCGCTTAAAAGCTACCATATTCCCCTTGCATCTACAAGAAAATTACCAATAAGATTAACATCTCGATATCTCGATTAACATGAAGCATATGGAGAATAGGCGTTTGTAAAATTAGATTGTACAAGAGTAGAGAAAGTCATGTGAGTGTAACACATCAGATTTTTTTTGTTAAATTGGTAATATAACTTTGTAAGAAGAAGAAGAAAGAAAGAAAAAAAAACGTTGCCACTGGCCCATAGACAATCTGCCATGCATATGGTACAATCATCAAAATCATCTAAGGAACCAACCACACAAATTCTGAAGCCGATTTCTTCCTTTACCCAAATAATCATAACACTACATTTTATACTGTTTATTTACGCTGTTATAAAGAAAATAAACATCAAAGTCAAGGTCGTCTGAAAACCCCTAGCTGCTGTAAGCATTTACGAATTTAGAAACATTACTTGGCTACAATGCTCATTTAAATTGAGATAAACTTACAGTTGCTAGATCCTAAATGTACGCAGAATCTTAATTTCATGTTCGTTCTCTGTGGAAGAAGGAAGGACGAAGGAATGGTAAAATGTTCGAAAATAGCCCAAAATGATAAAATTTAGAAGACTCTCCGTATAACCTCTGCTAATCTAGAACCCATTACAAGCATAATAATATATAATACACCATTATTGTGTATATATTACACTATTTTTGGTAAACTGTTCATAAAGTAATCTTAAAAATAGTCATTTTCAACCCATTCCGCAATACGTCGCAAACTTTTCATTTTCCACAAACTCTTAGATATATTAACAATTTGAATTTCATAGGTGCAACGGTCGTCTCATGTAACTACCCTTAATGTTGTCCCCATTTCAACTAAATATGGAATGAACTAACAAATTTTCTTTAAAATCTTGCAGAATTTCAACTCCGCACATATAGAAGTTTGCCCAAATATATCTTTAGAAGTATCTGTATATAAAGCTCCTTCGTGTATGCAGATGTAAAGTAGTAGGGAAGCAAAACATATTGCCAGGCTTCTGGATCCTCTCTGCTCTAGTTATTTTATGCGTGTACTTGCCTTGAAAGATTCTCTGGAGGAGAGCGAAGAAACATTCCGAAGACTCGATGAAGCCAGGAAATACATAATCGAGCATTTGGATTTGCATTACACTGTTGAACAGTAAGTACATTCTGGAAGAGTAGGTATTTTAGGTGTCATATTCAAGCAATATGGTTAAAACGCATTTGGCAATGAAGGAAATCCCTCCCGTAGACTTTTGGACCAGTCTGTTCAGAGGCATTCCTAGTGTTACTGACAAATGATGTTTTCATTTACAAACACGTACTTGGTATTAAATAGATGTGTGTAAGCGTCTATCAAAACTGAAGGGGGAAAAAAACTGGTTGCTTAAGGATCTCAGCGTACAGCCTGGAATTAGTAACCTTTTCACGAAAAACTAGATTTTATAATCGCAATGAGCGTCACAAAAACAGACAAATACACCACAAATGGGTATTATGGTATTCAGTTTTAATTAAAGAAACTTGTTTGAAAACTATAGTACTTCTGTTCGACACGTATATTTTAATTGCAATACAAGTGAGCTAAGCTTTCATCAGTAGTGGGTAAATTAATATGTCACACAAACTGAAAGTTCCGCGGATAAAAAACTGTTTTAAAAACTCTTGCAAAAATGAATATTGATAATAGTACTACTAATAATAAACCAAGCACCTCACAATAATAAACTATTCAGCATCAAGTCGCCTTCATTAAGGCAAAAAAAAAAATCAATTAGAAAGCTTACAGCAGTCAAAATGTTTTAATGCAAAACACGGAACATATAACCATGAAAAAATTGGTTGCGCCAACTTCAACAGTTCATAATGATACGACGGTCGAGTTCAAATTAACAATAATTGCTGGTAGCCCTTGAGGGCACCACCTAATGGGTCCTGAAAATAACGACATTTCACTTTAGTTTGTAATTTTTTTATTATTTTAGAAAACTTGCTGGAGTCGCACCCGGTACACCATGTAGTGCCGTGGGCATCGCCAGTTATCACATAAAAGTAATTCTATCACTTCACAGTCACTGATATCCAAACAAATCTCAGAGCGGTTATGAACTTTTTGGGAGGATCTGGTGGGGGTTAAAACCAATATTAAAACATGCAACAAGACCTCACTAGGTCTTTATTGTAGAGTTAATGACTGAGGAACGATCATATCAAAACACTTCCCTGCTGGAAATAAGACGTTAGCTCGGCTTTACTTTGTTATACTATTGTAATTCCCTCCCTAGGCACAAGTTTCGACTATGGCCGAAGTGGGTGGAGAGAAGCAAAAAAGGGCGTGGCAGTGTTGGGATTGGCCAGCTTAGCAGATGGAGGCGTGGCTCCGGAGGAATGAAAGAAGGTCACGTTGAACTGCAACAATGACACTGATACAACCTCTCCCCTTGCGCCCCCAACCCTCGCACATATGGTGCAGATGGTCTATGTGTGTTCCATCACACAATACCACAGCCAAAACTTTAAGCCCCAAAAATACATTCATGTTTTGCAACAAACCCAGCCAGTAGCCCATGACATAATGGTACCAGTGCGATTAAATGTTTTGAATTTCAAACCTTGTTTTAATCTACCAATGGTCAACAGCTTGTCTCTTCTTCTACGTCATTTCTTCTTTACAATCCAACTTGGTTCTTGCTTTGAACCTCAATTTGTTTCAGTATATTCTTGTTCAGGGTCAATGTGTTAAAAAATCCTTGATGGATTCTTCTACATAAGAGAGATCTTGGGTTGGACATCCCTGAGTGATTCATGGAATAGGGAAGTAACACATCTTTCAGTATTCAACATGTAATGGCAATATCAATACACCAACGTTTACAGTGATGGGCACCTAAGTGTAAATTGCAACTTTAAAAACATATTTTTCAATTAGGGTAACCACGGTTCCCGAATTTTGCGAGACAGTCCGCATTTTATGACTTTTAAATTTGTCCCTTTCGGGACAGCATTTAACCGGAATTTTCATTCATCTTTGGCTTCACTTTCCTTAGTTAGGTTTCTCGAGTGTTTCACAATCGATAATATGCTGTAGTGCTAACATCTACGTAATGGCTTTTCTTTCTTTAGTCAGGTTTTTCGAGTTTTTCAATCGATAATATGCTGCAGTGCTAACATCTACGTAATAACATTTTCCATCTCAATTAGACAAAACAAATTCTGTTGGCATATTACTATTATCGCTCGTTTGTGGCATTGTTACGCAAATTATCACTTAACCGTCATATTGTCTTCTTATTTGTTTTCCTTATTGGTTTAGATGGTGCCTTGTGCTATGCTGAAGCTGTATACAGTAGCGTTGAAAGGTCTATGTGCATACAATTCCAAATGAGAAATGAAGCCAAACCTTCTTGGAACCATGCTCAACTAACTTACACAAAACAACGTGTAACATACGACATTCAGAGTTGTTTATGGGAGTTTTTATGACATTACTAATATGGGCAAGAAAACAAAACGAATGATTTTATCAATAAAAAACGATACAATACATTCATTTTTTGTTTCCAATTCTGAAAGTATGGCGTCAATCGCAAAGATGAAGTTACTGCTTCCGGATTGAAAGTTTTATCAGAATGTTCTCCACAATGTGCCTTGCCGTTATCAGTGCTAGTGATATTCCCAGTTTCGAAAATAGCCAAAAGCATTCCTTTGGGAAGAAATAAAGCAACCGCAACACGTGTTCTGTAAGATAACAATCCACATCTGGTGCTGACCTTAAAATATCAAGAACTTGCAGCTCATATTCAGCTGCTACATGAATTAAATCGTAAATAAATATAAATAAATAAAAAGAAAATAGACACAGGTAAGATTTCGATGGTAACATTCAATACTCAAATCACTCTCATATTGCATGTCTGCAAAACCAAAAGTTAAAAAAAATAACATATTTCATGCATATACGTGCAGTGACATAGGTAAAACACGCATGTTGATTGGAGTACCAGGAATGAATGCAGGAAATTCTACTTTCCATCGTACAGTGGTGGATGGGAAGTGGGTCATTTTAAGAATAGTTTTGAAACTGCAATTAATTGACGTTTTTCCACCGAGGCTAATGTTGTTGACCTTGCCACCATATGTAGCAGCTGTTAGTAAATTATTAATTTTATTTTCGTGTAAGTACTATTCTATTATTCAGTCATCGACAAAATACACGTGCGTTAAGTACTTTTAAGTCCAGGAAGAACAACTAATTCCATTAATTGACCGAATAATCGTCGAAACTATGAAGCCCAGGGCTTAAAGCACTTACAACATTGTAAGTCGCCATTTGGGTATATCATTTCAATACAATTTGAGATCTCCTTGTGATTTACCGGGAAAAATGCGAATCAGTTGGGGAATTTAATGTCCCACCGACATGTTTCCATGGCAGCTCAGTGGTTAGAGGAACCGGAGAGATCCGTGGTTCAAATCCCGGCGATTACATTGAATTTTTCAATCATTTGGTTCTACCTTTCCAACCTTGTCCAACACACGGCTTGTGTGGAAGAACAATTAATTCCGGTTTCAAAACTATTCTCAAAATGGTCCATGAATTAAATGTTGGAGACGAAAATGGGTGTCGATTAATTGTATACGAGTTTTTGCTCCATAAAAACGCTCTTAGCATTGCTGTGAAAAACAAAAGTAAAAAGGAGCGGTGATTAGATAAGTGGATGATAATGATAAAATTATTCCCTGAAGAAAAACAATGTTTTGCATCCATCATCAAGAGAACAAAAAACTGAAAAGTTATTAAATCCATTTCAAGAATGTAATGCATAATGTTATACTAATTATAAAATGTTACTCATACTTCTAACTATTGGTTTGTAAAATCACTGTCTATACAGCTTCTTTAATGACTACACTCCTCTTTGTAGGACCCACACCCCCAAGGACTAACAAGCCAATGTCTGGCATGAAGAAAAAGGAAATGAAATGCAGCGATGAAAGGGATGATATGAAAATTCGCGGATCAAATTATCCAAACCAGCATTCACCTATCGACCGAGGATAGATTGGCCGGTCCCGGGTTTGAAATGCGGCCACAGACGTTACCACCTGAATCACCCCACTCGGTCATTGTCTATACTACTGCAAATTATGTTTCTGAAGTTTCCCATGTTGTAAAACATGATCTGAGGGTGAATAAACTACAGTTACAATTACCTCTTCTGTACAATATAGCGTCAATTTTGGCAAATGCATCGAACATTTCGGAAGCCGCTAACCGGCAGCCTTAGCCCAGCGCTCCGGGCGGAAGGGCTGACTGAAAGATAATAGATACGTCATGAAATAGACGATACTTACCTCTTAAAGAAGGTCCTGGAAGCTTTGTCCCCCGGCCTGTATACATTGCTGACATCTGCGGATAAAATGTGCGTTCACTCGGCGTAGTTCGTGTTCGGATATTAATGAAATTTCATGGCGAATGCTTTGTTTCAATTCTACTTTGGTGTGCGGGTTTGATCTATACACTCTATATTTTAACTTTCCCCAGAGATAAAAATCACAAGGAGTGAGATCGGGGGAGCGAGCTGGCCATATGTTATCTGTAATAACTCTATCAGCAAAAACTTCAAATAAAGCTGCCTTGCTTTCAGGCGACGTATGAGCGGTCGCGGAATCTTGCTGGAAGTACGCGTACGCTTTCTCTTCGTCTGTTAGCTCCTCAAAGAAAGGCTGCAGTATTTTGGTATTGTATCGATGACTGTCAATCGTTTCCGAAAAGAAGATCGGCCCAATAATACGGTTTGCAGATATAGCGCACCATACGCCCACTTTAATGTCTTGCAGTGGAATTTCGCGCGTCAGGCAGGGATTCGTGGTTGACCAGTAGCTAATTTCTTGACAATCCACGACCCTAATTAGACTGAACCAGGCTTCATCGCAGAAGAAAATCAGTTGTGGGTCTATTTCACCCTGCAGAACCCTTTTACAGAAATGCAGTCTAGCTGCCGGATCACGTGGTTTTAATCCATGCACCGACGTGATCTTGTATGACTTTAGCTTTAATAATTTTGTAGCGATTCGAACAGACGTAGGACTTACTCCAGTCTGCTGGGCCATACGACTGAGAGATTTCCGAGAAGAGCGTTCAAAGTTTGCACGGATTTCACTCAGCTTCTCTTTCGTGAGAACTCGGCGCTTAACCTCTGCCTTCCTGTCCAGTACGGACCCCGTTTTCCTTACTTTCTTTACCAGTCTATGGATTGTGCTCCTGTTCGGAACTCGAGCTTCTGGAAATTTACGAGCGAATTTTTTTCGCGCCGATCCAGCATTAGGTTTCTTTACGTAACAATCATACATGTAAACACGCTGTTCCACGGTAAACCTCGCAATTTCCATCTATATTATGCACAATAGTCCACTCGTTGCTAGCAACAATACTCGATATCAAGCACGGCAGGACTGCTTCAAACGACGTTTGTCTGATGACTAAATACAGGTCGACAAGTGCCGGCAGAGCGCACCACATTGCTGGGCCGCACCACGCGCTGCTGCGGCCAAGCGGACTTCCTGAACTCGGCGCGTATGCCAAAACTGACTCTCTATGGCCATGCAGTACACCAACTGGACAGACATGATTTGATTCTAAATCGGCATTGATAGATTTTTGGTTGATAAAACATGATAAAAGTAATTCCGCAAGTTTTTACGCCTGTCGCGAAATTATACATACTTTTAAAGAGAAGAAATTTGCTCAAATTACTGCAAGCGATCTGAGTAAGGCTTTCGAGTCTGTTGAACAAAATATAGTATTGAATACACTTACGTATAATAATAATATTCGAGGCGCTCTCCTATTTGTTTTAAATCCAACTTAATGGAATGTAAACGTTATGTAGAAACCAGGGTGGGTAAATCAGAATTCAGAGATGCTAAGATGGGTGTGCCTCTGGGTTCAGTAGTGGGCCCTCTGGTCATCATAGTTAATGACTTAGCGACACAGATTACTAATTCAATGCAAATTCGATGTTTGCTGTTGATGTTGCAATTTTTTTTTTTTTTTTTCGTAAATCCTAATTCAAATCACTTTAAATCGACGATGAATTCTTCTACGAACAAGCTAATAACTGGTTTTGAGCTATTGGCTTTTTAATCAACGAGGATAAAACTCAAAATCTGTAAATTAAATCATGTAGCTTTCTCGGTAATACGATACTCAGGTTATTAATTTATTAGGTATGGTTATATATAAGAAATTATCATGTAATTCATATATAAATCATGTATGTAACGTCTAGAACCTTGTATTCGCTCAAAAGTTTAGAATGTGCCTGAAAACTATATGTTATAATTTTCAGGCACATTCTAAACTATACGTTATAGTGCATATTTTGCTTTTTTTCACCCTACACTCTTAACATCGGTTGCTTTTATGGAGTAATGGTAGTGGTACTAACTATGTTTTGTTGCTGCAAAAGAAAGTTGTTCGAATTTTATCTAAATCAACATTTAAAGCACATTGTAAAACTATATTAGTTAACTTGAGCATTCTTACTGTGATGAATTTGTATATTTTTCAGTGTTTTTCGTTTACAAAGGCATGTAGTTAGTTATGGTGCAAGAAATGAAATTCACACTCACAATCCTAGGCAACTCACGTTAACATTTACCTAATTAGAGACTCAGCAGTCTTTAAATCATTTTCATGTTGTTGGTTAAATTTACTAATAGATTGGATGATAATGTCAAAACAGTATCTGATACCGTGTTTCAACACAAGTTATAACTGGTAGTTGATCATCCTTTGTACAAGATAGATGAATTTTTCGAAATTAAACTTGTGATTTTATAATAAGCTTTTATCTAGTTTTGTGTTCTGCAATTTTGTATTGCTTAACGACAATAAATAATTAACAATGAACAAACATATCCTGATTTGAATTTGAATTCACATATGCCGCCCTGGCATGGACCTCAACTCTGGCTATAGGCTATATCCGACGTTATTACTATCAATCATAGTAACACGTTAATATTTTTGTAACCTTTAAACATGCATGTTATATGCATAATAAGAACCATGTTTATCAATGACCTTATCGGTGATGATGTGGATGTAAAACAAAGTGGCCTGGACAAAGCATCCTGCAACAGTGCAAACCTTCACGACCGCTGCATTTTCATATTCATCTACACACCGCAACACCGTATCACGGAGCATTATTTCGAGGACATTTCGAAAAGTCCGCCCCTGTTTTTCAGTAATGTATTACACTTGTCATGCATATATAAGCAAATCTTTCAAGATTGGTGGTACATAACAGAATGCAGTTTCATTATAAAACCCCTGTCATGTAGTTTTTGCATGGCTTCAATGGCTAATACAGTGCCTTCGTTTTATTCCAAGGCCGCAGATCGCGCAATGCGTGCTCCGCACACAGTCTACTACACTACGGGGTTTTTCGTTCCGTAACTCCTGCGTTACTTACGAGTGTTAGTAACATATTATATGTAATGAGTCTAACCTTGTTATAAGTGTTGTTGAAAGTGGTGTCCATCTGCGCGAAGACATTCTTGACATCGTCGGATGAAATTACTGTTCTTCACTCTTCTTCCTCACAAACAAGGCTATTATTTTCTTGCAATTAGTAGAACTTTTCCCTATGTTACATTCACATGACTTTTCTACTCGTTTTTCAACAAAAAACTATTCTTACAAAAGCTTATTATTTTATCCATTCACGTTAACAGTGACAAACATTTGTAGAAATTGTTTTATTGGATATTTTCTTGTAGATACAATAGGAATAGTAGGCTCAAGCGATAGCCAAACTTTTTTAAGAGCTGATGGCTATGTGATGGCCTTCAAATTCTGTTCTCTTTGCACGGCCAGGAAAAAAGTAAATAAAAAGTAAAAATATAACGACTTCCCATTTCAGAAAGGTGTAAGTAATCGAGAATGCAAACCTATAATAAGGAATATCTCGGAAATGGTTAACTCCACAACAAAAATGTTTGACATACATCGTGTGCTTTAACGAGATACACACTTTTTGTGTAGTAATATTTTGTCTATATTTTACGGTTAACCAGTTATCCCTGATTGAAGAGGACTTCAGAGACTGCTCCCAGATAACTATATACACTTCATTTGCAATGAAAATATGTTAACGCTATTTTTGAAAAAAATCAAAATTTTCGAAAAATTTTCTGTGTAAAAGAAAAATTTTATTCCTTGAAAATCTTCGAGAAGATGGAGAACTTAAGAGAACTTAAATACCAAGTTTGGCATTTAACCGACTTTTTGTATGCTATTTACACAAACCCACACGGGTATTTTTCTAAAGATGCCTCTTTTGGTTTTTTTTATTATTATTATTTTATTATTTATGGACGCTCTTTAACAACTGTGGTCCTTATTGGGCGTGAAAGACCGGTAAATTTGCTCAGAGGCCTCTTTATCAGGCTAGAGGTTATTTTACGTTTCGTAAATCTACGACACGGGATCACAGGCTTTACTTCCCTTCCGAAGGAAGCCATGCTAAGAATTTTTACGCCCGAAAAAATCCATCGCTCTCCGCCGGGTTTGAACCCGCGACCTCGGAAACTAGAGGCTAGCATGGTAACCACTACACCACGGAGGACGACACTTTTGGGGGGTTCAGCGGGTCTCAAAAATATCGATATTTCCGGTGAAACCTTGACACCTCCTTACTATACGTAGTAGAGAAAGCAATACAATCGCCACAATCCTGTAAACATCTTCTGGCAACATGACTTGACCATGCAGCACTACAGCTTGACCATGTGACTAGTAGTTACCGATACCAATGTATCGGATGAACATGCCGCAATGTTAAAGAAATACGGAATTTTTAAGGCCCGTATGACGATAATACTTAGCACCAATCTTCCTTCCGGAATATCGAAAACACGTATAATACGAAACATCTGGCAAGTCTTAGTTATCAATCTGTCCACTCCAAGAATCCAAAAGGAGCAATGTGAAGTTTGTAAAATCAGACGACCCGTGCCTACTCTCCCAATACTGGAATAACTGCAAGTTTCGAATCAGTGAAACATTATTTTACGTGTGTGAAAGATTCTTTTATTATATTAAACCTTAATTTCAACGTTATGACTGTTTGGGGTGGAATAAAATGCTCCTCTACTTACTATATAAATAAATGGTGCTATAGAATGTTCTGTAAAGAGCTATTGGGGTTACCAAGATCAGCACCAGGGGAAGTAGCTTTAGTAGAATTAGGAAGAACAAGAAGAAAAGGAGTGACACTGGAAAGAATATTAAAATTTTGGTTTAAATGCCTGACAAAAGATGGGGAAATTTTTTAAAGATATGTATGGAACAACAAAAGAGTACGAAAAATAAAAATAGCTAGTGGACAGGGGTAGAAAAATTATGGAGAAGATAGGGATGGGAGATATTTGGAGAGCAGGAAAAAGAAATAGCAACGGCTTCTGGATAGCAGTAAGAAACAGAGTGGAGGACATAGAAAGACAAGAGATTTGGGGAAGCTTAGAGAATAAAAAATCACTAGGGTTCTATAGGTTAGTAAAAGGAAATGGGGAAGAGAAGGGTATGTGGATTATTGTAACAGAGCTGAAAAAGAAGCCCTGTATGGATGAAAACAGAATCAATGTACCTGAGAGGACTAAGAGGCAGAAAAAGCGGAATTTGTGAACTATGCGGAAGTACTGAAAGCACAGAGCATTATATGACAGAATGCAAAGAATTAGCAGAATGGAGACAAAAAGTATGGAAAGAAGAATGGGGGAAAATGGTAGCAAATTAAAATGTTAACAAGAAAAGAAGAAAAGAAAAATGAGAATATGAGGGAGTTCTTAAAGACAGTAAAGGAGAAATGGATTAGAAAAGTAAGAGAGATAAGAAACGTAGAAGGACAAACAGAGGAGGGAGAGGATAGATTATAGGTGGTTAAGGGTAGCAAGGGCTGCTCAGCTGAGCCATAAGGCCAGAGTGCCAGGCAATATAGGTAGAACATAGCTGGTAAGAAAATTTGTACACAGGTTAAGTTAGTTTACAAGTGGGATATTGTAAAAAAAAAAGGATTGTGTATAAAAGATGTACAAATAAAGTTTATTCATTCATTCATATAAGTAAATGGTAGGGAAAGTACGTTTTTTTGCACGGTTTTCTAAAAGACGGGGCTGTTTATAACGTATATTATTAATTTTATGATTTTGGACTATTTTTCCTTACATTTCAGGGTTGCGCCAGCTTCACTAATGAGATACCATGGAACTGCGAGAGAATGTCCGCCATATTGTGCTATAGAAGACGTGCCTGCAGCAAGGCACTAACTATACAGGCGCGGAAGCACTCTCTTACAGGTACTACATTCGTACCAGTCGAAATGACAGAGAGACTTGAACAGCGTTACTGCATCAAATTTTGTTTCAAACTTGGACATTCGTCTGCAGAAACTAGTCGCATGATCAAGAGAGCTTTTGGCGACGAGTCAATGAGCGAAGCCCAGATAAAGATGTGGTACAGACGTTTTAAGAATGGTCGAGTATCGGTGGAGAGCGACCCACGCTCAGGGAGACCTGCTACGAGGAGAACGGCTGAAAACGCAGAGCGTGTCTGGGCTGCCATCAAGGAGAATCGAAACCTGACCGTGCGGGAACTAGGGCAAATTTTGAGAATACCCCGTATGACTATATGCGAGATAGTATCTGAAGAGCTGGACAGAGGAAGTGGAGCCTCACGATTCGTAAGTACAGCTTTTAATGATAAAGCATATTATTCTTAATTCCACTGATACAGAGCTGCAATATACGGGGGCGGATCGAAAAGCAACGCACAATAATTTTTTTACAAAAAAGTTTAATAGTTTAAAAAAAGAATCACAAATGAACTTACACCTTTTACCTACTTTTCGACATAGTTACCAAGTTTCTCAACATATTTCTCCCATCGTGATACCAGTTTCAATATGCCCTGTTCGTAGAAGTCCGTTTCTTTGGAGTATAGCCATCTGCGAACTGCTGATTTCACTTCCGCATCTGTCGCAAAGCGTTGGCCGGCCAGGAATGTCTTCATGGGACCAAACAGATGAAAATCCGACGTTGCAAGGTCCGGACTGTATGGTGGATGCTGGAGCACCTCCCAACCAAATTTGGTGATTTTCTGACGAACCGCAGCAGCAACTGGGGGCGAGGATTGTCATGAAGAGTTTTGACGTCGTCAGCATTCATGTTGTGGCGTTTGTCACGAAGGGCACGATGCAACTTCACCAAAGTTTTCATGTAGGCTGTAGCATTCACAGTGGTCCCGTGTTCAAACACCATGCATATCCCAGAACACTGTCACAAGCACTTTCCTAGCTTTCACTTTGAATTTCTTCTTCGCTGGGGAACCATCATGTTTCCACTCCATACTTGCCTGCTTGGTTTCGTGTAGTGGTATGCCCACAACTCATCACCAGTGACGATTCCTTTCAGAAAGCCATGTCTTTCTGCGGTATACCGCGTTAGGTGATCCAAGCTCATCATTCGCTGGCCCTTGTGGTTGTCTGTCAGGTTGTAAAGTACCCAGCGAACACTAAATTTACGAAATTTGAACGTGTCATGAGCAATATCGTACACTGCACCATAGGACATGCTGAACTGTTGCGATAAGGTTAGCAGTTGCACACGCCGGTCGTTCAAAATTGCCGCCTCAGTGCCTCTGACATTCTGCGCGGTTGCAGCTGTTACCGGCCTCCCCGAGTGTGGCGAATTACTAAGGTTCACACGGCCCTCTAGGAAGAATGCACACCACCTGGAGACATTGCTACGGTCCATACAATCATACCCATACACGCCACGCATGTACCTGTGAATATCACTTGGTTTATGCCCTTTTGCCCACAAATATCGAAACACACCTCTCTGCTCTTCACATGTGGACGATAACATGCGCGCCATCTTTGTTGCGCATTTCACACTTCTCTCGCTAGAACTGCACATCGAAACAAAAAACACCCTCTTTAGTGAAAACTTCAAACTATATCTGCAACATTCCAGCTGCAATACCAAGGCAGAAAAAATTTATTGTGCGTTACTTTTCGATCCGCCCTCGTAAAAATAAAAGGGAGACTATTACTAGTAAATTTTCCTCACATAGGAAGTTTCAAAAACACAAGATATGTTTGTGACAATCACTATGACACAAGTACACTTATTGGGAGAGCATCTGCAACAGGTCTGGTCGCGTAGCTCAGTTATGGAGTTTATGGGATCCAGGCTCGAGAAAGTTTCTCGGTATGCCCAGAGTGTGTGAATGAATGTCAGTGTGCTGTGAACTCCCACAAAATCATAGCAAGTAGAAATATGTGGGAAATGAAGTTATGTGAATTCCGGTAATATCGGAGATATAATACAATTTTACATGTTGGTGAAGCATTCTGAGCAACCTAATACATACTATGTTTCCATGGGGAATTGAAATCGTATTGAGATCGTTTTGAACCTTGGATCCGATCATCTTAGAAAGTTGGATCGGAAGAGGATCGGATCGAAATTTGTTGCATGGAAACACCTACCATATTCAAATCGTTTTGAGTACGCCAAAGATACTCTCTGCTACTGTACTTGTAACACACCCACTAACCTGAAAACCTACTTAAAAAAATCTGATGTGTTACACTCACATGACTTTCCCTACTCTTGTACAAACTATTTTTACAAACGCTTATTCTCCATCTACTTCATGTTAATCGAGATAAACATTTGCAGACTCTATCTTATTGCTAATTTTCTTGTAGATGTAAGGGGAATATATATTTACAAGGGCAATATACAAATAAAGTAGCCTTTAAGCATAGACATTACTCTTAATAGCTGGTTGCTATGTGCAGCACCATTCTCTTTGCCACAGATTAATACTTTTTGCATATCCAAAACAAAAAAAAATAAATAACGAATTCTCATTTGAGAAAAAGTATTGAAAAATTTAAGGAAATAACAAGCAATATCTCGAAAATGGTTCACTCAACAACAAAAATGTATATAATTTTAAAATTTTAATTTTCTCAAAAATGGCTCTAACGATTTTGATTAAAATATCATATGTTTCAGATATTTTCATGACAAATGAAATGTATATCTCGAATTTTCTGGGAATGTCTCCAAAACTATTCTTCATTGTGAACGACTTTTGCATAACTGGTAAACCATAAGAGATAGACAACATTTTACTATACAAAAAATGTAGATGGCGTTAAAATACACAATTTATGTCATATACATTTTTTTTATGTTGAGTGAACCATTTTCGAGATATTGCTTGTTATTCCCTTAAATTTTCCAATACTTATACTTTTTCTCAAATGGGAATTCGTTATTCTTTTTTTTTTTTTTTTTTTTTGATCCTGGTAATGCAAAGAGAATGGAATACTCCACATAGCAACCAGCTCTTAAAATATTTGACTATAGCTTAAAGCCTACCAATTCCCCTTGCATCTACAAGAAAATTAGCAATAAGATTAACATCTCGATTAACATTTTTTGATTCAGGTGGCCTCACAACATATCTAAGGTGAAATCTCGGATTCTTAGATAGAATGCAATACCTTCTCCACCCTATGTACGTGGTAGAGAAGCTAAAAAGGCTTTAATCTTTCATAGCTTTTGTTTCCTTCAACATTAAAGTGGAGACAAAACACAAACTGAAGCAAATCGATTTCTATTTTGCATTTAGATTGCTGTTTTCTTTGGAAAAAAAATATGAAACTTGAAATAGCTTGAGTCACTTGGAGATGATTCATAATATTTCCAGAACACAAAGTCCTATAATGCCACTTACTGTTCTTTATCTTTAATGTGAGAAGATCAAATTTCATGACTTCCATAAAGATATGGAGAAAGGACGCTGAGAAACGCGGTGATAAAAACACGGCTTCTCAGAAATGATAACAGTTTATGTTGAAGTACATAAAGGGAACTCGTTTTATGTATGAACATTTCTAGAAGCTCTTAAAGCCAAGTTACAGCGGAGAGTTCAGCCGTTTTAATCGTTGATGACATTCAAAATCTGGCAGTACTGTCTATAGAAAATGTTTTTCTGCTCTCGCTACTTAAGAGGACAGTGGCATATATCTGGCCAGCACTCCAGAAAAAGTATTTTCATTAGAATTTAAATGTTTTCTGTCATATGACTTCAAAAGTATTTCAGTAAATTTGGATATCTCAATTTGTGGCTTCAGTAATAAAGTGCAAACCGGGGAAATAGCGCTCAAAATTAAACAAGTACAGATTATTCAATTTTCAGGAGCAAATGAAACAAATAGTTTTGATAATTAATTAGAAATACTTAATTATTTTAGAGCACTTGCAAAACATGGCCTCCATATGAAACATTTCTTATAAACGTCATTTTTATGATGGAAAAGTGATAATAAAGCTAAATTAACTCATTTTTTAAAAAAAAATGTTCGGACGTCAAATTTAATATTCTGAAATGAAAATTTTCAAACAAGAAACAAAATGTTCAGTCATTATTGCACAGGGTGCGACGTCACCGACAAAAATTTTAACGACAACATATTTATTTTACCCCCTCCCCCCGAAAGGTAATTATTCTAGTTGCATAAACAATTTAATTTGTCTCGTACAAAAGGTTTGGCTGTTTTGGGAACAGATTTCTCCCCACTTGATTGCTTTTTATGTGGATATTTAAAATGTAGAATCTTTGTTACCAAGCCTGCAAATATGGAAGAGTTAAAAAGAGGATCGGGAAAGTATGGCGAGAGATACCACCAGCTGTGATTGAAAATATTCAACAAGAATTCATCCTTGGACTTAGCAGCTGGCAGATTGTAAATGGGGAGCATTTTGAACACCTTACTAAATGATTATAATTTCATTTGTCACAGCAGTTGTGTAAATTGTGGAGAAAATTGTTAAACAAGCCAACACTTAAAAATGAGGATCAGGAAAGAATGCAGAGATATATCACCTGCAGTGATTGAAAGTGTTCAACAAGAATTCACCCTTCGATTTAGCCACTGCCAGATTGTAAGTGGGGAGCATTTTAAACACCTAATCAGAGTTTCATTTGTTACAGCACTTGTATAAATTGTGGAGAAAATTGTGAAATTATTCATAAAAAACATTTCAGAAAATAAATATATCTCGTATATATACAGGCTGTTAAAAAAATTATTCCACATTTTGAGAGGACCAAAACAAGAAAGAAAAAAAAGAAGTCCAGTAAACATGGGGTCTAAAATGCATACCTTAATAGCTACGAACACTTGCTCATCTTCACTACTTGAAAGATCTCTTCTGCAAGCTCTTTGCTATTACGTATGACCTACAGATGCAGTAAACAAATGCGGACACATTACTCTCTTACTGTGAAACAGCATAGCTTCTAATACATAGCTTGCGATTACATACGACCTGTCCTTGTGAACCATGCTAAAGGAGGTGTCCATTCTGTCCGAGGTCTTAGGGAATCACGCACTCTGAAAGACTCCAGGTTGGTCACGGATGCTCTGGCAGGCATTGTAACGCCTTCCTGCAGTGTTTCTACATTATTAATGGGGTTGCATACACCAAAGATTTCAAGATAAAACTACAATGTAAAAACTTTCACAAATTTATAAAAACACAAACTGATTCCATTAGAACTAATAAGAATATGCGTTGTACTTACTCAGAATTGTGAATACGGTTTACCGTAACAACACTAACTGATGTTTACTGAATACTGTATCCATGGTGAATAACAGGATAATGTGTCCTCGTCTGTTTGCTGCCTTATCTAGGTCGTACGTAGGTAATAAGCAGAGACCGGAAGTTAGGCAGAATGTCAAATCTATCTTCAATTTGAAAGTGAATCTGTAGGAATTATACCTTTGTGATTGAAATGCCTTTTTAAATATAAATGTCTGTTTTACAAATAAATGCTTTTTGTTGCCTTTATTTCATGATTTATCTATTATTTACTAATTATTAAACATTTCAATAGCCGTTAGTCCGTGACAATGAAAGTTAGTTCGCCGAATGTATACTATTGTCTTTAGTTGCAGACAACATAGGCGTCCTACGTTCAGTTCATTATTTTCTTTGCAACAATGAGTGCTGTCGCGCAAATAAATGTATAGATAACAGAAATAGTTTGAATTACCGCTTATGTTTATTTTAAAAGGTATAATTAGTGCGGGTCTAACTTTGTTCTTTCAGTTTTCATTGCGACGTTGTAGCTAATAGCAAGATACCGAAATTCGGTGTTTCTTTACGCAATAAATTACAAAGTTACATTAATACTTTTGGATCCCACGTATTCTGTACTGACGGTAAAGTACTCACATGCAAAATATGCGAGCAGCCAGTTAACTACGAAAAGAAGTATTTTAAATCACAGCATAACGGCACAATCAAACATAAAAATGCACTTTCCAAGGCTACTGGGAAAAAGGTTGCTTTGCTTCCAACAGTAATTGCAACATCGAGTCGAAAATCCTATTCGACTTATTTTAGCTTTCCTCAGCGCCGGAATCCCTTTGTGGAAATTACAGAATCCTACATTATCACAGTTTTTGGAGAAGTATACTAACCAAACTGTACCTAGCGAGTCAAGTTTGCGAAAATGTTGCATAACCGAATGTTCCGATGACACGTTCAATTTTTGTGTCAATTACAACACTAGCATTTTGTTTAAAATTTTGAAGTTCTTTAAAATATGACGATCGAGTTATTGAATAGTGTAATCTATTAAATAAACGGGGTTTTCTAGTGGCCTTTTTTCCTGCCTATTTTAGCTGTTTATAATATCTTTTTGCCTGCCTATTTTAATGATTTATAATGCCTAAACTTCCGGTCTCTGGTAATAACAGTAGAAGAGATGCTTCGCAGTAACGAAGATAAACAAATGCTTAAGGTATGCATTTTAGAGCCTTTACTGGACATTTGTTTCTTATTTTGGTTCATACTACCACCTCTCAAAAAATGGAACACTATTTTAGCACCCTATACAGAGAGAGCCAAAAACTATGAAACGGCTTCGCGGTGTTTTTCCTGACCGCGTCCTCGGCGCTCGTATCCATTTGCCACTATCATAGAAAGGCTAAATAGAAAGGTTGAGAAATGCTGGAATTTCCTGGCGGATATGTTGTTTTGATTCTTCCAGGGTGTGTGGGTTTGTTTTGTTCACTTTGTTTTAAGTTACCCGAGAGATAGAAGTCGCAACATTTTATCTCGGTGGACCGAGGGGGCCTCAAATCTCTGCTAATAACTCTGTCCTCAAACACACTTTCATAAAGTTGTTAAGTAAAGCCTTTAAAAGTAGTTTTAAAAATGTTGTATGGTTTCATCCGCGCCTTTTGGCTCTTACTGTATATAGCCATTTAAATTTGTTTGTCGATGATTGTCACCTGCACGATAATGAGTGAAAATATAGTATCTTTTTCGTAAAATTTAGAAATATTAGATTTGAATGCTCGGGCATGTTTCAAAAAATCTGATGTGTTACACTCACATGACTTTCTCCACTCTTGTACAAACTATTTTTACAAACGCTTATTCTCCATCTACTTCATGTTAATCGAGATAAACATTTGCAGACTCTATCTTATTGCTAAGTTTCTTGTAGATGTAAGGGGAATATATATTTACAAGGACAATATAGAAATACAGTAGCCTTTAAGCATATACTCATCTCTTAATAGCTGGTTGCTAGGTGCAGCACCATTCCCTTTGCCACAGATTAACACTCTTTGCATATACAAGATAAAAAAATGAATAAGGAATTCCCATTTGAGAAAATAAGTATTGAAAAATTTAAGGGAATAACAAGCAATTACTCGAAAATGGTTCACTCAACAACAAAAATGTATATGACCTAAATTGTGTATTTTAACGCGATCTACATTTTTTATGTAGTAACATTTTGTCTATCTCTTATGGTTTACCAGTTATGCAAAAGTCTTCACAATGAAGAATACTTTTGGAGACATTCCCAGAAAATTCAAGATATACATTTTATTTGTCATGAAAATATCTTAAACATATATTTTAATCAAAATTGTTAGAGCCATTTTTGAGAAAATTAAAATTTTCGAAAAATGTTCCATGTAAAGGGTAATCTGGGGTGGGGGGATTTTCTTGAAAACCTACGTGTCACATCTCTGGAAGATACTGAACCTAAATACCAAGTTTGGTGTTTATCCGACTGTTCGTTTCTGAGTTATGCTGTTCACAGACAGATACACACACGGACATGTTTCCAAAAATGCTTTTTTTTGGATTCAGGGGATCTCAAAACATGTATTTCCGGTGAAATTTCGGTATCGAATTTTTGGGTGGAATACAATACTTCCCCTACTTACTGTACGTAGTAGAGAAAGTAAAAATTAGTTGATTTTTGGTTTTGTATCGTTGTTTTCTTTTGTTTTGGCATTATTCCTTACTTATGAAAGACCTGTATAATAAAATATGCCCAACGCTAAAGCATTGAAGTAAACTTTTCTTTATAGACCAATCATTTTAATAATTCCAATCTCATACGAAATATCTAACACACATTAAGAGCCGTATGGCACAAGAGGAAGAAAGAATTCCAAAACGCATTACTGAAAAACATAACATTTTCAAACACCTTGTTTTGATATAGGTACATAAACGCCAGACTGTTGCACAAGTTTTTTTATGATTAATAAAAGAAATAGCAGTCACTATCGGAGGTATATTAAAGCAGTCACTATCGAAGTATATTAAAAACTTTACTTCTGAATGAAAAGCTTACATGGCTGTATTTATTATACATGCATTATCCTCATTAACGGCCTTTGAGGCTGAGTATGACGTGAAAGCAATTCAGGCAAAGGAATAACCTTTTCTTCTTCGCACCAATAGACATTTCTTGGTCTCGCAGTTCACTAGCACTGGCTCAGCAGTAAATACATAGTGAACTGTGCCGGTCGTTAAATAAGGATAGTGAGTCTTCTGTTCTGATTTGATTGAAAATAGTTAACACACGTCCACACAATTATCCATGTAATTCATATGAAAATGTAATGAATCCTACATAATATTACAACCATAATGGTAAAGGCTAGCACCAGCTCGGCTGTTATCTGAGAGAGTGTTTTTTTTATCGGCGGTATGCAAGTCACTTGACACTTATTAGTTGCTAAGTGCTTTCATTGTCATTTCCAAAAACTTTCGTCATGTATAGAAGATAAGGTGAAGCCAACTTGGGAGAGCCAGTCAATCTAGCTATCTCTCCAAAGATGACAATCTTGGGAAATTCAGAGCCGTACTTAAAAGGCATGCGGTTTCTCGAGGAAACAATCCTAGACTGTTGTATCTCGGAAGTCACGCAGATTTGCAGTCGGGTTACTTTGAGGCACAGATCGGCGTACTTTATAGATAAGATAGCAGTTCTTATGACACGTACCATCAATGAAAACGTATACTGCAAGTTCTAGGCTTCAACAAAATGTAGTTCTGCGAAAATATATCGTGATTAACAGAAAGAGAATAGAACAAACAAACCAAAAAAGGGAGGAAGAAAAGAAAAAAAAGAAACTGATGCGTTGCATTCACCAATCCCTCTTCCACAAAAGCTTATTCTTCTCTCTGCTTCCTGTTAATCGATATAAATTTTCACTACACATTTACACTTTCATTGTGGGTATTGTATAAAAAGAATACAGTAGGCTAAAGCGACAGTCAGATTTTTAAAAAGGATCGCTAAGTGCTGACTTTGAAATTCCATGCTCTTTGTGTAAACACGAGAAAAAAAAATCTGATGTGTTACACATGACTTTCTCTACTATTTTTACAAACGCTTATTCTCCATCTACTTCATGTTAATCGAGATAAACATTTGCAGAATCTATCTTATTGCTAATTTTCTTGTAGATATAAGGGGAATATATATTTACAAGGGCAATATAGAAAAACAGTAGCCTTTAAGCACACACAAATCTCTTAATAGTTGGTTGCTAGGTGCAGCACCATTCCCTTTGCCACAGAGTAATACTCTTTGCATATCCAAGACAAAAAAGTGAATAACGAATTCCCATTTTAGAAAAGTATTGAAAATTTAAGGGAATAACAAGCAATATCTCGAAAATGGTTCACTCAACAACAAAAAATGTATATGACATAAATTGTGTATATTAACGCGATCTACATTTTTTGTACAGTAAAATTTTGTCTATCTCTTATGGTTTACCAGTTATGCAAAAGTCGTTCACAATGAAGAATACTTTTGAAGACATTCCTAGAAAATTCAAGATATAGATTTCATTTCTCATGAAAATATCTTAAACATATGATATTTTAATCAAAATCGTTAGAGCCATTTTGAGAAAATTAAAATTTTCGAAAAATGTTCCATCTAAAGGATAATCTGGGGTGAGGGGATTTTCTTGAAAACCTTCGTGTCGCATCTCTGGAAGATACTGAACCTAAATACCAAGTTTGGTATTTATCCAACTGTTCGTTTCTGAGTTATGCTGTTCACAGACACACACACGGACATGTTTCCAAAAATGCTTTTTTTTGGATTCGGGGGTGTCAAAACATGCATTTCCGGTGAAATCTCGGTATCGAATTTTTGGGTGGAATACAATACTTCCTCTACTTACTATACGTAGTAGAGAAAGTAAAAATTGCGACTTATCAGTTGAACAAGGTATAAAGTACTTGACAGTTCAAACTAATTATAAACAATATCTCAGAAATGATTAATGTCACAAAAAATCACATAAATCGTAAGTTTAGCAAGATCTACTTTTTCTTTGTGTGTATTATGTATATGTCTATCTCTTACGGCTTACTAGTTAAACAAAAGTAATTCAGAATGAAGGGAACTTCAAAGGCTATTTGCAGATAATTTGAGATATACATTTTATTTGTCGCGCACATATCCTAAACATACGGTATTCGAATCAAAATCGGTAGAGTCATTTTGAGAAAATAAAAAATAACGACAATTTTTCATTTAAGGGTGGTTTGGGGGCGGGGGATTTTCTTGAAAGTCTCCGTGTCGCATCATCCCTGGAAAACACTGAAATTAAATAGCAAGATTGGGTGGACTCATACATACAGACATAGAGAGATTTTCTAAAAATCCTTTTTTTTATTCGGGGGGCCTCATAACTGTATTTCCGCTGAAATCTTTATATCGAATTTTATGGTAGAATACAATACTTCCTCTACGTACTATAAGCAAGTAGTACAGAAAGTAAAAATATATTTATGAATAGTTCATTGAATAGCTAGTTAAAATGTTAGATTTTATAGGCGTGTTTATGAATTAGGTGTAATTACTTTAATAATTTGTAATTTTATTTTTTATACCTTTCACAATTACTAATTCACGAGTTATTATATAAGAATTAAAATATTTTAAGGTGAAATATATTAAATATTGTTAAGTGTATATGTATGATTATTGTGAAGTTAAAATGTAAACTAGGATTAGCTACCCTATGTTTCCACACCTTTACAAACGTGTTTTCATTATTTTTGGAAATATATTTCGTGTAGATATAGCATGTGCCTATATGTTCGATAGACTGTAACGTTTGACCCCTATGAAGCTTTCATTATACAGCTGCATTATTGAAACTAGTCTGTTTACAATCTCGTTTCCTATAAAAATTGCTTAGGCAGGCAGGCAGGCAAGCAAGATTGTCCAAGCAGGATTCCATACGCTGTAAACTAAAGCCAAGATGCGTTGAAGCGTGTAACCTTATGCAAACGGAACCTGCTCATGCGACCCTGTCTGTACAGGTGCAACAACTGTGTGATGTGTGTTTGGAGAAGTTTCCACCTAACGGTAACAGGCGTCAATCGACACGGGGAATTATTTACAGAATGCTCTTATTTACCAGCAAGCGTGTGCTTGGATATTAAACAGGATATTTCTTCCTGCAAACAACATGCGCTATTATATATCTTACCCGGCGTTGCAAGAGTGCATTTTTGTTGGTATTACATACTACATAGAGTTGTAAACAGATCTCCTTAAACACTGGCAAAAGTAACCACGACAAATGCCTTCAACTTTGCAATTAAAATATATTTTAAAATGTTATATTTTATTCATTGCGCTCTTTGTAGTGTTAATAAACATGGTAAGCAAAAAACACGACAGAAACTTTGAAACGTAGCATTGTTGTCAAGTCCTAAAACCAAAGAGTCTAAAAGCTTTCTAAAAACATACCAACAATATTTCCTGATGAATTCAGTGGGAAATTCGGTAAAAATTAAATTGAGTTTTTATTAATGGACGCTCTGTAACTACTATGGTCCTTAGCGCCCCATTCTAAATTGGACGTGAAAGACCGGTAATTTTGCTCAGAGGCCTCTTTATCAGGCTTGAGGTTCTTTTACGTGGCGTAAATCTACGACACGGGATCACCGGCTCCACTTCCCTTCTGAAGGAAGCCATACTAAGGATTTTTACGCCCTCCGCCGGGTTTGAACCCGCGACCTCGGGAACTAGAGACTGGCATGGTAACCACTACACTACAGAGGACGATAGGGAAATTCGGTAATATAAATACGATACCTTATACCATCAATTCCAAAATTTCAAATTTTTCCATTTAAAGCTAGGGCTGCAGTGTCGTTAAAAATTGACTATATTCACAGAAAGAGCAAAACACTGATATTGTGGTCCCGTATAAATTTACAGCACGTAAAAGAACCTCAAGCCTGATAAAGAGGTCTCTGAGTAAAATTACCGGTCTTTCACGCCAATATAGAATGGGAGCTAAGGACCACAGCAGTCAAAGAGCGTCCATAAATAAAAACTCCATTTAATTTCCCTAAGATATTCATATTCAAAAGTCCGACGTGAGCTGGGATCCATTGTAGCGTGACATGATTTCTAGTTTCAACTACTTTAATTAGGATTCTTATTTCTTTAATATTCCTTGTTTTATTATTGTAATTTACTATCTGAGTCTGATAAGATGATTATTTTTTGTTTTAAGTATGGTCTATATAAAAGTTCTGTAATGCTGCTTTTATAGCTGTTAATTCTCCATCATAGTGGTTTGACGTTTCATCTAATGTTAGATACTGTGCAAAATGTTTATAGTATACTCCTGCACCGGCGTTTTTTTTTTTTTTTTTTTTTTTTTGTGTGTTGATGGGAGATCTATCTGTATACATTCGGAGCCATTCTTTTTCTGGGCATCTTTCATTTTCCGTAGCTATTGCTATGGCTCTCATTTCATCTGGTATATTGTCATGTTTGTGTATTGTATATATCAGATCGATTAGCAAAGGAAAGATGGAATACAACAAATAAAACCTGTAGGACAAATAGAAATAAATAAACAATTAAATAACATTAAACAACATTTCAAAAGACAGCAGAGACTTGATGAAGAAGATAAATTAAAAGATAAAGATTATAAGAATATTAAAAATAGAGTTGATATACAAAAAATGCAGTGGCCTTATTTAGGATGGCAACTGGCCACGATTGCCTCGCAGAACACCTCTACAAGATACGATGCCTACCTACACCCAAGTGCACTGTCAGGATGTCATCCTGAACAAACAGCATCTCGCCAAATGCAAAGGCCTTAAAAGTGATGATTTACAGACTTTATATTTGGAAGCCAGAAGGAAAATGATGCAGATCAATTAATCCCCAATGCCATTGGTGAACAACAACTTATTCATTTTCAACCAAACTGGAGCGTAACTGGGTCACATGAACATAAACCTCGCCTAAAAATCTCAATCTTAACATTTATGGAAGTATTTTATAGCCTATGTCCATCGGAAAGGACCGTGTCTTTCGATTATTTGCTTCTGTATTGCTTCATTTGTGGGTAATCTCTCCTTTAACTCCTATTCTAGCACCGTTTTATCAAATGTTGTCAGAAGATGACAGAGAAAATGAATATTTTAAACAGCATTCTGCCACAGCCCTAACTGCCCAGTACTCCTTGGAAGAGAAAGCGGTGTTTGATGATAGAATAATTTCTGAAAGATTATGGCCTACCCGTTCCCCGAATCTGCGTGTGACTTCTATTTGTGGGGAATCCTAAAAAAATGTTTCAACACCACTTATAATAAGGTTAGCATTCATTATAGTGCATGTTACTATTAAGGCATCGACAATCAACAAAACATTTTGATTCAACACGTTGAGCTCAACATGTCGACAGTGAACGAGTGTCTCCATTTGAGGCAGTATTTTTAACACTTAAATGATTTCAGTCAATTTATATAATATAAAATATAATAACAGCCCGCCTTAAAATAATATGTGTAATATATAAAATGTATGTAACAGTCATTGTATTAATGTTTATATTATTATGTACATGTTCAATAATGTTATGTGAATGTATTACGTAATTTAATAATGTAGGAGCTGTGAGAAATAGGTCAAAAGTTGCTAACAATGAGTTAATTATGAGGTAACCTTGAGGCAATAATGAATTTGAAAAGTTTAATGCTACTTGTGATTCTTGGAAGCAATAATGTAATTTTTGTGACAGTTTATAAAATAGCCAATCAACAGAAATAGCCACAGTTAAATGAAGGTATTCTATTGGACTAGGATTAGCCAATCAGAAATTGAAATATAGCAAAATTTACAAATTCAGAGTTCAGTTACTTGTAGACAGTGTTCCTAACCGGACGCGAGATGTGTCCTTGAGAAGTTTAATACGTATTCAGTGTGAGACGAAAATAGTTTACGTGTTAAAAAGTGAAAGTAATTAACAAAAGAATCTCACAGCTCTCTATATCAGTGAAGTGTTATTTAAATCGTGTCAAGCATTAATAAATGGAGTGAAGAAAAACTTAAAATCTGTGTAAGCCTACATTCTTCAGTCGCACCACCCCCTGCTAAGACATTCATGTCTCTTAAAAAAATATATAAATACTGACGCAGCCGAGGCAAACATAAATATATAATATTTAAAGAAACAGTCAAAATTACAAAGTTAATATTTTTAAACTTGGTGCAAAGGCTACCGGAAAGTTTTTTACCATACGTGGGGTTGCAACTACTACAAGTTCGGCTCCCCAACAGTCGAAATACAATACATTACCACCATAAAATTTACATTCATCACATTGACCGATTTCTTTTTCTTTTTAATTGTTTATTTAAGGTCGTTTGAAGAATTTAGTCTTATCGGGAATCCTTATGATTACCGACATTAGCAAACGCAACATGTTTACACTTTGCCTCACTTGCTAATGCCTTGGAGACGGAATGTTGAGGGAAATTCCAATTCAACATGTTTCGCAGTGCATGTTTTTAAAATTGTTTAGCGTTGAGTGTTGTGTGTTGATTGTTGAGTTAATGGATATCCGCCTTTACTCAGGAGATGTAACGCGAGAGTTTTAAAAATGGAAAGCGATCCGGAGTAGTAGACAGCGCGCGGAGCCCGCATACACGCGATCCGCGTCGTTTTATGGCCGGGTCAAAAAGCGACCGCTGTGAGTGTGTGTGTTTGACGAATGTGGATACTATTAAGTCTTAGTAAATATTTTGATTACACAACTAAAAGAAGAAAGGTAGGGGAAAAGTTCCTCCCGGAATTACTTTCCGTTTGTTCTAAGCCGCTTTCAGGGCATTACCCGAATCTGATTTTTACCGAAATGGGTGCACTTGAAGGGCTCTGCGAGACAGATATTCTGAGATCGAATTGTGGGTAATACACAAAAATATCCTATTCCTATTTTTCACTGGATAATTTCTCAAGAAGAAGAAATAAAAAACCTATGTCGTTTCGGATTCTCTGCATCGTATATGCGATTCCCTTCGAATTTTTTTTCTTTCTTTTTTAAAATATTTTCGAGATTCGTAGAATTGCTGATCGGGAGAAAAAAAGTGTGTGAGAACTTCGAATCATAACTTTCCATCCGGACATTTTAAATGTCCCAAAGTCCTTTCCTCTTTCTTTGCGATGTAAACTTCTTGAAAATCGGTTAACAACCAACAAGAGTGGGGAAAAAATGCGAAAACATGGGAAAACATTTAACCCTTATCCAACGCTTGATCGAGGCGTCAATTTTTCTGAAAATACGCCGTATCGGTCTTCTTGGACCCACCGAAAAATAAATACACTATGTCGTTCCCTTCGGTGGAAGAAATTCATCTTATCTCCCTAACCGAGAGGCCTCAAGTTGCCGCTATCGAGCTCTACTTATGATTTGTTGAGAGTTGAGAAATCAACACGATCTTGTACCTTATACAAAGAAATGATCTTGGTATGACAGGGGGAGGGGGAAGCTGCAATCATATTCATCAGCAACGCATTACTTTTACTTACTTCTCTGTGGGCGAAATGCAAAAGCTTCATACTTGGCTTTAATTATCGGCCTTTCAAACACAATTTAATTAGGTTTTATAATCGGATATGCATAATTATTATCACCTGAAACTGAAATACTTTGTTCCACTAAGCCACTTACATTACGTATAAACCCGCTTAGAAAATATTCACAAAAAACGCTAGTTTAATTTTAAAAACGAAATTTCGTCACTAATATGCGAATAATAACAGTAGTTACTTACCTATAGCATGCGATGGTCACAAGGGATCAACATACCTGAAAAAACGAGAAACAAATGATTTAGTAACTAATACCACAGTTACCTATGAAACCCGACAAGGGTTAGATGTGTCTTATCAAACAAAGGGGCTCTCAGCCAATGGAGTTAAGCACCACACGAAGGCTATCTCAGTAGGGCCATTGCATTTTACATGACTCTTGGGAAGAAGGGAATACCCAAAAGGTGACCAAGATGTGCGCAATAAGCATCCCTAACGATTCCAGAATGACACCAATCCTGGAGCCGGCGCGAGCTTCCCTGCGCCATCAACCCAGGGTCCCAGGACACCCCCCTCTCCAGGAAGTGGCACCAGACGGCCAGCCAAATGCCGACAGAAATCCTTTACACAACGCAAATTTCAAGTCCGGCTGCCACGCACCAATCGCCGTCGCAAGGTCCTGTAACCTGCAACACGTGAAGGTGAAACAAATGAAAGGATATGATGGAGACAGGAAATGACGAATAGGAAATTCGTGAACCACTGCAACTTTCCTTTGTCTAGCTGGGAAAACTATGACAAAGCCCAAGGTCGGAGTGGCCAGCCGAATTCGAACTCGGGACCTCCAGAATGTGAGCCTCGCACTAGATATGCCTTAGACAACATGTCTTTATTGCAGTATTTACGTATATTGAAGGCTCAAAACAGTTTCAACCGACACAAAGTACCTACTGTGAATTAAAGTCTATCCTAAAAACACACAACCCTTAAACCGAAGATTGTACCAATCTTTATGCCAATTTTACAAACTTTTGTTACACAGTAAATACTGCCAGCCACTTCCGAAAATTCCCATCAAACGAACTTATCAATGATACAATGTCAACATCAAACATTTGGATCTAAATAATTTGTGAAGCTATAGTCTGCTACCAGATTTGATACATACCGATACTCAGAATATGAAAGCAATACGGTATATAAAAAGTAGGTAGGTATGCATTAAACTAACCAACATGTATTAAGGTTAATTGCCAACCATGCCCTTGTCACCTCTCAAGGCAGTAGCAGACACTGGAGGGTGTTTTGTGTGAAACGCAGGGTTGCAGCACTCCAATATTTGGAGTACTACTTGTAAGTGTTTGAGCCACAGCTTCTGATTCTTAAGCAACTATCAGGGCGTGCTTAACCTTGATGGGTTTTATGGCGAAGTGTTTTGAACACAGATATACTAGATGATTATTTATAGAATGCCTCTAAATTTCATGCCTTACCTTGGTTTCGTTTAAGGATACACAATGATGTAGGTAGCTTCTGCCCCACGTTTTGAGAGCCAATTTGAAGTAGGTATTGTCTTTACGTTATTTGCACCACGCTTTGGGCGTCAATTTGAAGTAAGTTATGGTGGTGTTGTATCGTATTTCGACTGTTGGGGAGCCGAATATTGAAGTAGTTGCAACCGCACGTATGGTAAAAAGTTTCCGGTAGCCTTCGCCCCAAATGTACTTTCCGGGGGCCTTTGCCCCAAAAATGTTTAAAAAATATTAAGTTTGTAATTTTGACTGTTTCTTTAAATATTATATATTTATGTTTGCCTCGGCTGCGTCAGTATTTATATTTTTTTTAGAGACATGAATGTCTTAGCAGGGGGTGGTGCGACTGAAGACTGTAGGCTTACACAGATTTTAAGTTTTTCTTCACTCCATTTATTAATGCTTGACACGATTTAAATAACACTTCACTGATATAGAGAGCTGTGAGATTCTTTTGTTAATTACTTGCACTTTTTAACACGTAAACTATTTTCGTCTCACGCTGAATACGTATTAAACTTCTCAAGGACACATCTCTCGTCCGGTTTGGAACACTGTCTACAAGCAACCCATCCAGTTATGAGCACTGTCTACAAGCAACTGAGCTCTGAATTTGAAAATTTTGCTATATTTCAGTTTCTGATTGGCTATTCCTACTCCAATAGTATACTTTTATTTAACTAAAGCTTTATCTGGTTGTTGATTGGCTATTTTATGAACTGTCACAAAAATTACATTATTGTTGCTCCAAGAATGTAGTAGCATTATCAAACCTTCTAATTCATTATTGCCTCAAGGCTACCTCATTGTTAGCAACTTTTAACCTATTATTCTCACAGCTCCTACATTATTAAATTATGTAATACATTCACATAACATTATTCCACATGTATACAATAATATAAGTATATACAATGACTGTAATATACACTTTGTATATCTTGTTGCATACACATATTGCTTTAAGGCGGGCTGTTATTGAATTTATACATTATATAATTAGACTGAAATCATTTAAGTGTTAAAAATACTGCCTCAACAATTGGACTTAATTGAGGCTAGAGTATTGGAACATCCTCTTCATTCGAGGTAAACAATATTTGAGATTTCGATCTGCTCATCCCCGAATAAGTGTTGTCCTCTGTGGTCTGGGGGTACCTCTACTTTCCAAGGTCGTGGATTTAAGGCCCAGCGGAGGGCGATGGATTTTTTAGGGCATAAAATCCTTAGCATGGCTTCCTTCGGAAGGGAAGTAAAGCCGGTGGTCCGTTGTTGTAGATTTAGGGCACGTAAAACAACCTCAAGCCTGACAAACGAGCCTCTGAGCAAAATTTCCGGTCTTTAACGCCCAGTATAAAATGGGGACGCTAAGAGCCATAGCTAAAGAGCGTGCATAAATAAAGCTCAGTTTAATGTTTTATCCCTGAATAAGAGAAATCCTCTTGGTTTCATAGAAAACAGAACCCACGGGCACCAAATGTTATAAAACTTTCGGATCATACACTGGTTGTATTCACATACTCCAAATTTTGTACCTATATAATTTGCCAGCAATTATTACTTTCTCTACCACCTAACTACCTATTAGGTACAGAAAGTACTGCATTCTGCCAAGAAATTCAATACCTAACTTTCACCGGAAATATCTGCTTTGAGGTTCCCTGAATAAAAAAGCATTTTTAGAAAAAAGTCCAGTGTATATGAACTCAAAAACGAAAACTCTTATAAACCCAAACTTGAAATTCAAGTTAAGTACCTTCAACATGTGCGACAGGAAGATTTTCAAGAAATTTCCCCCAACCCAAACTACCCTTTACAAACTGCTCTTTATTTTTTTGATTTTCTCAAGAATGGCTCTAACAATTTTGATTAAAGTATTGTATATTTAAAACATTTACATAACATATAAAATGTACATTTTGAATTTTCTGAGAACAGCCTGTACACAAAAATGTATATCTCTTAAAAATACACAATTTCAAATAACTTTTATGGCATTCGCCATTTCCTACTTATCCTTTATTACTGATTTGAATGTTTCTATACTTTTGTCATTTTTAAAGTGGTGCCGCTATTCAGTTCTTTCGCAAGATATCCGTAAACAGTACGGAATTTCAAGGCCAACATATAGCGACCCATTTTAAGCATCTGACTATTGCTAATATATTTGTAATTATAAAGATGCGTGTAATGGAAACATTTATGCAAGCATTTATCTCAATTAACTTGAAACAAAAGACTACACGTTTGCAAGAATAGCTTGTAGAACCTATATAAAATAAACGATAGTGAGCAAGTCATTTGATGTAGCTTGTGTCACTTGTTTTAACAAAGTTAAAACATGTTCCTTAGGCTATAACACACAAGCAAAGTTTATTGGCGATAAGTTGATAACCAAGTTCGTCCAGTTTAAACTAGTTTTGAATTTAAAACACCAGGAATATCAAGTTTCAAAGTGGCTTAATGTATCATAGTAAACGTTTAGTGTTATGAAGTCAGAGCACAGGTTGGAATCTTAAGTAGCAGCGTAATTCTGTTGTTTTCCTTTCTTACTTTACTGTTTTAAGGCTTGAAATTTGTGGCATATAATCTAAAAGTCAATCCCAGATAAACTTCGTAAGTTTTCCGGATAAAACTAAAATTAATATTGTCTAGTTCTTGGCGCACCTTAAAATAATTAACTATTAAAAAAAAATTAGTTGCCCTACATCACTAAACTCATCCACTGAGCTAACAAACGATTACATTGAATTATTTGTTGATCTGAAACGTGGATCTTCGAAACTGCATTCCTATTTTAAAACTGAAGCATAGTGTAGAAGAACGAATATCTTTTGACAAAATGGTCGATGTTTTCATGTAACTATAATCTGTGGTAAGGTGAGGCTATACATTAATATTGTTTGAGCCATTAAAGCTAGAAGTGTAATCTTTGTAGGCACATTGCAAGATTCAATTGCGTTATCTCAGTTATCATATGTTTCTCTTTCGTTATGCCATTTTTACTGTTATTTTAATGACCTGCTTTCAAATGTTACAGCCTCTTTAATTTTAAAGATACTAAGTCAAGTTTTTTCTGCGTACTCTATAATCATTACAACAGATTTAAACTAGGTATAGTACGTTTCCCGATTTTTTAAAGACGTAGACAAAATTGTTGAATACATTGTTATTATTATATTTTTAAAATTTCATATTTTTCAAGCTATTTTTCAGCTTAGCTGAGTTACTCTCTGGTAGAAAATAACAGATATGGTGTTAAAAACACCCAGAAATAATCATGGTAGTAATTCTAAATCTGTTGAAGCTGAAACATTTTCTGCGATACAATGAGAAAAAAAAATCTGATGTGTTACACTCGCATGACTTGCTCTACTCTTGTACAAATTATTTTCACAAACGCTTATTCTCCATCTACTTCATGTTAATCGATTTAAAATTTGCAGAAACTTATTCCTAATTTTCTTGTAGGTACAAGGGGAATATGGTAGTAGGCTTTAAGCGATAGTCAAACCTTTTAAGAGCTGGTTACTATGTGGAGCATTCAATTCTCTTTGCATTTCCAAAAAAAATCTTATGTGTTACACTCACATGACTTTCTCTACTCTTGTACAAACTATTTTTACAAACGCTTATTCTCCATCTACTTCATGTCAATCGAGATATCGAGATGTTAATCTTATTGTTAATTTTCTTGTAGGTGCAAGGGGAATTGGTAGGCTTTAAGCAATTGTCAAGCATTTTAAGAGCCGGTTGCTATGTGGAGTAATCCAGCCTCTTTGCATTACCAGGACAAAAAAAAAAAAAAAAACCAACCTAATTCCCATTTGAGAAAAAGTATATAAGTATTGGAGAATTTAAGGGAATAGCAAGCAATATCTCGAAAATGGTTCACTCAACAACAAAACATGTATATGACATAAATTGTGTATTTTAACGGAATCTACATTTTTTTGGGTGTAAAATTTTGTCTATCTCTTATGGTTTACCAGTTATGCAAAAGTCGTTCACAATGAAGAATACTTTTGGAGACATTCCCAGAAAATTCAAGATATACATTTTATTTGTCATTAAAGTATCTTAAATATATGGTATTTTAATCAAAATCGTTGGCGCCATTTTTGAGAATATTAAAATTTTCGAAAAATGTTTCATGTAAAGGGTAATCTGGAGCGGAGGATTTTCTTGAAAACCTACGTGTCGCATCTCTGGAAGATACTGAACCTAAATACCAAGTTCGGTGTTTATCCGACTGTTCGTTTCTGAGTTATGCTTTCACAGACAGATACGCAGACAGACATACACACACGGATATGTTTCCAAAAATACCTTTTTTTTTTATTCAGGAGGACTCAAAACATGTATTTCCGGTGAAATCTCGGAATCGAATTTTTGGGTGGAATGCAATGCTTCCCCTACTATACATAGTAGAGAAAGTAAATATAAGTATTAGAATATCCAAACAAATAACAAGGAATATTTCGTAAAAGGTTCACTGGACAAAAAAAGTATATGACATGAATTGTGTGTTTTAACGAGCTCTACATTTTTTGTGCAGTAAACTTTTGTTTACCTCTTACAGTTTAGTAGTAATGCAAAGTTCATTCAGAATGAAGACGACTTTTGGGGACATTACCAGAAAATTCAAGATATACATTTCATTTGCCATGAAAGTATCTTAAACATATATTTTAATCAAAACCGTTAGAGCCATTTTTGAGAAACTCAAAATTTTCGAAAAATGTTCGATATAAAGGGGTGGGGGATTTTCTTGAAAATCTTCGTGTCGCATCTTTGAACTGAGCCTAAATATCAAGTTTGGTATTTATCCGACGTTTCGTTTTTGAGATATGCTGTTCACATACACATATCCACACAGACACACACACACACACACACACACACACACACACACACACACGAATATTTTTCTATAAATGCTTTTTTGGAATGCAACACTTCTCCTACTTACTGTACGTAGTAGAGAAAGTAAAAAAATACAGTAATGAATAAATACGAAATAAATAGCTCTGAATTGTTCACTTTTTGTTTAAAGTATAACGGCTCACCCCCGAAAGCTCGTTTTAGCTATTAATTTCTATATGAACATCTGATTATATTAACATTAACCACTAGATATCGGATATGCAAATATATATTTAGTTTGTTTTTACTTGTGATATGTATGTAAAGTTTTATCATCCATATAATAGCATATTTCCGAGGTTGCTGCATATGTCATCATTTTCCATGTGTTCTTAAATGTTTAATTTTAAAATGAATAATTTAAGCACACTAACAACATAATAAAGTCCTTGCTATGGAGGCATCTATACTATTTCTTAATGAGGTTCAAAGTAATCTTGAGATTTCTCGTTTTAAGAATGCAGGAAAATTAAAGTAGACTGTGCAGTGTTTTAGAGAGAAATCCTGACACTAAAGGTTTGTGTTCTATGGATAAATATCTTCAAGGTGAAAACATAGTGCGTCCTGAATAAATTTCCCCAGAGTTAATGCTTTCAAATTTTGGCACTTAGCACCTAGACCTATGGAGATCTTTTGTGCCTATGCTCCTAACGGGGCGCCCCCGGGAGGGAGGGGTGAGGTGAGAGGAGACACGGGCAGAGAGCACGGTCCCTACATTTTCCAGATTGAAACTCCCCGGATGACAGCTGGTATAACCAGCTCCCCTCTGCGGGCTTGGAACTCGAAGACCGCCCCCATTCCAGGACACGAAGTGTTCCAGAGGGCATCCTTTTCCCCTGAAACGACAACCACATGAAAGATGAAGTGAAAAGGAGGGACAGGAAATTCCGAGAATGTAATTAACCTTCCCAGCATTCGTCTAGCGACCCGGGTAAACCCCCGTAAAAACCCATGGATCTGGAAGGTCGGCACCAAAATGTATAAGCTTAAAGTAAACAATTTTAGTGCCTGATTAGGCATTCAAAAAGTTTTGCAAGTGTCTATCTAAAGTTCAAACTAAGAGTGGAATTCAAAAACTTGTCCTCACAATCCTTCAAATTAGTCTCCACCTCTCTCCACACGCAATTGTAGAAGGTGCAACCACTTGTCAAAAGCACTCAGACTGAGGTATTGTCAACAGAGCTGAATTTATACCCTGAGCAAGGTCCTGTACTCGTTTTAAAGGTTTTCCAGTAGTGCAAGATTTCATTCGAGGAAACAGCCAGAAGTCGGTGCAAGGTCAGGAGTGTAGGGTGGATGGTCAAGCAACTGGACAAGCGGTTTCCAGTTTCCTCAAATTTGCCGCTTTTCTGTGAGAAGACGCATTGTCATGCAAAAGCCTTGAAGTTCCTGTCTTTGTACGCGGCTGCCTCAGTTCTTCAAATAAAGGATTCAAAACATAAGAGCCGTAGCATTCATTGTCATTCCTTCTGGCATGCAATGCACTAATGGTCCTTCATAGTTGAACACGGTGAACTTTCGCTTCCGAGAATGAAAATCTTGTCGAAGAACGACTGGTCTTGGATCTTTCGCATTTACCCTGACACAATTCTGAGCTTTATTTGGTGTGGTATAATAATAAAACCAACTTTCATCACCAGTGCATACATCCGCCAAACGTTTAGGGCCATCCTGTGGAAACATGCGTAGTAGTTTCTTTGCACATTCTTTTCTCCTCTTCTTCTCTTCATTGGTTAGAGAATGCGGAACCCATTTTGCACGTATTTTTCGCAGCTTTAAATGTTCACGGAGTATACAGTCAATGCTGCCAACACTGATACCAACTTCCATACTTAGCATTTCAACACTAATATGTGATTTTCCTTCATAAGTTCCTCATTCTTTGAATTGCTCTTTCGTTCATTTATTCCCGAGGCCGGCCAGGACGAGAGCTGTCTTTCAAAGTCTCTCGCCTTTCTTCAAATGATTGAATCCATCTTGCAACATGCCCGTACCCAGAAAAAAAATTCGGGGAGGGTTTTCCACAAGTAGATCTAAACTTAACAGTACACCACACAGTTAACATGTACCTACCAATTAATCTAATAGATAATCAAAATATATTAATTAATACTCCAATGCCGGGATAAACTTTTTAAAGTGTAGTATATAGACGTTACATGGATAAGAAAATTGCTTGGAGACATTATAAAGACAAGAAAAGCTCACCAGAATGAGGATATTCCACCTTACAGCACAAAACATGGAGACTGCTTCGAAAATTTGAATGTATGGTCACCTTACTATGTAAGGTGATGATATTAAGTTTCCCTTTTTCTTGTAAATGTGCTACTAGCAATAGACCTACTGTTATCTAACATTTTCCCGTATTGGTTCGCTATGAATTTAAATAAATAAAACTGTCAGAAGTTTCGGGGGGGGGGTTGAACCCTGGAAACCCTCCCCTCTAAATACAGCTCTGTCTTGCAATAGTATCAAATGCACACATTGATCATAAACAGCTAACAAATCCTCATGTATATCCCCCCTCCTCTTTCATCTAGCTTGTAACGTGTGAAAATGTAGAATCTAACGTTCTCTTTAGAAATATCACGATTGTTCACCAGCTACTGGCACAGGACTGAATGACTATGGATATTGAAGTTTAAACTCGTACTTATGCATATTTTGATAGCTTAAGGTCAATTGTTGACAGCCGTATTACTTACATTTTTGTAACCATTGTTGTCCAACAATGGATAGGCTGATTGCAAAACTTTTTGAATGCTCCTCGTACAAATCCGATGTTTATTAACCACTTCCAGTCCATATTTATAGACTAAGTATTCTTATTTTCTTTTTTTAAATGCTTTAAAAAGATTTTGAAAAATGATCGCTAGTAAGAAATACAAAGTAATGTTATAAATATGCAATCAAGGCATTTTCATGCAACTATAGTTACTCCAAGTTTAATGTTACAAATATTAATAAATTTGGATACGCTAGAAGTGAATTTACCTCCAACGCTTCGATCTCCAAACAAATTATAAATTTCGGGTGCGCTTTCTAAGCGGACAAATTTATTTACTAAGGAAATTTGGGGAAATAGTCCTAAAAACTCAAGTTCTTAGGAGGACCTACAATTCTTAATGTTGCACTGATTTCAAAGATATTTGAAATGTGTGAACAAATTTCTGAAAGTTCTTACATATAAAATTTCAACTTGGTAAGTGCTGCTCTTCGCGTGAAGGTAATAATTTTAGGAGGGTCTATAAAAAAATTATCCTTAATTGTGCATCGTGTTCAACCAAAATGAGTTTCAAACTCCTATTAATATGAAACCTTACCTCCTTACATGTAGAGGTTCGTTTCTAAGTCGTATAGGAGGCTCGTCATATACACTACCGTTAAATTTTGTACCAATTTAAACGAAATTAGGAATGTGTCCACAAAGTTCTGCAATTTCAAAAATTTAAACACGGTGGGCGCTGCGGTTAAGAGGTTTTATAAACAGAAATGAACCAAGTGACGCTGAAAAGATGCGAATCTAAACTGCTACTGTCTGTTTTATTAATTTTTACTTTCTCTACTACGTATAGTAAGTAGAGGAAGTGTTGTATTCGATATCAGATTTCACCGAAAATACATGTTTTGAATCCAAAAAAGTAGTTTAAAACAAAATAGGCCGTGCGCCCGTCTGCCTGTGAACAGCATAACTCAAAAACGAAAAGTTGGATAAACACCAAACTTGGTGTTTAGGTTCAGTACCTTCCAAAGACGCGACATTTAAGTTTTTCAAGAAAATAGTAATCTATAAATAGTCATATACCTCCCTTTATTCTTAGTTAACGTTTATATTAATAGTACTTACACTTGCGTTTAATGTTATATTGTGTTTAAACCATAGCCATAATATGCAGTTGTAAAATAGGACTTTTTATATTTTGGAAATTCCATAAACGAACTTGCATACCTTAAATTTTATGGGAATAGAATTGTTTATAATTTTGTAAAAGGGACCTCTATAAGGGATAGACAAAACCTTGCCACACAAAAACTGTACATTTCTTTAAAGCACGCCATTTATTTAAAATACTTTTTTGTGGCATGAGCCATTTCCAAGACATTCCATTGTTATTGGTTTGAATTTTTCAATACTTGTCATTTTCAACGTGCCGTCGCTTTTCAGTTGTTTCTTGCGAAGCCATGGAAAGAGTGTAGAATTTCAAGGCAAGAATACAGCGACCCGTCAACATTTGACTATCGCTTCGGTTTCCCCTATCCGTCTATGCCTACAACGAAATGTGTTATGAAACTAATTCTGTCCAAGTGTATTTCGTAGATAGAAAAATAAGCTTTGCAAGAATAGTTTGTAGAAGCTACATAAAAACAAACGTCAGTGAGTTGCAAAACTCACGTGAATATCACACACCAGATTTTTATAGTAACAATTTATGAGCTGAGAAACATTACTACAACAGAACCCATGATATCCCTTTACGACAGCAATTGTTATTATCTCTTTACGACCCTCGAAGCACAAAAAGGAAATTTGTTTTGTGTTTTTATTTTTCTTTGCTTTTTATTAATGACATATCCAAGGGTACATTTCCTTTGTGTTTTTACTATCTGTCCATTCGCAATTCCTGTCTTTAAGAACTCAAAATGGAGACCCTGTTAAGATTTTAACACCGCAAGAAAATTGTTCGAACACATCTGTAAGATATTAAAGTTTCTCCGTATTATGCGATTCGGGTTCGAATAGTTGCAGCTTTTAATAATTTGTTTGTAACCTCGTAAATATCACTAAGCTCGCCACCACTTTAGTTTATTTATTATTATTATTATTATTATTATTATTATTATTATTTTACTTTCCCTGCTACATTAGTAAGTGGGGGAGGCACTGTACTCCATCCGAAAATTCGATGTCGAGATTTCTGAGGTCCCCTGAATAAGATGCGACACGAGGATTTTCAAGAAAATTGCCCACCCCAAACTACCATTTACATGGAACATTTTTCGAAATTTTTTTATTTTGTAAAAATGGCTCTAGCAATTTTTATTAAAATACCATATATTAAAAATATTTACATGACAATAATATCTATATCGTGAATTTTTTGGGAAATAGCCTATGAAGTCCTCTTTATTCGGAAGGAATTTTATGTAACACTCCATAACCAGTAAACGTTACGGGATGATGAAAACGTACTACACAGAAAATGTCTCTTTAAAACACAAAAACACACAATTCACTTCAAATACTTTTTTTAGCATAAGCCATTTCTAAGATATCTGTTTTTAGTAGTTGGAATTGTGAATTATTTGGTCAGTCTTGTCAACATTCAGTTGTTTCTCGCGATTGCATAGAAACAGTATGGAATTTTAAGGTTAGCATATATCTTTCAGTTCTTAAACATCTTACAATCGTAGTTCTCTTTGTATCCTAACGAAATGTGTAATGTAGTTATTTCTGTAAAGGTTTATTTGGATTAAAATATAGTAGAAGGAGAAATAAGCTTTAGTAAGAATAGTTTGTATACCCGCTAATAAAGATAAGGTGGAGAAAGTCATGTGAATGTATCACATCAGATTTTTGCACTATGTTTTACACACAGAAGTTAAACTGTTCACTGGAAAGTGTAAAATAGACCAAAATTTGCTTTCTGTTGTAGTCGTGTACAACCCATTAAAATCAGAAATTTGAGTCAATTGTAGCATTAGCTGTTTTCAAGGTATTCGTTGTTTTCCCGGCCAGAGAGTTTAAATGTAGAGGTTTAAACCTCATAAATCCAGCTCTATAGATTGATTTTAAAACACTTCTAAACAATCAATTCATCGTGCTTAAGATGAAGTGGAAAGAAGAATAGCTTTATTATTACTTTCTCTACTACGTACAGTAAGTAGGGGGAGCATTGTATTCCACCCAAAAATTCGATACCGAGATTTCACCGGAAATACATGTTTTGAGATCCCCTGAATCCAAAAAAAGAATTTTTGGAAACATGTCCGTGTGTGTGTGTCTGTGTGTCTGTCTCTGAAAAGCATAACTCAGAAACGAACAGTTGGATAAACACCAAACTTGGTATTTAGGTTCAGCTTCTTCCAGAGATGCGACACGAAGGTTTTCAAGAAAATCCCCACATCCCAGATTACCCTTTACATGGAACATTTTTCGAAAATTTTAATTTTCTCAAAAATGGCTCTAACGATTTTGATTAAAATATCACATGTTTAAAATATTTTCATGACAAATAATATATATCTTGAATTTTCTGGGAATGTCTCCAAAAGTGTTCTTCATTGTGAACGACTTTTGCATAACTGGTAAACCATAAGAGATAGACAAAAGTTTACTACACAAAAAATGTGGATCGCATTAAAATACACAATTTATATCATATTCATTTTTTGTTGTTGAGTAAACCATTTTCGAGATATTGCTCGTTTTCCCTTAAATTTTTCAATACTTATTTTCTCAAATGGGAATTCGTTATTCATTTTTTTTGTCTTGGATATGCAAAGAGTATTAATCTGTGGAAAAGGGAATAGTGCTGCACCTAGCAACCAGCTATTAAGAGATATGTATGTGCTTAAAGGCTACTGTATTTCTATATTGCCCTTGTAAATATATATTCCCCTTACATCTACAAGAAAATTAGCAATAAGATAGTCTGCAAATGTTTATCTCGATTAACATGAAGTAGATGGAGAATAAGCGTTTGTAAAAATAGTTTGTACAAGAGTAGAGAAAGTCATGTGAGTGTAACACATAAGATTTTTTTCGGGTTTTTCATGTATGGCATTTACAATATTATTTTATATGCATTTAGTAATATTTGGCAATCTCATCGACATAACTATAGAGAAATTAATTTATGAAGCGGTAAAAACTGAGGAGTTAATAGGAAATGCAGTAAAAACATAAATTTCTGACTCTGACATGTTCTCTCTCCTCCGTCAGATCAAAATCCATTTTCACAGCAATTTCAGGTATTGTGCCAAAACGTTTGCTCTACTAAATGCGTATAACATAGCTTTGCAAATACCACACATGAAAAAGTTGAAAAACGCCAGAGCATGTAAACTGCAATATAGTTTTTTCTTTCTGCATTTTAATAATAATAATAATAATAATAATAATAATAATAATAATAATAATAATAATAATAGTTGGAGTCACTGCATATATACACTTCGATGTCCATCAACCACTTTGAAAAATCTGATGTTACATTCACATGACTTTCTCAATGACTTCTATTGCTTATTAGTGGGTATACAAAGTATTCTTACGAAAGTTTATTTTCCTATTTACTTCATTTTAATCAAGATAAACTTTACCGGAATACACATTTCGTTACAAATACAAAGGGAATAGTGATAGTCTCAGTTTTAGAACTGGACGCTATATGCTGGCCTTAAAATTTCATAATCTTTTCATGAGAAACAACTGAAAATCGACTTTAAAAGAACGGCTAAGTATTGAACATTCGACCATTAATAACAGATATTCGAAAATGGCTGACTACAATAAAAGTTATTTGAAATAAATTGTATCTTTTAAAGAGATCTACATTTTTGTTTGTGTAGTACATTTTCGTTTAACTCTTAACATTAGCCAGTTATACAAAATTATGCAAAATTCCTCCGAATGAAGACTTCATTCCAAAAAATTCAAGATATATATGTTACTATCATGTAAATATTTTTAATATAAGGCATTTTAATAAAAACCATAGAGCCATTTTTTTAGGAAATCAAAAATTTCGAAAAATGTTCAATGTAAAGGGTAGTTTTGGATAGGGGATTTTCTAGAAAATGTTCGCATCTGCCGGAGTTACTGAGCCTAAATACCAAGTTTGCTATTTATCCGACTTCTCGTATTTTAATTATGCTGTTCACACAAACACAGACCGAGCTTTTTTTTTCTGAAAATGTTATTTGGGGGGGGGGTCAGGGACCTCAAAACACACTTTCTGCTGAAATCTAACCATCGAATTTTTTGGATGGAATACGTTTTCCCCTACTTACTATACGCAGTAGAGAAAGTAAAAATTACAACCCCTAAAAGTAGCGCTGTTTTTTTTTGGGGGGGGGCGTTTCAGGGAATCAAAAAAACATATTTCCCATGAAATCTCAACATCGAATTTTTGGGAAGAACACTTTCCCCTACTTACTATAGTAGTAGAGAAAATAAGCATACGCTCCCTAAAAGTAGAGCTCAGTTTCTATGCTCCTGTGTATAAATATGATTATTGTAAATAGGCAATTATTTTTAAAATAAAAATAAAAGTTTCTGAAACCGTTTAAATATAAAATGATTAGTGATATACAAAAGGAAAACATTTTCGCCCGTATGTCAGTTATGGGTTTCTTCCTAGCGACTCTGTGTTTAATTAAAAATGCAATTTGTATTTTTTTCTAAATATATAACTGAACTGTCATCTCAGACCCTTTGTGCACCAAAGCGTGCATTAGCCGGATCAAACTATTGCTCTGCAGTATTCAGGGGGAAATTAGCTTTACCATGTGACTGTTTCACATCTAAGGAATGATAACTATGGTCACCTTGCACTCAGAGAACAGACATGGTTAAATTCACATTAGAGAATAGCGCCAGGTAAGAAGGGAAACAAAAGGCCCAGAACCTCGCCAGAGAATGGCAGGCATTGTGTTGTCATCTGGCAGACTACTCGAACTCCATACAGCCTTGTTGCCTTCCCTCCCCCGCCAGCATATCACAGCTGTCGCGCTGTTGCCAAGTTGCCCTCACACAAAGAACTTCACACAGCTGATATTTCCAGCACAAGTCGCGTCACGTTTCTTTCTCCTGCAGATTTACTTTCCTTACGACGATCAATCATATTTTATTGTAGCATCATTGTGGGATTTATGCAACACGGTGCGATTTCTAAACAAGATCTGTAAGAAAAACTACTATAGTAGAATGATCCCAGTCAACAACAAATTTGTTTAAAAGTAAAATACTCAAAAAATATGACAGAAACGATTAAAACCTTGTTTTTACAATCCTCGCTTTTGCTTTGTAAGTAATGCATAAGACTGAGAGGCAACACAGATCAAGAGAGAATGCTTTAAAACGTTTGATTATTCAGGAGGTGAATGTACAATCTCTAAGATTGACTGTTCCATTTACCTTTTATCAGAAATTATCCCTGATAGACAGATCATATAGGTATTAATATATCACAAGAGTAGAAAGCCTATTTTGTAGAAAGGATATGAAAACACACACACTTATGTATGTATTTTCTGTCGAACTCATTTATTGGCCAAAATCGAATTGTGACATAATCAGTTGCATATTGTTTGTCTTGTATCACTGAATCCTACCTCACGGTGCTTACACCATCTGTGCATTCGATTTATTACATTACATTAGTTTTTCCTTGGCAAATTGTTTTCAATTCCGTTGTTAGAGCGCAGCACTTAAGTTAACAAATAGCTATGGAGGAATATACTGGGCAATCAGCATAGAGCAGAACAGGTTTCGCGGCTCTTAGCCGGCCGGCGGTGCTGCTTTCTATGCGCGCTGAGCGGGTGACAGCACGTTCGCAGTAAATATACTACGGTTTGTCGCGTAAGTTATTTCTAACAAAGAAACAAAAAGCAAACGCTTAAAAATATAAGTACTCACATATATCAAGCCAAGAGATGTTGGAAGTGCCTCCCTTCGTTGTTCAAGCATTTCTGACACCTGCTTAGGAAATTGACCATTACACGCTGTAGTTCCCTATGAGAAATAGCACCAATTTCTTGTCGAATGTTATTTTTAAGTTCCTCTAAAGTGTGTGGATTTGTTTTGTAAACCTTCTCTTTTAATCCCCCCCACAAATAAAAATCGCAGGGGTTTAAATCGGCGGAACGCGGGGGCCATATGTTGTTAGTGATAACTCTATCTTCAAACACTTGATGGATTTCCTGTAAGTTTGCTGTATGTGCCGTCACAGAATCCTGCTGGAAAGTCGCGTAACTTCTTTCCCTCTCAGTTAATTCGCCAAGAAATGGTCGCAAAATGTTTTGCACATACCTCTCACTATTAATTGTTTCCGCAAAAAAAATTGGGCCTATTATCCTCTCGCCACTAATAGCGCACCACACTCCTATTTTTTGATAATGCAGGGATTTCTGGTGAAGGTGGTTAGGCTTTTCAGCTCCCCAATAACGATTGTTTTGTGTGTTAATGTACCCACTTAGGTGGAACCAGGATTCGTCCGTAAACAAAATTAGATTAGGGTCCATTTGACCGTCATGTACCTGATTCAAAACCCATTCACAGAATCGTATCCTTAATGCAGGGTCACCCGGTTTAAGTGCTTGCATTTTATATGGCTTTAACTTGAGTAACTTTGTAGCCGTTTGGACAGAGCCATAGGAAATATCCATTTGCTGAGAAAGACGTCGAAGTGATTTTCTAGGAGACCTTTCCAGAGCGTGCCCAATGTTATCTAGAATTTCTTCTGTAAGTACTGTACGTGATTTCTTATGTTTCTTATCAAGAAGACTTCCCGTTTCACGTGCTTTATTTACTAATCTATGAATCGTAGTTCGACCTGGAACTTGAACATCAGGAAATCTCTCTTGAAATAATCTCCTTACGGCACCCGCAGATTCTGTACGGACGTATGAATCATAAATGAATGCTTTTTGAGGAACAGAATACCGGTACCCGAATAGAGCCATTTCGCTTAATACGCACTGTAACAAACACGTGCCACGTTTGCGAGAGTTCAACTCACACTGAAGCCTCGCGCTTCACCGCCGGCCGGCTAAAAGCCATGAAACCTGTTCTACTCTATTCTGATCATCCAGTACTATCCCATATTAGCGGGAAAAACAAAACAAGCAGGTAAGTCATAGGCGGAAGGAAAATGTAACAGAATCTACACATTATATGACTATGCTGTAACGTGATAACATTATTATGAATGCCTACGTAGTCTTGTGGACTAACCTCCAAATCCAGAGGTTCCTGGTTTGATTCCCGACTGAAGGGTGGAAATTTTTCGTTAGCAAGGATTATTCCCCGTCCTCCCTCTGGAAGTACGAATAGGAGTGTGAATGTGTGAGAATTTAATGTAATAACGAAAAGTGAAAAATAATACCAACCCAACGATTAACATCACTGTGCTGATGAGCATTGTTACAAAGGTAAAAAGTCGCCAATGACCTTAGATGTTAAAAGGCCGGATGTAAATGGAGCATAAAAAAAATTAAGCAACAAGCAAGGCATTTATTGCAACACGGAGAGGATTTTTGCGATCACGTTACCCACTAACAACACCTGTCATGTTTGTAGCGAAGATGTTCTATGGTATAGAACACCTATAGAATAGCAGTAGTTTACTATTGAAACTGATATTTGACGAATTGATTGAGATCTTTTCGATAAAAGGTAACAAACTTAGGCCGGAATTTCTACATGACTCCTGTAGAAGACTCAATCTTTAACCTACAATATTTTATTTCATACTATGTCGAATTTCGTTATTTTTAACTTGGAATTTAAACTTGGTAAGGCAAATTGTAAATAAACAATGAGGATTTGTGCATGTGATATCTATGGTTACCTTCCCTTAGTCTTGTAAAGTAACGAAGTTTGCCAAGGTTTATTAACTTATTCGTGGCTAACGAGATAGACCGGCTACGGCGGGAACTGAAATCAGCTGATACTTCTAATTCGGTTATGGACCGATGAAGTGAAATTACAGTCGCCTAAGATAGATATATTCCAAACAAATAACTAAATCGTTCGTTAGGCGCATGGAAAACGCACAGTTATATAGTGAAGTTATTCGTTTTAGCCGTGTTTAAGACTACCATTACGACGTAACTCTGATTCGCACTGTAACCTATTTTGTAAGCCACAAAATGTCATCACCTTTGTATTCTTTGCAAGACCGTAACTTACCGACATGAAGCACAGTATGAAGTAAAACATCTTTACGTTACTAATTTGTAACGTTTAGTGGTGGCATTTGAGAACACTAAAATCCGCCTAGAACGGACAGACAAGTAAAGTAAATACGATCCAGTGGGCATGCTTAAATATAGTCAAATCCGTATTACTTAATCTGAAAGAGCTTCTAGCAAACGTTTACAGGTAGTAAATGAACGTAAGGTGGATAGAAGAATACTTTCGCATGACTGTCACACATCAGGTTTTTTAAAGTGTTAGCTGTGAAAATGTAAAATAAGGAGGTATATTTTGCCAAAAAAGTTTTTGTCATGGTTTATTGATATTCCTTTCAGCAGAAACTGTGCAATTGGCACAGTCTTACACATAAACATGGAGGTGTTTAAAGGGATTTTTCATTTATTTCCCTTATTTACAACCAAAACAAAAAACGCACATTGACTAAATAGTTTCAAATGAGAGAAGTACATATTTTTCAAATTCAGTGCTTTAAACAGCAACTTTCTGTTTAACACACGCTATTTATGCTATTTTTGGTTATGCTCAATACGGGCCCTAAGCCTAAATGTCACAATACATTTTCATTTTGATTTCGCAAAAATGTAATGCTTATTGTGAATTTTGTTATGATTTGTAAACGAAATCAAATTCGCAACTTGCGGAACATGAAATTGGACAAAGTAACTATTTTCTCTCCCTTTTTTACTTTCTCTACTACGTATAGTAAGTAGGGGAAGTATTGCATTCCACCCAAAAATTCGATACCGAGATTTCACCGGAAATACATGTTTTGAGACCTCCTGAATCCAAAAAAAGCATTTTTGGAAACATGTCCGTGTGTGTGTCTGTGTGTGTGTCTGTGTGTCTGTGAACAGCATAACTCAAAAACTAACAGTCGGATAAACACCAAACTTGGTATTTAGGTTCAGTATCTTCCAGAGATGCGACACGAAGATTTTCAAGAAAATCCCCCCACCCCAGACTACCCTTTACATGGAACATTTTTCGAAAATTTTAATTTTCTCAAAAATGGCTCTAACGATTTTGATGAAAATATCATATGTTTAAGATAATGTCATGAGAAATGAAATGTATATCTCGAAATTTCTGGGAATGTCTCCAAAAGTATTCTTCATTGTGAACGACTTTTGCATAACTGGTAAACCATAAGAGATAGACAAAATTTTACTACACAAAAAATGTAGATCGCGTTAAACTACACAACTTATATCATATACATTTCTTTTGTTGAGTGAACCGTTTTCGAGATATTGCTTGTTATTTCCTTAAATTTTCCAATACTTATACTTTTTCTCAAATTCGTTATTCATTTTTTTAGGTCCTGGACATGCAAAGAGAATGGAATGCGCCACATAGCAACCAGCGATAAAATATTTGACTATCGCTTAAAAGCTACCATATTCCCCTTGCATCTACAAGAAAATTACCAATAAGATTGACATCTCGATATCTCGATTAACATGAAGCATATGGAGAATAAGCGTTTGTAAAAATAGATTGTACAAGAGTAGAGAAAGTCATGTGAGTGTAACACATCAGATTTTTTCTTTTTATTGTGTATCACTTAGATCTAGTGAAAATGCTTAGATTACTGAGGAAAGGGTATGTTTCACTAAATAAGTCCATAACTTTGAAAATAAAATAAAATTACTGTTGTAAGAGTAGAGAATTAAAATGTTTATAATCACAAGTGTAATTTTGGACCTCAATGATTCAAGTGTGAAACACAATTGGGTAATAATTTTTCTCTGCAAATGTAAATGATTAATGCAGTGCCACAATGAGCGCTTGGCTTTCTTCTAGTGAAGAATGTACAGATGTTCCCTTCAAAACAGCAGTCACAAAACTTCATATCAGAAAATGACATGAGATTACTAGAGAAAATTCATAACCACAGGCAGTTTCCAATGCCAAAATTTGCCAAACCTCGTTTGGATATGTTACGCGAATAAGATTTTTCGGGATGTTTTCTAATCACAAGAAGACAAATGTCAGATAACCCTAAGCCGGAGCAAAATTCCTCCATTTCTTTCATCACAAGGGCGTTAAACTTACAAAGATATGTTTTCGTCGTTATTTATTTAATAACTAACATTTCAGGCAGAATTAATTATATTTTAAAATATTTACTGTAAACACAATTCTGCAAGTTACGGAATAGTTAATTATGAAATGCTTTTTAATTATCAACAACCTGTGTCTTTTGTAAACACAAAAATAAATAATCGCTCGCTAAGCACATTCTACACAGAAGAAAACATTTCAAGGAAATCAACTCTGATATAGAAAAAACCTAAAATACAGCAGACCAGATTTTACAACTGCAATAATACTGTACGCAACAATAACATTATCTGGCAATTTGTTACTTTTCTACTGCATAATTTTCTAGGGCTGTTGCCTAGCTGTTCTAAACCAGTTGTGAGGATATTTTACATCATTCTGCGACTTTATTGTAGCGTTTATCTGCAGATGATTCACTTTTCACATCCGTTCCAGGTTTCGTGACCTATATGATTGCATTTTCTTGAATGCAGACGCTGTAATTTTCAAGATTGTGTTTACTTCTTTGTTTGTTATACAAATAAGTAGTTGCCAGCCTATTTCTTTGAATTCGTGACTCGAGTTTCACTTAGAAGGTTGTTGCGCATTGGTTTTAGTCCAGGATAGCTTACGCTCAAATTATTTCTATGCAAAAATACCATCCGGCTTCCACGCCTGGCATGGGTGGTTTTTTACTGTATCCATCACCATTTTTATAGTAAGTAGAGGAAGTATTATATTCCACCCAAAAATTCATTACCGATATTTCGCAGGAAATACATGTTTGGAGACTCCCTTAAAAATAGAAAGAAAAAAAAAAAAGGTCCGCGCGTGTCTGAGCAGCATAACTCAAAAACGAAAGGTCGGATAAATACAAAAATTGGTATTCAATTCAGTATCTTCCAAAGATGCGACACAAAGATTTTCAAAAACATAATGCCCACCTCAAATTGCCTTTGCATGAAACATTTTTCGCTATTTTTTATTTTCCTCAACTGACTCAATTTTTGTTAAAATACCATATGTTTAAGATATTTCCATGACTAATAAAAGTATATCACGAATTCTCTGGTAACAACCCTTTATTTTGAATGATTTCTGTGTAACTGATAAACCGTAAGACATAGACAAAATCTCACTATACATTTCCGAGACATTCTTCGTTATTGGTTTGAATTTTTAAATACATTAACTTCTGAAGTGCTAAGTCGCTATTCGTTTTGTCTCGTGGTTATACAAGTAACATAGAATTTCAAAGACATTACATAGCGATACGCCTTTTAAAAATCTGACTATCGCTTCAACCTAACGTACTCTTGTCTGCATTCTCCTCTTAGCCTACTGTATTCATTTACAACGAAATTTATACATAAATGTGCAATGAACGTTTACGTCGATGAACAAGAAGATAAGATTTGGTAAGTATGAATTAGAAGAGTAAATACATAAAGTCATGTAAATGAAATACATCAGACTTTTTTATAATGCTTGACAATGTTCAAATGTTTGTCCTCATAATGTGAGAAAAAACGAAATTGAGTTTTATTTATGGACGCTCTTGAACTGCTGTGGTCCTTAAGGTCCAATTCTATATTGGGTGTGAAAGAGGGCTTGAGGTTCTTTTAAGTGCCGTAATCACCGGCTTTACTTCCCTTCCGAAGGAAGCCATGCTAACGATTTTTATGCCCGAAAAAATCCATCGCCCTCCACCGGATTTGAACCTGCGACCTCGGGAACTAGAGGCTAGCATGGCCTTTCTTTCACCACGGAGAACGACTCATAATTTGAGGACAAACCCCTTCACTAAGTTTCGTTTATGTCTTATTATGAACTAAAGGTGTCTTGATGGATGGCACAACACAGTATCATCTCCTAATATAATCCACTGCTTGAAACCTAGATGATTTAATCGATGATGATGATTATCATCATATACTTTCAGGATTAGACCAAAATGGCCTATTCCTTCTCCAGAAATATTACAGTGATTATTTCAAACTGATTATTCGATAATAATGTCCCAACCACAGTTTTCTAAGTCGTCCTGGCCATCTTCTTCCGATAGGTCGATAATTTAACATTTTCAGGAGTATTCGGTCAGTGCCTTAGCAATTTAAACGATTATACTGCAAATCATGAATACTCTTTAGGGAAGTTAATGCGTAATAAGGATAAATTCTGGCGATCGCCAAATAGCTCTGGCATTAAACGCTGCCAAACTGCTGGGGCAAGGGGCCTTAGAAGTCACTGCAGTGTTACGGCCTTGTGTTGACGCTGTGCCAAATCTATTATCTGCCTGCACTGTATCTCTGTGACTGCTTGTGCATGATTTAAACCCAGATGACTCTCAGGACAGAAACGATGATAACCAAAATCGTCAGATTCTGTCATTTGAAAGGACAGGAGGATATCCTCCGAGCAAAAGCTAAACATATCGTCAGACTCCAGGCGAATCCTAGTTCAGAAAGATAAAAGAAAAACCTGACGGTTCATATACATGACTTTCTCTACCACTGTTCAAAAAACTACTCATACAAAGGATTATTTTGCTATTTACTTCATATTAATCGAAATAAAAATTTGCAGAAATTATTCATTTCATTGTAGGTACAATAGAGATAGGAGAGACTGAAGCGATAATCAAATATTTAGAAAAGCAGATCTCTAAACGCTGGCTTTGAAATGCCATACTTTTTGCATGACAACGACAAATTTAGCATTTAAAACTGTAACATAAATACCAAGTTTGGTATTGCTTTTTGAGTTACACTGTTCACACACGCAGACTCAAGCAGGGATGCTCGTTTTTGTAGGAAACTTTTTATGTATTTATCTATTTATTTATTTATTCAAGGAGCCTCAAAAACGTAACATTTCGGTGAAATCTCGATACAGAACTTTTGGGTGGAAGAATGGAATACTTCCTGTGTTTACTCAGGTATTAGAGAAAATCCATTTTTTTTTCGAGGGACCTCAAGACACGTATTTCCAGTGAAATCTCCATATAAAATCTTTTAGTGAAATGTAATACTTCTACATACTATTGGAAGGAAAGGAGAACGTAAAAACTGTTCCACAGAATACATATAAAATAATTTTTAAACACTACACATGAGGAACCTGTAAAATTGGCACAATTTAAAAAAATAATCTGATGTGTTACACTCGCATGACTTTCTTTACTCTTGTAGATTCAAAAGGAATGTGGTAGGTTTTAAGCGATAGTCAAATGTTTTAAGAACTGGTTGCTATGTGGAGTATTCCATTCTCTTTGCATGTCCAGGACATAAAAAAAATGAATAACGAATTCCCATTTGAGAAAAAGTATAAGTATTGGAAAATTTAAGGGAATAACAAGCAATATCTCGAAAATGGTTCACTCAATAAAAACAAAATGTATATGACATTAATTGTGTAATTTTAACGCGATCTGATTTTTTGTGTAGTAAAGTTTTGTCTATCTCTTATGGTTTACCAGTTATGCAAAAGTCGTTCACAATGAAGAATACTTTTGGAGATATTCCCAGAAAATTCAAGATGTACATTTTATTTGTCATGAAAGTATCTTAAATATATGATATTTTAATCAAAATCGTTAGAGCCATTTCTGAGAAAATTAAAATTTTCGAAAAATGTTCCATGTAAACGGTAATCGGGGGTGGGGGGATTTTCTTGAAAACCTTCGTGTCGCATCTCTGGAATATACTGAACCTAAATACCAAGTTTGGTGTATATCCGACTGTTCGTTTCTGAGTTATGCTGTTTACAGACACACACACACACAAGGACATGTTTCCAAACATGCTTTTTTGGATTCAGAGGGGCCTCAAAACATATATTTCCGGTGAAATCTTGGTATCGAATTTTTGGGTGGAATACAATACTTATCCTACTTACTATACGTAGTAGAGAAAGTAAAAAGGTAAAAAATCTTAAAAATGCAATATCGTTTATTCTTTCTGCATACTAAATGTGACTGTTCTCTGCGTTAATTTGCCTAGACCTGCTTAAAGTGTAGACAAACACTCAACTACGACCTGAGCATTTCAATGAAGAAACTCGCAAACGATTCAGAATCAGTTTCACGTATTTTAATCTCGTGTAACTATTTTCGACGTTGGAATTATTTGTCACAAACTAACGTTGCCATCCCTGCATGGAATTTCTAATCTCGAGATAGCTGACAAAAACTTTTGGATTACGTCAGCAGTTCCCAGGCCAACATAAAACATTCAGTTCCTTCCCGGGCTGGTAAGTAAGGCTGCTTTATGCCTAGAGCGGGGCTAGCAGCGAAGTTAGTGCAACACCGGCTTATGTCTTACACTAAGCAAAGGTCGTCGCAATTTCTCTATTTTTCTATACAACCGGTAACAGGCATTGCATTCGATCCGAAATTATATATCGACGTTTTGCAGGAAAGGCACGTTTTGAGGTTCGCTTTGTGCGAACAACATATCTAAAAGGTCCTCGTATATACTGGCTTTGAAACTCCATAGTATTTGCATGACAACAGAAATACGTGATAACAATTTAAAATATGATTCAAGTATTGAAGAATTCACCAATTACCACGAATACATCGGAAATGGCTGATGGTTCAAAAAAGTTATTTGATATAAATTGTTTGTTTTCAAAGGAATAATCTATATATTTTGTGTCCCAAGTTTTTGTCTCACCTCTTATGGTTTACCACTTACACAAAAGTACACAAAATTCATTCTGAAAATTCATGATATACATTTTGTCATGTAAATATCTTAGAGATTATGGTATTTTAACCAAAATTGTTTTTGAGAAATTCAAAAAATATGGAATTTTTTCCAAGTTCATGATGGGTTATTTTCCATGAAAATCTTTGTGCCGCATCTTTGGAAGATACTGAACTTAAATACCAAGTCTGGTTTTATGCGATATTTCGGTTTTCACTTTACCTTACGCATGGTTCTTTTTCTAAAAATGCTCTTATTGGATTCAAGGGTCTCAGCCATGTATGTCTAGTAAAATCTCGATATCGAAATTTTGGTTGGAATACAGTCCTTGTAATTACTATAGGTAAGCAGTAGAGAAAGTAAAAATGAAAAATGTATTGAACAGTTGCATCTAATAACAAGGCATATCTGGGAAATGGCCGATGCCACAAAAAAAGTTATTTGACATTAATTGTACATTTTAAAGAGGTATACATTTTTTGTGTAGTAGGATTCTGTCTACTTCTTGCGGTTCAGCAGCTATACAAAAGCCATTCAGAATGAACAGGGCTTCACAGGCTATTTCGAGAAAAATACAATAAAATCTATATCTTGAATTTTCTGGCATTAGTGTGTGAAACCCACTTCATTCGGGAGGAGTGTGTATAATCTTTTTTACAACTGGTAAACCATACGATACATAACAAAAAAATGTGTTACCGTGCTACATTCACATGACACCGTTTCCATGCAATCGTGGGAAACAATGAATGTTGACAGGAGTTTAAGGGAATCCAAGAAATGAACAATTCGAACCTTTAATAAGGATATTTCAGAAATGAAATAAAAAACTTCCAAAAATGCCAAATGTAATGGGTAGTTTAGCTGGGAGGATTTTCTTTGAAAATCTTCGTGACGCATCCTTGGAAGGTACTGAACCAAGTTTGATATTTATCCGACATTTCATTTTTTGAGCCGCGCGCGCGGACTATTTTCTAAAAACGCTTTGTTTGGATTCAGGGGTTCCGAAAACAAATATATACGGTTAAATCTCGGTATCTACTTTTTGGGTAGAATGCAATACCTTCTCTACCTACTATATAGATAGAGGCAGTAAAAAACTTACCAGAAAAAACTGTATCTCCCTTTAAAACACACAATTCATTTCAAATAAGTTTTTGTGACATCAGCCATTTCCAAAATATCTGTTATTATTGGTTTCAGTAGTTCAATACTTTATTATTTTTTGAAGTGTTGTCACCATTCAGTTGCTTTTCGCAATGTCATAGAAAGAGTATGAAATATGAAAGTTAGCATACAGCAACCCGCTTTTAAACATTTAGTCTTCTGTGTTCCCCATGTATAAACAACGAAATATTTATTGAAACTACTACTGCAAACGTTCTCGATTAGCATAAAGTAGATAGAACAATAGGCCTTTATAAGAATAGATGTAGAAGCCATATAAAAAGGCACGATAGTGGGTAGGGAAATCATATGAACGTAGCACATCAGATTTTTGCTTTCTCTACCACGTACATGGTAGATAGAGAAGGTACTGCATTTCACCCGAAAATTCGATACCCAGATTTCATTGGAATACATGTTTTGAGGCCCCCTGAATAAAAAAAACACACGTGTGTGTCTCTCTGTGAACAGCATAACTAAAAAACAAAAAGTCGGATAAATACCGAACTTGGTATTTAGGTTCAGTACCTACCAAAGATGCGACAATTTTTAAGAAATTCCCCCTACCGAAAATACCATTTACATGGAACGGTTTTCAAAAATTTTTATTTTCTGAAAAAGGCTTTAACAATTTTGATTAAAATACCATATATTAAAGATATTTACATAACAATAAAATTTATATCTTGAATTTTCTAGGAATAGTCTGTAAAGTCCTCTTCAATCGGAAGGAATTTTCTATAACCTATAACCGATAAATGTTAAGCGATAGACGAAAACGTACTACACAAAAAATGTAGATCGCTTTGAAGCACACAATTTATTTCAAATAAGATTTTTATGGCACAAGCCAAAATGCCTGTTATTAATGGTTCGAATTATTCACTACTTGGTCATTCTCTTAAAGTCCAGTCAACATTCAGTTGTTTCTCGCGATCTCATGGAAAGAGCATGGAGTTTTAAGACCAGCATATAGCATCCAGTTCTTAAACATTTGACTATAGTTGTTTCCTTTGTATCTATAACGAAAAGTGTAACGAAGCTATTTCTGCAAAGATTTATTTGGATTAAAATGTAGAAGGAAAAAAATTCTGATGTGATACATTCACAAAACTTGTCGCAGTATTCTGTTTGTGTTATCTTATTTGCTGAGCGCCTGTTATTGTTTTACTATTTTGAATATTGGGTTCTTGTCCTCCGGCTAGCTATTATTACTCAGTCGAGCAAATATCTCTTGAACAGGGCGTGTAAACGGAAAGGAGTTGTTACTAAAAGATAACACTGATAAAAGAATTTGTTTTTCCACTTTTATTGCCGTCACACTTAATTAATTTCACATATTTAATCTTGATACACGCCTGACTGAAACTGTTATATTTTCGAATGTAACTACAATCACTTTATTTGCCGCGCACTATTAATTCGCGTATTTCACATTTTGTAACTAACTTTACGGCGGGAGAGATTCTGTAGAATTGCGTAATGTGTACTTCGTGAATGCTTCCTTAGAACTGCCTGACGTGTAACTCGCGAGAGAGATTTCTTAGAACTGCGCGACGTTTACCTTGTGAATGATTCTGTAGAATTGCGCGATACTTGCCTTTGGCTCAAGAATTTATACTCCCACACCCCGATATGCCTAAACATTATAATAGAGCTGCTATTGGTTAATAAATCGCGCCAACATTAGCGTCTGTTTTATAAGCCAATCATAATTACAAACACATATGCTGTAGGGAAGATATTCCCTCCATTTCTAAAGAAAGGCGCGCTACCCTGACGTCATTTGTTTGTCTCTACTAATTGATAAACAACTCATCCCATCGCTTCATTGTTACCCACTCCTATTGTCAGTTTCAGTGTGACCGTGTAAATTTATTTCCTAACAATGCTTATAGCTAACAAACATACAAAATCATTGTCATACAATAATGTTAATTTACACTACAATCACTCTGGCATTCACAGTGTTGTGATATAAAATACTGCCTCAAACTTCTTCTACCCTCTATCATTTATTAGTGGTATATAAACTGTTCTTACTAAAGCTTATTTTTCTGTCTACTACAAGATATTAGGTACGTAGTAAATTTTCATTTGACAAGTGCTGCACAAATTAACAGCTGTACCAAAATTGTTAACTAATTAGGCGTTAATTTAATTTACCATTCTAAATTTTACTTGTACCTTTGTTATTTTAGCATTGTGAATCGGATAAGATGTTTCGCTTAGTATTCGTTAATTGGTGTAATTTTATTTTGACCTTCTCTTAATAAATACCAGGAAAACAATTGCTTCTCGCGGTTGCATGCAAAGAGAATGGAATTTTAAGGCCTGTATATAGCGTCCGGTTCTTAAACATTTCACTATCACTATTCCCTTTGCATTTAAAACTAAATGTGTAATGTAACTACTTCTGCAAACCCTTGTCTCAATTAAATTAAGCAAATAGAAAAATAAGCTTTCGTAGGAATAGTTTTATACACATTTATAAATAACAGAGGGTAGAGAAAGTCATGTGAACGTAACACATCCGATTTTTATTCTACAGGTTGCCAGATGGATGATGATTCAGCGAAATTTGGTATTTTCGCAACCCCTATACAGTGCAAAACTACGCTGTTTTGATCGTATCGCCAAACGGCTCGGTCGTTTAATGCATACCTTTCATTATCAGCTGCTTAAGCTGGTCGTATTGCCAAAGAGCTCGGTCCTTTATAAGTGCATACCTTTCATTACCAGTTGCGTGAGCTAAAAAAATGTCGTTCCTTTACTCATTACATTAGTCTATCCAAGATTTAGTTGATGCAATAATGCAAAAACTCTCAAACATTTCACTCTGAATGAATTTAAAATGTTTATTTCCTATAGGGACCCTTATACATTGGATAAATGTTTTTGGATTCCTGTCGTATTGCTCGTTGGATGTTAAAGTAAAATTACAAATCTGATAATACATTCATATGGCTTTCTCTAGCAACTACAATTTACTTTTATATAACTTCTACAAATAATTCTAAAGAAAGCTGATATTTTTATCTAATTCATGTTCATTCAGATAAACCTTTGCGAAATATTTTCATTATACATTTCCTCATATGTACAAGAGGGATACAAGAAACCTAATCGGCAGCCAGAAGTTTAAAAGTAGGACGCTGTATGCTAGTGCTGAAATTCCATAACAGTTCAATGAAATCGCGCGAAACAAGTGAATAGCGACAACACTGAAAAAATGTCAAAATGTAAAATTCAAATTAATAATAACGGATATCTGAAATGGCTGGTGTTTCAAAAACTAATAAAAAATAAATACACATAAATTATGCGATTTAAAGAAATCTACAACTTACAAAATTACACAAGATTCCTTCCGAATGAAAGATATCTATGCATTTTACGAGGCATGTTTTTAAAGTAAGTGCCGTTTTAATATTTTGCCGCTGCAGTCGCGATTTTGAGCATGCGCGAATACTTCCTCCATTCATTAGGAAGCCAGACGCAGCTGTGAACGATCGCCACTTTGTGTTTTCTTGTTGCTAGAGCATTTCGAAATGTGCAAAACAATCGAACGCCCCGCCGACTGTGAAATCAGATCACGATTACTTTTTTTTTTTTTTGAATGCGAGAGATGTTTTAACATTCATCGGCAATTGTGTGAGGTTTATGAGGAAAGAATTAGTGACAATGACCGACCACACACAAATTAAACTATTTTAGTTTTATTTATGTTCGCTTTTTAACTGCCATGGTTCTTAGGGTCCCATTCTATATTGGGCGTGAAAGACCCGAAATTTTGCTGAGGCCTCTTTATCAGGTTCTTTCACGTGCCGTAAAGCTACGATACGGGACCACCAGCTTTACTTCCCTTCCAAAGGAAGCCACTCTGAGAACTTTTATGTCCGCAAAACTCCATCCCCTCCGCCAGGTTTGAACCTGACCTCGGGAACTAAAGGTTAGCATGTTACCACTAGATCACGGAGGACGACCCGGCCACACACAGCCCAACTCAAGATCTGATCGCATCATTTGGTCGGGAACAATTCGACCACCCTTCTTAAAGTCCGGATTTGGCACCAAGCGATTTTCACCTGTTTCTTCATCTGAAGAAATTCCTTGGTTGAAAACATTTCAACGACGATGATGTTGTGAAACAAGCAGTGCGGACCTGGCTTTCATCAGGCGGCATACAAAAACTGGTTTCCCGTTACGATAAGTGCCTGAATAACGACGGTGACTATGTGGAGAAATAGTGTAAGGTAATGAATGATAAAGTATTTGGAAAATAATTTTATTTTTTAAAAAAATTATAGCTACTTACTTTAAAAACACGGCTCGTATTTGTCACGTAAATATATAACATCTATGGCATTTTAATCAAAACCGTTAAGAGCCACTTTTGAGAAACTCAAAAATATCGAAAATTTATCCATATAAAGGGTATCTTAAGATGGGGGATTTTCATGAAAATCATTCTGTTGCATCTTTGGAAGAAATGAACTTAAACAGTCAGTTTATTATTTATGAAACATTTCATTTTAGAGTTATGTTGTTCATATGGACGTTTTTGTAAAAAATGCTGTTTTTAATTCGGGGGATAAAAACATATGTTTACGGTGAAATCTCGGTACTAATTTCTGGGTGGAATGCAATACTTCCTCTTACTATAGGTAGTTGGCGGAAAAAGTAAAAATTCTACTTAATATTTATTCCTGATGCAAATCTTTGAACACTTAGCTGATGTAGTTGGCTAATGCATGTTAGGTAATTGAACGTGCATTTTCACGGTAAAGCATGCTCCGCCTGCTGCGCTGCCCCACTTACACATGTAAGTTTCGGCGTAAAATAATGCTCACGTTCTCTAGGAAGCTGCACATATGTGTACCTTTTTTTTTTTGTAGATACGATCAAAGTATCAGGACTTAGAATCAGTGTTGTTAAAACACTTAATTAAAAAAAAATTGGCTCATAGGATTTGCAAACTTAAAGTACAATCAATTCACTTGCTGTGTGAAACATTGGTGTTCTCTCTGATGCATACTATGATAACTGGTAATTACGAGCATTTGCAGTTTAGCACTTAAATATCTAAGCGTCTCCGTCGGCACAACAATTGAAACATAATTACTGTATTATCGCCGCACTCGTTACATTAACATCCGCACCTCGAGCGCTTCTCCTCTCTTTGTCCCTAAGCCTGTCTCGCGAAGGATATCGATTCCAAGACTTTTCCGTAGTGTTTGCCAGTTATGAGGTCATCATTGTAATTTTTGCGCCTGTTGGGTTGAGTTACAATTGGCATTCTCTGGCTGCCAACCTCCGTATTTTTACATTGGATAAAATCTGCAATATTTTATTTGTCCTATCTTGAAACTTAGATTCACGCCGTAGTCCTCTCCAAGCATTAAACTGGTACCATCCAACTGGTAGAAGAAGTGTTGGAAGACACAAAAAGCATGGAGAGATGAGCTATAACTCTGTGTAGCCGGAACGGATCTTCAGGTAGTTGATGATGTTGAAACTTAGAATTGACTGTGCATTGACTCTTTGACCTCTTTGAAGAGCAACTTCGTGGGAAGGGCTATACTTCGGTAAATACTGATGCAACTTATTTTCAACACTGTTGCTGTTATTGCATCCAGGAAACATCAGCGTTGCTTTTATCTGTGCAACTTTTAGACGCTTGGCTTGCAACAATCAATTCCATAACAAATACCTACTAACAGTGCATTAGTTTGTGAATTGACAATTTGTTATTAACTTATTAATGACTTATTAACTTATTAATATTCCATATTCTAAGGTATTATTATTATTATTATTATTATTATTATTATTATTCTTATAGAAGTGTTCTGTTCGTGACGTCATGTAGATGCCATGTGACCAACGTGTGGAGATTACAACACCAGAATAACAGCACGATAAAAGATGTTGCAACCTTTGCGTTCTCGCTCCACATGCAATTCATATGTTGCCTGTCAACTGTAATGGCGAGTATTAGCGAGAGGAATGCCTGAGAAACAAATTTCACCGGAGGAAAATTATTTGCTGCAACCTGAACTTTACGCAACGAGGGAAAATATTCGTGCTGCATGTTAACTTTATGAGTGTGGTGACAGTACTAAGATATGAATCCTTGATCTCCCATGTCGTAGTGGTACCGTGCTAGCCTCTAGTTCCCAAGGTCGCGGGTTCAAACCGGGCGGAGGGCGATGGACTTTTTCGGGTGTAAAAATCCTTAGCATGGCTTTCTTCGGAAGGGAAGTAAAGCCGGTGGTCCCGTGTCGTAGATTTACGGTACATAAAAGAACCCCAAGCCTGATAGAGGCCTATGAGCAAAATTACCGGTCTTTCACGTCCAATATAGAATCGGACGCTAAGGACCATAGTAGTTAAAGAGAGTCCATAAATAAAACTCAATGTAATTTTAATTTTGATCTTCCATTGCCAACTGAATTTTAATTATTTTAAGGTTATTAATTGTATTTTAATATATTATTCTTGGAAAAACGTTGTTTCTTCATACATGAAGATATTTTCATAAAATGTAGCACGATTTTAATCTGGCATTCTTTCCCTGAACCAGCGTTCAAAAATAATTGTTTCTGATGACTTCAATTACCAGCAAAACAATATCAATACAAAGCTGATACAATTTCTTTCCAAGTGCCTTGCCGCAGGTTCGCGCCACGAGGTCCAGTTTGGTGTTCCCGGGACTGTACACGCACGCAAACACGGTATTCTCTTCTCACGCAAACACGCAAGCGACGCGCGAAGGGCGAGGGGGCGCACAAGCATGCACGAACGTGCACGAACTGTGGATTCGTGCCTGTTCGGCTGGGACCGTGTGTGCGCGTGTTTGCCAGTGCTCGTCTGCTTCCTTCGCGGGCAAGTCGCATACGCAGGATGGAGTGGTCTAACGATTTAGTATTTATGTTGATAGACGAGTATAAAAAGCGTCCTTTGCTATGGGACACGTCGGATAATTGCTACAAGATACATAGCAAAAAAAACGACGCGTGGTGCGAAATCGCCGCGATCATGGGTACAGACATCTCCGAAGTGAAGAAGAAGATCAATTCCTTGCTCGCGTCTTACAGAAGGGAGCGTCAGAAGATGACGGCTAAACATGAACTGTATATGGAGACATACCCATCTACCTGGTTCGCCTTCCAGAGGTTCGACTTTCTCACCGACATATACACGCCCAGAAAACGTCTCAATCCTCTGTTCCACGTAAGTCTCTCTCTCTCTCTCTCTCTCTCTCTCTCTCTCTCTCTCTCTCTCTCTCTCTCTTCCTTTGTTCTTGTTTTCCTCTCAACCAGTATAGCCAATCGTAATAATGCCAATATTATATAAAAAAAAAAAAAAACAACACAGCTAATGGTTCTTTAAACGAAGCAAAATATATTTCAATCTGACTCCTTTTGGATGTTTATCTGCTGTAAAATGCATCGAACTGGTTACCCTCATTGAGAATTCCATTCTTAATTACTTTTATAAGCTTGAAGAACCGGTTATTTATGATATTAACGTCTAAAACTCAGGTATACAAGAATAATTACTACGTTTTCCATGGTGCCAGGATCAATATATTTTCTATAACTTTGTAAAGGTGACGAAAGACAATTTGTTATTATTAATAAGCTTAAATTGTAATGTTAGAAACCTCATTTGTCGCACGGTTTTCTTATTATGTTATTATTACGAACAATGAAAATGAAACCGCTGAATTTAACTCCATTTCACCGTTTCTTACAAAGGTACAGAAGCGGTTGCCTCATGAATTCCATTCTTAGTTACACAGCCTGGAGAAGAAGAATTTACTTATGGTATACACGCCTAATATATGATCAAAATACACAATAAGAATAATAATAATAATAATGCTGTATACTTCAAGACAACAAACGTCAGAGTTTTTTTCGAGCTTTACGAGCATGACAGAGCACGCTTAACATTCTTTGTAAACCTAATTGTTGTCAAGCTTAAGGCCTTATTGTTGCTGTAATGTGCCTCTACCCATTATGCAATACACGTTATATTCTACACTATTCACAGTAAAAACATTTCTCTTGCCTTTGTATAATCACAGTAATTTATTTGCCCAAGGGTTTTAAATTTGATATTAAGACTTGTTTACATGTACCATGCGGAAACATTTCTTCATATTCACAAGTCTAGTTTGTTAGTAATGAGAAACAAAAAAGAAAGAAAGAAGAATACGTATTTTGTGACACGCTACTGCAAATGGAACATCAAACAAACTTTTGCTTAAAAATATACAAAAGATGCTATTTCAGCTAATTGGTAAATTTAAATAAGCTATAAATTCCTGGTTTCTGAAGTTATTTGTGGTTTCCTAGTTCCATAAAATCCAATAAGAATTAAAGAAACCGAATGAGCTACTTAAGTAAAAGTTCGGATAATTACAGTATATTTTATTCGTTCTTGCCAGCACCTCAAATTTACATTTGAATAAAATACTGAAAATACATTTTAACAAAAGCTGTGCTATTTGAGCGGATCTCAAAACATGCACTTATGACGAAATCCCGATATCCAATTTTGGGTCCATTGCAACACTTGCTTACCTTTGGTAATTATGTGGTAAATGTATAAAACCCAGAAATAATTTATTTCTTTTAAAATTGAATTTATAGTAGAACTGGACTCCATTTGACTCCTTTTCGATGTTTCTCACTTCCGAAACGCAACCAACTCAAAACCTTCATTATGAATGCCGTTCTTAATTGGTTTTATTACGTATGGAAAACCGGTTGGCTTTGAATCAGTGGCTCTCAAATTTGACCAGCTGGCACAGTTGGTGAAATTTTAATAAGCTCTATATTTCCCGCGCACCCACACGTCAAACGATTACTATAACTCTTTAAATATACAGAGTGGACCATTTAAGTTGAGACTGTACAATATCTCCAAAACTAAGCTTTATAGAAAGAAGTGTCTTGAAAAAAAGTTGCTTGATATTATGGGGGAACGTAAATGCCATTAGTCGTGTTTTATTTGGAGGGTCAATTTAATTTTGTTTAAGTGGGAACCCACCTTTTTTTATGTTGTTTTCTCACTCCTCATAAAAAAACTAAACTTGTATAAACCACTTTGCAACTGTTCTTACACCAACGTAAATAACAACGAACATTCTGAATGGCTGTGTACGAAGAGCGCAATGAATGGTTGGACCATCCATAGATGGTCATTTGAGGTCAAGTTATGTTTCGTAATTGGAAACCAACCATTTTTTATTTTGTTTACTTATTCCTTATCGCAAAATAAACAGCTTTTTATAAACAATTTTCTAGTAAGAAAACAACATACAAAATGTAGGTTCCCATTTAAAAAAATTAAATTGAGCCTAAAATGACCATCATAACGTCCTCCAAACAAAAAAAAAACAAAAAAAAGAAACTAATGGCATTTACTTTCCCCCATAATATCACGCTACTTTTGATAAATTCATTTCTTTCTACAACACTTAGTTTTGGAGATACTGTACAGTCTCAACTTAAATGGTCCACCCTGTATATACTTACAGAAACCAATTTTAACAAACACTACCGGGTATGTGGTAAGAATGTAAACCGAAGTGTATAACAATAATCTTATGACAGCAATATGTCCGCATCGAACTCCAGCTTCAAATCCAAAATGTTAGCCTGCGGGAAAATATACCATATATAACTAAATTAATTCATTTTAATTTAAATTTGTTCAATAATATTCTTCTATCATAACACTGAGCTAAACAAAACCAGTTATAACCCCAGGAATAACGTAATTTCCGTATTGAAGTCTTTAAAACAAATAGTAAATAGGAATGCTTAAGTAACTGGGTTGCATCGATTCAGTAAAACACAAACATATAGAAAAACCCAAAAAGAAAGCACTTATTACTCTGTCTACCATCTACTATCATAAATAGAGAATTAGTTGTATTTCAACCAAAAGTTCTATATAGACACCTCAATGAAATTCTCTATATCCAATACGTGAGGTCATTAAGCCCAAATAAGCGTTTAGAAAAGGTCCGCCCGTGTGTGTTGAGTATTAAAAGTAAACCCAACACCGAAAAGTGGGAAAAATGGTATTCAAGGTCAGCTAGCAATTTCTAAGAATGCGACAGGAAGATGTTCAACAAAATAATCTGACCCCAAAATGCATTTCCATTGGGCATTTTCACTATTTTTTATATTTTTAAAAATCGCTCTAACAGTTTTAGTAAAATAAAAGACTAATGTGAATGATCATATTCGTTTAGTTTTGTATAACTGCGAGACCGTAAGCGTTCATTAAAATACCAATTTCTGTTAAAGACGTTTTCTAGTGCGTTACCAGTTTTCAAAATAATCCAAGTTGCATGTTTACATTTTCAAAAAAATACGTTCATTTTTCATCCCCATCACAAAAGTTTCTATACCACGATTAAACATTTTAAAGCTGTTTATGCATGTATTAGAGACATTATAGACATCTGAAACTAAATCCGAAATCAACTAATTTGGTGAAAATAGCTTAACAGATTCATTTAAAATATGTTTGAAGTCGGTACAAAATTAAGGTTAGTTTATTCAGAGACCCCCTTAAAAATATAGTTTTCTAGGTGAACTGTTGGATGTAGCGAGTTGCATTTTAAAACTCATAATTTATAGATCTTTATTAACAAATTTAAAACTTAGTTACAATTTAAAAAATGCAGTGTGGTTTATATGTTAAGCTTCATAAACACAACTTTTGGGCAACAAACTGCACGTATGAAGTTAAAAGTTTTAAGTATAAGAAACATTTATTGAGAAATTTATAATTGATGGAAACTGTACAAGTTTAAGGGTTGTATATATGCAGAGTTCCCTAAAAACCAAGCACGTATTGAGCATTGTTAAGAGTTAAATAAAAACAAGTCTTCAAACAATTTAAAAAATGAGTGAAATCTCTACAAATTTAAGCGATATTTAAATTTATACTAATTTTGTTCTTGCTATCAAATTAAAATCATATCGTTAAGTTACGGCAGCTTGAATCAATTTCCTTTACGGAGAACTGCTTACGATAATAAATTAAGCCAAGCAGATTATTTTTAGGGACTGTAAAATTTGTGAGTTTGGCAGCACTTTCCCCGCGCAACAGAAACTGGAACACATTATTATTGATCAGCAGCTCGCAAGCCAGCCGTGAGATTGTTGAACTTGCTTCCTTTTCGCACGGCAGCCTCGAATCTAGTTTCTATTTTACGCTGTTCGCAAATCGTAAAACAAACACATATTGCACATTAAATGTACATAGTTTGCAAAATACTAAATTGTAGTGTTGCCGATTTTAGCACACAAATTCAAAGACGGGCGCTACTTTAAAATTATTTTTACTTTCACTATGGTGGGCAGAAGCAAATACACATTTTGAGCGCACTGAAGCTCCCCCCTCAAAAAGAAAATTATTAGAAAAATGTTCCTTTGTATGGACAGCATGAAAAGCTTGAATGAGCAACAAATTCTCTGCCTAGGCCAGACATCCTTGAGTATGCGGTGGCACAAAAAACATTTCTCCCACCGCAAAAAAAAGCCTCTTATCATAGATCTGTTCAGTTATAGAAAAAATTAAATTTCGTAGTACCTACTATGAACCGAACTTTCCAAGAACATTGTTTTAAAAAAAATGAAAATTCAGTCTCATGTGTAGTGCTATGTATGCGAAAATTTGAAAAAGTTAAGCTTTTAAATCATTCCTCGAATACAGATAAAACAATAAAAACCCTGAAAACTTATGTAATAGTTTTAATTTTTTAAAACTAATTATATATTAAATTATCAAGTTTCCCAATACTTGGTAAAAACCTTTTAGACCTCTTCAATCCCCATCAAATTCAAGAAATACATTACATTAGTATGTGAATATGTTAAAACGTGTGGTATTTTAATCCAAGGTTAATAGCCATTTTTGAGAAAGTAAAACAGTAAAGCAAAATTGACGAAAGGGTCGTATGGGTTTGGAGGAGTTTCTTAAATATCTTCGTGTCGCATCTTTTGAAATGTACTGAGCTTAAATTCAAAGCTTGGTATTTTTTGGACTTTTCATTTTTCAATATAAACGGACATTTTACTAAAACTAATGTTCTGGATTCCGGGGGCCTCAGAACACCTTTAAATCTCGATGTCGAATTTGTGAAGGGAATATATCCTTACAGAATCCACCACAGGTAGCCATCAGGTAACGCAATATTTTTTTTTCTTCAAACAAATCATAGTTTCTACAGTAAAATACCATGAGTCTAGAGTTAGGCTGGTCCAAGCGGGCGGCCTTGAACAACACAGTTGTCGCTCCTACCGCTAGGTTCGTTCTCAAGCTCAAGGCAAAGGCGCACTTGTTTTATTAGTGGAGTTTTGGCAGCTACATCTGACGGATGTGTTGAGTGTTGTTAATAAGTTATTCATTATGGCTGAGTATTCCATACATCAGCGCATTTTTCTGTTTAACGCGTATGTGAAATGCTCTTCTGCAAGAAAGTGTAGGATAGAATTCCAACGTAAGTTTCCAGACGTCACAATTCCTAGCAGAGCCACGATCCACAATCTCGTGAATAAAGTGAGGCGTACAGGGTCTGTTTTGAACAAAAAGCGCGTTCAGCAACGTCGGATGTTGACTGAAGAAAAACTGGATGAAATAGGGGCCAGGTTGGAGCATTCACCCCAGAAATCACTGAGATGTTTAGCACAAGAAACTGGCATATCCAAGGCTTCAGCTGCTGTAGCAACCAAACTTTTAAAACTTAAACCGTACAGGAGGACTGAAGTTCATGCTTCACAACCACAAGACCCTAGAAGTAGAGCTTATTTTTGCAACTGGTTTTTGCAATCCGTCCAAGATGGTAATATGGACTCCCTCTTAACTCTTTTCACAGATGAAGCATGGTTTCATCTTCATGGTCACATTCCTACTAAGGACAGTAGATACTGGAGAAGAGAAAAACCTCATAATGATGAAAAAGTTGGTGTATGGTGCGCAATGAACGCAAATAGAATAATCGGTCCCATTTTTTACGACACAACTCTTAATTCAGAAGTGTATATAAACACAATTTTAAATAATTTCTTGCGGCAGTTAACAGAAGACGAAAGACTGTTCGGGTGGCTTCAGCTAGATTCAGCTACAGCTCACACTGCCAATGAATCTATGCGTAAATTACGATGTGTGTTTGGTGACAGACTAATCAGTCGTGGATTGTGGCCGCCACGCTCTCCTGACTTGAACCCATGTGCTTTTTATTTATGGGGAAGGTTAAAGAACAACGTATATACAAAAACGCCGGGCACATTAGACGACTTGAAGGGCAGAATCAGGACAGAAATACACGCAATCAGCCAACAAGAACTTCTTCGAGTAAACCAAAATCTTTTTCGAAGATACAAGGAATGTGTTCAAAACCAAGGTCATCATTTTCAACAATTGTAATGCAGGTAAGCCCAAAAAGTATGCTAATTATTCCAGTTAGGCAGTCCGTGACTTGCCAGCTGTTTATGCGTAATTCCTGGTGGCAACTGCCGCTCAGTCCAAGGCCGTTGCGCAGTCGGTCTAATCTGACTCTAGACTCATATTATTAAAGCTAATTCTCCCTTACACAGGCTGAATCAGACCACCCGTAACAGTAATTTATTTCGAAATTAAAATTTTTTTAGACAAATAATTTGTAACAAAAGTACATGAGAACTTTCACTTGAGCTTGATTTCCTCAACCAGCCATTAGCGGAAGTGGGATCAGCGTCAATTTAAAATTTCAAATACAACTGGGGTGAAATTAGATACCATTACTAGAGCTCTTAAAAGCAAACACCTTTCGCAGAAAACGTTTTTATCAATTCTTACTGTTTCAAGGAGAAAGGCATATGAAAAGACACGCACCCTAATACCAGATATGCAGATAGCAATGCCATTCAAATTGATAAATGTCACAAAACGAAGATTCAAATTAACGTTGGTAAAAGAAGCTCAGATGGTCTTGCACACCATGACTGTGTTTTGTTACTTTCTCTACTACGTATAGTAAGTAGGGGAAGTATTGTAGTCCACCCAAAAATTCGATACCGAGATTTCACCGAAAATGCATGTTTTGAGACCCCCTGAATAAAAAAAAAAGCATTTTTGGAAACATGTCCGTGTGTGTGTGTGTGTGTGAACACATAACTCAGAAACGAACAGTCGGATAAACACCAAACTTGGTATTTAGGTTCAGTATCTTCCAGAGATGCGACACGAAGGTTTTCAAGAAAATCCCCCCACCCCAGATTACCCTTTACATGGAACATTTTTCGAAAATTTTAATTTTCTCAAAAATGGCTCTAACGATTTTGATTAAAATATCATATGTTTAAGATATTTTCATGACACAAATGAAATGTATATCTCGAATTTTCTGGGAATGTCTCCAAAAGTATTCTTCATTGTGAGCGACTTTTGCATAACTGGTAAACCATAAGAGATAAGACAAAATTTTACTACACAAAAAATGTAGATCGCGTTAAAATACACAATTTATGTCATATAATACTTATACTTTTTCTGAAATGGAAATTGGTTAAGTTTTTTTTTCTTTCTTTTGTCCTGGTAATGCAAAGAGAATGGAATACCTCACATAGCAACCAGCTCTTAAAATATTTAACTATAGCTTAAAGCCTACTAATTCCCCTTGCATCTGCAAGAAACTTAGCAATAAGATTAACTTCTGGATTAACATGAAGCATATGGAGAATAAGCGTTTGTAAAAAAATAGTTTGTACAAGAGTAGAGAAAGTCATGTGAGTGCAACACATCAGATTTTTTTACTTATTTTGTGTCTAATGAGATGCCGAAGAACTAGCAATAATTACAAATACCTTACTTCTACAACAAATAGTGATAGTTTTCTTATCCTCAACGTGCTCGTCATCTTACAATGTTTTCAGGCCTTTTGCTGCTAACAACTGGGCAACTGCAGCATTGCTTTAACAAAACATAGACATGCTTTCCTCAGCAAGAAAAATGTAATAAAAACCATTTCTGCAATACTTCGACTATTATGAAAAGAGTAGAAGAAGATGCTTTTTAAGGACTATTTTGTTGAAGAATCAGTGAAGAAAGTCATATGAATGTAGCATATCCTATTTTTCTTAATAGCCATGTCTTTTAATTGTTGCTGATTTTAGTTACCTGTATTACTTTTGTGCATTTGTTTAAGTGAGTTATGCTTTCACTGCAACAGGCAAATTCGTGATATTTTACAGCTCTTCACCAAATTTAAAGGTGTTTCTTTTATATTCATGATCTAAACGTATGATGTCATAACCACGAATATAAGCCTTACGGTTTCATAAAATTTCGACACTACTACAGCATAAAACGAAATCTACCGAGGTGTAAAGGTTTGAAATCGCCAGTTTTCGTAACCTTCTATGGAAGTAAACGAACCCCTGTTAACGATAGATGATATTAATTAAAAGGAGAAAATTATACCACCAAGTGGTATAAAATTATAAGCTACGGGGTTACCAAGTTAGATGTGAAGATTATTATCCCAGAAGCTTGTATTGCTGATGTAATGGCGGGTAACTTGAATGCAGTAATTATTGAATCTGAAGAACCAGCCGAAATTTTACAAGCAGCGGAGAGTGCAACTTTAGAATTGCTGCAAAATATTCAAGATAACAGTTGCAAATTGCATTAAATGGTTTCTTCAATGGTGCAAGGTAAGAAATGTATAAACTAATTATAGTGAAATTTGCTCTTAGCATATCTTGAAGATAAAGCCAAAACATGGATATCTTCAATTTGTGGCCAAATTACTCTATGTTGCAACTGTGCGTTAATGTCTAGGACAACAACGACACTAATGATTACTACAGACGAATAACATTGTTGAAACGGATGCCGAAAGGTTAGAAGACGAAATTATTGTTCTCATGCCTTTCTCTATGTATGTTTTTTTTTTCTAACTCAAAAGTTGTCAGCACTGATATTAAAAATAAAGCATCACAGATACGAAATGGGTAAAAAGATTATGATTCAAAATCTCGCTTTTAATTGTTGTATCATAAATAACTATTATTTATCTTCTTAAATTTAAGTCCTGCTCACTGTTGACGTGACTGGGATCGAGCCTTGGCTCGCGATGCAGCGTAGACAAAATATCAGCTGACCACCTGACGGCACGAAACTCGGCAGCCAGCGCCCGTGAGCCTCGCCTTCACCCAGTACCAGGGAAAGCTGCGCGCGAGGGAGTCGCTGTGCGTTCAACAAGCCGTATTATGTCTAAGAATAGATATTCTGTTGCTCAAAAAGTGTTCATGTACGACTCCTATGTGATAACAAGGTCAGCGCGTGAAGTTATTAAACTGTACCGCAAAAGGTTTCCTGGCGAAACTGTTCCAAGTCGCACTTTGATTCATAAACTGGTAGAAAAATGTCGGGAAACGGGTAACGTTCACGATAGAAAGCACAGACGTCGCCGTACAGTTCTCACTGAAGAGACACTGGACGACATTGGTTATCATTTCGAACAGTGCCCGCAAACATCGATCACTCGTCTTGCCAAAATAAGAGGAATCTCTTATGGCTCCGTGAGAAGAGCCACGGAGCTGTTGGGTTTAAAAGTGTGCACATTTAGTGCAGACGAAGAACTGAAGCCTGGATATCGTGAAGCTAGGAGGAAGTTTTGTGAGTGGCTCTTTGCTAAGGTTAATTCTCAAAACATTGACCATAAACTTATATTCTTTTCGGATGAAACTTGGTTCCATTTCGAGGAGTTCAAAATCGGAATCTGGTGTGCAATTAACGGACAGAAAGTAATAGGCCCATTTTTCTTCGAGGACATTCTTAATGCCGACAAATACGTAACTAAGATATTACAACCGTTTCTTCGTGAGCTATCGGAGACAGAGTGTAATTTCTGCTATTTCCAACAAGACTGCACTGCAGCACACACTGCTGATGTTTGCCTGCAATCAATTCGTGGAGTGTTTGGTGAGAGAGTCATCGGCAAGGGTCTGTGGCCTCGTAAGTCGCCCGATTTGACCCCATGTGTCTACTATCTATGGGAACATTTAAAGCGCAAAGTGTACACGTCAGAGGCTAGCAGTGTTGAAGAACTTAAAGATAACATCTGTGAAATCATTGCCTCTATATCTGAAATGCAGTTGGCCAATGTCATGGACGATTTGTTAAAGAGGTGTCAAAAATGCCTGGACAACAATGGCATGCAATTTCAGCACCTCCTTACTTAGCTTCAGGGTGTAGTGTTTTATCCACTAAACAAATTTTTGATTATAACTAATAACAATCATCAGTTCAACTTGTATGTACATACTAAATCACAGCAATTAAATCATTTTAAGATTTTTTTTCTTACTGGAAAACTGCCTATTTTGTTTTATATAATTCCAATTGCTTTCACTTTACTTTTATTTTTGTATCCAGAAGGTAATGTCCTCAACTCAGTATGACAAAAAAAAAAGTTATTATAAATATATGCTCATTATTGTATTTCCATTAATGCGTGTATTGTGACATATGACATGGAGAGGGAGACCAGTTAAAACATGACATGGGAGGAGGGTAAAACACTGAAAAGATAACGTGGACATTCCCTGGTATTTCTAAAATACAGGAAGTGCCAAAATCTACGAACTGACTGCGCGGTGTTTTTCCAGTCTGCGTCCTCGGCAGACAGGAAAGACCAAGTGTCGACAGGACTTTAAAATGAAAACGTATTGAAAATTCGAACAATTAATGACGGCTAGCTCGAAAATGGCCTATGCCACAAAAAACTTATTTGAAATAATTTTTTTTTAAAGAGTCCTACATTTTTTACAGTGCATTTTTGTCTATCGCATAAGTTTACCAGTTATACAAGATTCCACAAAATTCCTTCGGAATGAAGAGGACTTCACAAGCTATTCCCAGAAAATTCAAGATATACATTTTATTTGCAATGTAAATATCCTTAATATGTGGCATTTTAATCATAACTGTTGAAGCCATTTTTTAGAAAACAACAAATTTCTAAGAGTCTTCCATGTAAAAGTAATTTGGGGTGGAGAATGTTGTTGGGAATCTTCGTGTTGCATCTTTAACAGATATTGAACCCAAATCCCAAGTTTGGTATATATTTTACTTTTCGTTTTTGTTATTCTGGGTGGAATACAATACCTTCTCTACCTACTATGTATGTGATAGAGAACGTAATAAGCATTGTTTTAGGTAAAGGTTTGGTTAGAATACAGAGAAAATCTTTCAAAACGTATAGTTTGTATAAAAGCATATAAAGCGTCCCATAAGCTCAAATCGCTACGTTTCCTCATGTACGGGTCCTCCGCATATAACGCCACTGAGCGTGTGTAAGCGTCTCTCTGCAGTTATCGAAGGTCGTTCGCCGGTCAGTCGGTTGTGAGCCACCGAACGGCAGTGATGTGGAGTTGCAATGGTGTACAGCCTTCCACAGCGAGTTTATATGGTTTCGACCTACGTAAAATGCGAATCGTATCGAAAATGTCGTCGGAAATTTCATCGACGATTTCCAAACGTCACCGTACCCAGCAAATCGATGATTGCGCGATTGATTAAGAAATTCCGCGAAACGGGATCGGTTGCTTTACTGCATACAAAACATAGGAGGCGTCGCATACTCACCAAAGAAAAACTGGAAGAAATAAGGGTCCTGATGGAACGAGGTGCATCCTTGTCCCGTCTAGCTGCACAAGCACGCATTTCCCAGACAACAGCTCATTCAGCTACAAGACTGTTGAATTTAAAACCATATGAGGCGGCGGTTGCCCATAAGCTCAAACTTCTCAATTATCCTGCAAGAACTGGCTACTAACTGGTTGCTAACACTGTTGATCCAAAACTAGTGTTTTTCACTGCTTAACTCATCGTGACACTGAAGTCGGACTTTGGTGTGCTATGACTTCCAAGAGAATCATCGGGCCCATACTTTTTTACAACAGGCTAGACTCTGCGCTCTATACCGAAAAAATACTGCAGCCCTTTCTTGAGCAGTTATCAGAGGAAGAAAAAACACACGGAGTTTTTGTGCAAGACAACGCCATGTCTCACAAAGTTGGTCGACATTGCAGAGAGTTAGAAGCTGTGTTTGGTGATAGAGTGTTAGACAATTGGCCCCACCGTTTCCCGGATTTACATCCCTGCGACTTTTATCTTTGGGGCACAGTGAAACAAAATGTATACATTTGCAACCCTTACACCTTGAAGGACTTGGAAGAAAGCATACGTCAAATAATTTATAACATGTCCCAACATCATCTCAGCAATGTCTTCGAAAACAACCTTCACAGGTGTCGGAACTGTATTGAAGCAAAAGGCGGTCTCTTTGAACATCTTCTGTGATTCTGGTAAGATGCACTTATTAACTTCAAAGCTAGGGTGCCGTATGAATATATATCAAGATATATTTGCGGTCTTGATTATATGTACCCCTCCCCCTCTGTAGGAGTAAAAGCATTTTACTGTTGGGAACTAAAGAGACGGCGATCGTTATAAATGCTGTTATAAAAGTTTCGATGCTTCTCAATACAAAACACATACGTTCTTATCAAGTCATTCCTCCCTGGCGCATCAAGCAACCAGTAACTTTTACCTGTATTCAGCTCCCAACAGTACATCTCCGTTCGAGGTTGGTTTTAAATAGCATTCACAGTCACTCAGGTTCCAATAAAAATAATGTTGCAAATAACTGCTCCAAAAACTGCCTCAAGGGTCCAACCCGAGTGTATTATGGATGCGCGTACTATGCTACAGCAATATAAACCTTCTGAAGTAGCCAATCCTTTTGTAGAACACGAACCAGTGTGGACGCCGAGAGTAATCACGTGTTTAAAAAAAAAAACGTAATGTGACTTTGTGTACAAATTATTCATAGGAATTTTTTTAATCGAGATAAACCTTTGCAGAAATAGCTACGTTGCGCATTTCGTTAGGGATACAAAGAGAATTGTATTGTCAAGTGCTTAAGAACTGGACGCTAAATATTGGCTATCACTGAGGAGTCTTCTCTTAATGGGATAAGTCGGCGGGCTCGAATGCCGATGTTTTACGTCACAAGTCCTGGAACCTCCTGAAGGCATTCTCGAACTGCATTACAAAAGCTGAACGTCATCTCAGCCCCTTTATGTGCTTGTGCACTAAATATTTATCATTATGAGCAGGAAGTAATGGAAGCTATAGGCTTTTGTATCAGTCATTTGTAAAGTTGCACGAAAAAGACAAAACTTAAAAAAATCGTATGTTTGTTAAACCTAAGTTCCCATCTAGGCTGCAAATGCTTATGTAAATTCAATATACGTGTTGTATTTATCTACTATTCCCATTACATGAGTGAGAGATGAGCAGCGTATAATGTGGTGTTTCAAAATACGCACCATCAAGGCTTGTAAAGTCTGTCTAGTGAACGCGTATGCAGTTCTTTGAGGAACCCTTACAATCGATTTAGAACACAGGACTTCCCTCCTCGGCCCCTTATGCAGAGTTTCAACCTCTTCACATCAGCATCCCTTTCTAGACTGAGCTCTCTCAAAACAACACCTAAAGTGAGCAACATTCCGCGAAAGACTGTGGGAATTCGAAACATTGGCAAGTGAGACTCCACGTGGAGTTAACATGTGTTTATCACTTCCTTAAAATCAGGATTACTATTGGTCCTCGAGGACGAGGTTTGAAAGTGTCCCTATTCTGGGCTGTGAAGATGGATTTATGACAGTCATTAGTTGTTGCTAGGTTGCTTTTCCTTTGTATAGCAACTGCACTCGCGTTTACTAAACAGACTATATATGAGTTAACCTGTGAAATATACTACGTAGAGGAACTACGAATCCTTTAATGGCTGTCATCAACACCGAGTTTTATGAAGTTGGTGGAGAAACTACATGCAAAGAAGAGGTACTTGTCGAGTGCATTTACTCCACTGATGCCACGATCTGCGACGCCTGGAAGGAAGAAGGCTACGAGAAGAGACACCCGGATACACGTTTCCGCTATAAGCTGCACAACATTAAAACGTTCCCTCATCCAGGCATTATTGTGTTTGTGAACGTTGTGACCAGTGCAGCGACCGATACCATGTCAAGCTGAGCACTCAGACACGAGTCACAACGGCTTTCTGTAATGAAGATAACCATTCCATTAACACTACCTCATGAAATCGATAGAAAGATTCCAAGAATGAAGCAATTAAATTAAATTGACTTTTATTTATGGACTTTTTTTAGCGTTCCATTCTATACTGGGCGTGAAAGACCGGTAATTTTGCTCAGAGGCCTCTTTATCAGGCTTGAGGTTCTTTTACGTGCCGTAAATCTACAATGCGGGACCACCAGCATTACTTCCCTTCCGAAGGAAGCCATGCTCAGGATTTTTACGCCCGAAAAAATCCATCGCCCTGCGCCGGGATTGAACCTGCGTCCTCGGGATCTAGAGGCTAGCATGGTAACCACTACACAACGGAGGACGACAGAATGAAGCAATGCTGTTCGAGAAGTGCATTCATTTTAATGTGATCATCGTAGTTACAATGTTGGCGCAACTGAATCTGTGGGGTTATCTTGAGCAGGAATCGCAATACTCAGCGAACAAATCAGCTGATTCCAAAAGACATGAAGCACGGTGGCCAGTGCAATCAGTGCGGTCAAACATTAATTCCAATTTATGGACGTTCTTTAACCGTTATGGTTGTTAGCATCACAGTTATATTGGATGTGAAAGACAGGACTTTTACAAGAGGCCTCTTTCTTTCACGTACCGTAAATAACAGTGGAGTCGCCCTGTACTTGGGATGGCTGCGAGCGAGGAAGTTGCCGTTTCTTTCCAAGCGTTAAAATGTCAAAGACCAGATATTCTGTTTCACAAAAGGTATTCATGTGCGATTCCTACGTGCAAACACAGTCAGCTTGAAAGGTAGCAAAACTGTGTCGCCAAACGTTTCCTGGTGAAAGTGTTCCGTTTTATTAGACGGCGAGTGTTTAAGTTGTGTTACAAGATGGGAATCGTAAATGTATAATTACGACTAAATATGCATTGTAAGTAAGTAATTGTATTGAAAATGGCAACGGTTAAACTTATATATACACACAGACACAGGCACTGGTGTGCCAAAGGTAAGGAGGAGATGGGTAAAGTAACATAACAAAAGAACTACTTGGTGGAAGTAGATGAAGGTACGGGAGCATGTTACCAGAGGTCTCTCACGCGTACACAGAAAGCTGGACGTCACATGGCGTGAGTGTAGTAAGCCTATAGTGCCAATTGGGTCTGGTCCCGCAACATGGGGCAGTTAAAGAAACAAGACAAGACGATGTGCGGCAATTAGTGAGCTGTTACGGTGCACTATAGTGGTGTTTTTCATTGCAACATGGTCCGTTTACACCATTTGGAAGACTTACACGGGAAAGAATCATCCGGAAACTCGAGGAAGGGCGAAGTGTAACGAGTGTTGATCAGGAGTTTGGAATTGCACACAGCATTGTTTCACGTGCATGGGGAACCTTACAAACCACAGGCACTGCTTTCCCAAGGAGAGGTAGTGGTCGACCACGCTCAACTACAGCAGCAGATAACCCTACATTGTGTAACAGACAAGAAGGGATCCACGCCAAACAGCGGGTGCAATTGTAACCACATTTAATAGGACATCTAGGCACGCAATCTCACGATACACAGTGGCACGGCGACTACAGAGAGGTGGTCTCTTTGCTCGACGGCCAGTACGTTGTGTTCCATTGACATTCGCACATCAGCGGCACCTTTTGCGATGGTCCTAAGAGCAACAAAATTGGACCAACGAGGAATGGGGTCGTGTGCTCTTCTCGGATGAGAGCAGATTCAGTCTAAGTAGTGATTCTCGACGTACCCTCATCTGGCGAGAGGTGGGAACCAGGAACATCCTTGAACATGATCCTTTTGGTGGTCCGGGTGTTATGGTTTGGGGAGGCATAATTTTGCATGGGCGCATCGACCTCCAAATCTTTGAACACGGTACGCTCACTGCTCAACGTTGTTGTGATACTGTACTCCTTCCCCATGTGCGTTTTTTCAGGGGTGCAATCGGCCCTGACTTCATTTTTATGGATGACAATGCGCGACCGCATCGAACGGGTGGAGGATCTCTTGGAACGAAAGGATATTCGGCGAATGGACTGGCCTGCCCGTTCCCCCGATTTAAATCCCATCGAACACGTGTGGGATGCTTTGGGGAGACGCATTTCAGCACATCCACATGCACCAACGACCATCCAACAGTTGTCAACAGCGCTGGTGGAGAAATGGAACGCCCTACCACAAGAACTGCTTACCAAACTTGTGGCCAGTATGGGAGCACGATGCAGAGCATGCATTGTTGTCCGTGGTGATCATACACCCTTTTAAGCACCATGTATCTGTTTCTGTAAATCTAGAGAGCCATCATATGTCGTATTGACTTTAGTGTAGTTTATGGTCTATGGATAAAAGTAGCATTTCTGTTCGTCTCATTGTATATTTCGTTTAGTTGCCTACTGTAGCAGTTCATTTGCTGTATATATATATATATATATATATATATATATATATATATATATATACAGCAAATGAAGGTAATTCAAATTCTGAACTGAGGTAATACTAAATGAGATAGAGGTATTCTAAAAATCCTTAGCATGGCTTCGTTCGAAAGGGAAGTAAAGCCGGTGGTTGCGTAGATTTATGGCAGGTAAAAGAACCTCAAGTCTGATAAACATTCTTATGAACAAACTTTCCGATCTGTTATGCCCAATGTAAAATGGGATGCGAAGAACCAATTCCAATATCGTACAACTAGGCATAACACCATGTTAGAAGTATACATTCTGGTGATTCTGAGAAATGTGACAGCCAATAACTGTAATAAAATATTGTGACCGCGCGCGGCTATATCTGCGGGCCGCCTTCCGGTCGAGACCTGGGTGGACTCCGGCCGACCGTCGGAACAATAGAAAGTTAGCCATTGTGTGCTGCTTACCCGTTTCAGAGCATTACTTTTGGCCCTTTCTAGTAGGCTCTTGTTCTCGAAAGTTCCACTTGTGCGGGACCTATATAAGGATGGCTGCTCACGCTGAGTTCAGTTGGGTTGAGTTCCGGTAGAAGTGCAAGAGAACAGTGGAGCTTGTGAGTTGTAACTCAGCAGTCAGTCGTGAGTCGTCCAATTAACAATGCATTTGTGATTTGATTCGCCGAATCAGTTGTGTTATATCTGTGCGTGCTACAGTGACTCAAGCATAACGTTTATGCTACGTTCAGTGGCTCCTGATTCTGTGTTCACAAGATGTATTACCGTTAGTTCAAAATAGCAATGATTCCCATCATTTTCCACTGATAATGACTCTAAACGTATCTCAGCTAGTTTCTTATGCAAGGGATGAAAGTGCATTTAAAAATGCTATTTCAGCTAATTAGTAAATTTAAATGAGCTATAAACTTTTAAAATTAGTTTCTATAATTATTTGTGGTTTTCTAGTTCCATAAAATCCTATAATTATTAAAGAAACCGAACGAGCTGCTCAAAGAAAATTTCAAATAATTTCAGTATATTTTATTCACTCCTGCCAGGACCTCAAATTTACATTTGAATAAAATACTGAAAATACATTTTAACAACAGCTATTTGAGCAGAGCTCAAAACATACACTTTCGTCAAAATTCCGTTATCCAATTTTTGGGTCGATTGCATCACTTGCTTACTTCTTTTAAAATTGAATTTATAGTAGAACTGGACTCCATTTGAATCATTTTTTATGTTTCTCACTTCCGAAAGGCATCACACTCAAAACCTTCATTATGAATGCCGTTCTTAATTGGTTTTATTACGTATGGAAAATCGGTTGGTTTTGAATCAGTGGCTCCCAAATTTGACCAGCTGGCACAGCTGATGAAAGTTTAATAAGCTCTATATTTTCCGCGCACCCACACGCCAAACGATTACTATAACTCTTTAAATATACAGAGTGGACCATTTAAGTTGAGACTGTACAATATCTCCAAAACTAAGCGTTGTAGGAAGAAATGTCTTGAATAAAAGTTGCTTGATATTATGGCGGGAAATAAAAGCCATTAGTGTTTGTTTGGAGGACGTTATTATAGTCGTTTTAGGGCCTATTTAATTTTTTTAGATAGGAATCTACCTTTTTATGTTGTTTTCTTACTCCTCAGAAAAAAAAATATTTGTATAAACCACTTTGCAATTGTTCTTATAGCAACGTAAGTAACACCGAAAATTCTGAATGTCCGTGTACGAAGAGAGCTCTGAATGGTTGGACGATCCAATGAATTGTCATTTGAGGTTCAAGTTACGTTTCGTAATTGGAAACCAACATTCTTTTATTTTGTTTCCTTGTTCCTTATCACAAAATAAGCAGCTTTTTATAAACAATTTTCTAATGGGAAAACAACATACAAACTGTAGGGTCCCATTTAATATAATTAAATTGATCCTAAAATGACCATCATAACGTCCTCCAAACAAAACAAAACTAATGGCATTTACTTTCCCCCCATAATATCAAGCAACTTTTATTAAAAGCATTTCTTTCTACAACGCTTAGTTTTGGAGATACTGTACAGTCTCAACTTCAATGGTCCACACTGTGTATACTAATTTAAGCAAAAACTACCGGGTATGTAGTAAGAGTGTAAACCGAAATGTATAATAATAATCTTATGACAACAATCTGTCCACATCGAACTGCAGCTTCAAATTCAAAATGTTAGCCTGCGGGAAAGTATACCATGTATAGCTAAATTAATTCATTTTAACTTAAATTTGTTTTCAATAATATTCTCCTATCATAACACTGAGCTAAACAAAACCAGTTATAACCCCAGGAAAAACATAATTTCCGTATTGAAGTCTTTAAAACAAACGTAGTAAATAAGAATACATACGTAACTGGGTTGCATCGATTCAGTAAAACACAAACATATAGAAAAACCCAAAAAGGAAGCACTTATTACTCTCTCTACCATCTACTATTATAAAAAAATTGCAGACATTCATTTTTCATCCCCATCACAAAACGTTTCTATACCATGATTAAACATCGTAATGCTGTTTCTGCATGTATTAGAGACATTATAGACATCTGAAACTAAATCCGAAATCAACTAATTTGGTGAAAATTTGAAACTTAGTTGCAATTTTAAAAATTCAGTGTGTTTTATATGGTAAGCTTCCTAAACACAACTTTTGGGCGGCAATTAATACGTATGGAGTTAAACGTTTTGAGTATAAGAAACATTTATTGACAAATGTTTTCAATAATTGATGGAAATTGTACAAGTTTAAGGTAGTATATATATGCAAAGATCACTAAAAAACCAAGCACGTATTGAGTATTGTTAAGAGTTGAATAAAAACAACTGTTCAAATCTAAAATATGAATGGAATCTGTACAAATTTAAGGTACATTTAAATTTATGACTTTTTAACAGTTTTCATTATATCCAAAATAATATTCTCGTCATAAAACGTAGTATCAAGACATTTAATGCTATGCGTACGAGTATTGGCGACTTTGCATATTCTTTGTCGCTAATAAGACAGTGTTGCAGCAACCTAATTTTGTTCTTGCGTTTCAAATGAAAATCATATCGTTAGGTTACGGCAGCTTGGATCAATTTCCTTTAGGTTGTTTTCTAGAGCTGCACAGAACTCCTTACGATGATAAATTAAGCCAAGCAGATTATTTTTAGGGACTGTAAAATTTGTGAGTTTGGCAGCACTTTCTCCGCGCAACAGAAACTGGAACACATTATTATTGATCAGCAACTCGCAAGCCAGCGGTGAGATTGTTGAACTTGCTTCCTTTTCCCACGGCAGTCTTGTATCTACAGTTTCTATTTTACGCTGTTCGCTAATCGTAAAATAAACGCATATCGCACATTAAATGTTCATGGTTTGCAAAACACTAAATTGGAATGTTACCGATTTTATCACTCGAATTCAAAGATGGACGCCACTTTAAAATAATTTTTACTTTCACTTAGGTGAAAGTTTTGTAGTCCAAAAATTTTGATTCGAACATTTCAAAGGAAATATAAATTTGAGGGCACTGAAGCTCCCCCCTCAAAAAGAAAATTATTAGCAAAATGTTCCTTTGTATGAACAGCATGAAAAGTTTGAATGAGCAACAAATTATTTTATGCCTAGACCAGACATCCTTTAAGTATGTGGCACAAGGAAATTTCTCCCACCGCAAAGTATATTTTTTTTTAAAAAAATGCCTCTGTCATAGATCTGTTCACTTATATCAGAAAATTCATTTTCATAGTGCCTACTATGCACCGAACGATGCAAGAAAATAATTTTAAAAACAAGTAAAATTGAGTCTCATGTGTAGTGCTCCACACACGAAAATTTTAAGCTTTTAAATTATTTATCGAACGGCGGTGGCCAGTTTCAGCATTTCCTTTCAGAAAGTTGGTAAGTAAATCCTTTAAAAGTAGTTTTAAAAATGTTGTATGGTTTCATGATAGCGACAGACGGCAGCGGATACGAAAAACACCGCGCAGCCGGTTCGTAGTTTTTTGGCTCTCCTGTAATATCTGTATTGAATTAAATTACATTGAGTTTTATTTATGGACGCTCTTTAACAACTATGGTCCTTAGCGTCCGATTCTATACTGGGCGTGAAAGACCGGTAATTTTGCTCAAAGGACTCTTTATCAGGCTTGAGGTTCTTTTACGTGCCGTAAATCTACGACACGGGACCACCGGCTTTACTTCCCTTCCGAAGGAAGCCATGCTGAGGATTTTTACGCCCGGGCGTAGTAGTTTTTTGTCTCTACCTGTACAATAAAACCCATTTTCCTAGAATACTTATTACAGTTTTAATTTTTAAAATCAATTATATATTAAATTACTAAGTCCCCCAATACTTGATAAAAACCTTTCAGACCTCTTTTCTCACCTTCAAATTCAAGAAATACATTACATTAGTCATGTGAGTAAGTTAAACGTGTGGTATTTTAATCCAAAGTTAGCAGCCATTTTTTATGTATATTAGTTCCATTTATACCCCGCCTTTAACTCATTGGTCTTATGGGCGGCCTTTCCCTTGAACTTATTGCCCATTGGCAATGGTGTTAAACTCGTGTAACTCTTGTCGTTGGGCTTTTTTTTTACTTTGGTTTTTTATCATTAGATCATACACACATCCACATCCATACTTCCAGACTCTGGGAGGATAAGCAATAATCTTGGCTAGAGAAAAATTCCCACCCCCAACCGGGAATCGAATCCGAGAACCCTAGCACAACAGGCAGGTGCTCTACCGACTGAACTACGGGGCTAGCACATCCATTTTTGAGAAAGTCAAAAAGGAATGAAAAACTGTCCAAAGGGTCGTATGGATTTGGAGGAGTTTCTTGAAAACCTTGTTGTCGCATCTTTTGAAATATACTGAACTAAAAATTCAAAGCTTGGTATTTTTGGAAAGGTAGAAGCAGATGACTGAAAAATTCAATGCCATAGCCGGGATTTGAACCACGGATCTCCCGGTCTCCGTCCGGTTGCTCTAACCACTGAGCTACCATGGCAACATGCCGGCACGCCATTAAATTCTCCAGCTGACTCGCATTTTTCCCGGTAAACCACAAGGAGATCTCAAATTGTATTGAGATGTCATACCCCAATGGCGACTTACATTCTTTGTAAGTACTTAAGTCTCGGGCTTTTAGTTTCAACCACATTAGGCCAATTAATGGAATTAATTGTTCTTTCACACAAGCCCTGCCCAACACAGGTCAGATCGTCATATTTAGGTTTATATATATACGAAGTATAGCTCCTTACTAGGGCCTGGATTTGTAATATCAATTTCTAAATACGTAACCAAATACGTAATGAAGTAATTTTATGTAAAATCAAAGATTTTATTTTATTTTTGCTAGAAAACAGAAGTTTAAAGGGCTGTCAAATTCAAATTTCTACATTAATTATAATAATAAGTTCACTTGTACTACAAAATACTGAAAGACAAGTGTCCGCCATTCAAATTTTTAAGTTTCAAACCCGATTCACAACTAATAATACACTTCTTCATAAGTTCTGTTGCCATGCATAGTCTTCTGTCTGAAGAGCTTTGAATGTAATGCAAATGCATGGGATTGACAACAATATACGTACCACAGTAATAAAGCGTACAAATTGCTTTTCCTTCCTTGCTACGGTATTGGAATATGTAAGAACAACAATTGATTCAATCAATGAGCAAAAGAAACTGAAAAATCTGATGTGTTACACTCACATGACTTTCTCTACTCTTGTATAACTATTTTTACAAAAGCTTATTCTCCATATGCTTCATGTTAATCGAGATATCAATCTTATTGCTAATTTTCTTGTAGATGCAAGGAAAATTGGTAGGCTTTAAGCGATAGTCAAATATTTTAAGAGCTGATTGCTATGTCGAGTATTCCATTCTCTTTGCATTACGAGGATAAAAAAAATGAATAAAACAAGCAATATCTTGAAAATGGTTCACTCAACAAAATAATATATGACACAAGTTGTGTATTTTAACGCGATGTACATTTTTTGTATAGTAAAATTTTGTCTGTCTCTTACGGTTTACCAGTTATGCAAGAGTCGTTCACAATGAAGAATACTTTTGGAGACATTCCCAGAAAATTCAAGGTATACATTTTATTTGTAATGAAAGTATCTTAAATATATGATATTTTAATCAAAATCGTTAGAGCCATTTTTGAGAAAGTTAAAATTTTCGAAAAATGTTCCATGTAAAGGGTAATCTGGGGTGGGGGGATTTTCTTGAAAACCTTCGTGTCGCATCTCTGGAAGATACTGAACCTAAATACCAAGTTAATGTATAATGATTCTGCAATAACCCTAAAATATGGTAAATTATGTAATATGGAATGAAATATGTAAAACAACTACGGAAATGGCTGGTGCCAGAAAAACCTTATTTTAAATAAATTGTATGCTTTAAAGAGATCTACATTTTTTTTTGTATAATACGTGTTCATTTATCATTTAATTTTATAAAATATTATACATTTCTTCCGAATGAAGTGGACTTACAGGGCATTCCCAGAAAATTCAAGATATACATTTTATTTGCAATGTGAACATCTTTGGTATAGGTATTTTAATCAAAATAGTTCAAGCCATTTTTTTGCTATTTATTCTACTTTTCGTTTTTGTTATTCTGGGTGGAATACAATACCCTCTCTACTTACTATATATGTGATAGAGAACGTAATAAGCATTATTTTAGGTAAAGGTTTGGTTAGAATACAGAGAAAATCTTTCAAAACGTATAGTTTGTATAAAAGCATATAAAGTGTCCTATAAATCCAAACCGCTACATGTTTCTTCATGTACGGGTCCTCCGCATATAACGCCACTGAGCGTGTGTAAGCGTCGCTCTGCAGTTATCGAAGGTCGTTCGCCGGTCAGTCGGTTGTGAGCCACCGAACGGCAGTGATGTGGAGTTGCAATGGTGTACAGTCTTCCACAGCGAGTTTATATGGTTTCGACCTACGTAAAATGCGAATCGTACCGAAAATGTCGTCGGAAATTTCATCGACGATTTCCAAACGTCACCGTACCCAGCAAATCGATGATTGCGCGATTGATTAAGAAATTCCGCGAAACGGGATCGGTTGCTTTACTGCATACAAAACATAGGAGACGTCGCATACTCACCAAAGAAAAACTGGAAGAAATAAGGGTCCTGATGGAACGAGGTGCATCCTTGTCCCGTCTAGCTGCACAAGCACGCATTTCCCAGACAACAGCGCATTCAGCTACAAGATTGTTGAATTTAAAACCATATGAGGCGGCGGTTGCCCATAAGCTCACACTTCTCAATTATCCTGCAAGAACTGGCTACTGTAACTGGTTGCTCAAGGCAGTGCACGATAACACTGTTGATCCAAAACTGATGTTTTTCACTGACGAAACGTGGATCAATTTAGCTCATCGTGACACTGAAGTCGGACTTTGGTGTGCTATGACTTCCAAGAGAATCATCGGGCCCATATTTTTTTACAACAGGCTAGACTCTGCTCTCTATGCCGAAAAAATACTACAGCCCTTTCTTGAGCAGTTAACAGAGGAAGAAAAAACACACGGTGTTTTTGTGCAAGACAACGCCATGTCTCACAAAGTTGGTCGACATTGCAGAGAGTTAGAAGCCGTGTTTGGTGATAGAGTGTTAAACAATTGGCCCCACCGTTCCCCGGATTTACATCCCTGCGACTTTTATCTTTGGGGCACAGTGAAACAAAATGTATACATTAGCAACCCTTACACCTTGAAGGAGTTGGAAGAAAGCATACGTCAAATAATTTATAACATTTCCCAACATCATCTCAGCAATGTCTTCGAAAACAACCTTCACAGGTGTCGGAAATGTATTGAAGCAAAAGGCGGTCTCTTTGAACATCTTCTGTGATTCAGGTAAGATGCACTTATTAACTTCAAAGCGAGGGTGTCGTACGACTATGTATCAGAATATACTTGCGCTCTTGATTATATGCCCCCTCTGAAGGAGTAAAAACATTTTACTGTTGGGAACTAAAGGGACGCCGATTGCAGAATACTATTATAACATTTTCGCAGCTTCTCAATGCAAAACCATACGTTCTCAATAGGTCACTTCCTCCCTGGCGCACCAAGCAACCAGTAACTTTTACCTGTCTTCAGCTCCCAACAGTACCTCATCTCCGTTCTAGGTTGGTTTTAAATAGCATTCACAGTCACTCCGGTTCCAATAAAAATAATGTTGGAAATAATCATTCCAAAAACAGCCTCAAGTGTACCAACCCGAGTGTATTTTGGATGCGCGTACTATGCTACAACAATATAAACCTTCTGAAGTATCGAATCCTTCCGCAGAACACGAACCACTGTGGACGCCGAGAGCAATCACGTGTTCAAAAAAGCGCAACGTGACTTTTTCTACGCTCTATCGTTTATTTGTGGGGGCACAAATTATTCTTAGGAATTTTTCTGCCGACTTAATTTTAATCGAGATAAACCTTTGCAGAAATAGCTACGTTACGCATTTCGTTAGGGATACAAAGCGAATTGTATTGTCAAATGCTTAAGAACTGGACGCTAAATACTGGCTATCACTGAGGAGTCTTTTCTTGATGGGTTAAGCCGATGTTTTACGTCACAAGTCCTGGAACCTACTGAGGTCATTCTCGATCTGCATTACAAAAGCTGAACGTCATCTAAGTCCCCATATGTGCTTGTGTACTAAATATTTATCATTATGAACAGGAAGTAATGGAAACTATAGGCTTTTGTATCCGTCATTTGTAAAGTTGCACGAAAAAGTCAAAACTTAAAATTGTATGTTTGTTAACCCTGTGCCCATCTAGACTACAAATGCTTCTGTAAATTCAATATGCATGTTTTATTTATCTACCATTCCCATTACATGAGTGAGAGATGAGTAGCGTATAATGTGGTGTTTCAAAATATACACCATCAAGGCTTGTAAAGTGTTTAGTAAACGCGTATGCAGTTCTTTGAGGAACCCTTATAATCGTTTTAGAACACAGGACTTCCCTCCTCGGTCCTTCTGCAGAGTTTCAACCTCTTAACATTAGCATCTCTTTCTAGACTGACCTCTCTCAAAACAACATTCCGCAAAAGACTGTGGGAATTCGAAACTTTGGCAATCGAGACTCCAGTGGAGTCAACATGTGTTTATCACTTCATCAGGGTTGCTATTGGTCCTCGAGGACAAGGATCGAAAGTGTCCCTTTTCTGGGCTGTGAAGCTGGATTTATGACAGTCATTATTTGTTGGTAGGTTGCTTTTCCTTTGTGCAGCAACTGCACTCGCGGTTAATAAACACACTAAATTTGAGTTAACCTGTGAAATATACTACGTAGAGGAACTACATGCATAGAAGAGGTACATGTGGAGTGAATTCTACTCCACTGATGCCACGATCTACGGCGACTGGAAGGAAGAGGGGTACGAGAAAAGACACCTGGATACACGTTTTGCCGCGCATGGTTTCCACTATAAGCTGCGCAACAATAAAGAAGTTCCATCATCCAGGTGTGTTTGTGAACGTTGTGACCAGTGCAGCGACCGATACCATGTCACAAGCTGTGCACTCAGGCACGAGTCTCAACGACTTTCTGTAATGAAGATTACCATGCTGTACGTAGAAGTGCACACATTTTAATGTGGTCATATTTACAATGTTGGCACAACTGAATTTGCCAGGTTATCTTGAGCAGGAATCGCAATTCTCAGCGGACAAATCAGCTGACTCCAAAAGTAATGAACCACGGTGGCCAGCGCAATCAGTGGAGTCAAACATTAATTCGAGTTTTATTTATGGACGTTCTTTAACCGCAATGGTTTTTGCACCACATTCTATATTGGGTGTGAAAGACAGGACATTTTGCAAGAGGCCTCTTTCTTTCATGTGCCGTAAATAAACAGTGGGGTCGCCCAGTACTTGGGATGGCTGCAAGCGAGGAAGTTGCCATTTGCTTTCCAAGCGTTAAAATGTCAAAGATGAGATATTCTGTTTCACAAAAGGTGTTCATGTACGATTCCTATGTGCAAACACAGTCAGCTTGGAAGGTGGTAAAACTGTATCACCAAAAGTTTCCGGGTGAAAGTGTTCAAATCGCAATTCGATTCATAGATTAGTGGACAAATGTCGCGAGACCGGGAGTGTATACGAGAGAAAGCATAAACGTCGTCTTAGAGTTCTCACTGAAGAAAAGTTTGACATTGATTTTCACGTCAAAAAGTGTCCACAAACATCCCTTAATCGTCTTGCCAAACAAATAGGAATCTTTTACAGTTGTATGAGAAACGCACAGCTCTTACATTAAAAGTGTGCCGTTTTGCTGTGGAGGAAGAACTGAAGCCTGAATTAATGAAGCTAGAATCAAGTTTCGCAATCATAACTGAGGTTAATTCTGGGAAACACTGGCGGTAACGTTATATGTTTTTCACAACCATTTCTTCGTGAGCTATCCAAAACAAGAGTATAATTTCGGCTATTTTCAACAAAACTGCACCACAGCACACCCTACTGACGTTTGCCTGCAGTCAATTGGCGAGAGAATCATTGCAAAAAATCGGTGGCCTCGTACGTCACCCGATTTGCCCCATGTGCCTATTATCTCTGGGAAGATTTAAACCAAAATTGTACAGATCAGATCCTAATAGTGTTGAAGAGCTTATAAGAGAAAATCTGTGAAATCATTGCCTGTATTTCCAAAAAAAAACTGACCCAAGTGATTGTTGATTTGTTAAAGAGGTGTCAAAAAGTTATGGACAAGAATGAAAATCAGTTTCAACATCTCGTTAGTTAACTTTAATGAGTATGGCTGACACTTGTTTTTTTATACCTGATTCAAATATAAACGTAATTAGGTTCAACAGATTTATGTACAATTTTTTTAGCCACGCCTGTTTTTAGTAAAAAATAAATGTGTGCTGGTATGAAACGATTCAAGCTATTTCTTCAATCCTGTCTCCCAGGTTTAGCACAAAACATTGCTAATACGTAGTATATTTATTTTTTGAAATATATGCTGTTTTAATTATTTTATTGGAAACAATAACTGATCTACTTATTACTTATCTAGTGATCTACTTATCGATCGCAACACCATAATGCTATTTTTAAAAATTATGGAGAAACTATTTCAACACCCAGAATAGAAGGAAATACATGACTCATTAGATCACACAAGTGTCTTTTTATTGGCAGAAGGTTTGTGCATTAGCAATGCTAAAATAAGGCCAGATATGGTTAAGTAATGCCATTTATTTTTTAAATTTCATAGATTGCCTAACCTAAGTTTTTGTGGAGGGGGTCCTAATATTAATTTTGTCTTTCTTAGTAAATTTCCCCCCCCCACCTTTTATTGCTCAGTGAGTGTTTAGTTATGTTACAAGATGGAAATCGTAAATGTATAACTCTCAACTTAATTTCAATATCGTACAACTAGGTATATCACCATGTTATAAGTATATACTCTGGTGATTCTGAGAAATGTGACAGCCAATAATTCTAATAAAATATTGTGACCGCGCGCGGCGCTATACGGTCGAGACCTCAGTGGGCCATAGGAACAATAGCGAGTGTGGAAACAATAGAACATAGCCACTGTGTGCCGCTTACCCGTTCCAGAGCATTCCTTTTGGCCCTTTCTAGTAGGCTCTTGTTCTCGAAAGTTCCGCTTGTGCGGAACCTATATAAGGGAGGTTGCTCACGCTGAGTTCAGATGGGTTAAATTCTGCTAGAAGTGCAAGTGAACAGTGCAGCTTGTGAGTTGTAACTCAGCAGTCAGTTGTGAGTCGTGCAGTTCATTTGTGATTTGATTCGACGGATCAGTTGTGTTGCATTCCGAGTGCGTGCTAAGGTGACTCACGTACAATGGTTGTGTTACGTTGAGTGCCTAGTGATAAATAAAGTGTGTTTTCGCAGTAAGATCGCATTTGTTATAATATGTGTATGCATCCTATCTGTTACGAAAATAAATTGGGAATTTGAGTGTCACACAGAGTGTATTTTGTTTTCCTGAACACCGCTGCAAGGAGGCATACGCAATCCATTAACTAATAATGAAGTTGAAAAATCTCGTTATCAATGAATTCAGAAATGTTGTCCAACCCATTAAAACGGATGACCTATATGCACATGCTTAATTTACTTCCTTTTTTTTTTCTTTCTTCTTTCTTTCTTTTGCGTATTACAAGCGTTGCATTTGCATTACTTTTCCTAGCCAGTGTTATATATTTTTATCTGTTCCCAAGCCATTCTTACAAAAGCTTATTTTTTTCTGCTTACTTGATGTTAAACGCTCGCAGACATTGCATATTTCGTTGTAGGTACGAGGGGAATACAAGAAGTTGAAGCGATAATCAAATGCTTACATACGGGTCGCTTTAAAATCTACACTCTTACATCACAGGAAACAAAACACGGAGATTTAAACTTCAAAATTATACTAGGTGAGTCAGCTGGCCCTAGTTATTCGTATCTATGCAACCTGCAGTTTATAGTATAATGTGAAAACATTGACCCTTTTAGCAAACAAACTGTTATGGTAGCTCTGCCCTTCTATTCGGTACTATACGCAATTAGCATTAATGATTAAAGGTCCGAATGAGAGCCAACGAGCTGCGAAAGCCTTAAAAAAGGCGTTTCATGGATATAATGCTTGCAAGGAGATAGAGGAATGTTTTCCCGAAGAGCAGGATAGACTAAGTGAGTTCTGGCCGAGTGGTTTAGCTGCCGGAATGTGGTGAAGCAAAGGTTAGCTTCGGAGGTTCGAATCTGATACAAACATCAATTTTTTTTTCGCTCCTTGTGTTTATTTTCTGCATTTTAGTGTACTAATTTATTCATTTTTGTTACTGGCTCTCCTGTGTGCCAAAGACATAGGAATTACAATCAGATAATTGTGTATCATGTTTACCCTAATAATCTGTATGTACCGTATCTGGTGTTGCAAATCGTGTTACGTAGTTAGCTTTCATTCTTTTGGGCACATATCGGCGAATATTAAATATAACAATTTTGTTTCATGTTTAAACCCTATGTTTCACTTCTTCTATTGGCAAAGGAGTTGTAAATGTGCTAAGTTCACGGCTAAACAGAATAATAAATTGTTAAAGAGCGTGGATTTCATCAAGGAAGTAAATTTCAAAATGACGACCACCTTCATCAATGCACATTTGTGTACGTTGCCGGTGAGACATTCGTGTATGCTGTAATCTGGCTGCATTCCCCACGTAGATGATTTGGGCTTTGCGGCTCTTGAGCCTAGACCCGTTCCTTTAAATGACCCCACAGAAAGAAATCCAGTGGGGTGAGATCAGGTGATCTAGGCGACCATGCGATTGGGCGCCCTCGGCCAATACATTTTTGCGGATGTGTTCTATGTAAGTGATTCCTAACAATTAGTGACCAGTGTGGTGGAGCTCCATCCTGCTGGAACCACATTCCTGTCCGTTTCACTAGTGGCACATCTAGGAACAATGACAATTCTTCTTGCAGAAATGTAAGGTACCGTGGTCCTGTGAGGTTGCCTTCAAGAAAGTACGGTCCAATTAGCTGGTCTCCTATTATTCCGCACCAGACATTGATGCTCCACTGCACCTGGAATGCAACTTCTCTCATCCAGTGAGGATTGTCTATACTCTAGTAGTGCACATTATGGCGGTTAACAGTTCCGTTTTGTGGAATGTGGCTTCATCACTGAAGAGAACACTTCCTAAAAACTCTGCATCCATTTGCGCTCGCTGCTGTAGCCACTGTGCATATATCACTCGCGCTTAAAGTCGCGTCCGTGGAGAACCTGGTGTAATTGTAGATGGTACGGATGATATTTATTACGATGCGATGTGCGCATCACTGAGGACTGACTTATGCACAGATCTTCTGCTATGGTTCTTGAACTGGTATTGTTTTCTATTGCGTTTCGCACAGCTTCTTCATTGCCTCCAGAGGTTACTGGAGCTTCGCGAGCAGGCGGTGCTCTTCCAAATGACCCTATTTAACGAAGGCGTCTTTCAACCTTTCGAAAAGTGTCTGCAGTAGGTGCCCTCCTTCCTGGAAATCGTTCTTCATACAGGCACTTTACTGACAGTGCATTACAGCTTGTTTCTCCATAGATCAACAGCATGTCAACATACTCGTCGTTTGTATATACATTATGACAGCAGCCGTGTCGTAGAAAGGTTTCAGATACCGAGTAGACAATGGAGAGAGACTTATTTATTGACGCCAAGCATTGACGCAGGCAAGGCACAAATAGCTAAAGCCACTTTGCATGTGGGAAGTGTTTTAAACTTGGTTGAGTGGGTCGAGCTAATACTGACCACAATAAAACACCTACTACGAGGTACAAATTATCCACCTGCCAGTGGAAAACATGACGATTATTCTATCTTGTACACATTTATTTATGATGTTATTCAAAATGTTATTTATATCATAATATCAAATTATATGCCCAAAGAGATAAAACAAAAGATAATAAAAAGTTTGAACTTCACCCGAAGGATTTGAATCCGAATTAAAGTGGTACAGCGTTAAAGCAACCATGATACCATTCGGCCAATGCTACGTTGCGACCAGAGGTTCCTATAGGAGTTAGTAATCGCAGAACTAGACCCCACCTCGAATCTTTACGCGCCTTTTGCAGCGTCATACAGTGTTTTGAGCTCGGTTTGGTAGTTTTAATTCAAACAAATAAACTGAATCAGTCATTACAATTACTGTATTATCTGAAATACGCCAAAGTTGTGAAATAAGAGAAATTATCTACCTAATACTTAGCCCTTTTTGAGAAGGCTGTACAATGATTAACGGCTTAAATCCAATTGGTCGCACTGCGTAGATCTGCCATTTCATTTTCAAATGGTTTTATCAACCGATGCATGTGATAGGTTGTTCCTTCAGGGGCGTTTTCAAAGGGGTGCAAGGATGTATGCTAAAGAATAAAAGTTTGTAAAATTGACTAAATGTGCTACTGAAGCTTTCAGTGTCAGGGTGGGATGTTGTTTGCATCGACATACATAACGATTGCATTCTGTCATATAAAACACTTATGCACTGAGTTATGTATCCCTCCTCTATAAAGTGTTATGCAAATCAACCCTTAGAAGGCATTCAAGAAAGCGGTAAGTCACATATGTCGCTTAGCACGTTGCATAAATTCAAAAATAAATAGGCGCAGCTGACTCACCTGGTATATTAAGTATTCAAAAATTAAAACTAAAGAAAACGAATATCTAGGGAATTGTAAATGCCATGACAATTCTTTGAGATTAATTGCATACTTTAAGGAGATATACACTGACATGGGTGGCCGAGAAATGTATGTCTCCGATTAAAATCCCACCAGGACCGACTTCCCTGATTGAGTTTTTTTCCAAGTTTCCCTCACTCCTGTCATAACTGGAGATACTCTAAACTTAGGCCTGGGATATTTACTTTCCTGTATTCTACCGCCCTTGGTGTTGTATGTACTAATAATGGACGTTAAATCCTATTAAAAAATAACAACTGGATCACAATTTTTATAATAACTCTCTTTATCCCTTAGACAATCTACGATTTATTAGCAATGCAAATATCTTCAACATATGCTGTTTTAATAAAAATCGTTAGTAATTTCTGAGAAAATTTAAAAAAAATAATAATATAAAATTTAAACATCTTGCATGCCATCTACATGTCGCGGGGAGATGCTGAAATTAAATATGTTTGGTATTATCCAACATTTCATTTTTGAGTTACATGTTCACTCAGTCATACACAAACACGTATTTTCGTTGAAATCGTGATGTCAAATTTTTAGTGAAACACAATACTTTGATCTACTTCTCACAGAAAGTAAACCTACACTGGTTACATCTTTTGGAAAAACGAATATTTTCACATCCTAATGGGTATTTATCTAACTGATACATATTACACCTACCTATAGCATTAAAGTAGACCACATGGGTATTTTTAAAGTATTGATATTGTTCATTATGTTTCAAAAATTGGCATCTTATTTGGCAAGTAAGGGTTAAGTGACCTTAAGTGTGAGTAAAGGCACAATTTCTTGACAAGCTGTTATTTTATAATTTAATATTATCGGACCATGCACCGTTTTTCAACTGTTAGCCAAAGCTGAAAGGACTATGTTAATGCGACCAGCATTCATATAGGGGTTAACGCAAAAGTACTGGAAAGGATTTGCAATACTCGGACCTTAACACGAAAACAAGATGACCGCCATATCGGTTGAGTCGAACCAGCCGAGCAATGAGTAAAATCATAATATATCATTTCTGTAATTGCTCTCAATTAAAAGAAATCGTGTATATAGTATTAAAATGAGCTTCAGTAACGAAAACTATGAAATATGGAAATATTATTTAAATATGTGATAGTAACAATTTCTTATAATTAATTTGTGGTAAGATAACATGTTGCATACAATAACATATTATATGTTGCTGCTTGGTTTTACAAACCGTTGTAATGTTACCCATTAATTAGAGGATTGGCTGGTGGTTTACTTATTTACAAGAGGTATGTGACCACATAATTAATGTACATTAATGTTAAGTGTCTTTATCATTCATGTAATATCATGCCTAAATAATAGTGCTGCGCAGACCTCTAAGAGAGCACTTAAGTGGCATTAGTAAAATTGATTTATCCCAAAGGGCCTATTTTGCTGGAGGTTTATTTCTTGAATTTGAGCTACTTACGCTGCTGCACATTCACCTCTGATCCCGCCCATAGTCATTATTTTTTCTCCTCCGTTCAATATTTTGGAAAGTTCTAGGAATGTTTCTTCTCATTTAAAACTTAAGTTTAATTGTTTTCAAAATTTTGTCACATCTTTAATAGTTTTTTAGGAAAAACAAATAGTATACTACTTAATCAGGTATTGCACACGATACAGAAATCGTAATTTTAAGAAACAAAAAATACTGCCACATTACATACTAATACTTAAAATTAGCATATATAAATTTTTTCACTATTGTGGTTGTTACAGAAAAAAATTAAATCTTTAAATATAATTTTTGTAACAACTTATCCTCAGTGGCTGATAAAATTAGGTCGTATCTTAAAATTAAATCTTTAAATATACCTTTTGTAACAACTTTACCTCAGTGGTCGATGTAATTAGGTCATATCTTAAAATTAAATCTTTAAATATGTTTGTAACAACTTATCCTCAGTGGTCGATGTAATTAGGTCATATATTAAAATTAAATCTTTAAATATAAGTTTTGTAACAACTTATCCTCAGTGGTCGATATAATAAGGTCATATCTTAAAATTAAATGTTTAAATATACATTTTGTAACAACTTATCCTCAGTGGCCGATAGAATTAGGTCATATCGTAAAATTAAATCTTTAAATATAATGTTTGTAACAACTTATCCTCAGTGGTCGATGTAATTAGGCCATATATTAAAATTAAATCTTTAAATATAATTTTTGTAACAACTTATCCTCAGTGGTCGATATAATTAGGTCATATCTTAAAATTAAATCTTTAAATATAATTTTTGTAACAACTTATCCTCAGTGGTCGATATAATAAGGTTATATCTTAAAATTAAATGTTTAAATATACATTTTGTAACAACTTATCCTCAGTGGCCGATAGAATTAGGTCATATCTTAAAATTAAATCTTTAAATGTAATTTTTGTAACAACTTATCCTCAGTGGTCGATGTAATTAGGTCATATCTAAAAATTAAATCTTTAAATATACATTTTGTAACAACTTATCCTCAGTGGTCGATGTAATTAGGTCATATCTTAAAATTAAATGTTTAAATATACATTTTGTAACAACTTATCCTCAGTGGCCGATAGAATTAGGTCATATCTTAAAATTAAATCTTTAAATATACATTTTGTAACTACTTATCCTCAGTGGCCGATACAATTAGGTCATATCTTAAAATTAAATCTTTAAATATACATTTTGTAACAACTTATCCTCAGTGGCCGATATAATTAAGTCTTATCTTGAGTTGTTTACACATGCAGCAAAAACCATATGCGAGTTGTTTTTTAATTTGTTTTCTCTGAGGTTCTGCTGAAAATTTGAACATTGGTTACAAACTAAATCATTTGCTACATTTTTTTTAATTCGCAAAAGCGCAAAAAAAAAAACTCAAGGTCGAATAAAAGGCATTGGAAGTAAATACAGGCAACTAGGTCGTGTGCCCTTAGACATTTAAATGGTCACGTGTTGAACCTTAAAACTAGAGCAAAAGTCATATTATATAATTGAAGCTAGACGTTCAAAGTAATTTTTGAACTCAAAAACTTCAGGGTGAGCCAAAAAACTACGAACCGGTTGCGCGGTGTATTTCCTGCCCGCGTTCTCGGCGTTCGTTGCCGTCTACCGCTATCATAGAAAGGCGAGGATGAAACCATACATTTTTAAAACTACTTTTAAAGGATTTACTTACCAACTTTATGAAAGGAGATGCTGAAACTGGCCACTGTCGTTCACACATTTTTCAACCTCTTTCGGAAACTATCCATCACTCGCCGTAGTTCACGTTGAGAAATGCTGGCAATTTCCTTGGCGGATATTTTGTTTTAATTCTTTCAGGGTGTGTGGGTTTGACTGTTTTAAGTTCCTTCAGAGATAGAAATCGCAGAGGGTTAGATCGGGAACCCAGGGGGCCACAAATCTGTACTAATAATTCTGTCCTCAAACACACTTTCAAGTGTTCTCATCGAAATATTGGGCGTATGAGCTGTTGCAGAGTCTTGTTGAAAAAAGGCAAAATCATGCTCACTGACTGTTAATTCTCTAAAACGGGGGAAAAATTGTACTCACACATGTACGGGCGTCAACTGTTGACTCGAAAAAAATTGGCGAGTGATGGATAGTTTCCTAAAGAGGTGCAAAAAATGTATGGACAACGACGGTGGCCAGTTTCAGCATCTCCTTTCGTAAAGTTGGTAAGTAAAGCCTTTAAAAGTAGCTTTAAAAATGTTGTATGGTTTCATCCGCGACTTTCTATGATAGCGGCAGACGGCAACGAGCGCCGAGGACGCGGACAGGAAAAACACCGCGCAGGCTGTTCGGAGTCTTTTGGCTCAACTTTTTTTTTCGCACCTCTTTAGGAAACTATCCATCACTCGCCGTAGTTCACGTTGGGAAATTTCCTGGTGGATATTTTGTTTTAATTCTTCCAGGGTGTGTGGGTATGGCTTATACACTTTGTTTTAAGTTACCCCGGAGGTTTTTTTTTATGAATAATATTATCGGCTGCGCGGTGTTTTTCCACTGGGCGTGTGGAAATATGATAAAAACATGATAAGGTACTGCTGCTATAAACAAAGCCACGTTGTTATGGTTTTGCTATGCAGTATGAAGTGCAGTTTTGAGTCGACGGTGATGTGATGTAGTTCAGTTATTGCGAGTTATTTATTATTTTGTCCTGTACTTAGTCACGAAGTATATTATGGCTCAGCATTTGTTTTCTACTGCACAGCGTGATTTCATTTATGATTCGTAGTGTTAACTCGGTCAGCTCGCCAAGTGAAAGTTTACAGTAAATTTCAGGTCACAGGAAGTGTTCAGGCTAAGAAAACTAAAAGACGACCTTCGGTTCTTACCGAAGAAACATTAGATGTCATCGGTCATATTTTGGAAAATTCCCCACAAAAAAAATCCATGATGGATAGTTTCCTAAAGAGGTGCCGGACAACGAACGGTGGCCAGTTTCAGCATTTCCTTTCATAAAGTTGGTAAGCAAAGCCTTTAAAAGTGGTTTTAAAAACGTTGTATGGTTTCATCCGCGCCTTTCTATTATAGCGGCAGACGGCAACGAGCGCCGAGGGCGCGGACAGGAAAAACACCGCTCAGACTGTTTAGAGTCTTTTGGCTCACCCTGTAGCACTCTATATACAGAAAGATACAAACTGTTTCCACTTTGTTGCACTTTGGAAAAATATCCCACAATCTTAGCAAAAGACGTGTTGTATTCTGCGCATATTTGTTTACAATCCAACCGACCATTTTGTGACATATCGAAGTGGCATTCAGGTCTGTTAGGTATATTGGAGAGAGCGTGTTGTTTAACGCACGGTAGACCATCTATGAGCTGACCACTAGACGGCGTGAAGTTCGGCGGGCGGGTCACCCAGCGGAATCGCCCAGTACTTGTCTGGCTGAGCGCGAGGCAGTTGCTGAGCTCCTACAGCGTCAAAATGTCAACGAACAGGTATTCTGTATCACAAAAAGTGTTCATGTTCGATTCCTACGTGAAAACGAAGTCGGCTCGTGAGGTTAGAAAACTGTATCGCTTAAAGTTTCCTGGTGAAAGTATTCCAAGTCGCGGTTTGATTCACAGACTCGTAGACAAATGTCGCGAGACGGGTAATGTCCACGACAAAAAGCGTAAACGTCGTCGTACAGTTCTCACGGAAGAAACACTGGACGACATTGGGTGTCAATTTGAAAAGTGCCCGAAAACATCGCTTACGCTTCTCGCCAAACAAAAAGGAATCTCTTACGGCTCTATGCAAAGAGCCACGCAGTTATTACGACTAAAAGCATGCGACGTTGCTGTGGAAGGAGAACTAAAGCCAGGCTTTCGTGAGGCTAGAACCAAGTTTTGTAAATGGGTCATAACTAAAGTTAAATCCGAAGACATTGACCAAAACCTTATATTCTTTTCGGATGAAACGTGGTTCCACTTTCAGGACTCCAAAGTAGGAATTTGGTGCGCCATTAGCGGTCAGAAAATAGTGGGCCCATTTTTCTTCCAAGACACTCTTAATGCTACCAGATATGTCAATAACATCTTGGAACCATTTCTTCGTGAGCTATCAGAGGCAGAGTGTAAGCGCGGCTATTTCCAACAAGACTGCACCACAGCACACTCTGCTGATGTTTGCCTGCAATCAATTCGTGAAGTGTTTGGTGATAGAATCATCGACAAGGATCTGTGGCCTAGTAAGTCGCCCGATTTGACCCCATGTGCCTATTATCTATGGGAACACTTAAAACGGAAACTATACAGTATAGATCCAAGTACGCTGGGGGAAGTTAAAGATAATATCTGTGCAATCATTGCATCCATATCCAGAAAACAGCTGGCCCAAGTCATGGATAATCTGTTAAAGAGGTGTCAAAAATGTCTGGACAATGATGGCATGCAGTTTCAACATCTTCTTAGGTAACTACAGTGATTAAGGTCTTCAGTAAGGTCATACATTAATTGTTTATTCTTAATTCGGATATAAATCTGTAAATATTTGTCAGTATAATTTGCCTATATACTTGCTGTTTTTTAATAAAAGTAATTGTATACAGAAATGAAATGATTCCAGCTTTGCAGTGAATTTTGTTTCCTAATGAAGTAAAACTAAATAAATTATATTTGAAATACGTATGTGGTGCCTAGTTTACTTGTTGAAGATAGTAACATAACTGTATATACTAGTGTTGAATAGATAGTACTGCATTCCATTATCAAAGACTGACACCCAGATTTGGCCAGAAATATGTTTTGAAGTCCTTTATTTTTAGAAAAAGGGTATCTGTGAGTGTGAGGAAGAAAAAGACAACAGAACTTCAAAAACGAAAAGTAGAATCAACACAACATTTTACACAATGCTGGCTATTTTTAAGGACGTTTCTTTTAGGAAATTATTACCATTCCAAAAATGCTTCACTCTAGTAAAACTTTTTTAATTTTTTCAAAGTTGACTGGATTAGGCTTGGATTAAATAACAATACTGCTGAATGAATCAAATGTACATTTCTTTATTTATTGTAAATAAACCTTGAAGCATTCTTCATTCTCACTAAATTTTATATCAGAGATAAATCTTTCAGGATAGCAATGACTTCGCTCAGGAAAAATATTGCGCTGGTGAAAATGTACAAACTTTGTGGAATTTATGAGATTTTGTTGTTGTTCACTTAAATATTACAATATTTTAAGTACTATACTTTGGAAACTGCAAGTGCTCCTCCTTTTGTGTCTCATATGCAATGTGGTTAGCAAATAGAACTAATAGTTGATTTGTGAGAACTTATGAAATGCAAATTTTGGTAGGGAAACAACTTCTGATGAATACTTATTATGATTAACAGAAAGCAGATATAAAAATAAGTAGTTGAATGATTTGTAGAGTTATATATTATTTTCAATTAAAAGTTTTCATCTTTATTCACAGTATTTTTACTGATTTTGAATACTATTCCCTGTCCTTAAAGGACATATCTGACATGTCTGTCAATAACTTTAAAGTGGACTGCAAGGATAAGTTAAGAAACATTAACAGTTTTTGATATTTCAAACAGAAACATACTAAGTACATTGTTAATGTATAAGATAAAATTAGCACTTATTTGTAATATTTCATAAACTAAGCTTTTGTACAAAATTTGTATTTTATATCAAGAATATATTCTGTTGGGCCTGCATCTTTCGTCAGAGGTTAGTAATGGCTGAAAGAATACCGTTTTAACACAGTGCTGAAAGTTGTCGCAGTAATCTGTTCGTGTTATCTTATTTGCTGAGCGCCTGTTATTGTTTTATTATTTTTTTTATAATTTGGGTTCTTTGTGCTCCGGCTAGCTATTATTACTCAGTCGAGCAAATATCTCTGAGCAGGGCGTGTAAACGGAAAGGAGTTGTTACTAAAAGATAACACTGATAAAAGAATTTGTTTTTACACTTTTATTGCTGTCACACTTAATTAAAAGTTCACATCTGTAATCTTTATACACGCCTGACTGAAACTGTTATATTTCCCAATGTAATTACTGTCGTATTGGTTGCTGCGTACTTCACATTTTGTAACTAACTTTACGACGCGAGAGATTCTTCCGAACTGTATGACATTCTCTTCACGAGAGATTCTTCAAGACTGCGCGACGTGTTTCTCGTGAATGATTCTTTAGAACTGCGTGATGTGTACCTCGTGAATGATTCTGTAGAGCTGCGTGAAACATGCTTATGGCTCGAGAATTTATACTCCTTCACCTCGAAATGCCTAAACATTATAATAGAGCTACTATTGGTTACTAAATTGCGCCAACATTAGCGTCTGTTTTGTCAGCCAATCATAATTACTAACGCATATGCTCTAAAGAAATGCACGCTACCCTGACGTCATTTGTTTGTCTCTTCTTAGTGATAAACAACTCACCCCCTCGCTTCATTGTTACCCACTCTATTGTCAGTTTCAGTGAGGCCGTGTAAACTTTTTTCCTAACAATGCTTATGGCTAACAAACATCTAAAATCATTGTCATACAATAATGTTAATTTACACTACAATCACTCTGGCATTCACAGTGTTGTCATATAAAATACTGCCTCAAAGTAAACTGAGCAAGGTGATCAGGAAAACATAATGCATGTCTCCAGTATAGTGTTTCTGTTTTATGTTCTTTCTAACATAGTATATGGGTTCTGAAATACTTGGCACTGGGACATCTAATGTGCTTTTGTAAATACCTGAAAAAAAGTTGTAATATTGTGGCATTGTATTCTGGGAACAGATTCCTGATACACATCACATCGAAAACTTCTTATTTCAGCATCATCCGAAGAGTTTATTTCCAAAATGTCTCTTATCCATCCAGGCAAGATGTTGGCGACCAAGAAAAATACTTATGTGTGTTTAAGTTAATTGCATTTTATTATCACGTATATCCGCTATTAACATTTTGTAGTGGGCACAGGGAGGATACACGAGGTTGAAGCATTGGTCAAATGTTTAAAAGCCGGTCGCTTTATGCTAGCTATGAAATGGATACGCTTTGCATGACATCACGAGAAACAAAAGAATGGTGATTTACAACTTAAGAAATATATTTTAAGTACTGTAAAAGTCAAACTAATAGCAACGAATATCTCGTAAGTGGTGAATGCCATAACACATTTTTGCATTAATTGTGTTTTAAGGTAGTACATTGGCTCGGTGGCCAAGGTCGTTAAAGCATGGACTCGTAAACTGGAAGTGCGACTGAGATTCTTTTTCCTAAGTTTTCCTCAGTTCTCATAACTTGATATGCCAAAGATATACTCTAATTGTATCTTATTTCATGTATAGGTAAAATTACAGTCCAACGCCTGTGATGCCGTATGTAGTAAGGGGCGTTAAACACTATTAAAAATAACCCGATTGTCATTTTTCGTATAGGAAGTATTGTTTATCTCTTTAAGTTTTCCAGTTATACAAAATTCATTCAGGATGAAGGTTTCACATACACTTCAGACCACTCAAGAGAGACAATTTATAGGCAAGGCAAATATCTTCAACATATGATATTTTAATACAAACAGTCATTCCTAAGAAAATAAAATTTAACGAAACATTTTCCATGCAAATAGGATTTCTTGATTGGGGGCGGGATTTCTTGAAAATCCTTTGTGTAGAATTTTTGGAAGACGCTGAATTTAGATACCAAATTTGGGATTTGTCCAACATTTCGTTTCTGAGTTACTCTCTTCCCATCACACACGAACCTTTTTTTTTTCTAAAGAGGCTATTTTAGGGGCAATTCAAGGGCCCTCAAAACACGTATTTCCGCTAAATTTTTATATCGAATTTTTGAATCAAATACCATACTTTCTCTAATCTACTATAGGTAGGTGGTAGAGAAAGTAAAATTTTATGTGTGATGTCATCTATTGGAAAAGCAAATATTCTCACATGTTAATAGGGCTTTTTTGGCTGTTAGACAACACGTCTATCACAATAAAATAAGGCGCATGGATATTTTTAGAAGTATTGATATTTGATGACTATATTTCACTAGTTTGCGAGTACACAAATCAATGACCTGCGTGCAAAGATTTAATTTTTTGACAAGCTGTTATTTTATTAAAAAAAATTAACATTATCGGGCCATGCACGGCTTGTCAACTGTTAACCACAGCTGAAAGAACTATGTTAAGATGACCAGTAATAACTTCTTCTTCAATGGATTACCCATATTTGTATGTCTTACACCTACAAGGACTTACAAGTCAATACCTGTCGAGGAGCAAACTCTGGATCATAGCATATCCAGGAAGAAAAACGAAATGAATTGTAATGATGGCAGGAAAATTCTCGGATCAAATTATCCAACCTAGCTTTCGCTAGTGACCGAGGAATACCGTGAAAAAATTCGGTCAGGGTGGTCGGCCCCGGGGGTTTGAACCCGGCACCTCCAGAATGCGAGTCGCACACGTTACCTCGGCGCCACCTTACTCGGTGACCAGCAATCACATGGGTATTAATACAAGAGTAGTGGAAGGGATTTGCTCTAAAACTCCTGGTTTAGGACACGGCAGACCATATGAGCTGTCCGCTAGACGGCGTGAAGCTCGGCGGGCGGGTCACCGAGCAGAATCGCCCAGTACCTGTCTGGCTGAGCGCGAGGCAGTTGCCGTGTGCTCCTACAGCGTTAAAATGTCAGCGAACAGGTATTCTGTACCACAGAAGGTGTTCATGTTCGATTCCTATGTGAAAACGAAGTCCGCTGGTGAGGTTAGAAAACGCTATCGCTTAAAGTTTCCAGGTGAAAATATCCCTAGCCGCCGCTCGATTCTTAGACTCGTAGACAAATGTCGCGCGACGGGTAATGCCAACGACAAAAAGCGTAAACGTCGTCGTACAGTTCTCACAGAAGAAACACTGGACGACATTGGGTGTCAATTTGAAAAGTGCCCGAAAACATCGCTTACGCATCTCGCCAAACAAAACGGAGTCTCTTACGGTACTATGCTAAGAGCCACGCAGTTATTACGACTAAAAGCATGCGACGTTGCTGTGGAAGGAGTACTTAGGCCAGCTTTTTGTGAGGCTAGAAGCAAGTTCTGTAAATGGGTCATAACTAAGGTTAAATCCGAAAACATTGATCGTAATCTTTTATTCTTTTCGGATGAAACGTGGTTCCATTTTCAGGACTCCAAAGTAGGAATTTGGTGCGCCATTAGCGGTCAGAAAATAGTGGGCCCATTTTTCTTCCAAGACACTCTTAATGCTACTGGATACGTCACTAACATCTTGGAACCATTTCTTCGTGAACTATCGGAGACAGAGTGTAAGTTCGGCTATTTCCAACAAGACTGCACCACAGCACACTCTGCTGATGTTTGCCTGCAGTCAATTCGTGAAGTGTTTGGTGATAGAATCATCGGCAAGGATTTATGGCCACGAAAGTCGTCCGACTTGAATCCATGTGCCTATTATCTTTGGGAACACTTAAAACGGAAACTATACAGTGTAGATCTAAGTACGCTGGATGAAGTTGAAGATAATATCTGTGAAATAATTGCATCCATATCCCGAAAACAGCTGGCCCAAGTCATGGATAATCTGTTAAAGAGGTGTCAAAAATGTCTGGACAATGATGGCATGCAGTTTCAACATCTTAATTAAATTTAGTAAGTATAGTAAGGGCGTACATAAATTATTGATTTCTAATTTCATTATAAATCTGTAAAGATCTGCCAGTACCTGGGTCGCTAGTGCCTTAGTTGCTGTTTTTAACAAAAGTAATTGTATGCACAAATATTCGAAGTTGCACCAAAAACAGAATATTTAAATTACAAACACAATTAAAAGCAGTATAAGGATTTAATTTTCATAAGGGATAGTACAGCAAGAGCCAAAAGACTACGAACCGGCTGCGCGGTGTTTTTCCTGTGCGCGACCTCTGCGCTCGTTGCCGTCTGCCGTTATCATAGAAAGGAGCGGATGAAACCATACAACATTTTTAAAACTATATACTTTTAAAGGCTTTACTTATCAACTTTATGAAAGGAGTGTTGAAACTGGCCACCGTTGTTGTCCATACATTTTTGGCACCTCTTTAGGAAACTATCCATCACACGGCAATTTTTTTCGAGTCAAGAGTAGAAGCTCGTACATATGTGAATACAATTTTGCCCCCTTTTTTTTTAGAGAATTAAAAGCCAGGGAGCGTAATTTTGCCTTTTTTTCCCCCACAAGACCCTGCGACAGCTTATACGGCCAATATTTCGATGAGAACAATTGAAAGTGTGTTTGAGGACAGAATTATTTGTGGGGATTTGTGGCACCTCGGTCCCCCAACCTAAGCCCCTGCCATTTCTATCTCTGTGGTAACTTAAAACATAAAGTGTACAAGACAAACCCACACACCCTGGAAGAATTAAAATAAAATATCCGCCAGGAAATTGCCAGCTTTTCTCAACGTGAACTACCGCAGGTGACGGATAGTTTCCTAAAGAAGTGCCAAAAATGTATGGACAACGACGGTGGTCAGTTTCAGCATTTCCTTTCATAAATTTGGTAAGTAAAGCCTTTAAAAGTAGTTTTAAAAATGTTGTATGGTTTTATCCACGCCTTTCTATAATAGCGGCAGAAGGCAACGAGCGCCGAGGACGCGGACAGGAAATAAAACGCGCAAGCGGTTCGTAGTGTTTTGGCTCACCCTGTACAAAGTGTAATTGCCATGTGACTGGACTCAAAACCAAAGTTGGTCACAATGAAGATTATCGCTGCGATAATCTAAAAGCATTTAGCTCGTGTGCACTGTGTTAGAAGTTCTACTTTTGGGCCTTGCTGCCTAAAAATATTTTTGCCTACATTAAGTTAATTGTATTAAAGTTATTTGCTTATTATTTAAGTATTACTTTAGCACAATATTCTTTCTTCTTTTTAAAAACTGCATTGCAGTTACTACAGAGTTTGTATACTAAAAACTAGGTTTTATAATGTTTAATTATATGTCTCTATACATGTATATGCTGTAACGATATGGCTGTGCGAAATGCTGGGCCTTGAACATGAGGGTGTTCAGGGTGTAAACCATCCTTGATGAGCTGCTATTATGATTATTATTATCATCATTACTATTATTATTATTTATATTTTGTGTTGTGATTTTCTAGTAATAAAAAAGAAAAATTAGAAATACAATAAATAGACATATTGCGTTTGTAGGCACTAAATTTTAAGGCAGTGAGTACAGCCTAAATTAAAAAATCACGTAAAGCCTAATGCCAAATGTAATTACGGCCTTAAACTTTCACTTTCTCTACCACTTATCTCTGTATACACTATATTCCCAACAATTCGAATTCGACATTTAAGCAAAAATGCGTAATTTGAAGTACTCTGAATTTAAATAGAAAAAAGAAAAAGCATGTTTATAAAAAATCTCTCTCTCCCTCTGTGTGTGTGTGTGTGTGTGTGTGTGTGTGTGTGTGTGTGTGCAGCACAATTATGAAGTGAAATTGGAGGCAATATCAAATTACGTTCTTAAGTTAGCCACGTTTTAAAGATACACATGGTGAAATTTAAAAACAAATTTTCCACAGCCCAAAGTATCATGCACACTATTTTTGGACACTTCTTTTCTAAAACAAAACTGTTTTAATAAGAGCATCTATATGGTATATCCATATGGCTTAGGTGAGTGTCCGAGTTTGATTTCAGAAGGTGCCAGGTTCAAACCTCGAGGGAACAGACCAATTTCGGTTTTCCCTGGTCTCTAGGTTAGTTAATGCCTACATACTAATTTTCATTTCATTTCCCTCTTTGCAAAGCTTAGCGCTGTGGTCGGCAGTGTGCAGCGTTCGCGGTGAGAACACTTTTTATCCTGGCATGGAACTTTCTGCTCAAATCTGTGAGTGCGGATGGAGAGGGGGGCATCAAAGGGACGATATGTCGGGATGCGTAATGTTAGGGACCCCAGTACGTTTTACTTGTCGCCATCGGTGCTTACTCACCCCATTTCCTTCCTCCCGGAATTTAAGTAGGCGTAAAAGCCTAGAATTGGATTCAGTTCTAAAATGTTACTCGTCGTTACTCTATATCCTAAGATATAGTGATTCCAGGAAGCATTCATTTTCGACATTAAAGAAAATTCTAATAGGCGAATTAACGGAGAGAAAATTCGAATGTTTAATATGCAGAAAGAACAATTGTTCTTCGAGTTTATGAGTTGTGAGTTTTCCCAGATTTTTTTATGTTATTAGTTTTTGAACTTTTTTTAATTGCGACGATTTTTCAACCTTTTCATGTGAGAAGTTATCAAAATCATTAATGTGTATTTATGCAATGTATAATATATAAGTGTCACAGGCTTATGATTCAAACTGACCGAAAAATAGTGAAGTGAAGTAAAACAGTGTTTATGAGGAAGGACGTTAAAGACATTGATTCTTCCAGATTTTTTTATTCTCGCAGACATTTTAGGTTAATAACGAAACGTTTGCTACTGTATGTGCATAAGATAATTTTGTAAACACCACAAACGAGAAACTTGAAAGATCGGTGCAGTTAAACAAATTGTAAGATTACAATGAAAACTAGTGAAAAAAATACCGTAATATCGTTTGTTGTTTCTGCATATTAAAAATGAAATTTGAGTACTATAATTTCTGAAGTGGAGATCAATATACTTATACTTTCTGGGTTCACTGTACCTTTGCAGTGCGCCTATTTTACTCCCCTACCGGTCCCCACCCCAATCGCTCGTGATGCGCATGCGGTTCTGCCAAGCCAGCAACCCATCGCGCAGTTGTGCTGCGTTTCTCCTCGAAAGCGATCCAAATGGAAGCCGCCCGGTTCAGCATCGAACACCGTGTGTTTATTTATGACAGCTACATCATCACCGGCTCTGCGAGACAGGTCCGAAAGCGGTTCGCCGAGAAATTCCCCGGCGTCAAACTTCCCAATCGTTCTACAACGCACGATCTCGTTCGAAAATGCAGAGAAACTGGGAGCGTGCTAGACAGGAAACGTAACAAACGTCGTCGTGTCCTAACTGAGAAAATCCTCGATGGTATTGCGCTTCAAATGGAAAATTCTCCGCGGAAATCGACTCGTCAGCTCGCAGAAGAGTTGGGGATTTCCAAAGCCACTGCACACATCGCCCTCAAGTTACTGAAACTTAAACCCACCGTGGCACGTCATTTTCGTCCTGCAGATACCCACAAAAGATATCAGTTCTGTCAATGGGTGTTGCATGAAGTGGCTCAAGGAAGAATCAACCCTTTCTTCATTTTCTTCTGTGATGAGACATGGTTTTACTTGAAAGGCAATGACACTTACCAGCTCTGGAGTTGCGAAGACTCCAAAGTCGGCGTGTGGTGTGGTTTTCGAGGTGAGAGAATCATCGGCCCAATATTTTTTTACGAACCAATGACACCAGAGCGCTATATCCGCGACATCCTGACTCTTTTCTTTGGGGAGCTCACTGAGGAAGAGCGAAGTAGCGCTCTCTTCCAACAGGACTCATCCGTCGTTCATACCAGTAATATGTCTCTAACGGCTTTAGAAAGTGTGTTCGAGAACAGAATAATAAGCAAAAACCTATGGCCATCTCGTTCCCCGGATCTCACACCTTGCGATTTCCATCTCTGGGGCAGCATCAAAGACAAAATCTATAAAACAAATCCGTATTCCTTGGAGGACCTGCAGGAATCCATACGTCATGAAATTCTCAATGTTACGAGCGAAGAACTCAAGCTAGCGATTGCCAGCTTCCTTCGTAGATGTCAAAAGTGCGTAGAAGTAATGGGTCAGCAGTTTCAGCACCTTCTGTGAAACCGGTGAGTTTTATCTTACCTCTGACAAATATTGCAATAGACTCGCGATTATTCAACGTAATGGCATCAAGACTATCTCGGATAATACGGTAATGATGTACTAATAGGTCGTGACGAAAATAACACCTAAAACCCTACAGTAATGTTTACTGCAACATAATTCCTCCTTTATTTTTACTTTCTGTACTACGTATAGTAAGTAAGGGAAGTATTATATTCCACCCAAAAATTCGATACCGAGATTTCACCGGAAATACATGTTTTGAGACCCCCTGAATCCCAAAAAAGCATTTTTGGAAACATGTCCGTGTGTGTGTGTGTGTGTGTGTCTGTCTATGAACAGCATAACTCAGAAACCAACAGTCGGATAACACCAAACTTGGTATTTAGGTTCAGTATCTTCCAGAGATGCGACACGAAGGTTTTCAAGAAAATACCCCCATCCCAGGCTACCCTTTACATGGAATATTTTTCGAAAATTTTAATTTTCTCACAAATGGCTCTAACGATTTTGAATGAAATATCATATGTTTAAGATATTTTCATGACAAATGAAATGTATATCTCGAATGGGAATGTCTCCAAAAGTATTCATTGTGAACGACTTTTGCATAACTGGTAAACCTTAAGAGATAAGACAAAATGTTACTACACAAAAAATGTAGATCGCGTTAAAATACACAATTTATGCCATATACATTTTTTTGTTGAGTGAACCATTTTCGAGATATTGCTTGTTATTCCCTTAAATTTTCCAATACTTATACTTTTTCTCAAATTCGTTATTCATTTTTTATGTCCTCGACGTGCAAAGAGAATGGAATGCGCCACATAGCAACCAGCGCTTAAAACCTACCGTATTCCCCTTGCATCTACAGGAAAATTACTAATAAGATTGACATCTCGATATCTCGATTAACATTAAGCATATGGAGAATAAACGTTTGTAAAAATAGTTTGTACAAGAGTAGAGAAAGTCATGTGAGTGTAACACATCAGATTTTTTTGTGCTAACCTCTTGCCCCTTTTGGACACTGCATGTAACGCTAACGCTGTAGCGACAGTATATCAAATGCCTATATCGTTCTTGTTGTTCAGTCTGTACTATGGCAGCTTAGATCATCCTCAGTCCCTCAGAATGTGATATTTTCGGCGTGATCTCCTTGGTGTCTAGCTCCCCTTCAGGACTGATGATCATATCAATCAGTGGCATAACTTGATACTGTGTTCTGGGTATACTAGATTTTAAAAACTGAATTTATAATTTTTTAAATGATGCACAAATTCCCATACGTTAGTGTTTCATAAATTAGTGTGAATTCTCTATTACGATTCGATTATTATTATTTGTTGTTGTTTTAGTAATCATTAGCATCACTACTAATTGCCGAAATTGACTGAACATACATTTTAAACTAAACTAGATTATAAAACTATAAACTTAACAAAATGCTGACAAACCATTGTATGATTGTAAATCATAAAAACAATGAGGGTACTCACTTAGATTTTCTTGTATATAAGCTCCAGTCGGCGATTTTTATTGCAAGCTTTTGTTTCAATGTTTTTAATATTTGACATTCCTTCAACACTCCATTCCTTTTCCCCGTCAAAAAGCAGACATGCGAAGCAGTACACTTTGTTATGAATATATCTGCTAGTTAACCAATTAAATTTACTGTACCAGGATGTTTTTGGTTCTTTTCCTGGAAGCCAATGCCAAGCTTAGGAATTGGTCTTTTGCCTTTAAGTTCACACTTTTTCTCATAAGATAGAGTCGAAAACTGAGTTTTTAATACGTAATGAACTAAATGTATAGAATTTCCATATTTCTAAAACCATAAATAAAACACGCACAATGAACCAATACAGGTTTACGTAAAATTAACACTTTACTATACTGCACGGCTGCACGCACATGATGCTGGTTCACCAATAACTGAGGAATGAAATGTTTGTTATACTGCCTTGCCCTAGTCTTGTCTCCAACCCTTATTGTCGAGTTTCCGAACCTTGGAGAACAGGTACACAGACTAAACACCTCATTAAACGTGTTAAGTCTCTGCTTCTGCCTTTGTGCCCTTAATACACAACAAAATATAAGCATATCTTCCTACAACGAGAACGAAATTTAGTGGGAAAAGCTATGTAAGTCCACTTTTCAAGAGACTTGCACTCGCTCAGCCATCCCAGTCTCTACTCGACTTTGCTGCCGCATCATGAGATTTCGAAGCTGCCTAAGTACACAACACTACAATCTGACACTTAGCAGTAGGAGTTAGGGCGTTGGGATAAGCAGCGGTGAAGGTGGTTGTATTAATTAGTTTTTCATCACTTGTCTGAGGCTGTCTTTATTTATATGTTTAAAAATTTACTTAGTTTCTCTTAGGTGGACTCAGTCTCAAAGCCTACCCTTACGCTACGCCAATGATATCAATAATAGCGTAGTCAGTCAGCTCCATTTGTTGGTCTTGGTTACACCACTCGAGGACATCATTTTCGGACTTACGTTTCCACTATTCAACTCGTTGATCCTTAAGGCTAGCACCGTAGTGATACAAATGTATGTTTAATTTTCAACAACTCCTTCAGTTGACCCGGAACATCGGCTAATCGCGAGTCTACTGTGCCTTAAAATTAAATAGCAAAATCAATACAGTAATTCGTTTTATTCATTTACTAGCTGTCTTACCCAGCGATAAAAGGAAGCATTCGTGAATAAGAATTTGAAACAATCTTATGTGTTACACTCACATGACTTTCTCTACTCTTGTACAAACTACTTTTACAAACGCTTATTCTCCATATGCTTCATGTTCATCGAGATATCGAGATGTTAAATTTATTGCTAATTTTCTTGTAGATCCAAGGGGAATTGGTAGGCTTTAAGCGATAGTCAAATATTTTAAGAGCTGGTTGCTATGTGGAGTATTCCATTCTATTTGCATTACCAGGAATCCCCTCCCCCCCAAAAAGAAGAACGAATTCCCATTTGAGAAAAAGTATATGACATAAATTGTTTATTTTAACGCGATCCAAATTTCTTGTGTAGTAAAATTTTGTCTATATCTTTATGTGATATTTTAATAAAAATCGTTACAGCATTTTTGAGAAAATTAAAATTTTCGAAAAATGTTCCATGTAAAGGGAAATCTGGGATGGAGGGATTTTCTTGAAAACCTTCGTGTCGCATCTCTGGAAGATACTGAACCTAAATACCAAGTTTGGTGTTTATCCGACTGTTAGTTTCTGAGTTATGCTGTTCACAGACAGACAGACACACACACACACACGGACATGTTTCCAAAAATGCTTTTGGGGGGGGGGTGATTCAAGGGGCCTCAAAACATATATTTCCGGTGAAATCTCGGTATCGAATTTTTGAGTGGAATACAATACTTCCCGTACTTACTATACGTAGTAGGGAAAGTAAAAAGGACGGGCTAGCTTTTAAAAATATTGAGTAGCCTACAGTTTTTGCTGAGACCTAAAATGTAAAGGCGGCTGAAACATGAATGCAGGAGTAGTGCCAGGGATAACTCCCGAAATTCTAACATGATGCAATAAATATATAAACAACATCAACACTAACGCCACCACCACATAAATCTTCAGTCTGTACAAACAACAGTAATAGTACAGCTTCAATGATGGTCAATTCTGGTCTTGAAAAGCAGTTCACTTAACTAGAACAACTTTAACTTCTTTACTAGAACAAATAAACAAAATTAAATTTCTGGGCCTCCAAGTAGGCAGTGGAAAGTTCACATTACGTATATCTTACCCAAACTCAGTTCTGCCTGTTAATGCTATCCGAGCACTGGTAAATGTCAGTTCTATAGATACACTTAAATTAGTACACTATGCATATTTTAACTCAATCATGGAGTATTGAATATTATTTTGGGGAAACTCAATAGAAAGAAAACGAATATTCCTCATGCAAAAGAAGGTTATAAGAACATTTCCAGCACCCATAGCAGACACTCTTGCAAACATCTTTTTAGAAGACTGAAGTTGTTAACCCTACCTTTTATGTCATTTTTTCAATCTTAAAATTGTATGCAATCGAACCAAATCGAAATTTATGAGATGAATACTAGACAAAAGGTAACATCCATCATCCCAGTGCAAAGCTTTCTTGCTTCCAGAAAGGTGTATATTATGAGACCATAAATATATAAGTAGACAATTTCAATGTCTTTAAAACTGCTGTTAAAGAGTGCCTATGCTCAAAAGCATATTATTTGTACAAGATTAGCAGAATGACAAATTATCCTGATGATAATACGTATATAGCTCTGTAAGTAGTATTAGTAAATATTAATGACAATTGCCAATTACATTGGGTGCCCGCTCTAAAATTAATGAAGCTATTTAAATGTATGTATATTAAGAACTGACAGTAAATGCTGCGCATTACAAATCAAATAGAACAAAATTATGAGACGAACAAAAGGTACAAACCTAGTGAAAGTTAAAATAACTGTTTTTGTTTATAAATATACTCCTAACCTTATAATGGTAGGGAGGTATTCGATTTTGCACAAAACTACACCTGCTTTGTTTCATTTTGTATATAATATATCTTTATTTTATTTTAAATGTACTGTATTCTATGTAATGTAATATATATATATATATATATATATATATATATATAACTATTGTGCATTTCCTTTACACGCATATAGCATGACTTTATTTTATTTTAAATGTTCTATATTCTGTGTAATATTTATATGTAATTTTTGTACATTTCCTTGGCATGTTCTATGTTCACAAGACTTTATGGCTGCAAGTGAGCTCACAGAATGCAATCCAATCTAATCTGTTATCTTCAAAGAAAGACATGCAGTACTTCCTTGAGATATATTTTTTCAGGGAAAGTTTTTTATACAAATCATTCAGATTTTATTGACTTATGTTTTCGGAATTTCTTCAAACACAAGTTCCTTGTGGAACTTAGAGAAGTGTCTTTTCAAGGTGAAACTCCTTCTAAAGGGCTGCAACATACAATGCGATTTAATGGTTGAGGCATTATTATAGAGTGCAAATACGCGTACTAATGAAACTAAGCCAAAGTACAGCTGGCAGGTTGGGATACTCTCTGTAGGTCTTCACTTCTCTTTATTAATTTAATTTTAAGTATAAATAATGGAAAATTAACGACCAATCTGATACAACGAAGTACGATTTTATGCCAATTTTTATACTGCAAGTTATTGGTACCTTAATTCTCACTTCTTAATGTAGCACACTTTTGTCGTAGGTATACGATAAAGTTGGTGCTTATGATTCGCATGTGTTGCCAAGATAAGCCGTGACAGGTATTAACTGACACGAATATGGGCTATTCTCTTGCCCCTCCAAACCTGCTAGAGTCCTGGCTGAAAGCCCCAGTGTGCTATGAATCCGTTCCAGGACAGAAGTGGCACGGAGCCATAGAATAATACTATATTAAGGTTGCAAACTTGCAATTTACAGACGTTTCCTTCAATTTCTATTGTCAGACAATCCATTTCATTGCGCCTTTAAGAATAATAAGCTTGACCGTATTCTTGATCTAATCGTGGAGTTAACAAATAATTTCAAATATGTATTTCTTCATTTTATTAAGGTGGTGCCAGCTCCCTACTCCGGCATCATCCCTGGAGCCGCCCCTGGTTCCTCGTTTTGTTCCTGATTGACAAAATAATGCAAGCGTATACGCAAGGGGTTGAATCTATCAAAGTAGCGTTTAATGTTCTGTAAGTCCTACTGTGTAGGTAAACAAAACGTTTTCCGAAGCCCAAGTGGTGCAGTTTTATAATTATTTTTTATTATTAGTTGATAAATGCGGGTATATGCATAATCACCGGGTATTATACATATATAACAATAACCAGCACTTCTGGTTAGTGTGATAAATCTTGCACGTCTGTCTCCGTCGCACGTAGCATCTTAAGCAACAGTCGAGTTCTACTGCTCACTGAGTGCGGATGTACAGGTCGTTTTAACACAATGGAGGCTCGTTTTAATGAAAGGTTATTGGATGCCTTTAGGAATAAGAAGGAAAATAGTGGGATGATGAGTAAAGAAGACTACCAGAATTTAATTCGGAAAGTGCGAGAGTCAAAATTGAAAAGCAGTGGGAAAAAGCCCGAGGATTATCAACGGCTGAAACGGTACGACATTATGAAGTTGGGTGATAGTGAAAAGTTAATATACCCGGTGAGTGACGCGTCATCACCAGTCCGTTATTATGTTCATATAGCGGAGATCTTCACCATAATTCACGAGACACACTTGGCCTTTGGGCATGGGGGAAGAACAAGAATTTTAAAAGAGCTGCACAACAAATATAAAAACATCACCCAAGAACAGGTCAAAATGTATTTGACTTTATGTGAAACCTGTCAAAAGAAATCGAAAATGCCAAAAAAAGGAAAAACGGTAAGAATAAAACATTCTTTCAATGAATAAAATATTGTACTTTTTGTTTCACAATCTTGAATCTATAATTTATCACTTCAGCCAAGATGGTTTGGTTGTTATGCAAAATAACCGGTTAAAATAATTAATTGTATATATTTTACACATTAACAATTTATTTATATTGTTTATTTTGTAAACTTACCCAATTATACATATTTACACATCATTAACGGGTGGAAAATAAAGGTAAGGATCGCTTTTAAAAAATGGAGGTCCTATAGGACTGAAAATGGGAGTTGGGGTAATCTTTGGAAGTTATAAGGTAATCTATTATTTTTGCCAGGTATTTCAATATAGCTGCAAAAAGTTTTCACCAAAGAAGTTAAACAGTGCAGATTTCCTGACAAGGAGTTAAAAATATGGTAGAGATAGTTTTTAGAAGTTGAAAGATGGGAGTGATTTTTCGGAAGTGTTAAAAGTTTTGTCTAAACAGACAAAGAATATTGGTTTGTATATAACGGGTTGCGGAAGTTTTCTAATACGTGTTTGAACTACTTGTGTCCGAATAATTTTTGTTTACTAGTGAAAATGGGTTGTAGAATAAAAACGTCCCACGTTCTACAAGTTGCGTAAATGATTTTATTCACAAACAATAGCAAAAATTCACTATAAACAGTTCTACGAAATCAAAATGAAAATATATTGTGGGACTAAAGTTTAATGCCCGTACTGAACATAAGCGATTGAATACCATACACAGCGTGTCTTAAAGAGGAAGTTGCTCTTTAAAAACACTAAATTTGAAAAATCTGTACTTCTCATACTTGAATTTATTTTGTTATACTGTTTTTTGTAATGATTTTACAATAATATGATAAACAATAATAAGAGTAGCTTATTTTTGTACCAGTTTTGTCAACCTCATAGCAAAAACGTTCTTTGATAAGTATGTGTAGAGGAAAATTTAATGTTAACGATTTTAAGTCTCCTCTTACATCCTTTAGGAGGTTATTATACATCTGCAATGTTCGCAATAAAGGGCTAAAAATATCCTTTGATATTCATATTTAACGAAACAGGTTTGACATGTAGGGTGACATGAATATAAATCCCAAGTTTTAACATTTTTGGAAGTATTATACAGATGTCCGTCTGTAAGAAAAGGGTTTTTCAGTAGTAAATATTTATCAAAATCGGCTTAAGGGTTTCCAATCTCGATCTCTCTCTAATACAGGGTGAGCCAAAAAACTACGAACCGGCTGCGCGGTGTTTTTCCTATCCGCGTCATTGGCACACCATACATTTCTAAAACTATTTTTAAAGGCTTTACTTACCAACTTTATGAAAGGAAATGCTGAAACTGGCTGAAACATCGTCTGAAATTCATATTTTAGGCACATTGAACTAAAAAAAACAGAAAAAGGTCCTTTTGTCTGCCTGTGAACAGCACAGTTCGAAAACGAGAAATCGGATAAAATATACTAAACTTGGTATTTCAATACCCTCTAACCATGCGGCATGAATATTTTCAAGAAAACCCCACCCCAAGCTAAATGGAAAACTTTTCGTTAGTTTTAATATTCTTAAAAATGACTCTTAACGATTTTGATTACAATTACCAAATATTTAAGATATTTACATGACTAATAAAAAGCACGTATATATTGAATTTTCTGCGAATAACCTGTGAAGCCCTTTCATTCTGAATGAATGTTGTGTCATTTTGTATAACCGGTAAACTATAAAAGAGAGAAAGTTTTCAAAATGTAGATCTCGTTAAAACACACAATAAATAACAGGATTATTATTATTATTATTATTATTATTATTATTATTATTATTATTATTATTATTATTATTATTATTATTATTATTATTATTATACACGTGCTATCTTCCAGATATTCGTTTGTGATTTCAATTTCCAATACTTCTAAGGCACCATTCTTTTGTTTCTCGTGATGTCATGCAAAGAGTATGGATTTTCAGGGTATAGCAACCTACTTTTTAAACATTTGACTGTCGCTTCATTCTGCTTGCCTACAACGAAATGTTTATCTCCAGAGGCGGATCCAGGAACTCCTTTAGGGGGTGGGCTAATTATACCTTACCAATGAGTAAAATGCAGTAAATAATAGAGCTTTTACCTTTCTACATTTTCAGACATCATGTATGTGATCCAAGGAGTATTTTTTGGTGCAAATATTAATTTTATGTCTGAGAAAACTTATTAAAAGATTTATTATAAAACATGCATTTTAAAAGCAATATTTAAGTAGTTTGATTATTTAAGTTTTACTGCAAGTTTTTGCTCCTATTGTTTCAGTCTATCTGTTTCTTTATCTTCTCGAGCAACTGGACCATTTTTTGAGATGTAGTCCATCGATAATTCACTCATCTGTTTTAAGTAAATAGGATAGAAATAAGTGTTCGTTTTGATTTTACCAAAGAAAAGCAACACCATAACTGTAAGTATAACAAATGCCATGTTTTTTTCTTTTTCTTAAATAAGGGGGGAGGAGCTATAAGCCCCTTCCTGGATCCGCCTATGTTTATCTCGATTAACAGGAAGTGGACAAAAATAAACTATAGTGGGTAGAGAAAATCATGTGAACGTAACGTATCAATCAGTGTTTACCTTCTCTGGTACGTACCTACACGAAGTAGAGGAAGATTTGAATTCCACCCAAAAATTCGATACCGACATTTCACGAATATATACCTTTCGAGACTTCCTAAATAGAACAAAGCATTTTAGAAACCCCCCCCCCGAGCGTGTGTATCTGAAAAGTATAACTCAAAAACAATAAGTCGGTCAAATGGCAAACTTAGTATTCAAGTCCAACGTCATCCAAGAAAATTCCCCTACCCAAAACTATCCTTCACATGGTAAAACATTCGTTATTTTTTTTTATTTCCTCACAAATTGATCTAACGATTTTGATTAAACTACCATATGTTTAAGATATTTGTATGACAAATAAAATGTATAGTTTGAATTTTCTGGGAATAGCCTGTGAAGTCCTCTTCATTACTTTTGTGTAATGGTACACTGTAAGAATAGACAAAATCGTACTACACAAAGACTAGATCTCGTTAAAGCACATAATTTATGACAAAATTTTTGTGGCATTAAACATTTCCGAGGTATTGTTTGTTATTGGTTTGAATTTTCAATACTTCATATTTTTCTCAACTGCAAATCGGTATTCATCCCCCCCCTGTTCATATACTGAGAACGGAATTTCTAAGCCGTCACATAGCGACCAAAAGATCTATCGTATTAGCTTACTATATTCCTCTTATACCTACGACGAAATGTGTAATGTACGTTTATCCCTATTAACAAGAAGGAGGCGGGCTGGCTCAGTCGGTAGAGCACCTGCCTGTTGTGCTAGGGATCCCGGGTTCGATTCCCGGCTGGGGGTGGTGGTAATTTTCCCTAGCCAAGATTATTCCTCTGTAAGTATGAATGAGAATGTGTCTATGATCTAATGATTAAAAACCAAAAGACAAGAGTTAAACGAGTTAACACCATTGCCAATAGGCAATAAGTTCCAAAGGAAAGGCCGCCGGTCAGATCAATGCAGTTAAAGGCGGGTTATAAATGGAACTAAAAAAAAAAGAAAAGTAGGTAAAAGAATAAACCTTTATAAGAATAGTTTGTAGAAATGCGAGTAAAGAAAGTTATAGGAATGCAACACGTCAGATTTTTCATACTCCACTGATTCAATTTAATACTTTGTTATAATATTTATAATGTCAAAAGATTAGGAATCGGTGCAGTACAGCGGATGTGTTCGCGCGTGGTTCCCAGCATTCAACTGTCGGCTCGCGCTTCACTGTGCTATCTCCGGCAGTAGCTCTCCGGTCAGTTGTAGACGTGTTGGTGTTGCGAGCACACGGCCTGTTCCTTTATCGGAGTGACATGAACTCGGTGAGCAGTTTGTTTAATTATCCATTTTCCGCGCGAAGTATGGAAGAAAAAATCCAAGTGAAAGTGTTAGGAAGACCTACGCCTGATTTGATAATATATCAGAGAGCAAAGGGCGGGAAAAACTGTGTGTACAACAGACAGTTCCACAGGAAAGTATATGACAACAGTTGGGTTTGTGGATGTGAAGTGAGAAACGCATTATTCTGCTTCCCGTGCCTTCTTTTTGGTAACAGTGACACCCCTTCGTGGAGCAGGACAGGAGTCACCGACCTAGGCCACCTTCGGGAATTCATTAAAAAACACGAGACTAATATTACACACATGCAAAACGTATTGAGACTCAGCGTTGTTGGCCAAACCAGTGTAGCTGAACGGCTAAGTCGCGCTTATCATCATGAAAAGCTGAAACATGATCAACATGAAGAAAAAGATAGGAATGTAATTTCCAAAATCATTGATTGTATCAATTTCTGTGAAGCTTTCGAGCTTGTTGTAAGAGATCACGATAATCCAGGTGAGGTGGTGGATCTCCAGGCTAGTGTAGAAGATGCTGTAAGGAAATACTTGATATCCAACCGAATGCACGGAGAAATCACCAGAAGAATACACAATGAACTCTTGAGCTGCATGTTGGAAGTCTGTCGTGAAACTATAATGCAAGAAATTGAGCAAGCAAGTTTTGTTGCAGTTATGGCAGAAATAATAATAGATGTTTCCCAACAATCACAGCTGGCATTGTTTTTTCGTTACGAGCATAAAGGCGTCCCATTTGAAAGATTTTGGGGACTTTTTAAACCGAAGTGGCTGGGAGCCGATGGAATTTCTGATTGCATCTTAAATGAAGTAAATCCTCTGTTTAAACAGCATCCCCAGAAAGTAATTGCTCAAACCTTTCGTGGAGATGGCGTGACGAGCGGTGCAACGGAGGAAATTGAAGCGAAAATTAAAGCTCATTATCCCAATGCGCACTTCATACACTGCTATGCTCATCAGCTGAATCCGCTCATGGAACGAGCTGCTTCACAGAACAGACCTGCAAAATTCTTCCGTCAAATATCGGAATTTGCCGCATACTTTTCAAAGTCGCCAGAACGTCTGTCTACATTGGAATCCCTGGTGGCTCGTACAAATCCCAAATGCTCTGTGACAACCGGAGACTTCAGATCAAGAACTGTTAGCCTGATTTCTGAGAACAAGGAGAGTTTAAAACAGTGTTTAGTGGAACTGAAAGACGATACTTTTCAAGAAGCTGCTATTTTACGGCGTTATTTGGAGAATGACGAGTTTCTGTTCTGGTTAACCTTCTTCAACCAAATAGAACCGCATGTGGATATTCTAGAAAAGCAGCTACAAGCAAGGCCCACTGATTCCGTTTACGCAAGGATTGCAGTGTCACAGTTCATAGGGGTGATCAGCCAGATCAAACAATCCACTAACGATGACTACACTGAAACAGAGTCTTCTAACAAGAAGAAAATAATGGCAGAGAGGCAAATTGCCGCCAGAGAAGTGTGTGACAGAATTACTGAAGAGGTTCATCATCGCTTCAAATCATTAATCCATCTTAATGCGGCAAACTTGCTAAACTCTGTCAACTTCAGCGACTTCTCTGGGAAGTTTCCAGACAGTGATCTTGAAGCAGCTGTTCAGAATTACTTAATCCTGGAAAAGGGAAAGCTAAGGACGGAGCTACGCGTTCTGTACGAGATGAAGGATTTCAGGAAAACTGAAGGTGCGGTTCCACTTTTACAGTATTTGTTAACAAACAACTTACAGGATACGTTCAGCGAAGTGACGAAACTACTAAAGATTCTGGTTTCAACACCAATGACGACTTCGGAACCGGAAAGGTGTTTCTTTTCTCTGAGAAGAATCAAAACGTTCCTCAGAAGCACCAAGTCCCAGGATCACCTGACTGCACTTGCTATGCTCTCGGTCGAGAAGCAAATGGTGTCAGGGACAGAAGGATTCAACAGCAGAGTAATTGATAAGTTCTGCTGCAGAAAAGAGGGCGCTTTGGACTTCAATTTACGGCGAGAGGTGAGTTGTATGTTACCGCAATACTTCAAGGCCACTTCTTGCCACTGTCTTGTGTACTGAGTGTCTTTCCATTCAAACATAAATTTGTAACTCGTAACTCAGACTTGCCACTCGTAATAAACGCGAGAGAATAATGATTTTGCTTCTAACCTGAGAGAATTCTGGGTAACTTGCTGACAGGTGGATTTCTGGGAGGAATACACTGACTCATTAACTTTAACTGTTTTTTTTAAACTTCACTTGACTTAACCTTACGTTTGAAATATTACGTGCAAAATGTCTTAAGTTGCAAAAAATTACTTTTTAACCATTGTTTCCTTCAGCTTTACTTCCATCTTTCAAGTTTTTCTAAGATGACAATCGGACATCCTGATCACTGTGTCCTCGCTAGAAACAAACTTCACGCTCATGCCACACGCTGATTATTATGCAATCGCGAGTGGAGTGGTATTTCAGTAATTACTTTTCACGAGTGAAATGTATGTGATATACAACCAATCAGTATTTATAGACTTAACGGATTTGTAACTACATTTTTTCTGGTAAATTTTCACACTGATGTGTATTACGGGTATTGTGGAGCAAACAATAGATATTATTATTATTATTATTATGTTTGAATATTACATCTGCACTGAAGAACGCCTGAACAGATTACTTAGGCCCCTTTTAGAGAACAGGCTATATGCCTTCTTAATTGTTTTCCTCAACTCTGAAGATCTGTCATATAATCTCGATTAGCGAGTTTCGTGGAGAACGTTACACAACAAAAGTTTATAAGCATAATTTGTGCAACCAAATTTCGTTATAATGAATATTACTGTTGCAGTAGACAAACCTTCTTGATAACTTCGGGCACTGAGAGAGGAAGAAGAAAATGGCGAAGAAGAGCTTGTAGTTAATACAACGACAGCTAAGCTGCCTGTTCTTAAATATATAGCAATATTATAAGCATGTGTGTATGCGGGGGGGGGGGGTGTTGCGTAATCTCGGGAATCATTCAACAGGTTCTGATAGCTCTTTCACCATATCGCACTGTTCTTCCCGACCGACATAGACTATCAAAATATATCACGGTTTTCATACTCATGTTACCCAATTTCATTCGTGTTTTGCTGTGCGGGTAAGAATATTAGAGGATATTTTTGGTCCATTCTGCGAACTTTGGGAGATTTTTAACGACTTCTAGCTTAAGGTGAAATTGGAAAGGCTTAATGTTTAATATGTTATTGAAGGGGGCAGTTGTATATCGTGTCCATATCACCTAACTTCTACCCTATTTCACTTTCTCTCCCACTTACCTAGTGGGAAGAGGAAGTATTGTATTCCACCCAAAGGTTTCACACCGAGATTTCACCGTAAATGCTGGTTTTGAAGCCGGCGAATAAATAAAAAAGAGGATTTTTATAAAATAGCACCTTGATATTTAAGCTTAGCATCTTTCAAAGGTCAACACGAACATCTTCAAGAAAATCCCCCACCTCAAACTACCTGCCCTCTACATGGTAAACATCGATATTTTTTTATTTTTCCAAACATGGCTCTAAGCATTTGTATTAAGATGCCATGTAATTAAGATATTTACATGATAAATAAAATTTGTATCTTGAATTTTCTGGTAAAAGTCTGTGAAGTGCGCTTCATTCAGAAAGTATTGTGTGTAATCTTGCATAAACCATGTAGGACACACACACACACACCGGGGTCTCTTTAAAGAACACAACTTATTTAAATAACTTTTTTGTGGCTTCAGCCATTTCCGAAATATCCTTTTAATACTAATTTGGATGTCTCAATACTTTGTCATTTTTCTAAAACGCTCCTGCTATTCAGTTGTTTTACGCGATGTCATGGAGAGAGTATGGAATTTCATAGCACGCATATAGTGAGCTGCTTTTAAAATCTGACTTATTGTGGTTTGCTATATCCGCAATAAAATATATAATGAAACTATTGCTGCAATAATTTATCTCTGTTAACATGAAGCAGAAAGAAAAACATTTGCTGCGTTACATTCACACCACTTCCTCTACTTCATGTTAATCGAGATATACGTTTGCAGAAGTAGTTTCATTACAAATTCCATTGATTAAAGTACAGGTAGACAGAGAAAACCGAATCGATACTCAAATGATTAAAAAGCGGGTCGCTATATGATCCATGACATCGCGAGGAACAACCGAATAGCGACAACACCTCAAAAGAACAAGTGAATAGCGACAGTACATCGAATTGATAATTCAAACCAAAAACAACTAATATCCCGGAAATGGCTGGTACCACAAAACAATTATTTAAAATAAATTGTGTTTTAAACAGATCTACACATTTTGTGTAGTAGGTATCTGTTTTGGTTTATCAGTTTCACGAAAGTCCCTTCCGAATGAAGAGAGTTTCACAGGTTGTTCCCAGAAAATTCAAGGTATCCTTTTTATTTTTCATGTAATTATTTTAAACATATGGTATTTTAATCAAATTCGTTATGAGATAGTTTTGAAAAAATCGATATTTTCCATGGAAAGTATAGTTTGGAGCGGGAGGTTTTCTTAAAAATCTCCGTGTCACAGCTTTGGTAGATCCTGAACCAAAATTTTAAGTTAGATATTTTGTTATTGAATTGTGCTATTCACAGACACACATCGGCCTTTATATAAAAATGCTTCGCTTTTAGATTCAGAGGGCCACAAAACATGTATTTCCGGTGAAATCCCGATGTCGAATTTTTGGGTGGAACGCAATACCTTCTTTACCTACATGTAGGTGTAACTTTCGTAAGAATGGTTTGTAGAGCCTATACAAAAATAAACTATAGCGGGTAGAGAAAGTCATGTGAGTGTAACACATAAGAATGTTTTTGTATTTTGACAAAACTTGATGTCTGGCTCATGCTTCACTCGCAAATTTATCGACAAATATTGAGAAAGCTCGTTGTTCATATTTTATCTCCCGGATGTTAGTACAGATAACTTCAACCAAGGAACAAGCATCATTCTTTTGTTTGTTGTTTCCGACTGTATGAATCGTCCATCCTGAGAGCGATGTTCGGCAGCGTCAACACAATCAAGTCGGTGATCAATTACATCGCCCACGGTAGGAGGGGAGGGGGGAGACGGAAACACAAAAATAGAAAACAGGAGGGAACTCAACCTTCACCTCATTTTTTCACGTCCAGTGGTAACCTTGAGTTTACAACACCATGAATGTTCTATCGTCACATGATTTTTCTGCCAAGTTTATTAGTTTGCGTTCCACCTACCTAGTAGGTAGAGGAAGAATTCCATTCCACTAAAAAAATTCCATATCGAGATTACACAGAAAATACATGTTTTGAGGCCCTCTGGGTCACAAAAAGAAAGCATTTTTGGGAAAAAGTGCAAGGGTGTGTCTATGAAAAGCATAATTCAAAAGGGAAAAGTCCAATAGACATCAAACTTTATAGTAATAAACTTCAGTATCTTTCAAAGATGCGAAACAGAGCTTTTCAAGAAAATCCTGCCATCCCCCCCAAAAAATGTGAAAACAATGTTCGTTATTTTTTATTTTCTTAAAAATGTCTCTAGCGTGATTATTAAATTAAAATATATGTATTTAAGACATTTACATCACAAATAAAATATACGTACATATACCCTGAATTTTCTGGGAATAGCCTGTGAAATCCTCTTCATTCGGAAGGAATTTTGTAAAAAGGGTAAAAAACCATAAGAGGTAATACACACACATACACACACGCGCGCACACAAATAGATATCGTTAAAACACACCAATTGTGTAGTATGTATGGAAGTTTCGCATCCTTAAAGTACTGAACCTAAATACCAAGTTTGGTATTTATCCGACTTTTCGTTTTTAAGTTATGTGTTCACACACACACACACACACACACACACGGATATTTTTCTAAAAATGCTGTTTTGGGATTCAGTGGGTCTCAATGCATGTATTTCTGATGAAATCTGGTATGGAATTTTTGGGTGGAATTGAATACTTCCCCTAATTACTATACATAGTAGAAAAAGTAATTAGTATTTAAGTTCATCTTCAGAGAATACGAGATTTTCAGAAAATTCCTTTATCCCCGAACTACCTGTGGGGAAGCATTCTTTTTTTATTTACTCAAAAATGTCTCAAGCGATTTTGATTAAAATAGCATATGTGTATGATATTTGCGTTGCATAACAATTAAAAGTTTATCTTGAATTTTCTGCTAATGACCTGTGAAGGCATCTTCATTCTGAATGGATTTTGTATATATTTATAGAACTGTTATACCATAAGTTATAGGCAAAAAAACTTACTGCACAAAAAAATGCAGATCATCTTAAAACACACCAATTTATTTACCTTTTTGGCAGTAGCCATTTTCGACATATGGCGTTGTTAATGGTTTGAATTTTTCAATAGTTTGCCATTCAGTTGTTTCTCGCGATGTTATGGGAAGATTATGGAATTTCAAGGCCAGCAGATAGTGCTTTTAAACATTTGACTGTCGCATTTGTTTCCTGTATTCCACCTGGCATCACCAATGAAACGTGTAATGAAAACATTTTTGCAATAGTTAACGGTTAACATGAGAAATATTTTGTAGAAGTTATATAAATACCGAAGTTTCACTGGAAATACATGTTTTGACGTGAACAAAAAACATTTTTAGAAAAAGATCCGCGCACGAAGGTATGTGCATGTAAGAGAGAGATAGGGGGGAAGAGGGGAGAAAACAGCATAACTCAAAACGAAAAGTTTGACGAATGCCAAACTTACCATTTAAGTTCAGTGTCTTCTAAGGATGGGACATGAAGATTTTCAAGAACATACCCCAATCTAAACTACCCCATTCTAACCTCTAGTTCCCGAAGTAGCGGGTTCAACCCCGGATATTTTTTCGGGCGTAAAAAACCCTTAGCATGGCTTCCTTCGGAAAGGAAGTAAGGCCGATGGGCCCATGTCGTATATTTACGGCACGTAAAAGAACCTCAAGCCTGATAAAGATGTCTCTGAGCAAAGTTACCGGTCATTCACGCCCAATATAGAATGAGACGCTAAGAACCACAGCAGTTAAAGATCGTCTTTAAATAAAGCTCAATTTTGTTTCAATCTAAACTACCCTTTCCAGGAACATTTTATCGTTATTATTTTTTTGTCTTTCAAAATGACTAACGATTTTGATTAAAATACCATATATTTAAGATGTTTACATGACAAATGAAATGTAAGTTTACTTTGAATATTCTGCGAATAGCCTGTGAAGTCCTCTTCATTCTGAATAAATTTTGTATAATTGTTAAACGTAAGTCTTGTCACATAAAAATGTAGATTCGTTAAAGCATGCACAACTGTCATATAAAACTTTTTTTTTTTAAATAGTGTTAACAATTTCCGAGACATTCTTTGTCATTGGTTGGAATTTTCTCAAGTGGTAAGTCGCTATTCGTTTGTCCTCATGGTCATGCAAAGCGAATGGAATTTCAAAGCCGCGATGGATTTGATTATCGCTTAAGCCTATTGTATTCCACTTGTGCTTGCAACGAAATACGGTATAAAATCATTTCTGCACATGTTTATATCGCTTAACGTGAAGAGGATAGAAGAATAAGCTTTTGTAACAATTGTTTGTAGAAGAGTGGTTAGAGAAAGTCATGTGAATGTAACGCAAGAAAAAATGCTCTATGAAGTAAATACCTGCAGCAAAAACAACTGCGCTTCTTTGCATGAGAATGCCCTCATATCGCTTAGGCTTCACAGGCGAAGAGAAGGCAGTGAGCGAGAATGTAACACACCGACCTTGACGAGGCGTTTCTTTGAGGAAGGGGGAAGGTACCGAGAGGTCGTTTTGTGGCCCGGCCACGATCGCTCATTTGCGTGATACGCTTACACTGCAGTGGCGCACTAACGTGAACGACCCGCTCAAGGTTATGTTTAACAGCTGCGTTATACTGTGTCAGTTGTTTCCTTCTGTTCGCGTTGTAAATACTTGAGTCTGTTCTTTGTGCATCACAAAAGTGAAAAGCTTATTCAAACATCTGTGTTGTGTGTGAATTACTTTAGAGTATTCTTATAATTGTTGCCGTTCTTGTCGTGTTACTAGTCCACTGAAATGCCTACCGAAAAATTCACGCTTAAACAAAGAATTTTTATGTACGATACATACCTAAAAACCGAATCATGCAGACAAGTGTGTAGAAAATTCCAGGAGTCATTTCCTGGTATGCCAGTTCCAAATAGAGATACTGTCAGATGCCTGGTTATGAAGTGCAGGACAACGGGATCGCTAAATGCTAAACCTAAGAAGCGAAAAAGACATGTGCTAACGGAGGAAAAAATTGACGAAATTGGTGCATCGTTCGAACGTTCTTCAAAGAAGTCTCTGAGACTAGTTGCAGAGCAAGTGGGTGTTTCAAAAACCTCTGTTCTTAAAGCTGCTAAACTTTTAAGATTGAAACCCTACAGAAAGACTGTCGTTCATGAATTACAACCTGGCGACAAAGAAAAACGAGTTCATTTCTGTAACTGGATTTTACAAAATATCGTTGACGGCAATGTTGACCCACATCTAATAATCTTCTCAGATGAGACATGGTTTCCTTTAAATGGGCACGTTGCCTCACAGAACAAAACACAGAATACTCATTTAATTCATGAAGTACCGTTGCATGATGTCAAAATTGGTGTATGGTGTGCTGTAACTGCAAAACGGATAATAGGGCCTATCTTTTTCACCGATACCGTAAATTGCGATAGGTACCGCAGAAATGTTCTAAAACCGTTTTATCAAATGTTGTCACATGATGAGAGAGCAAATGGATATTTTCAACAGGATTCTGCCACAGCCCATATTGCCCAAAATTCCTTGGAAGACATAAAGGCGGTGTTTGGTGACAGGATAATTTCTAAAGGGTTATGGCCTCCCCGTTCCCCGGATCTTACTGTGTGTGATTTCTATCTGTGGGGAACCCTAAAAAATAACGTTTATAGGAACAACCCGCACACCATTGATGAACTTAAAGACAATATCAGAACAGAAATAAGGAAAATTACGCAAGAAGAACTTATGCGCGTGAATGGAAATTTCATCCGAAGATCTCAGGAATGTCTCAGTGCAGATGGACTACACTTTCATCACTCACAACAAGGTTAGTGTTCATTATAGTGCATGTAACGCGGGAATTTTAAAACGAAAACCCCCTAGTGTAGTAGACAGCGCACGGAGCACGCATACACGCGATCCGCAATGTGTGAAAAGCATAGGCGCCATGGATTTTGCATGGGTTCGGTTCGGTTCAAGGCTTGTCCCCCAATCTACGAGGGCTGATCAATAAAGACTGAGATTGATTTTTTCCTGTAGCTTTCTTGAGTGTTTCCTGTCTCTACCATGAATATTTGAAAAGAGCGGGTTTCATGTATAATGTCCATAGGCGGCAGCACTCTCGTATCGGTAGGTTGGTAGTAATGCTGTATATTGTTGACCCTAGTTGAATTTCGCATACCGCAAAATGAAGGTGACACGAGAGGAGCAATAAAATTTTGTTTTCAAGATGCACTACCTCGTGCAACAGTGTTTAGGTGGTTCAAAGACTTCAAAGTAGAGCGAGTCCTCTGTGCTAAGCAAGGTGGGCCTGGTGCTTCGGCTTCTGCTATGATGAAGTCAACATCAACACAGCTGCTGTGATTGTTGTTCCCACTCACACCACTGTTACAGCAGCGTACTACACGTCAGTATTGGCTACACCGAGGAAGCACATTGCAAGGAAACATCCAGAACTTATCACAACAACGTGCGGCCTCACGTTGCAAATCAAGTTCGGAAGTTTTGGCTAAATTCAACATTGCCTGTGTGCCGCATCTGCCTTATAGCCCCAATCTTGTCCCCTGTGATTTCTTTTTATTCCCATCACTAAAGGCAAAGCTCCGGGGCATTCGATTTGAGAGCACTGAAGCAGTGCTGAAGAAAAGTGAGGCGATTCTCAAAGACCTGACAAAGAATGGCTTGTACCATGTGTTCGAGGACTGGCAGAGACGCTAGCCATAAAAAGTGCATTCAAGTAGGAGAGGACTCCTTTGAAAAAGACTATGTCAACATTGAAATGCAGTAATAAATATCTGTGAAAAAAATTAGTCTCAGTCTTTATTGATCAGCCCCTCGTATATCATTCAGATTTCACCGGAAGTACATGTGCTGGGATCCTATTAATAACAATCCAACTCAAAAAGGGAAAGCCGAATAAATACCCCAGTTTATACTCAGCCAATCTAAAGATGCGAGGCTAAGATTTCGAAAAAATTACCTTACTCCAAAAATATCATTCATGTGAGAGGTCTATCGTTTTATTCATTTATTTTTTCAAAAATAGCCGTAACAATTTGTAAATAGTCTGTGAAGTTCACTTTATTCTTATTGAATTTTCTTTAATTAGATAATTCTAAGAGTTAAACCAAATTTTATTGCAGCATTAACTGTTTCCGAAACACTACTTGTATATTTTTTCCAAGTGTTGCGATTCTTCTTTTCTCGTGTTGCTCATTGACAAAAATCGCTTATAAACAATTTAGTGCGTTTTTCTGAAACCCTTTTGGGGAGGCACTTATCGCGATTAACGTAACAAACATGGGCTCTGGGATTGTTAAGTAGTAGTGTTCTTCACTATTGGCACCTCTAAACATGAAAATGAAAGCAGTTCTTTTTTCATGATCCTCAGTTTTCTCTGCACAGCCATACCTTCCCCCAACCTACTGCGGGATATTTACCTCAAGAAACTGGCTGCGAAATCTACGTTAGGGTGTCATTTCTAAATTTGGCAACATCGCTTGTGTGTGGTATGGGAAAGGAGACAAGAGTGCTGACGTTCCGCTTCCGTTATCGCCACAGAAATCAACAGTTTAGCGTGTGCGAAGTCTGGAAGAAGGTGCTTGCACAAATTGTCTTCGAAAATAAAATATAATGCCCCAATGTCTTTGGAATTTCTTGTTTTTAAAAAGATTGATATTGATATATTTTGTAATAAAATTATTTATTCTAAATTATTAAGATTTTTGATTGGAAATCAGAATTATAAATAGTTTTCTTCTGAAATTTGAAAGTGGAATTGTTTCCCGAAGTGGTGTTTGTAAAATGTCAGGAATTTGGGTGTGAATTAGAAGGTAAAATGAAGTGTTTGCATATCGATATTCCTATGGTATGGAGAGAACATAATTATTACTTCTGTATGACCAAAGTAGCGGGTTTCAACAAAAGAACATGAACAAAATCGCGTAACCGACTTAGATTCGGTGCTTACACCTGTGCCTCATGGTCTAGGGTTCATAATACCCTGTCCACTAACGCCAATGGATATATTTGAAGCCTCTGACTATCCGAGGGTGGTGCTGATAGTAATCTTAATCGTGTTTTGCAAAGACATCGCTGGACTATGGAGGAGGGGGCGAGTTCAAGAGTATGGTACTAACCAATGGAGGTTATTAAAAGATTCCCCGAACGGAGTTTGAAAGCTGTATCAATCCTAGTAGCGTATTCCGTACACTTAAAACAGACGTACAGTAGTGAAAGTACTCTTTCAAAATGTGAAGTACGAAGAACACCCATGCCTTGTATGTAGTGACTTTAAAACGATCGGCATCCTTCTCGGCCAGCATACAAGGCAGATTCCTTGTTTTATTATGAATGGGATAATATGATGAGCAGGCATAGGAATTTCTAAGCAAAGCCAGGACGAAAGGAAAGCAAGTTGACGCAGATAACAAACCACCCTCCATCGCTCGTACAGGCCGTTTTTACCTGACCGTCAGTGACCCTTGGTCGCTATTGTTTACAATCTTAGTGCTGATATACCTGCTTAAGAATTCCTATTATTGATGAATGAACATTTTCGAATAGGAGTGTTGCCTGAGAGGGGAAAACTGCTAGCAGAATCAAAGAACTTCGTGAACGAACAATTGGTTGATCCATATCACATTTTATTGCCTTCACTGCAGATAAAATTAGGATTATGAATCAGTATGTGAAATCACAGGACAAAACAGGAAACTGTTTCCAATTCTGTGCAGCCGATTCCCAAAATCTTTCAACTGCAAGGTTTAAAAAAGGGCTATTTGTTGATCGGATACGCGTAAGTTGGATACTTCGAAACTCAGTGACAAATAGAATAGCAGGCTTGGAGAAATTTAAAAAAATGTGTGCTAGTAGCAGATATGCTACAGAATTATAATATTGTTTAATGGACACAGAAATCATGTATTCCAATTTTTGTACCATAGCTTGGTGTTGAAACCGGTTGGCACACGAAAGCCATTTTGAATCCACCTGCCTGTGCAACCCCCTCCATTCCAAACAAGCCACTCCCCCAAACGCATGAACCAGGAAGTTGGTAACATGTTGAATAGCATCACATCGTGGTTTTGCAGGAAATGAGACCATGGAGAGAGGTGGGAATAAAAAATAAATCTCGCGATGCACCGATTTTATGGATGAAACGACAGATTTGGGTATAAGGATGAAAAATGTGGAAACAATTGCGACTAGTCTGATCCAATTGTTTCTACATTGTTGAATGCTTCATATTATCAACATGTCTTAAGGCAAAGCCACATTTTTATGTTATGTTATTCAAACGAAAGGTCATTCTTCTATCCATGTTATGTTAACGATGTGTTTTCAGCTATGAATGATTTCAAATTAAGCAAAAAGACTGGCCCAGTAGCTCAGTCGGTAAAGGACCTGCCTGCTGTGTGAAGGATCCCGGGTCGATACACGGTTGGGGGGGGATTTTTCTCTGACCATAATTGTTCCCTATCCTCCTCAGAGCCTGGAAGTATAAATGAGAAAGCAAATGTATATGTGATCTGATGAATAAAACCCAAAGTTTACCAGAAATTCGACAAGCGAATACGAGTTAACACCATTGTCTATAGGCAATTATATGTTCCAAAGGAAAGGCCGCCGATAAGACCATTGGCGGGGTATAAAAGGAACTTAAAATTAAGGGTGGGGGGAAAGTGCGGAAACAACATTGAAATCGCATCTGCCTGCTGTGCAAGGAGTCCCGGGTTCGATTCCCGGCTGGGGGTGGGAATTTTTCTATAGTCAAGATTATTCTCTATCCTCCCTAGAGTCTGGAAGTATGAATGAGAGTGTGAATGTGTGAGTGATCTAATGATTAAAAATTCAACGACAAGAAACCCAACGCCAAGAGTTACACGGAAGTTCCAAAGGAAAGGCTTCCGATAACACCAACGTGGTTAAAAGCGGGGTATAACATTGAAATCATTATTCGTGGTAACTAGCTCATGCGATGGCAAAAAAGGAAGAAAGAAAAACCCTAATGTGTTACATTCAACTGACTTTCTGTATCCATTATCATCAATCTAATCTCTTCTATAAGCCAATCTTACAAAAGCTTTTTGTTTTTCCATCTACTTCGTTATGATTGTTTTCCCAAACAATTTAAGGTGTGAACGCTTGCGTTGAAGAACCATTAATAATTATCACTGACTGACTTAATGGAGGTTGCTTATGTAGCCGGGACTTAAAGTACTTACGATATTGTAACTTGCTATTGGGGTATGTTACCTCAAAATGAATTTGAGAACGCCTTGTAGTACAGATTGGGATGGCTCAGGTGGCAACGTCTGTGGCCCGCATTCAGGAGGTCCCGGGTTCGATTCCGGTGACCGCCCCACTCCGACTGTGGGGTTTTTCTTAGTTTTACACTGGTCGCCTAGACGAATGCCGGGGTGGTGTATTCTACCATCATTCTCCTTTGCCACATTTCCTCTTATTCCATCTCTCCCTTTCACGTTTATATGTGTCTTCGGGTCCTGTGGCGCTAGCGATGTCGGACAAATGGCGTAGTTGCTTGCGCATTGGAAAGATTCCTCCCCGTGAATGCCTCTCTCGGGAGGGGATGCGCGGGTGTTCAAACTGGAAATATTATGTGCTTCTGCGCGTCTCCATGAGCCTGCTGCCGGTGACCTCCTGCGGCTCATTCAGCTCATTCCTACCTCCCGGGAGGGGGTAGCCATAATTGATCAAGCTGGTCGCAGTGGCAAGATGTCCTCCGATAATCACAGCCTACATCCTACACCTACGCCTTGTAGTTTTACGCAAAAAATGTGAGTTGGTTGGGGAATTTAAAATCGTGCAGGCATATTGCCATTGTGGTTCAGTTGGCTAGAGAAGCGGCACAGAAAGTCAAAGTGGTTCAAATCCTGCTATGGCATTGAATTTTTCAGTTGATTCCCTTCTATCTACTTCATGTTAATCAAAATTAACGTATGCAGACATAGTTACATTACACATTTCGTCGTAGGTACAAGCAAGGTGGAGCTATAATCAAATGTTTAAAAGCGCGTAGCTATATACAGGCCTTGAAGTTCGCTCTCTTTGCATGACATCGCGAAAAATGGTGATTACCACGTCAATATCAAACGTGTGATAATTCTACCAATGTAACTAATGTCTTGCAAATGGCTAATGCCACAAAAACAGTTGATATTGTGTGTTATAACGAGATATAAATGTTAGTGTAGTAAGCTTTTGTCTACCTTATGGCTTACAAATTGGATACAATTATACAAAATTCCTTCAGGATGAAGAGAACTTCACAGGCCAAACGGAGAAAGTTCATAATGTGTGTGCATTTTATTAGTCATACAAATATATTAAACACCTGACTTTTAATACAAAAAAAAATCGTAAGAGGCATTTTGAGAAAATGAAGAATAACTCCAAATTGTTCCATGTAAAGGATAGCTTCGGTTTGGAATTTTTTTTTTAAATTCTTCGTATGTATCCCTGGAAGGACTAAACTTGAATGGCTAGTTTGGTATTTATCCGACTTTTAGTGTTTGAGCCATGCTGTTCTCTCAGACACAGACGAGTTTCTTTTTCGGTTGGGGGGCCTCAAAACATGTACTTCGGATGGAATACAATACTTCTTCTATCTACTACAGGGTGAGCCAAAAAACTACGAACCGACTGCGCGGTGTTTTTCCTATCCGCGTCCTCAGCGCTCGTTGCCGTCTGCCACTATCATAGAAAGGCGCGGATGAAACCATACAAAATTTTTAAAATTACTTTTAAAGGCTTTACTTACCAACTTTATGAAAGGAAATGCTGAAACTGGCCACTGTCGTCCTACAACGCTTTTGGCACCTCTTTAGGAAACTATCCTAAACTTCGTAGTTTTTTGGCTTACCTGTACTATGTGCATAGTGGGGAAAGTAAGAATGTCTATTAACAGCATAACTAAAAAAAACCTCAATGAATACTTCAGCTCTTCCTAGGATGCGACTCGCGGATTTTCAAACTAACTCTCCAAACTACCATTTATTTACCTGGAACATTGTTCGTAATTTTTTTTATTTTCTAAAAAATTAACTAACGATGTTGATTAAAATTAAAACTTTAGTTAAGATATTTTCACGAAAAATAAAATACACTTCTTGAATTTTGTATATCTGGTGAACCATAAGGTATAAACAAATACTACGCAAAAAGTGTATGCTTCCTTAAAACACACAATTTTTTCAAATAACCTGTATATGAAATCAGCTATTTTCGAGATATGTATTATTATTGCCTTGAAGCTTTCAATAGCTGCTTTATTATTTTTTTCAAGTACTATCACAATTTGTTTCTGGCAATGTACCAGTTGTACCTACAACGAAATGTGAAACTATTTCTGCAAATGTGTTATCTCGCTTAACACGAAGTAGATAAAAGAATTGTATGGATAGAGGTCATGTGAGTATAAGACATTGATACAAAAGGTTCTCTTTTATTCGCCGTATCTAAAACGTGAGTTTCCAATGTAATCTCCATATAATTTTTAGGTGGAATGCAATATTTCCTCTGCCCATCGTGGTTAAGCGGAAGAGAAAGTGAATTTAACGATAAAAGTTGCAGTAGAGAGAGCTGTGATTGTTCCAAATTCAAAGCTTATCCATCCCTGGCTGGTCATTAAAACCAGGAGTGATAAAGCGTTTGTAAAAGAAGTCGTGACAGATATCCACGCGTTCATCGTTTTTGTTTACAAGCAGTTGGCTGTTATTCCAGTAAACTGCGTACGAAAAGCTGTGTAATATCTAATGAAATGTATTTTAATGTAAAATGAAAAACATCATGTATGCATACAGCAAATAAACGCCAGTATATTGTGTAATGTTTCGATTGAACACTAGCAGGTTGACCACTAGGCGCAGTCTCTTATTCTCGGCCTCGCTCGGTAGAACCGCTCTTCCGCTCAGTGTTGAACCCGCGCCAGCATGCATCCGCTCCATCTCGCTCAGTGGACCGCCCTCTGCTGACGCGGTGCCAAAGACATTTTCCTGCAGTAACTAATCGATAAAATGCCCCCGAATAAGTATTCAATTCCACAAAAATTGTTGATGTACGACTCCTTGTGCGAACGAAATCAGTACGTGAGGTGAGAATGCTCCCAGTCGCAAATCGGTTCGCAATGTGGTAGACAGGTGTCGCTGGACCGGCAATATCAATGACAAGCCCAAACGTTATCGAAAAGTCCTCACTCATGAAATGCTGGATGACATCAAACAACGTTTGGAACTTTGCCCAGCAAAGTCGCTCCGAATTCTTGCCAAACAAATGGACATTTCTTACGGTTCTGTACAGAAAGCTATGGCATTATTACATTTAAAACCATATGCACTGACTGTCCGACAACAGCTCGAGCCTAATTATCGAGAAGCTAGATGTCAGTTTTGTGACTTGAACTTAAGCAAGGTGAACCGTAGAGAACTTGACGCTAAATTAATCTTCTTTTCGGATGAAGCTTGGTTTCACTTCGAGGACTCTAAAATATAGGAATCTGGTGTGCAATTAATGGTCAGAAAATCGTAGGCCCGATTTTCTTAGAAGAGACTCTTGGTGCTGACAAATATGTAACTAACATCTGCAACCATTTCTTCGTGAGATATCGGAGACTATTTCTTCGGCTATTTCCAACAAGACTTTACCACACACATTTACCAAGACACACATTGCCGATGTTTCCCTACATTTCGTTTGTGAGGTGTTTGGTGAGAGAATCATTGGAAAGGATCAGTGGCCTCGTAAATCACCCGATTTGTCACCATGTACTTATTATCTTTGGGAACGTTTAAAGCAGAAAGTGTACAGAACACGTCCAAATACTATTGAAGAACTGAAAACCAGCATTTCTGAAAACATTGTCTCCACATCTCGAACGGAACTACAGCTGGTGAAGGACAGCTTCTTAAAGAGATGCCAGTTATGTATGGACAACAATGGGATGAAGTTTCTGGATCACTTAGGCTAATTTCAGTGAGTAAACCTTTCCTATACTTGCGGGTGATTATAGCCTTCCTCCAGTGCATATCAGTTGGAGCACACCGTTGCTACATTTTATCCGTTCGTGCTTCCATTTCCTTGCACTGAGGGTAAAAGGAAACCTGGCAAAACTGAAAGTTGGGAAATGAAATGGAAAAGTGTAAGCCTAACAACTTTGGGACAAAACTTTATATCAGCGTTACAGCTGAGGAGCCTAAAATTCACCCCATCTCATCTGTCCCAACCAACACCGTAGTTAAGCCCTATCAAGGGTACGTACCTAAACTGAAGGCAAACCAGGCTCAAGTTTCAAAGCCAGTCCGCTTTTTAAGGATTTGATTACAGCAGGGATGCCCAACTAACCAACAGGGAGAGGGAATGAAGGGAGTTTCCCTTTCCACTCATTTCCACCGTGCTGTCAAGGATTGAAACTTGATTGATTTAGCTTGTCAATCTATGGACCTTGACCCTTAGCTCCTAATAGAACAAGTTGGGCTTCACTGGATTATAGCTCGCAGCCTCCTGTATCCCTTTTGTGCCTAAAACGAAATGTGTAATCAAACTATGTATTTCTGTAATCTTACTTAATATGAAGTATAGCCGAAAAAAAATATCGTGCGTTACATCAACACGAGTTTCTCTACCCACTATCGTTTGCTTTTATATACCTTCTACAAACTATTCTTACAAAATTTACTTTTTTAATCAATTCATATTAATTGATGTAAACATTTGCAGAAAAAGTTCCTTTACACAATTAATTGTAGGTACGAGTGGGATACAGGAAACTGAGGCGTTAGGCAAATGTTATTTGAAATAAAGTATGTATTTTAAACAGATTTGCTCTTTTTGTGTCGTAAGATTTTGACTCTCTTAACGTTTATACGTTTTACAAAATCATACCCCCCCAAATATATATTATATATAAATTATTTTCATGTAAGTAGAAAAATCTTGAACACGTGACATTTTAATCAAAATCATTATGCTTCCACTTCTGGTCATGGCGAATTGATGAAATCAAGTACAAATGAAAGTTTACATATGCTTCAGTTATAAATAGCTTTGCCCCGAAAAGTTTAATGCCATGTTTCCCGAAATAATTTACTGTTGGGGCTGATATAGTTTTTTTTTACATATAATATATTTTTTTAAGTGAACAGAATTGCGTGAATTCACCTTGCACTGTTAATTTTTTTCAAGGGGAACTCAAAACGTATGTTTCCGGTGAAATTTCGATATAGAATTTTTTAGTTGAATGTAAATACCTACTTCCTTGCTTATTTGCAATACTTGCACCCCGATAAAAAGTAAGACACCAAATAACTGAAGCGGAACTTAACTTCTGTTATAGATGAACATGTTCAGCTTTTTTAAAAAAAATAAACTCGTATCCTAACAGGTATAAATTGAACTGACAAACGGTAAATCATGTACAAAGATCCAGTATAAGGTGATGTTTTTACATGAACGATCCAGAGAGTGAGAACTGAATTTACTGTAACACACTGCAGTTTTATTGCGGCTTGCGCAGCTCGTGGCAACGTGCAGCCTTGGAGAATTGTTAGGAGCCGCTCTTTCTCTCTCTCGCACCGCGTCCTGTGCTGTTCCTACAAGCAGGGATGTCCAATATGTAGTTCTCGTGAAAACGTAGCACCAGACAGCACATGTGCATGTCTGCATTTTAAATATTCTTGTATGTTTAATCTTTTATAATAGGTAACCCTCATATTCTGAAACAAGCACGAGCTTTTTAAACCGCCTTGAAATGCCCTTTGTTTCTTAACATCAAGCACTATCAGTACAACTGCAATAATTCCTATACCATTGTTAATATGTGCTTTACTGACATAATAGGTTAAAAAATAATACGATTTGTTTAGTTTTAATAAAGGCTTTAAAAACAACCTCTGTTCAAAAAATGGCTTCGGAAGGAAAATGTATGATCATTATGTGCAAGAAAATCTCTTGTAAGAATTCCACATTTTTCTCAGCCCAATATAACTTTCATATATACTCTGTAAATCAATCGTAAAAAAGCCTTGTGTCTCTGCTTCAGGTTAATGATAGATGTTTTTAGCAATGGTTTCAACTCACTTTTTTACTTTCTCTACCATGTACCTAGTAGGTAGAAAAGGTCTTGCATTCCACCCAAGAATTTGATACTGAGATTTCACCGGAAATACATGTTTTGAGGCCCCCTGCATACAAAAAGAATTTTTAGAAAAGTGTGCATGTGTGTGTCTGTGAACAGCATAAATAAAAAAGTCGGATAAATACCAAAGTTGGTATTTAGATTCAATATCTTCCAAAGATGCGACACGAACATTTCCAAGAAAATGCCCCACCCAAAACTACCCTTTCATGGAACATTTTTCGGAATGTTTAATTTCCTAAAAAAAGACTAACGATTTTGAATAAAATGCCATATATTTACTTGACAAACAAAACGCATATCTTGAATTTTCTGGGAATAGCCTGTTAAGTCCATTTCATTCGGAAGGAATATTATATAATATTGCATAACTGGTAAACGTTAAGTGATAGACGAAAACGTACTACACAAACAATGTATATTTCTTTTCAACAAACAACTTATTACAAATAATTTTTTTGTGGCATCAGCCATTTCCGAGATATCCGCTATTAACTGTTCTAATTGTTCAATACTTTCTTTTAGAGCCCTGTCGATTTTCTGCTGTTTCTCGCAATGTCGTGGAAAGAGTATGTAATTCTAAGGCCAGCATATAGTTACCAGTTCTTAAGCATTTGACTATATCTATAACCGAATTGTAATGTAGCTATTCCTGCAACGGTTTATTTGGAATAATATGTAGTAGATAGAAAAGTAAGCTTTCATAAGAACAGTTTGTATATCCATTAATAAACGATAGAGAAAGTCATGTGTATCACATCAGGTTTTTTTTATTTAATTGATTTGTATAGCCTCCGTTAACTTCTTTGGTAATATCGGTGGCCTTGACTAGAAAGAACTGATGCTGTTATTGCTCGCTAATCTGTAGGATTTCTTAACGTTAGTTTAACTACTAAACCTACACAAATTCGTTACCGCCACATTCCTACTTCCAGACTATGTAGGGGAAAGGGAAAGATTCTGGTCAAAGAATAATTCCTCGCCCCAGCCGGGAACTGAACCCGGGTCCTGACCACTCTGCTGCAGGGACAGTCAGTTGCCTTTTCTTGTAGCTACATAGAAACATGCATACGCCATCACGGGTGTTTATTAGAAAAGGAAGCTCACTATATGTAATGTTGGACCTTTATTTTTAATACTCTTTGCATCCCAATGAGAAACAAGAACGTGACATTTCACAAGTGTATAGCTTGAAGTAGTGAAAATTCCAACAGCAAATATCTCGGTAAAGCCCCCCCAAAGTGGTTTAGCGCAAATTGTAAGCATTAAGATCCTCTGCACTTCTTCTGAAGTAGGTTTTTATTTTCTGTAGGTTCACAGTCATAAACAGTTAGAATGAAGGGGTCTTCACAGGGTATTCATCGACAATTCGAGATATGCATTTGCTTTAGGTAAAATATGGTTTGGTATGTGTGTGTGTCGGGGGGGGGTGTTTTCTTGAAGGTGTTGAACTTTAAAGCTTGGTCTGACTTTTCGTTTTTGGATTTGCTCTCTCTCGCACACATGAATCTTTCTCTACATATGCCTTTCGGGGTTAGCGGTGCAGTGGACCTCAAAACGCGCATTTCCGTAGAAACCTCGATATCGAGTTTTCGTGTGTAATGCAATACTTCCTTAACCTACTATAGAGACACCTGACTTTAAAACCATGCGTTTGTGAGATGTAAAAATGTAGCTTTAAAGCTTCGTTTCAAGGGGGAGGCGAAAAGTGTTTTTAATTTAGTGGTCATTTAAGGTTAGTTAAGTGCCCATTTAGCAATTCAATGCCAATATATGTGTAATGTTTCGAGTGAGCAGTTGGGGTGGTGACCACCAGGCGGCAGCTTGCGTCTCCTCGACCTCGCTCAGCAGAACCGCTTTCCCGCTCAGTGTTCACCCGGCGCGAAAGAGACTATTTCCACCGCAGTGCAGGTGCCCATAGGCAACGTGCATCTGCTGTCTCCCTCAGTAGAACCGCTCTCCGCGATCATTTTCCTTCTGTGATTCAACGATAAAATGTCCCAGAATAAGTATTCACTTTCACAAAAGGTGTTCATGTACGATTCGTATGTGCGAACGAAATCAGCTCGTGAGGTCATAAAGCTATACAAACAGAAATATCCTGGTGAGAGCGCCCCCAGTCGCAACTTAATTCATAAAATTGTAGACAGGTGTCGCGAGACCGGGAACATCAACAACAAGAAACCCAGACGTTATCGCAGAGTTCTCACCGAGGAAATACTGGATGACATCGGTTATCGCTTGGAACACTGCCCACAAAAATCGCTCCGACTTCTTGCCAAACAAACGGGCATTTCTTACGGTTCTATACAAAGAGCTACGGAATTACTAAATTTAAAACCATATGCACTAACTGTCCAACAAGAACTCGAGCGTGATTATCGAGAAGCTAGGCGTCGATTTTGTGACTGGGTCATAAATAAGGTCAACCGTGGAGAACTTGACGCTAACTTAATCTTCTTTTCGGATGAAGCCTGGTTTCACTTCGAGGACTCCAAAATAGGAATCTGGTGTGCAATTAATGGTCAGAAAATCGTAGGCCCGATTTTCTTAGAAGAGACTCTTGATGCTGACAAATATGTAACTAACATCTTGCAACCATTTCTTCGTGAGCTATCGGAGACAGAGTGCAAGTTCGGCTATTTCCAACAAGACTTTACCACAGCACACATCGCCGATGTTTCACTACAAGTAGTTTGTGAAGTGTTTGGTGAGAGAATCATTGCAAAGGACCTATGGCCTCGTAAATCGCCTGATTTGTCACCATGTGCTTATTATCTCTGGGAACAATTAAAGCAGAAAGTGTACAGAACACATCTAAGTACTGTTGAAGAACTGAAAAACAACATTTCTGAAAACATTGCCTCCATATCTCAAACGGAACTACAGCTGGTGAAGGACAGCTTCTTAAAGAGATGCCAGTTATGTATGGACAACAATGGGATGAAGTTTCAGCATCACTTAGACTAATTTCAGTGAGTAAACCTTTTTACTTTCTCTACTACGTATAGTAAGTAGGGGAAGTATTGTATTCCACCCAAAAATTCGATACCGAGATTTCACCGGAAATACATGTTTTGGGACCCCCTGAATCCAAAAAAAGCATTTTTAGAAACATCTCCGTGTGTGTGTCTGTGAACAGCATAACTCAGAAACGACCAGTCGGATAAACACCAAACTTGGTATTTAGGTTCAGTATCTTCCAGAGATGCGACACGAAGGTTTTCAAGAAAATCCCCCCATCCCAGATTACCCTTTACATGGAACATTTTTCGAAATTTTTAATTTTCTCAAAAATGGCTCTAACAATTTTGATTAAATATCATATGTTTAAGATATTTTAATGACAAATGAAATGTATATCTCGAATTTTCTGGGAATGTCTCCAAAAGTATTCTTCATTGTGAATGATTTTTGCATAACTGGTAAACCATAAGAGATAGACAAAAGTTTACTACACAAAAAATGTAGATGGCGTTAAAATACACAATTTATGTCATATACATGTTTGTTGTTGAGTGAATCATTTTCGAGATATTGCTTGTTATTCCCTTAAATTTTCCAATACTTATACTTTTTCTCAAATTCGTTATTCATATTTTTTTGTCCTGGACATGCAAAGAGAATGGAATGCGCCACATAGCAACCGGCGCTTAAAAGTTTTGACTATAGCTTAAAACTTACCATATTCCCCTTGCATCTACAAGAAAATTAGCAATAATATTGACATCTCGATTAACATGAAGCATGTGGAGAATAAGCGTTTGTAAATATAGTTTTACAAGAGTAGAGAAAGTCATGTGAGTGTAACACATCAGATTTTTTTAATACTTACCATTATCGCTTAGAGTTCGGGCAAGTATAGATAACCTCCCACCAACGAAATTCTTTCCGAAACCAATAAATGCTAGTGGAGTATATCGTTGCTACAATCTACCCTTGTGCTTCTCTATAGCCTACTTCGTATGCCTGTTGAGAGTAAAAGTAAATGGGACAAGAGTAGGAGTCGGAAAAACAAATAGAAATTATAAACCCAAACCTTTGGACAGAAAAACTTACATCAGCGTTGCAACGACCGAGGACACTGTCCCTAAAAGGTAACCGTTGAGGATACTAAAACTTAACGCTGCTTTCTTACCGCCACACAGCCTACTTCATTCCCAACCAACACAGCTGTAAACGGCAACATAGTGCCAACTTCCTGTAATTGTAATCCGTAAAACTTTCCCTGACATGACATTTAGATTGCGTAAAATTTTAGAGCAGTAAATGTATAAAATTATAAGTAAAATAAATGAGAATTCCGTTTTATAAGAATCCTTGAAGACCTAGCAGTAATGCTTCCTTCTGCCACACGTGCTGAAATATTCTGGTACCACAATAGGCACGTAGCAAAGAACACCACTTTCTAGTCATTAGATTTCTTGTTCGTATCTTACACTTCGTAACATGTACAATAAACAAACACTGTCATATTCCGCAGCGTATAATGCAAGTATAGTGAAGGAGTTGACTTTACCATTATTCATCTCGTCCATTACTGAAATTCGCGCCCATTTACTACTGCTTGCTGGACGTAACTGACTCCGACTTGCTGCTGGCAGCAGTGGTTCAGCCCGAGTGAATTTTGCTGCGTGCCCACCCTCACCAGGGTTTTACCGCAGTATGACTATTGTAAGGAAAAAGGTTATTTAAGTTGGCGGCTTTTGTTTTAGAAAGATATGTAAGTAGGGAGGTACCATGTAGCTCCTCGACAGCTACCTGATTAGGATGCAGCGGCCCTTCTGCACCCTGGTGTAATGTTTTGTAGTATTCAATTTTACATTGGTTGGGTTTGAATTTTGAGACCAATCAACTGTTGGTTGGATTTAAATGGAGGTCAGCTTTAGCTGCTGTTGGTATCACTCCTTCGTTATCTGGTATGCCCGCGTGCCATGTGGGGAACCCGATGACGCCGAAGACGCAAGTTCTAGGGTTATAATCCCCAAGAGATCGACCAGGACACTCTGATGGTTAGGTAAACAAGCATAAAATTTTGTAGCCCGGCGCCTAATGTCATCTTCCACATATGGAAGAGATAGAACTGGTGGTGCAATCAGATTTTAAATCCGCAGTGTATACATTTTGTTGCGATCCAGTGAAGGGATACCATGATGATGAAAAATAGACACGCCGATAGGCCCTGGTCTATTATAACACTGTTATACCAACTAGCGAAGTACATTCAATCTGTCTTGTTACGTTACAATATAATGCAATAGAATTAATCCTTTGTCGTGTCCGAGGTGAAAATCTTTAACACTTTCAAACTGCCCATAAAGCCGTAAAAACGCCTCCGCCTCTACATATTTTAGGGGCAAACCATGGGCAAGTATGGGGTAAGTACACTGAAGCCACACCTAGACTCGCCAAGAGCCTACTACGCAGCTATCGGTCGATCCTTTCGGACAAGTTTAGATGTGAAGAGATAAGCAGTGTTTGAGACATTGAGTTAATGTAATGAGCGCGGCAGTATTTGTTTCTTCTGCGTCGGCTGTCAGAGGGGTAGCCTCCGACGTTTCCGATATAATATCCGTGCAACTGATTGAAGATATTGCGATTGTAACGGGAATAAGGACCTACCTTCAGACAGATGTTAGAGATCTCTTCGAAAATGAATCTTTGCCTGACATTTTCGTTTAAGATTACTAGTGGCGATGGGTCGGAGTTCTTTGACCTCGTCCTGCTTCTGTTCGCAAACGTCCTTACCTTTTGTTTTTTATCCATAACGGTTCCTTTGGGTCAAAATATAGTCAGAGGTATAGCAAAGTAGAGGAGGTACATCTGCAAAATCATGGTAGATAACCTTCTAACTTTCCCACGTTTTTCATGTTTACTAATCATAAGTAAATGACTCGGAGTTAAAGCATTATAAATCCTTAAAATAGGCAGGCAAAAAAGCATTATGAATAGTTAAAATAAGTAATATAGAAAAACCTTACATTATGCCTATTTAGTTTATAGATTGCACTATTCAGACCATGGCATAATCAGCCTATATATGTTAGCATCGTGTTGTATTATATTTTTAAAGTAATTAAAGTTTTAAACAAAATGGTAATTGTACTAGACAGAAACTCTCCTGTCAGATAATACGTTCTTTATCTGAGAAAATGACCTCTCAACAATAACTGGAACAAATCTAAAACAGTGAACTATTGCAGGGTCTATTTCTACTGCAAAAGAATTATCACCTTGTACAATTTTCCACAATTTTCAGAGACTTCGTCAGAGGCTGCCCTCTTTCTTGAAGCAGGCACAAGTGGCAGGAAACCGAACTCGGCCGCAATGAAAGTTAAACGATTTTTCACTTCCGAAGATTCGAGAAGTTTCTCTGCTGCTATAATTGAAGATGTTTCATCCTGCAGAGCGGCGATCGCCTTAGTTATACTTGCAAAATTTGAAGCGTAGTAAACTGCTGCTGAAATCCATGTCCCCATCTCGTTACGATAAAGTTAAATTGAGTTTTATTTATGGACGCTCTGTAACTGCAGTGGTGCTTAGCGTCCCATTCTAAATTGGGCGTGAAAGACCGGGAATTTTGCTCAGAGGCCTATTTATCAGGCTTGAGATTCTTTTACTTCCCTTTCGAAAGAAGCCATGCTAAGGATTTTTACGCCCGAAAAAAAAATCCATCGCCCTCCGCCGGTTTTGAGTACAGATTCACTTTCAAATTGAAGATGGATTCAACACATTTAAAAAGGCATTCTGCCAAAGTTCCGGTCTTTGGTCATAAGATATGGGCGTAATGTCATACAACAAATAAATCTATAATAGGATTAATAATAATAATAATAATAATAATAATAATAATAATAATACACACCAACTCCTTTTTCCAGTTTTTTTAAATCATAACAATGGATGTAAGTATAAATGAAATGTTATTTCTTTGACGCACACATATATAATTTCAGTAATTTTGTGGCACATGTGTTATCTAGTTGTGTGCGTTATTATGTATTATTTACCGGCCCAGCGATAAAGCTGATATAGGCTGCTTGGATATTAAATACCCTGAATACACACATAAACACTCGGACATGTCGTGGAACCTTCTTTATAAACAAAAAGTTCTCTAGCGTGACTAGGAATCGAATCCGGGACCCTTAGAACAACTCTAGGAAAACTGTCATACATTAATCTGATTGCAGACTTCCCCCCCTCCCTATCACAAAATGAAGTGAACCAAATTAATGGACAATAAAATATGAATTTTCTATTTTTAAACATATTTCATACTTTTGAAGACCATGGCTTATTCTTTTAAATTATGTGCCTAAGATGTGCAATAAATTACATATGTCGTAGTTTTTTTTTTTAGAAAGAATGCATAGAAAGAACATTGAAGTTTAAAGAAAATACTTGGGCATTAAACAGAGGTACTTTATTTCAATGTAAAACGTGTGAAACAGTCCACACGTTTAAAGAACAATTGCTGATACGTTTAAGCCTTAGTTGAAATCTATTTAAAAGTAGCTTTTATGGCGACACTGCTAAAATTACTACATTTACGAAAACCGGAGTTAAACTCTTATTACGACAGGTTTGAATATTTTTATCAATATGTATAGGCATTTATAATTTGGATGAAATCGGTATAAAATTAACGTTAGTTTATATGCAGGGCTTCCAAAATGTTCAAGATTTTTGACCGAAATCCTGCACGTATTACCGAAGAGCGCTTATAATCGACGTCCTCCGTAGTTTAGGGGTACCATGCCTCTAGTTCCCGAGGTGAAACCCGGCGGAGGGCGATGGATTTTTCGGGCGTAAAACTCCTTAGCATTGGCTTCCTTCGGAAGGGAACTAAAACCGTCCAGTGTCGTACATTTACGAAACGTAAAAGAACATCAGGCCTGATAAAGAGGCCTCAGCAAAAATTACGGTCTTTCGCGCCCAATATAGAATGGGACACCAAGTAGGTAAAGAGCATCCATAAATTAAAGAAAAAAGAAAAGAAAAAACGCTTATACCAACATTTTTACTTTTTATACTGAAATAAGTAGAGGAAGTGATACATTGCACCCAGAAATTGGACACCGAGATTTCACCTTAAATACACGTTTTGAGGCGCCATGAATAAAAGAAGCATTCGAAAAATGCGTGCGTGAACTACATAACTAAAAAACGAAAAGTATATTAATACGAATCTTGGTATTTGAATTCAATATCTTCCAACGATGCGACATGAAAACTTTAAGAAAATCCACCCACTCCATACTATCCTTTACATAGAATGATGTGCCGTATCAGTAAGCATTGTCATATGAGACGCATTATTGTGTCGCATTGTCGACAGCATTATTGGTGACGCGGAACACCCAGAGAGAGAAGAGCTCGTTCAGCAGAAAGAAATAATCAGTCGATAATGTTGTCGACAATGTGACACAATAATGCGTCTGGGTTAACAATGATTACTGATTCGCCAGAATATTTTTCTTTATTTTTTTATTTTCCAAAAAAAATGGCTAACACTTTTTATTAATATACTACATCTTATGGTATTTGCACTTTGTTATTGGTTTCAATTTTAAATATTTACACTTTATCAAGTGGTAAGTCACTGTTCCTATATTCTCGTGGCCATGCAAAGAACATGGTATTTCAAAGGCATCATATAGTGACACGCATTATAAAAATTTGACTATCGCTTTATTCTACTGTATCCTCCTTATATTTATAACGAAGTATTTAAATGTGTAATAAAAGTTTATCTCAATTAAGAAGAAGTAGATAGAAGAATAACATTTTGTAACAATACTTGTAGACGAGTGAGTAGAAAGTCATGTGAATGCAACACAGGATATTTTTAAAATAGATACATATTAAGGATGCTTCATGGGAACAACCCTTTAATTTCTACGATTTTCAGAATTCATTTACAAAATGTATATAGTAAATTTTAGCATTGTAGCTCACAATTTTATGACAAAACGAACACACCTGAGATGTAATGCTATGCGTTTATGATGAAATGTATGGCACGTTCAATAGAAAACAACAGTGCGGCAGGCTAGCGGAACAAACCTGGCCACAACCAGTTTTGTCTCTCAGACGCCAAGTTCGTGCACACGGAAACGGGTAATGTGCACGATTTTGCTCACCTCTATCGCTACGTCTGGAGGGGCAGACCTGCCCCTCCGTCTCCCCGCCACACAAACTTGCTCATAGCTTACCCGCGGGTGTTTGCATTACCCGTCCAGTCGCGGCCGTTTTCCGCTATGTCCCAGGCACACCGTAGACGAGCTAGGGGCGACGATTTCGGCAAGCATTTCAAATCTTTCTGGGAAACAGAGTACCTGTTCGCGGACTGTAACGACGAAAAACATGCCAAGTGCCTCGTGTGCAAGAAGTACATCATCAATAGAAGTTATAACATACGCCGGCATTATACGGTCAACCATGGGGAAGATTTCAAGGACCTCACGCTGGACAGGCGCAGGATCTTAATCGCGGAGCTCAAGAAGGACATGCAGCAAGGAGATCCTAAGGTTAGGAATGGGACATCCTTTCGCCATTACTCAGAAATCCTAATTTGTAAATGGTTAATTCCAATGCCACTACGGTAACATTTGATGTTTTTTATAAAAAAACCTGATATGTAACAGTCACGCTGTTTTGTCTACACAACAATTTCAGAGAAATTTTAGCAAGTGTTCAGATAAGCTTCAGCGCAGAAATTGTATTATAGTTAGGTAATACAAGAGTAATAAGCTCGTTCATTAGACACAAGCGTTTGAAAGTACAACTGGTTTTAAATTAAAAAAATAATAATAGTAATAACCACAATTAAAAATTAATCATAAAAAAGGGAATATTTGACACTAGCTGCATTATCTTCATGGGGTCTTTTTACTTCCACTTGTATGAGAATGAAGAGGGCTTTGCCGCCTATTTACAATACGCCTTTTTTGTATAAAGTGAAAGTTATTAATGGGAAAGGAAATTTAGGAAGCAAATGTTCCAGGCCTAAGTTTAGGTTATCTCTGATCATGTGTGGGGAAACCTTAATTAATTAAAAAAAAAAAAAACTCAGTCAGGGAGAATAGTCCTGGCGGGTTTAGAACCGCGAACCTCCTGTTCACGAGTCCGTACCTTAATGACCTTGGCAACCATTTCGGTACAACACACACAGTGAAAGCACGTTTTATTCCTCATGCCATCATCTCAAACAGGATGGTGTATTACTCAAAGTAGTTTAGTTGTCCCCCCGTTCTCCGTGGTGTAGTGGTTACCATGCTAGCCTGTAGTTCTCGAGATCGCGGGTTCAAACCCGGCGGAGGGCGATTGGTTTTTTTTCGGGTGTAAAAATGCTTCCTTCGGAACGGAAGTAAAGCCGCTGGTCTAGTGTCGGTCGTAGATTTACGGCACGTAAAAGAACCTCAAGCCTAATAAAGAGGCCTCTGAGCAAAATTACCGATCTTTCACGCCCAATATAGAATGGGACGCTAAGAACCACAAGAGCGTCCATAAATAAAACTCACTTTCAATTTTGCAACCATTTTTGAAAGAGGATACTCGTACCGTAAAATGTTCGATCTGTTAAGCTGAGCGCGCGCACACAAAAGCATGCACCCACACAGATACTTTTTTCTACAATTCTTTTCTTTCTTTTTTACCCTTCAAGTTTAACTTCCGTTAACCGGGTACGACGTATCGCGCCCAAGAATGAACGAGATGGTTTAAATGAAAAAACCTTATCGAGGTAACCCGTCCTAATTCAAATTCGGGACGCCTTGAATGTGCAACGGACACGCTACTTCGACAGCACGGAGATGGGCTCTTTTTTGTTTTTGTAGCCTCAAAATGCCTACTTTCGTATAAATCTCTACATCGACCTGGTTTTCAAACAGTTGGCTATTGTCTCAGTCTCATTATACCTACAGCTGCTTTGTCCTACTGTTATTTACTGATAGAATTTCTAACAGATATTTTTCATGATTAGCAAGAGGTGGACTTCATTTATGGAATAGCTGCGAAAACGGCTATCATGTCACTTTTACACGTCAAATATGAATAACAAATGTAAATTACCTACTACAGTTTTAATGGTATACATGGTGAAATGAAACGTATTTATCTAAGAAGTTTTTAATTTTTCTTCCTAACAGGAAAAGCTTAACATATAAACTCCTAAATTAAATGTGATTGAGCGTCTGCTGGAGAGTATAAAATACTAGTAAGGGATGATAATTCAAAACTGCAACTTTTGGGGTAAATTATTCACCTTTAGCACTGGAAAGAAAGACAAAAAGTCTTCTGTAAAATGAGTTTTCTTCCAACAGCTTTCAATAGTTGTACTTATTTACGATTTTAATTGATTTAGGGTAGTTTCTGTTATCTGCAGGAAGATCATTTCGCCTTCTTTAGGGCTCTGCCCCATATTTTGATAACTACTGTTGAAAACGATAAGTCGAATGAATAGCAAACTTAGCCATTTAACCCCAGCATCTTTCAAGGATACAATACGAAGATTTCCGAAGAAGTCTTTCACCCCAAACTACTCACACATGAAAAGAAGGTTGATATTTTCTATATATTAAAATAAAAAAAAGAAGGATTTTTTCAGGATCGACATCAAGAATAAAATTCATACCATGAATTGTTTGTAAATAAATGGTGGCGCCATTTCATTCTGATTGAACTTTCAATATTTGTATAACGAGGAAAGCATAATACACAGATAGGAAGAATATAGAACTCACCAGAATATACAAATTGTTTCAAATACTATCCCTCTCCCCAACATTTAACCGTTTTCGAAATATTCCACTTTGAAAGTTTACATTTTCTCAAACGGAGGTGTATCTGAGGCAATGGAAGTATTCTTATTATTTTCTACTGCCACTTAGTTTCTGGAATAAACATTTGAAGGTTGTCTGGCGGAACATATGCATAGATTTGGTTTTATGAATGACAAAGCATGCAAAATTTGCAACGCTGACAAGAATTTAAATGGAGAACACTTACTAGAATGCCCAGAATTGAGGAAAGCTGTACCACATGGGAAGAAACACAATTTATATTGGCTAGCAAGGGAAAAATTGATGCATCAAAATCCTGCACATTAGATCAACAACAACACATTTGAAGGTTGCTTTTCCACGTTGCGTGTAACTAAACATACATTGCTGAATTCCTGGGTAGAACTGCTTTTTAATAAATACAATTATTTGATTACGTGAACTTTAGAAAAGTTGTGTAAGCATACATCAGATTGTAAAAAATACTCTTTCCAGTCTTCTCTAATTTACAACCTATAGTAATTTTATACACTAAAGTATGCCTTAGACAAAACAACTTTTTCATACTTAACTGAAAATGTGTTGTAAAAATATTAGTACTTTGTACCAATTAGTTTCAGAAGACAATGGGGCAAAGTAGCGGCCGAGTGATTAGACCGCTCGCCTCCTACCAAGGCGGCCCGGGACCGTTGCGGGGATGGATGAGATGAAAGAAAAACTGATTATGTTACATTCACATAACCTTCTCTACCCTCTATTGTTTATTAACAGGTATACAAATTGTTGTTACAGAAGTTTTATTTTTTTATCTACTTCATTTTAACCCAGGTAAACCTTTGCAAAAATAATTACATTACACATTTTGTTAGGATACAAAGAGAGAACAGTGATAGACAAATGTTTAAGAACTGGACCCTGTACGCTGGCCTTAAAACTCCATACTGTTTTCATGCAATCGCCAGAAACAGCTGAAAATCGTGGGATTTAAAAAGAATGACAAAAGTATTGAACAAATCGAACCATTAAAAATTATATTTCGGAAATGGTTGATGCCACAAAAAATTATTTGAAATAAATTGTGTGTTTTAAAGAGATCTGCATTTTTTTTTTTTTTTTGGTGTGTGTAGTACGTTTTCGTCTATCGCTTAACGTTTACATTTATACAAGATTATACAAAATTCCTTCCGAATAAAGAGGATTTCACGTCTATTCCCAGAAAATTCAAGATATGCATTTTATTTGTCATGTGTCTTCAATCTATGGTAGTTTAATAAAAAACGTTACAGCAACTTTGTAGAAAATAAAAAAATTCCAAAAATGTTCCATGTAAAGGTAGTTTGGAGCGGAGGGATTTTCTTGAAAATCTTTGTGTCGCATCTTTGGAAAGTACTGAACCTAAATACCAGGTTTGATATTTATCCGCCACGGACCTTTTTCTAAAAATTCTTTTCTTGGACTCAGGGGTCCTCAAAACATGTATTTCCGGTGAAATCTCGGTATCGAATGTTTGCATGGAATGCAATACCTTCTCTATCTACTATGTAGCGGAGAAACTAAAAATGTTGAATTTTGACCAATCAAACCGGATTATATATATTTATTTTCAGTTCAGTCTCCACTTAATGGACATTCGTCGTTTACAACATAAATTGAAAAGGTTAAGTAGTCATAATATAAAATATGTAAAACTATTATTACTGCGTAGTTTAAGAGAATCGTGTTTATTATTGTTTTTTTATTTCTTCTTGAAGTTTAACATACTTTAAGCCGGTAGATATCGGGCGATGAATAAATCAAATGGGTGAAATTATGCTCAAACGATCCCAGAGCTTAGAGTTACTCGACATTTGTCTTTTTAGGTTAAGGGCAAACCCCGGAAAAAGCCTCATCCTGGTAACTCATTCTAACCGAGATTTGAACTCGGGACCTCTTGAATGTAAAACACACGCTACCTCCACACCAAAGAGGTGGGCAAATTCTTATTTTATTGCTTTGTCAATCACTGGATTTCCAGATAAACTCAGTAACTACGTACTGTAGTTTATTGGCAATCTCATGTTACATATCAGATTTTTCTGTTTATTGTTGCATGACACATTCTTGTTTAATAATATGTAAAGTTTTGGATGTATGACAACCAATAATGTTTAATTTATAGTGCCCCAGAAAAAAGTGACATTTAAGAGTAGCGGAATCTGCAGCTATGCTTGCGTTATCCCAATACCACCTGAGGTCGGTTTTTGTTTTCTTTCTTTCCCTCTTCTACACGGTGATTCAAAAATCAATGATAACGTTCCTATTTCTATTACAGGAAAAAAAATGCCTTTGTAATTATTGATTCAACTTACGACATACGTATCAAAATTTAAGGAGAAAAGAAGAAAACGATTTATTGGCGTGCAAAAAGAATGTTGTTTTTCTAAACAAAATTTCAGGTATACTGCACAGACCCTCAGTTTTTTTCAGGCTTAAATATGGAAATTCTGTCTTTGCCTCTCTTTTCCCTCTATATACCATCCTCTTCTTTTCCAGCCTCACCTCATCTCTTTATCCTCTCTGTGTAATTTACACGTCGTGTGATTTCAGAAAACTGGCAATAAAACTTTTTTTTTTCTTCTGGGAGGTAAATAAGAATTAATGTAAGTAAAACGTTTAATGTGCCTCTTCCATATGTTTGTATTATTTTGTGGTAACTGGTTTGCATAATCGAATAATAATAATAATAATAATAATAATAATAATAATAATAATAATAATAATAAATATTGCTGAATTCATTCTATGGAAATTCTGTAAATAACTTAACAGAATTATGCTTATAAAGCTTTGTAGTGGAAAAAAGAAAAGAAAAAATCTGATGTGCTACACTCACATGACTTTCTCTACTCTTGTACAAAATTATTTCTTCAAACGCTTATTCTCCGTATGCTTCATGTTAATCGAGATATCGAGATGTCAATCTTATTGCTAATTTTCTTGTAGGTGTAAGGGGAATATGGTAGGCTTTAAGCGATAGTCAAATCTTTTAAGCACTGGTTGCTATGTGGCGCATTCCATTCACTTTGCATGTCCAGGACATAAAAAATGAATAACGAATTTGAGAAAAAATATAAGTATTGGAAAATTTAAGGGAATAACAAGCAATATCTCGAAAATGGTTCACTCAACAACAAAAATCTATATGACATAAATTCTGTATTTTAACGCGATCTACATTTTTTGTGTAGTAAAATTTTGTCTATCTCTTATGGTTTACCCGTTATGCAGAAGTCGTTCACAATGAAGAAGACTTTTGGAGACATTCCCAGAAAATTAGAGATATACATTTCATTTGTCATAAAAATATCTTAAACATATGATGTTTTAATCAAAATCGTTAGAGCCATTTTTCAGAAAATTAAAATTTTCGAAAAATGTTCCATGTAAAGGGTAATCTGGGGTGGGAGGATTTTCTTGAAAACCTTTGTGTCGCATCTCTGGAAGATACTGAACATAAATACCAAGTTTGGAGTTTATCCGACTGTTCGTTTCTGAGTTATGCTGTTCACACACAGACACACACACACACACACACACACACACACACACGGACATGTTTCCAAAAATGCTTTTTTTGGATTCAGGGAGTCTCAAAACATGTATTTCCGGTGAAATCTCGATATCTACTACCATACGTAGTAGAGAAAGTAAAAAAAGAGGCTTATGTGTTACATTCATATGACTTTCTCAACTTACTCATCTACAAATTTCTTACAAAAGCTTATTCTTGTATCTAATTCAAGTTAATAAAGATAAACTTTCATTACACAATTTCGTTGGTATAAGAAAAATACAGTAGGCTAGCCAAAATTTAAAAAGCTGGTGAGCATCTATGGCATTGAAATTCCATTCCCTATGCATGACTATTAAAAAAAATCTGATGTGTTACACTCACATGACTTTCTCTACTCTTGTACAATCTAATTTTACAAACGCCTATTCTCCATATGCTTCATGTTAATCGAGATATCGAGATGTCAATCTTATTGCTAATTTTCTTGTAGATGCAAGGGGAATATGGTAGCTTTTAAGCGATAGTCAAATATTTTAACGCTGGTTGCTATGTGGCGAATTCCATTCTCTTTGCATGTTCAGGACATAAAAAAAATGAATAACGAATTTGAGAAAAAGTATAAGTATTGGAAAATTTAAGGAAATAACAAGCAATATCTCGAAAACGGTTCACTCAACAAAAGAAACGTATATGACATAAGTTGTGTATTTTAACGCGATCTACATTTTTTGTGTAGTAAAATTTTGTCTATCTCTTATGGTTTACCAGTTATGCAAAAGTCGTTCACAATGAAGAATATTTTTGGAGACATTCCCAGAAAATTCGAGATATACATTTTATTTGTCATGACAATATCTTAAACATATGATATTTTAATCAAAATCGTTAGAGCCGTTTTTGAGAAAATTAAAATTTTCGAAAAATGTTCCATGTAAAGGGTAGTCTGGGGTGGGGGGATTTTCTTGAAAACCTTCGTGTCGCATCTCTGGAAGATACTGAACCTAAATACCAAGTTTGGTGTTTATCCGACTGTTCGTTTTTGAGTTATGCTGTTCACAGACACACAGACACACAGACAGACACACACACGGACATGTTTCCAAAAATGCTTTTTTTGGATTCAGTGATTCTCAAAACATGTATTTCCGGTGAAATCTCGGTATCGAATTTTTGGGTGGAATGCAATACTTCCCCTACTTACTATACGTAGTAGAGAAAGTAAAAAAGAATAGCTACTTACCACCTGAGAAGTGTATAGGTATTGAAAATTCAAACTAGTATTAAAAAAAAAATCTCGGAAATGGTTAACCCCACGTTATGCCATAAATTGTATATTTTAACGACATCTACAAGTTTTGTAGTGAAATTTTGTCTCTTACGGTTTATTAGTATACCAAAGTGAAGAAAAGGACTTAAACAGAAAACTCAAGATACTCATTTTATTAGTAATGCAAATATCTCAAGCTATTTTAATCCAAATCGTTAAGACATTTTTAAGAGATTAAAAAATAACGACAAATTTTCCATGTAAAGGATATTTTGGGGGTGGAGGAATTTTCTTGGAACTCTTCGCAACGCCAGTTTTGGAAGACGTGAACTTAAAATATAAAGTTCATTATTTCAGAGACATTTCGTTTTTCAGTTAATACTCTCTCACGCGCGCGGACCTTTTTCTAAAAACAATTATTTTTGGGCCGTAGGGATATTTCCGGTGAAAGGTAAAGAAAGTAAAAATGGTATAGCTGTTTAAATATTATGTTAGAGAAATTTCGTAAAAAATATTTCCGGAAGAATTATATCTATAAGCTTTTGTTTGCAACATTTTTCACAAAATGCAATAATAAGCGTATCCACTATAATTTCCTCTTCCTTTGGGGAAGTATTTAAGATGCCTTGTAAGCGGACATAACGTATTTGACATCACGTTTCATAGTAATTGGTTCAGCTATTAATGAATGAAAAGACAACACATGACTTCATGCTTACATTATACATGGATTAAGAATGTGATCTTTTGGTTTCGGAGGACTTAAACATTTTTAACACAGTTTTGGTTAGTTTTATTATGCCTATACATTTTTGAAACAGGGACTTAACAGACTCGCCACGAAAAAGGAGAAAAATGGTTAGAAAACAGGAGGAAATGCCGAAGCAGAATATGGGATAAAGCATACTTGAAGAAATAAGAAAGTAGGATAAACGAAGCCATCAGCCCTAGAGCTGTTTTGTCCTAATATCTGTTTAAAACCTAACGCTCAAAAACAAAACAGGGCGTAAGCTTTAAGTGTTGTGTACCGCCCTTTCTTTTTTGTCCCATTGTACTTGGGAGGCTTCTGCCGCGCGAATGTGCGCAAGCGCGACGGTAGACAGAGATGGTTTACCGTAACTTTTCTGTGTGCGCTGGCAGTCGCGCCAGCCGGCCGTAAGCATACAATGCAGTATACCGTAGTGATCGACATTGTTTATCACGTGTTTACGCGAGTGCTCTGAAGTGTATCAGGATGAACGGTGTGGACAGTCTGTTAAAACATCCCTTCTCTACTAGGTGTTTCGAGGAACGGCTGAAAGTAATTCAGCTGGGTAGATGTACCCCTGAACTCGATATCTCTCAAGAGGCCAAAGGAGCCCATGGCACTACCTATCACAGAGTGTTCAACAATAGAGTGTACTTCAATACTTGGGTATGCGGTTGCGAGATCCGGAACGCGCTCTTCTGCTTCCCATGCCTTCTCTTCGGGAACGATAGCAACAATCCATGGATAACGCCGCCAGGGATCACGGACCTCGCTCACATAGATGCAATGATGAAAACACATCAACAAAACAAGAAACACAAGCATAATGTACTAGATCTCTGTTCCTTTGGCAATGGGAGCTTTAAAATACTCCTGACTCGAGCAAAGCAGAAAGTTGAAGAAGAAAAACAAAACAGACTGCTTCTCTCCAGGATAATTAACTGTATTAAGTCCTGTGGAACATTTGTACTGGGGCAGGAACACAATGGTTCAAGTGTGTCTTCGATTCTTGTAGATCTTTTGGCGATTGATAACAGCGAACTTAAAGTACATTTAACGTCAAATGCTGTTCTTCAGCAGGTTGGCAAGGTGCTGGACTGTATGTTAGCTACATATCACGACCAGATAATTGAGGAACTGGACGAGGCTGACTATGTGGTCATCATGCTCGAAGAACTAATAGACCCTCTCGATCAGCCACGGTTGTCGCTGGTGTTTAGATACGAGAAGAACTCTCTTCCATGCGAAAGATTCTGGGGATTTTTACAACCTGAAGGTGAGGGCACGGATAGGATCTTTACGGGTCTTTACAACGTTTTATATGACATATTTAAGGACAAAAGGAATAAGCTGATTGCTCATACTCACAGCGGGTCTTGTTTAGGCGTGGGTGGGACTGTATCCTTATGCTTCAAACTAAAGGCCATCTTTCCTTTAGCCCGCCATATCCAATGCTACAACCACACCCTTAACAATGTAATGGAACAAGCAGCTTCACAGGTCCAGTCGGCGAGGGTATTCTTCTGCTGTCTATCAACGTTTCCCACCTTCATATCCAAATGTCAAGAGTACAGGCCGGCACTGGAACTAATGTCCGCCTCTCGGATTCCCATTGGCTCTGCATCCAAATGGGATTTTACATCTAGAACTATCAACATTGTTCACGAGTTCAAAGACATATTAATTGCATGGTTTCTAGAACTAGAGAAACTCTCCTGTAACAAGACTGTGATGGAAGCCCGCCAACTGCGCCATCACTTGGAGGACGAGGAGTTTCTTTTCTGGCTGTCGTTCTTCCGAAGAATAAAGGCTCATGTAGACATGTTACAGAAGCAACTACAAGCCGGATGGGACGATAGCGCTAATTTGAAAGCTGCCCTGCACGAATTCGCCTTAGGAATTACCAAAATAAAAGAGTCGGCAGAAAATATCCCTCTCGATTTCAAGGCATGCGCAACCAGTGACTACAAGAGGCGCAGAATGACATGCAGGCGAACGGATGCAAGGGAGGTTTGCGAGAAGGTCAGACATGCTATGCGCTTTCAATTGAATTCTTTGGATCATATGGAAGCTCAAAGTCTCTTGAGTTCCAAGAATTTTTCTGACCATGCCAAGAGCTTTCCCGAAAGAATGCTTGATATTGTAGCTCCTAATTATACGATAGACAAGAGTAGATTAAAGACAGAACTTCAGGCGATGTACTCAAGACCCGAACTTCATCAAATGGGAGCAGTCGAGCTGCTGAAATTTTTCAGATCAGAAGGTATAGAATATACCTTCATTCAGACAACTAAGCTTCTTAAAATTTTGATCACTACCCCCATGACTACTCCGGAACCGCGCAGGTGTCTTACTACATTGCAAACAATAAAAGACTTCTTAGTGAACACGAGATCCAAGGAAGATCTTTCCGCTGCAGCGGTGCTATCAATTGAACAAAACTTCATCTCAAACATGAAGGATTTCAACGACAAAGTGATGGAGAAATTTTACAGCAACAGCCGCTTTTGAGTGAGTACCACTGTTCATCATTACTTACTAAACTCCCTATGTTCATTAAGTGTACCAGCATTTGTAATAACTTCATCCTTTATTTATTAGAAAGTTATATTACTGACGTACAGATAGCTTAGCCTTATTCAAGCCTAGTATAATTTCACTTATAGTCACATGTTAGGCTTAGTTAAAATTGCTGTTGACATACAGTGTTGTTCAAAATTCTATAATAATGATATTCATGAATGAATATTATTAACGCTAAAAGGCGAAGATTTTTTTAATGTCAGAGAGGCAATGTTTCATCAGGTCATCATTTTTTAGTAATATAATTTAGTGGGCGTTTGCACATGACCTACAGTTTACTACACTTTACTTTTCGGTCCAAACCGGCATAGTTCCAAAGTCTTCTCTTCAAGCAAATTTTTGCTTTTTCACTGCTTCTTGAACGACTATTAATACCTATTATTGCTGCATCCAGTATACTTCAGCTGAACAATCAAAAGATTGTTACTCAACAGCTGAGCAAGCTTACTGAGACAAACGAAAATAAAGTTAATAATATTGACCCTAGTCAATCAAGTGTTTAAATACGTAATCCATTAGACTTGTTTTTGTTATATCCTGCTTTCTTCACTACTCTAGGCGTGTGAGTTTCAATAACTGTTCGTTATACCTCTTCCATGGTGTTGGTTGCGCTTTGCATCAGCTTGGTTGCACCTTGGTGTTAATAACAATTAGGAGAGACTTGGATCACAAATGTATGCCACGAGCACACTTGGAAACTAATATTCACATTATTGGTTTTTAAATTTGTTCTACTTAATCGAATTTTACTATCTCTAACACCTACTTATGGTAGGTAGAGGAATTACTGCATTTTACTCAAAAACTTATCGACATTTCACAGGAAGTGTATTTCTTGAGGTTTTTTGAAGGAAGGAAGGAAGGAAGGAAGGAAGGAAGAAAGAAAGAAAGAAAGAAAGAAAAGGGAAGGAAAAAAGAAAACATAAAAGATCCGTGCACGCAAGTGTGTGTGCTTCGAACTTAACAAATAAGTTCAAACTTCCAAGGATGTGATGGGAAACACTTTCGTTACTTTTTATTTCCCCAAAAATTGCTCTCACGAGTTTGATAAAAATGCCATATTTTTATATTTACATAACAATTAAAATGTACTCGTATATCTTGAAACTTCTGTCAATAGCCTATGAAGTCCTCTTCATTCTGTATGTATTTTGTAACTCATAAATCAAACATTTTCATAGAAAAATATGGACACAATTTATGCCAAACTTTTTGTGGCAACAACCATTTCAGAATGCCATTACCGGTTTAAAGTTTCCAAACTTTATAATCCATTCTTTTAAGCACTCAAGTCACGATTCATTTCTGCTTCGCGATGTCATTACAAAGAGAATGAAATTTCAAAGTCAGTATATAGTCACCCGCTTTTCAAAGATTTGACTATCGCTTCAACCTTCTGTGTGCCCCTAAAACGAGTTGTGTAATGAAACCATTTGTGTGAACTTTATTTAGTTTAATATAATGCAAAAAAGTTTTTATAGGAGTTTGTAGAACTATAGATTGAAGATCATCGTATACACCGGCATCACATGATAAGAAATTCATAACGCACAATATCACGCAATTGTTGCATTAATTAAAGGTAGGTATGGGCATCCTTGACCCCGTGTCACGCGACCGCAGACCCTACGGAAACGGTCGTCATCTAAAACAAATTTGTATATATGAGAATAAATTAGTTTACGTACTATATAAATGACTTTTCAATATAGCTAGTGACTCCTTAATAACACCGAGGAGCACTGCTTCAATAAATTAATTAATTTATATTTTCTGCAAAAGATACAAAAAAAAAAAAAAAAAAAAAAAGCATACGATAGTACCCCTGACTCCAATTATAAACCAAAGTCAATTGAAGCAAGATTATATTTATTTACTATAAAAGCTGTAAACATTGAGCATTGTTTATTTTACATGCATGTTTATAAGCGATATTATATTAATTTCTTCAATTTTATGAGATATTTTGAACCTTTATTGTATCAATAATAATAAATTAAGCACTCGATTTTGCTTTGTCATGTAATGAATACCTTGCATTTTAATAATAATAAATACGCATTTCTAGCTTTTCAAAACTAAGAATCGCATTACGCCACTGCTACGTTACGTCACCGTATCCCTCCATGATCCTCCCTCCTGGATGTGACACGCGGCACTCTACATTTGTTTTAGAAATAATTTAATATTATTTTATCAGGATTTCTGGCATGCACTGTGATATAACGTTGCCGTTATTAAAACTACTATATATTACTATTTTAATTCACGCCTCATATTATGTAACAATCTCCTACATAGAGTTAAGCTATAGGCTGAGACAATCAATTATTGTATAAAAACCAGGTCGAAAACTTAGCCGTGATATTACACATTTTTTGCATCACTTCATGAGCAGTAGGCCACAAATGAAGCTAATAATAGGTCTCATTACAGGTCACTAGGTGGGGGGAAACCCTTATATAATGGTATTTTTAGGGGGTGGAGGATGCAGGTTATGTAGTGAGGAGGAAACTGACTCTCATAATATGATAAAATCAACTGTAAAGCGCTAAACAGGCGAAGATATAAGCACCTGGGAGTGATTGGCTCAACAGATCCTCCTGGATTAATAAAGATGGAGAATAAACAATAGTCCTCTAGGTTTCAGTGTTAGGGCATATATCCCTTACTACATCTTCACGTTAATCTTATCTAATCACTTGATTACAAACAAAAACAAATTAACACTTCAAAAGAGGAGAAGGATACAGAATAGGGGGGACACCGAACATCTCGGAAATGGCCAATGCCACAGAAATCCTTGACATTAACGTCTAAAATATGTGTTAATTCCGCCTGTAATAAGTTGTTTTCAGAGAAATTTGAAATGGTAATGTATGGAGACGATTTCCTCCTGCTTTTTACAGAAAATTCAGTACTTTATATACATTTTAATCGTTGTCTATAATTCAAACATAACAAAAATTACCAAAAAAGAAATGTATATATTTTCATATTAAAATGTTTGTTTTGGACATGAGTTCCTTGCGCGGTTTAAATGATTTAAACATGAATGTATTTAATATGACATACTTTTTCAGCGGGACCTCACAACATGTATTTCCGTGACATCTGATATTTTGTTATTTGAATGAAAACATTCCTTAGATAAGCCTTATAGAAATCTGAAATTAAAACTTATTCTGCATCTGATAGAAAGTAAGCAAGATACCAAATAAGTAATAACTTTTGAAGCCGAACTTCGCTTCGGTTATGGATGAACATGTCCAGCTTAGAAACTCATATCCTAATTAGGTGGAAACTGCACTGACATACGGTAAATGCTGTAGAAATATCAAGTTTAAGAAATTAGGTGCTCTCTTTACATGAAAGTTTCTGAGAACTAGACCCGAATTTATAGCAACACTAAACACAGTGCATGAGTGCAGTATTAATATGACTTGCACAGTTCGGCTGGCTACGTGCAGCCTTGGAGAGGAGCTTCCCCCACTTCCCTCTTTCACCAGGCACCGCGTCCTGCGCTGTTTGTAGAAGCAGGGATGTCCAATGTGTGCTAAACAACTAAATTCTCCTGAAAATGTCGGTGTGCCAGCGGTAACCGATTTATCTGCATTTTAAATAAAGTACAAGATTACACACGAGTTATTTTAACACGCTTTGAAATGTCTTAGCACCAAACACTAAAGTAAAACTGCAGAAATTAGCATTGTTAATATATTCTTTCTGACACAATATATTCAGAAACCCATACGATTCGTTTAGTTTTAGCCACGGGTTCAAAAATAGCCTTCTTGGAAATGGTTTCTGAAGGAAAATATGTGAGAATATCTATGTAAGAATTACATTACTTATTCTACCCACTATAACTTTCACATCTATTCAGTAAATTTGCTTGATCTCTAATTGTTGTTAATGAAACATGTTTTCTTCAAGGGTTTCAACTCATATTTTGTTGTAGCTAGATAGAAACATACAGGACGTCATTGCGACAGCCATATGTTTATTACAAAAAGAAACTCGCTATGCGTATGCTGGACCAAGTAAATATTTTGAATGCTCTTTGCATGGCGTGATGCGAAACAAAAGACTGGGCATAACGTTTTAGAAAAGTGTAGCTTGAAATACGGAAATTCCGACTAGGAGTAAATGGCTAAAGCCACAAAATTATGATTTAACATAAATTGCAAATAGGGTCATTTCACGTCAAATCACCAAGAAAAATACTATTTTCAACAGCATCATCTCCGATTTCAATGAAATTTTATGTAATGTTCCTTTATGTGGAAACTAAGGCATTATAATTTTCGCGTCAAAATTCACAGTGGGTTTAGCCATAGATTGTTTTGAAAACTGAAGAAAACAACTAAATTCAACACGCAATATTTAATTAAAAGTTCTATTACTTCGACTAGACTTATTATTTAGAAACTGAATGAGGGTTTATTTTAAAGCTAATGAATAGCCTTCCTAGTGGTGTATTAACGAATGTATTAAAAGTATTTTCTGAGTATTCTGACTGTTGTTATTTTTTTCTTAAGTTTTAACTTTTGATGCGTCGCGACAATAATTACGAAAACTTCTCATACAAGTGTATACACATTACTTTTTAACTGCAATAAATTTCAGTCTGGGGTATAGATTTTGAGTTATAAATAAAAGTATCCCTGAAAATGTTTGCAGCACTTATACGTATGCAGCGCATAAGACAAACCCGCGCACATTCCGATATCGCAGAGCGGAAGTCATGGAGTAGGGACAAAGACTGTGACTCAGAAAAATGAACACGGTGCATTCTGCCTGCCCACTCCAGAACATACTCTGTATTCACTCTTAGGTTGATCCGCGTCAAAACAAACCCCAGGTGACCAGTGCACCGGTATAATGTATCCTTCCGCCATTCGCACTACACTTTCAGACCATGCGGCACCTAGTGCAAAAAAGAACAGAGTCCTTATTTCGACAACTGAAACGGTGACTAGTATATTCTGTTAAGGGCTAAAGGTGTTAAGATTGATAGTTGCAACAAAATAAATGTTTGCACATATAATAGTTAATTCTAAAATAAATGAGCGAAAAATAAAGTAACAGATATGCGATAACCTAATTTATTCGCTCTCTGGAAGCAGCACTTTATCAGAAATTGTGCACTGTTACGCGAATTGCATTCTTCTTAAGATCACTACATTCTTGCATCGCGTATTTCATATGCTTTCTTTTTTATTTCCGGGTGTAACCACTTTTCCCGTTTCAGATTTTTCTGCACAAGCACTCTTTATACTTGTACTCGAAACACCGGTGAACTCAGAAGTTAATTTCACCATTTCTTTCGCGGAAAGTGTTGGATATTTCTCACATAACTTATAATAAAGATTCAACACTATTGTTTTTTCACCACTAGTCAATGGTTTGCGCGGCTAATGTTTTACGTAATTTGACGAAAACACAAGAGCGAATTCACCGTCCGCCATGATACTAAACACAACTGCTGGTTGGCTGTAAACAATATTCTGCGCCTACCTGGGTGTCAGGTGACTCATACGAATTGCATCATGGGACTTGTAGCTCTGTTTTACGGTATAAATCAGCGTTAAATAAAATCTTAGGCATTTGTATAGAATATTATACTATTTAAGGATAAATTCATTCTAAAATTCAGAGATTAGCAGGGGACTAATTTCCTGGGCGCATTGCTACCGTGTTGCACCACGGTGCACTGACCACGTGGGTTTGTTTTGCCGCGGATCAACCTAAGATAGTGAATATAGTGTAGTTGTGTCAATGGTGTAGTGACTAAAATGGAATCGCGTTTAAGATAACTGCTTGCTGCAATCCTTTCCAGAGAGCACGACATACTAATTACAGGAAAACTTTAAGAGGTGTTCTCCAATGGATGAATAGTGTATTTCCGAATTTAAACAAAGAGCAAAAGGCGTGTGATACGTGTCGCAAAAAAATAAAAGTGAAAGCAAATGAACTTGAAAATGTACAGAATGTTGCAGAGAATGAGCTGGTGATGAAGAATGTGTCGACTCCAGTGCAAATGTAAGTGCAATAAATACTGGTCTAGCTGAGTCGCCGATTTAAAAAAAAAAAAAAAAAAGTTGCAACGGAAGAAATATAACAAACTAAAATTAGAAAAAAGTTGAAAAAGTACTTGAAATTTATGCTGCTGCTGCTGATGAGGAGGAGGAGCCAGGACCTTCATCGAGTTCCGATTCGAAAATTTTAGACTCAGTTGAAAGAAAATTTCGAAATTCTGACAAAAGTGAGAAAATCACACTTTTATCTTTGCTTCTAAAATCTGGAGCATACATACAATTAAGGAGTTTTCTATTTTCATGACTAGCAGGTTAGTGAACTAAATCATCAGAATATGAAACTCATGATAGAAGCTATTAATAGTAGTGGTACCAGAATTTCTTGAAAATCCTTTTTTTTACCTTCCAAATTATCAACATTTCTTGGTTAACATGGCATGCAATCCTCCTCAGATTAACTGTTTTGGGGGAAGTGTAATGAATGTCCTGGAACTTCAAAAAATAATAAAAGCTTTAGAGAAAAGTTTAAACGAAAATTTCATGGAATCAATGACCCTCAAGCAATGGCTCGTGGCCGAGATCGATGCTTGAAATACAATGAAGAATTTCTTAACTGTTTCTTACAGAATCTTGGCGAATTACTGAGTCACTCTCTTATAGCATCTGAGCAAAACAAGTTCTTGAGTGACAGCAAATCAGCAATCCAGTCAGCTAATTGTGTTCTGCGACTGCTGAAAATTATTCTTTTCTGATTCAAAATAAACTTCAAGCATCTCATTGGAGTAATGTGGAGGCAACAATTCGTCCATTCGTATTTAGTATATTACAGAGAAGCATTACGCAACACAATTTTCACCAAGAATTTAGTAATAATTTCAGACTGCCTAAAACACAACACTACCTCATTTACCTATTCCAAAGACATATTGAATTTATTAAAACAGAAATGTTTAATTCACCGCAGAAAATAAATTATTTCTTTGGGTGGCTTTCACTACAACACAAAAACAGGAGAAAAAAATTTCATGATTACATTGCATAAGAAAGATTTTGGGCTTCCTGCAGAGTAGCATTTTTAGAAAATAAAAAAATTCCGAAAAATGTTCCATATAAAGAGTAGCTTGGGGTGGGGGAATTTCTTGAAAAACTTCGTGTCGCATCCTTGGAAGATACTGAACCTAAATACCAAATTTGGCATTTATTCGACTTTTCGTTTTTGAATTATGCTGTTCACACACGCATGCGCGCGACACAAGGACCTATTTCTAAAAAAGCTTTATTATTATTATTATTATTATTATTATTATTATTATTATTATTATTATTATTATTATTATTATTATGGGATCTCAAAACACGTATTTCCGGTGAAATCTGGTATCGAATTTTTGGGTGGAATGTGGTAGAGAGGGTAATCGTTTAAAATAGATGGAAACCGTCATAAAATTGTCCAATACAGAGCCAGGGCTCCTATGAAAATACAATTTTGTACACAATCTCATTTAATTTTTTTAAACATACATGTTTTGTAAAAACTAGCTTATTTTGAGAGTATTATGTGCAACGCGCTTTCGTGAACAATTATTTCTGAAATTAATATGAGCCATGAGATCCATGTAGCATATGAAATTGTATGCACAAGAATTTTAAGAAATGTCTACGCATTTAAAATTTGGTTGAAATCGCTACAAAACTGAAGGTAAAGCGTTCTAAATTTTTTCGACTTTTAAGGCAGCCAGTGCATTTACGGAGACGAAAATTTATACCCAAAAGTTTGTCTTTTCCTTTAAGGCAAAAGCAACCAAAATCAACATTTGAACTCGAACTGGATTTTATATTAAGGTTTTTTCAGCCTAATCTTAAAACTGATTTCTGGAATTTCGGTAACTGTATATGCAAGTAGTATACGTACATGTAGTATGTAATGAAACTTACTGAGTGCAATTTATACATAAGAGCTTGAAGATTATTTATGGATACTTAAATTTAAGAAAAGTTTATATAGAAAGCTTCCTAAAAATATAGGATTGTTTTCCAAACGTCCACTTAATAGCTGAATGCAAGACAAACATTTTTGCGAACGCATAAATTGTTCCAAAATTTACGACCTTGGTTTTTGTTTTCTTTAATTTCAAATTGTACAAAATTTTCATTTGTCTATTTTTTTTTTCATGTGATCGCCACTGCGTTTCTATTTTATACGTTTACGGTTTTCGATTTTTTGGTTCCGTCTGCTGGATTCATCTTGAAAAATCTCTAAAAACTTTAGAGCGCCATCGGAAAATGATCGAGATTGAATCATTCAGCAGAATAAATAAATAAAACTATCACAAATATTCAATAGAAATTTGGAGGAATGAAAAAATGCGCACTTAGGGACTATATTTGTTCACTTTGATGTGTTAAAACCGACTCTGGGAGGAAAAGGAATATTCCATCCACACTTGTACGATTCGTGGTAAATATTCGGAATGGTGTACGAATAAAGTGTTTGTGAAGCGTCTTCATAAACGAAGAGAAGCAACTCAAGCTAATCAGAAAATTAATTTAGCGCAACCAGTGACTCACGACAGTACTAGCAGTTGCTAGGGTGAACTGGACAGCCTTGACAATGCCGGATGTCTGGCAGGGGGGAGCGGGTTGCGCGCGCATGCACGTCACATCTTTCAGACAGCTGCAGGGATGTCCAGCATTTCATATCATTGTGGCAGTCCGGCTTTTATTGGGGCATGATCGAGTCTCATCTGGCAGCTAAGTTTTGGCATGTGGGCTTATTATATAGCATCGATACCACGACGGAAATTTCAGGGCAAGTATTAGTATGATAATATTTAAGCCTTAATTACGTGAACGTAATATTAAAATGGGTTCCACAACTGGTGAGCAAGGTGCAATAAACCCAGCTAATGTGCTGGAGTTCATCATGAACCACTTCCGAGATAAGGGTTGTCATTCTTCAGAAGCAACTAGCGACGTGGAAAAAGAAGTGGGTGGTTATTTAATTGAACTGTTAGAAAACAATCCATTAGGAGTTGAACGTTGCGAAGACACTTTTCTGGATACAGTAGAAGATGGTAGTGAAAGTGATTCGAGTGAGTGCGATCCGTTTGCTATCGATGAAGCTGCGGGTCCCAGTAACATAACAGAAGTGCCAATAAATCCGAATCAGATCGTCAGCAATGATTACAAACGGAGAGCTGTGAAATACTGGCTTAATGAAGGTGGCAAGAAACATTTGTCGTTAAAAACGGTTAACAGACACTTCCGCTTCGTGACGTCAGTACGTCAACTGTACATATGGAGGAAACAGGTAGAAAAAATGCCGTCTAACCCGATTGAATATAAAAAAGTGATGTACGAGAAACTCTATTCCCGTTTCATGGAAGCTAAGCGAGCACTGCGACACGTTAGAGATGCAGATCTTCAGCAGTGGGCCTTGGAAATATCAAAGGGGCTTGTCACTGCTTCCTTCACCACTCCAGCTTGGCTCGGACGCTTCAAAAAAGTCCATAACATAAAGAGTAGGAAACTAACTACATTCGTATCTCGACATTACTTGAGTAATAATGTTGTGGAGGATACGAAAACTTCGGAACCGTTGATCCGCTTCAACACCTTCACTGTCTGCAACACAGACCAGACTGAGCTCTCTGCTTCCACTCCCATCTTACAGGTTAGTGCACCGGCAGTCCTTAATTCCCAAGGTAAAAGCACTATTTTAATGGTTGCCAGTTCTCTAACACTGCCTGATATAGCTGGGGACATTGTCTAATGCGTGTAGGGATTTTCTCCTATTGTGTTCACGGATCTCTTGTTTTTCCAGTGTTGAGCTGTAATGCCCATATCCAAAGTCAACCAGGCTTTGTGTTTTGTCAGATGATACAGGCAAACAAACAAGGAAACTTCTTGAATTATTGGACAGGGTGGGTGTAGGCATTAAAGTTAAGGCGAGAAATGTGTGTTGGGATACATTTGGTTTGATTTTTTCCCTTTCTTTGTTTGTTAAATGCACCAGGTGACACCTGCTGTTG